>OX451736.1:979149310-979853004 GCA_948472305.1 Vicia faba | reverse complement strand
GAATCTGAAAACGATCTTAGGGCTCGACTCAAAGCAAAAGCTTGACACTAATCTCTTGTTGGACATCTGCTGAAGCGTTTGGAATCAAAACCAAGTCCTAAAACCTCCCAAATCGCGCTGTAAGTATTCAAGAACATGGCCCTGAACATGAAATCCAACCCTCTGATTCTTGCATCTTTTTGCCCAAATAATTGCATATTCATGCTTTGCGTTGCATTCTGAAACTTTTGGCATAATTGAATTGCATTTTTATAGCCTGTACAGCCATGCCCGAAGCTAGGGTTTTGGTTCTTCGTTTTTAGGCGTTTTGTTTTCAGGGAAAATTAGAACGAATCAATGGCATAAATGGAATCAGTGGGAGAAGACGAGCATGTTGGTGTTCTTAGATCTTGTTTCCATGGCCTAAGGTGAATTTTGGAAGTAAGCCACGAATCTTCCTGCGGATAAAAATCCGCAGGTAAGAAAACCAGGGATTTATGAAGAAGACGACTACACGTCCTCTTCCTATTGGCTGGTTTAAACCAGCGTGCCATATTTTTTATTTTTCAAGAATAATGCTTTGTTTTGAATATAATAATTGTCATGTATTCTATTAACAAAAGAACGCGTTAGTTGAGTTGGAAAGCAGGTGAGTGTAAAAACCATTGGGACCTGGGTTCGAATCCCAGGTCCCCTAAAACTTTGTTGAATTTTGTTTTCAGGCAATTCCATGCAGCGCTCAAAGCAGGGCTCACCATATGCCCTCATCCAGACATTGTCCAAGTGGCTTCAGATCTAATCCAGTGGCCAGGAATGAAGGACTACCATATGTCCAAGTCAACAAGCGCGTAGGGAACTGGAAAAGTTAAAGCAGGCCAGCATTTTGGGCCAGATAATTGCCATTCAAACCCCCTCTCTGGGCCCAATACCCCTTGGTTTATTTTATCTTCTTTTCATTATATTTTTTTATTTACTTGTTATATTTTTATTATTTTTAATTAATTACTAATCAAAATAATTAATATTTTTCCTAATAAAATCAGAAAACATAAAAAAAATTATTTTTATTAATTTCACTATTTCATTATTTTGTAAATAAATCTTAATTAATTTTATTTAGTTTTAAATAGGTGTAACATTTAACATTTTTTGCAATAAATTAAAATTGATTAGAAGATTAGGTTTTAATAATTTTAAGCATTTTATTTTATTTCCTTAAATATTAAAAAAATCAAAAAATATCTCTTTTTTATTAATTAATTAATTAACCTAGATTTAATTTCCATTTTAATTTAAAATAACAAAAAATATGCTTTCTTTAATAAAAAGGGTCAAAACCCTAAAAATGCGTCGATTTAATTTTCTCGCACGCGATCCATATTTCAATATTGTAATTGCTTCCAGTATGTAATAGTTTTTAATTAGGACTTTATTTATTTATCGCTTTCTTTACTTTTCACAATTTAAATTAAAGGGTTTGTTTTTTGCGATGTAAATACCCGACGCCTTGTAATAGCCTAGATTTAATTTCCCACAATTTAATTTCTGCACGATATTAACTGTTAGATGTTTGATAAATAGGCAATGCATGACAAGACCAAATCTTTAACCTAAAATCAACAATAGCTCATCATTAACATGTACAGATAAAAATTAACCGAAATAGCACACTTGCACATGCCACTCTTAGGGTACACCTTACTTGGTTGCCTCGAACGTTGTCATTGAGTATAGGAAGTTTTAGAGGTCGCCCTCTTGTCCAAAAATCATAGTTGCCTCGAAATGGTTGCCTCGGAAAAATGATCTAAGACATTAGGGTTACCGCTAAGGCGTCCTAACATTGCTTTAGTGACCACACGTCCCTTAATCGAATTGACCCGAAAACTCCAACGACGGTGCTACCTACTCCTCAATAGTGGGATAGCACTGTCTAAAGGACATTTGTACAATTTAATTCCTTTTTGAGTAGGTAGATGGTTCTTAAGTACTTGCTCCTTTTGAAAAACAAAACAAAACTTTTCGCACTTACACTCTCTTCAAAACAAAAACTCTTTTCAAACCCACAATCACAAAGTAAAGCAAACTTTTGAAAACACAATGAGCAAGTACCTAAGAGCCCGTGGATAACCACGGATAGAAAGGGTGCTAACACCTTCCCTTTCTATAATCTACCTCCCGAACCCGAGAAACATCTCAAAAAGGAATTTTTCTGTGCTTTTGTCCTTTCCTTGTTGGATAAAATAAAAGACGGTGGTGACTCTTGCTTACCGCGACATTTTGCGAAAACAAACGCAAAACGCGAACCGGCATTCCAAAATAGTCAGTTCTCATTCCCACCGGTCACAGAACTAGCGACTCTATCGGGGAATAAATAAGTGTGGTGTACCTTAGGATTAGATCATTGTGTTTTCAATTGTATGCTTTGTATGATTTATATTTGTGGGCTTGTATCGGAGTTACTATAGATCCTAACCCGGATCTGGGGGATATCCTTTAGGTAAGTAGCAATAAACTGTGAGGGAACTGTCCGGCGTAGACAGACACGGTTGAAGCAGTAGCTACATTGGTGTGGCACTTTAGTCTGTACCGATATCCCTTGTGTTGGAACGAGGAGAATATGGGTCTTCTAAGGGGTCATTAAGCACCAACTGACCTTAGAACCTTAAATTGACCAACTTGGCCATAGAAAAGTAGCAGTATGCTACACTCATTGAGACTAAACTCTCGCGATGATTCCGACCGCAAGAAAAGGTTGCTAAACTGGAATTATGACTGATTGAGGGTAGTCAGTGATATTGAGATCCTCTAGAACTCAATTACTATTTTTAGGACAGGTTTAAACCAACTGAACTGAAAGAGGGTAGTACCTAAGCTCCATGCCAACCTGAAATCTAAGGGCTCTTAGTGTGACTTGTGTGCCTTTACCGTGTTTTCTTTTTGTGGATACTTGTGGTGTGTCTTTATCATGACATCATGACATCATAACATTGCATACATCTTGCATAAGGACTAACCTATTTCAAAGACATGAGGGATTCATCTTTGCTCTGTTTTATAGGTCATCATGATGCTCATGCGTAAGAATACCATCCGGATCAACTTTGTCCAAGTCCCTACCTTGCTTAAAGAGTTGGTTGTCAGGATGCCCGACACTACTTCCTTCATCAGGAGGCATAGTTCTCTTCTCAGTTTGGTCACCTCAAATTTGGACGAGCAGATGATGAGTGTTCTGGTCCAATTCTATGATCTGTTGTACCATTGTTTTACTTTTCAATACTATCAGCGTGTTCCTACCCTAGAAGAGTTCTCTGAGCTGCTCGGTATCTCTATTCTGGAGCAGACCCCATTTACTGGTTGGGAGAAGACTCTTAAGCCCGAAGAAATTGCTGCAGCCCTTCACTTGACCAAAGAAGAGGTAATGGCTAACTGGGAGACTAGAAGTGGAGCTAAGGGTTTTCTGACTAAATTCCTGGTTGGTAAGGATAACTACTTCTGGGATAGCCTAGACTTTAAGGAATTCGAGGATATTCTGGATCTCTTGATTTATGGCTTGGTATTGTTTCTGAATCCTGATACTTTTGTTGATGTTAATGCCATAAAGATCTTCATCTCTCAGAACCCGGTACCCACTCTCTTGGGTGACATTCTCCATCAGCTCTATGCTCGTACTGCCCGAAAGCGGGGAACCTTGATGTGTCATGCTCCTTTATTCTCGAGGTGGTTTATTTCGCACCTCCCTAAATCAGTGCTGAAGAACAAAGAAGGAATGGGCTGGGCTTATAGGGTGATGTCTCTTTCTCATAATGACATTATTTGGACTCTCAAAGGTATGGATGATGTGACTATCATTGATCGATGTGGGGAGTATCCAAATGTTCCATTGATAGGGACCCATGGAGGAATTTCTTACAACCCATGCTTAGCTCTCCGTCAATTTGGAAGACCCAGAAGAGAAGGACCTCATGAGATGCTAATGCCTCATATCATCTTTGATTTTCAAGGGGACAGCGATGAGCAATGTCGTAGATTCATAAGGGCTTGGGATAGAGTTCACCAATCTGATCCACATGAGCTGGGCCCAAAGAATTCTCTACCAATGGAGCCATATCTCAGATGGGTCCGCATCCGTGCCCAGAAGCTAGGTATGCCATATGAAGTTGTTCGGCCTGTCACTCTTGAAGTTGCTAATGAAGAGGGGGTTCTTCCAACTATTCTCCATCCTTATATGCCCACTGACATTGGGGCACTGAAGAGGTCTTGGATGCAGTTGAGGGATGAACGGGATTCTTACCGAGAGAAGTTCAATGAACAAGAGCAGAAGATCCAGAAGCTGACTAGGCAACTGGAGAATGAGCGGATTCTGAATGACTATGTCCGCACTGAGAAGAAGAGACCATGGGAGCATTGATGGACCTTTGATGATTTCTTTTCCAGATTTTATTTTACTTTTCAGTATTTCCATTCTTGTAATGCCTTAAGGGTAATTTGTTGAACAATTTAAATTTTGAAGTTTCAATCTAATAAAGTGTGTTTCTTTTCTTGTTTACAAATTTGAATCCCGATTGTCTTTGAAATCATAAATCATACGCATTTCATCCCATGCACTTCATAAACATGTACCCCTTTACAGGTCTCTTATCTTCTTCGTTGTTTATTTCAACAATCATCATGTCTGCTGAACCTTCAACCGAGCAAGCTATCAAGGCCCTCCAGGCCCAGAATGCCCAATTTCAAGAGCTGTTCATGAGCCTAGCTAAAGGTCAGCAGGACCTGAAGACCTTGATTCTGAAAGAGAAAAAGAAGAAGAAGAAGAGGACAATCTTGTTCAACACTGGTCCTAGGTTTGGAAACAGGCTACGGGATGAAGTTGATCTGACCACCTCATCTGGAGGGAAAGATAATCCACAAGAAGAAAGGAGGGCTCTTAGCCCTATGGTCTCCGACAACGAGACGGACTACGATGAAGAACAGTATCCTCCTGTTGAGGATAAGTACAAACAACTAGAAGACCGTTTGAGCGCTATGGAAATTCAGAAGGTGCCTGGTCTGGACTTTGCTGATCTAGGTCTATCATCTGGGGTGGTGATTCCCCATAAATTCAAGGCACCTGCCTTTGCCAAGTATGACGGAGTTTCCTGTCCGAAGTTGCACCTCCGGTCATATGTGAGGAAGATCCAGCCTTACACTGCGGATAAGAACTTATGGATCCATTTCTTTCAAGACAGTCTCTTAGGGACTCAGCTTGAGTGGTTCTATCAGTTGGACGGAGCCAGTATCCGCAGCTGGGAAGACTTGGCTACTGCATTCTACAGGCAATATCAGTACAACTCCGACCTCGCTCCTACGCGTACCCAACTCCAGGGTATGTCAATGGGAACGGGTGAAGGATTTAAAGATTATGCTCAGAAGTGGAGGGACCTAGCCAGAAGGGTGCAACCACCTTTGGCTGATCGTGAGCTTGTTGACATGTTTCTTGGGACCCTGTCTGGTCCATTCTTTAACCACTTGATTGGAAGCTCTTCATCTGGGTTTACAGATCTTATTTTATCTGGTGAGAGGATTGAGACTGGTATTAAGGCTGGGAAGATACAGAAGGGTGCCTCATCAAGCACCGAGAAGAAGTCGTTTAAGAAAGAGTCCAGTGTTGTCTACAATGCAAGAAGACAGAATAGACATGAACACCGCCAAGTTGTCAATGCGGTCGTTATTTCAAAACCTGCTGGTGCTCCTCAGTACAACAATCAACAAAAGGACGAGAGACCTAAGAGGCAATTCACTCGTCTCAGCATGACCTTATCTCAGATTCTGCCACAGTTGCTGAAGACTAATCTGGTGACTCTAAGGGAAGCCCCAAAGAATTCAAATACAACATCACCAAGGTATAACACTAACGCCCGTTGCGCTTATCACTCCGATAGCCCGGGGAATAATACAAATGATTGCTGGGCTTTGAAGAAAAAGATATAAGACTTAATTGATGCAAAGGAGATTGAGTTCGAGGCGCCCGAGAGGCCTAATGTTGTGACTGCTCCCATGCCCAAACATGGAGTGAATGTTGTAGAGGAAGACTTGTTTGTAGTTTCTGTGGATGACATTGTTACCCCTCTGATGACTATCAAGAAGAACCTGTTGCTAGCCGGTTTATTTTCGGGCTGTGATGAAGGTTGCCATATGTGTTCTGTTTTACCTACCGGTTGCCCATTCTTGAAGTCAGGTATCCAAAACCTGATGGATAGTAAGGAGATCCTGTTTGAGAAGACTGTTCTTCCTTCCCTTCCTACTGAAGAAGTCGCCATCATTACCATTTTCGACAATTCTTCCAAGGCTCCCTCGAGGAAGCCTGTTAGATTTACATCCGTTCCGAAGATCGCACCTGTGATTATCACTATTCTGGGGCCCATCCCCTACACCTCTGACAAAGCTGTCCCTTGGCACTATGGGGCTGATGTTTATTTTCATGGAGTTAAGCAAGAGTTGGATGTTGATACTGGCGTCAACAACATTACTGGACCTGCTAAAGTCACCCGCAGCGAAAGACTTTTCTCACCTGATATTGCTCCACCAACAGCCCCGAGACCTGTTGTCATTACACCTGCAAGTGTACCTACTACCATTCCTGATCAAGTTCCTAGTCCTACCCCTGCCGCCAAGTCATCTAACGCTCGGGGCAAAGGGATCACCGTTGATGTGCCTGCCCAGACGGAGGCACCGAAGACAATTACGGTTGAAGCTTCTAAACAGGAGATGGAAGAGATTCTGAAGATTATTAAGAAGAGTGATTACAACGTAGTTGAGCAACTGGGGCAAACCCCATCCAAGATTTCTATGTTGTCATTGTTGTTATGCTCAGAGGCCCATGCCAAGGCTCTAATTACGTTTCTGAAGACTGCCCATGTACCACAAGAAACATCAGTTGATCAGTTTACAGATTGTGTGGCCAATTTGACTGCTGATAATGGGTTGGGTTTCTCGGACACCGACTTAACTGCTAAAGGGAAGAATCACAATGATGCCTTGCATGTCTCCATTGAATGCAGGGGCACTACTCTTGCTCATGTATTGGTGGATACGGGTTCCTCGTTGAATGTTTGGCCGAAGAAAGCTCTAGACCGGTTGGATTGTGAAGGGTTGGAGCTGAAACCAAGTAACATTATTGTCAAGGCCTTTGATGGGTCTAAGAGGATGGTGCATGGTGAAGTTGATATTCCAATTAAAGTTGGCTCTCAGGTCTTCAATTCTACATTCTATGTGATGGACATTCGGCCATCCTACTCTTGTTTGCTGGGTCGTCCGTGGATCCATAAAGCTGGGGCCGTAACCTCAACGCTCCACCAGAAGTTGAAGTACCCGGTCAAAGGGAAGATTGTGACAGTACAAGGGGAGGAAGAGTACATGGTCAGCCACCTCAACTCGTTCAGATACGTAGAGATGGATGGGGAGTTCATTGAGACCCCATTTCAGCATTTTGAAGAGGTTCCCCAGACACTGGCATCAGCTGAGACTGTGGTTGAAGATTCTCCTATGAAGATGGCTTCCTTAAAGGATGCCCGGGCTGTTATTGAGAAGGATGAGTGTGCAAATTGGGGCCGACTTCCTGATTTTACACAGAATACTAACAAGTTTGGTTTGGGTTTCACTGCAGAAGCTCAAAGGTATGTTCGAAATGCACGAATCGGAAGACCTCCCGTGTTCATCAGCAACTCGGGAGTGAATGCCATTGAAGATGATGTGGAAGAGTCTGAATTCGACAGCTGGATCTATCCTACGACCAACGGTGGACCAATCAACTGGACAGCAAAGGACTTCATCCCTATTACTTTTGTTACCCAGTAATGAACTCTTTGTTTTGAATTTGTAATAGACAATGTTTTGAAACTTTATGGCCCGGTGTCTTACCTGGGGCATCGTAGCTTCATTTATGAGGGCTTTTGTGTGTCATCTTCATATATCATTAATAAAAGCATTGGACGTTCTTGCATTTCAAGTCTTGCGCTCCTTGTCTTTCTTTATTATATATTTCAAAACAGCTATTTTACACACACTCACATATACAGGTCCACATCCACTCTGGATCCTACTGGCAATGACTCTGCTACTGCCGGTTATGACTTTGAAAATCCGATCAACTTAGCCGAAGACGAAGGTGAAGATGATTGCGAAGTGCCTGGTGAACTTGCAAGACTGTTGCTCCAGGAATAGAGGGTTATTCAGCCACATGAAGAGTCAGTGGAAACAGTGAATCTGGGTACTGAGGCAGACACGAAGGAAGTCAAGATTGGTGCCAATCTGGAGCTTAGTGTGAAACAACGGTTGATTTAGATGCTGCATGACTACGTTGAGATCTTTTCCTGGTCTTACGAAGATATGCCTGGTTTGGATACCGACATTGTGGTTCATCGCCTGCCTACCAAGGAAGATTGTCCTCCAGTGAAACAGAAGGTTCGTCGTATGCGCCCAGAGATGTCCGAGAAAATCAAGGTTGAAGTTATGAAACAGTTTGACGCCGGTTTTCTAGCAGTTACTTCTTACCCTCAGTGGGTTGCCAATGTGGTTCCCGTGCCGAAGCATTCAACTTTATTCTCCAGCAGCTCCGGGATTTATTTTCCTCAACTAAAACATTACATGTCCATACATCATGATACATGCATATACACATCATACCATACAATCTATTTTATGCTAAGAACACCATTGCCTGATACATATCATGCATTACATACAACTAACATTTACCTTTCAGGAAAGATACAATCAAAATTCAAGTTATGAAGCCCGGGTACAACCGGATAGTATCTTGATTTCTACAACATAGTGCGAAGCCCGGATTACGACCGGATAACAATATCAGACTACCGCGAAGCCTGGATTATGACCAGATAGTGATATCTCTCAAAAGTAAGCTATGAAGCCCGGAGAACGACCGGATAATAGTTTATTCCCCAGTGAGCCGTGAAGCCTGGATTACGATTAGATAGCAGCTCAGCAAGACCATGAAGCCTGGATTTGACCAGATAGTGGTATATCATAAACACAAGCCGTGAAGCCCGGATCACAACCGGATAACAGCTCAGAAGGTATTGTGAAGCCTGGATTACGATAACAAAGCAATACAAGACCGTAAAGCCTGGATTACGACCAGATAATGGTAGAAGATATTGTGAAGACTGGATTACGACTAGATGGCAACCAAGAGCACTATAAAGGCTGGATTACGACCAGATAATGGTAGAAGATGTTGTGAAGACTGATTACGACCAGATAGCAACCAAGAGTACTACGAAGCCTGGATTTCGACCAGATAGTGGTATGATACATCGTGAAGCCTGGATTACGACCAGATAGCATTAAGGGACACTGTGAAGCTTGGATTACAACCAAATGACAGTTTACCCAGCCAGTTACTATGAAGCCCGGATTCGACCAGATACTAGTAAACCCAACAGTCAAAGGAGAGCCCGGATGCGACCGGATAACCACTTGATTTGTTCTGAAGCCTGGATTTCGACCAGATAAGAAGTGAGAAATTGCAAAGCCTGGATTACGACCGGATAGCAAGTTTAATCTCATCTCCCCAGTAAGTCACTGTAAAGCCTGGATTACGACCAGATAGCAGTCGGTCTTATCACTATGAAGCATGGGTTACGACCAGAAAGCAATACAAGACCATGAAGCCTGGTTTACAACCAGATAATGGTAGAAGATGTTGTGAAGACTGGGTTATGACCAGATAGCAACCAAGAGTACTACGAAGCCTGGATTTCGACCAGATAGTGGTATGATGCATCGTGAAGCCTGGATTACGACCAGATAGCGGTACAAGGCACTGTGAAGCTTGGATTCCGACCAAATAGCAGTTTACATGGACAGTTACTAAGAATCCCGGAGTCGGCCAGATATTAGTATGCCCTAAATTCAAGTTGAATCTCGAATGCAACCGGATAACCACTTGATTTGTTCTGAAGCCTAGATTGCGACCAGATAAGAAGTGAGGTATTGCAAAACTTGGATTACGACCAGATAGCAAGTTTAAACTCATCTCCCCCAGTAATTCACTGTAAAGCCTGGATTACGACCATATAGCAGTCGGCCTTATCACTATGAAGCCTGGGTTACGACCAGATAGTAGTTCACTCTCACCTCTTCAACAGAGATGATTCCTCAGTAGAATAACGGACGACTGAAGCTCCTAAAGTTCTATTTCTCCAAAGACAAAGCACAGCATTCCCCAGCGGAATCTCCCTCAACAGGTATACAAGCTCTCGCTAAGGAATCTCTTACGCGATCGACACTCCTTCGGATGGCATCTTTAAGCCCATATCCCATCATCAATCTCCAAATGGCATCTGTAAGCCCATTCCCGATATCACAAGACAAATACTACTTCATGCGAGTTCAAATTTCTGGGCACTCTAGTGTTCAATCATCTTCCACCTTCGGATCACGAAAGGCCCGAACGCCAAACTATATCCTCAGGTTTAAGAAGATTGAACAGGGGCAACTGTTGTACCACAAAATTTTCCCTCCCATATTTCTCAAGACATGTCAAGAATCATCCCCAAGTTGTTCAAGATGGCTCAAGAGTTGGACAGTCAAATCATCTCCTAAGGCAGTCAATTTAAAATTAGGGTTTTGTGTTGCATCAAGGTCCTTACATCCAAATGGTATCAAATTCTCCCAAATGTCCTAACATGTTCTCAAGTCCATCCATGTCAAATTTCAAGCCTTGCAGAGAAAGTTTGGTCAGTCAATTGCTCAAGAGGTCCAAAAATCGACTATGATAGGGCAAAAGTCAACTGTGACCCAAATACAGTCAAACCTCAAGATTTTTTGTCAACATTCTCATTTTGAAGGATAATTCATCATTTGATCAGGGGTTGATCATGATTCATCAAGGATTGCTCAAGATTCATCAAGATTCAAAAGTTGCTAAATTAGGGTTTTGTAGGAAAAGTCAACTCAAATTTGACCAAGCATAAATTTCTCATACTTTATGAGAAATGACCCATACAAAGCTCATTTTGAAGAGGATGCAATTCCCTACAATCCATATGCACACCCCAGGATCAACAAATGCACTCACAAAAAGTTACAAAATTGGACATAATAGGTCATTTTTGAAAGTCAACAAAAACACCTTTTTTGCCAAAGCTTATAACTTGAGCATGGAATATCCAAATGAGATGAGACCAAAAGGGTTGATTATAGGACATCTCAAGGTTTCTAAAAAGTCCAAAAACACTTCAAAAAGTTCAAAATTGAAGGAGTTATGCATTGTTGAAGTTGGGCATTTTTCCAAAATTGCCAAAAGTCAACCATCCTCAAAACTCCAATTTTTGACAAAAGGGCCCACTTTTTTCCACTTGATACGGTCTTGTCATGCCACACACGATCCCATCTTCAATTTCATGACCAATCATTTATTTTTCTATTTTATTTAATTTTTATTTATTTAATTCATTTTAAATCAATATTAATTCAAATAAAATCTAAAAATTGATGGAATGATATCTTTGTGATTGGTATAGACTTCAATGATCATCATGAACCAAATCAAATTCGTATCAAGCATTGTTGTGCATAAAAAATCAGATTTGAGGCATTTTTGGAAACTTTATCAATGGTGATCAAACCAAATCTCCAATCTCCAATGCATATGGATTCAAGCCCAAGTTTTAACCCTAATTTCTTCCAATATACATGAACAAGTGAGACATAGCAAGAACACGACCTGAAAACTGCAAGAAACGGCCAGACAAACTTTGAAAAAAGCTTGGAAAAAGTGGAATCTGAAAACGATCTTAGGGCTCGATTCAAAGCAAAAGCTTGACACTAATCTCTTGTTGGACATCTGCTGAAGCGTTTGGAATCAAAACCAAGTCCTAAAACCTCCCAAATCGTGTTGTAAGTATTCAAGAATGTGGCCCTGAACATGAAATCCAACCCTCTGATTCTTGCATCTTTTTGCCCAAATAATTGCATATTCATGCTTTGCGTTGCATTCTGAAACTTTTGGCATAATTGAATTGCATGTTTATAGCCTGTACAACCATACCCAAAGCTAGGGTTTTGGTTCTTCGTTTTTACGCGTTTTGTTTTCAGGGAAAATTAGAACGAATCAAGGGCATAAATGGAATCAGTGGGAGAAGACGAGCACGTTGATGTTCTTAGATCTCGTTTCCATGGCCTAAGGTGAATTTTGGAAGCAAGCCACGAATCTTCCTGCGGATAAAAATCTGCAGGTAAGAAAACCAGGGATTTATGAAGAAGACGACTACGCGTCCTCTTCCTATTGGCTGGTTTAAACCAGCGCGCCATATTTTTTATTTTTCAAGAATAATGCTTTGTTTTGAATATAATAATTGTCATTATTCTAATAACAAAAGAACGCGTTGGTTGAGTTGGCAAGCAGGTGAGTGGAAAAACCATTGGGACCTGGGTTCGAATCCCCGGTCCCCCAAAACTTTGTTGAATTTTGTTTTCAGGCAATTCCATGCAGCGCTCAAAGCAGGGCTCACCATATGCCCTCATCCAGACATTGTCCAAGTGGCTTCAGATCTAATCTAGTGGCCAGGAATGAAGGACTACCATATGTCCAAGTCAACAAGCGCGTAGGGAACTGGAAATATCAAAGCAGGCCAGCATTTTGGGCCAGATAATTGCCATTCAAACCCCCTCTCTGGGCCCAATACCCCTTGGTTTATTATATCTTCTTTTCATTATATTTTTTTATTTACTTGTTATATTTTTATTATTTTTAATTAATTACTAATCAAAATAATTAATATTTTTCCTAATAAAATTAGAAAAAAAAAATATTTTTATTAATTTCACTATTTCATTATTTTGTAAATAAATCTTAATTAATTTTATTTAGTTTTAAATAGGTGTAACATTTAACATTTTTTGCAATAAATTAAAATTGATTAGAATATTAGGTTTTAATAATTTTAAGCATTTTATTTTATTTCCTTAAATATTAAAAAAAAATCCAAAAATATCTCTTTTTATTAATTAATTAATTAACCTAGATTTAATTTCCATTTTAATTTAAAATAACAAAAAATATGCTTTCTTTAATAAAAAGGGTCAAAACCCTAAAAATGTGCCGATTTAATTTTCTCGCACGCGATCCATATTTCAATATTGTAATTGCTCCCAGTATGTAATAGTTTTTAATTAGGACTTATTTATCGCTTTCTTTACTTTTCGCAATTTAAATTAAAGAGTTTGTTTTTGGCGATGTAAATACCCGACGCCTTGTAATAGCCTAAATTTAATTTCCCGCAATTTAATTTCCGCACGATATTAACTGTTAGATGTTTGATAAATAGGCAATGCATGACAAGACCAAATCTTTAACCTAAAATCAACAATAGCTCACCATTAACATGTACAGATAAAAATTAACCGAAATAACACACTTGCACATGCCACTCTTAGGGTACACCTCACTTGGTTGCCTCGAACGTGGTCATTGAGTATAGGAAGTTTTAGAGGTCGCCCTCTTGTCCAAAAATCATTGTTGACTCGAAACGATTGCCTCGGAAAAATGATATAAGACATTAGGGTTACCGCTAAGGCGTCCTAACATTGCTTTAGTGACCACACGTCCCTTAATCGAATTGACCCGAAAACTCCAACGACGGTGCTACCTACTCCTCAATAGTTGGATAGCACTGTCTAAAGGACATTTGTACAGTTTAATTCCTTTTTGAGTAGGTAGATGGTTCTTAAGTACTTTCTCCTTTTGAAAAACAAAACAAAACTTTTCGCACTTACACTCTCTTCAAAACAAAAACTCTTTTCAAACCCACAATCACAAAGAAAAGCAAACTTTTGAAAACACAATGAGCAAGTACCTAAGAGCCCGTGGATAACCACGGATAGAAAGGGTGCTAACACCTTCCCTTTCTATAATCTACCTCCCGAACCCGAGAAACATCTTAAAAAGGAATTTTTCTGTGCTTTTGTCCTTTCCTTGTTGGATAAAATAAAAGACGGTGGCGACTCTTGCTTACCACGACATTTTTCGAAAACAAACGCAAAACGTGAACCGACATTCCAAAACAGTCAGTTCTCATTCCCACCGGCACAGGTGTGTATTAGGGCAGCACGACGCGGCTGGTCGAAAAGAACACGCAATATATTACCTTAGCAAAAAGTTTACCGACTGTGAGGAAAGATACTCACTGCTCGAGAAAACTTACTGCACTTTGGTACGGGCTTCTCTCCGACTAAGACAGTACATGTTGACTCATACCACCTTACTGATCTCTAAGATGGACCCAATCAAGTACATCTTTGAAAAACCATCCCTCACGGGAAGGATAGCTCGTTGGCAAATGATTTTGACCGAATATGACATCCAATATACCACTCAAAAGGCTATCAAGGGTAGTATATTGGCAGATCATCTTACCCACCAACCTATGAAAGATGATCATCAGCCAATGAAGTTTGAGCTTCCTGATGAAGACATCATGTACATACAGGATTGTAACATCCCAAGCCCAAAGGAAGGACCTGAACCAGGATCGTGATGGATGATGGTGTCCGATGGTGCCTCCAATGCATTAGGTAATGGAGTCAGTGCGGTGATTACTTCTCCTGAAGGTTTTCATACTCCTCTTACCGCCAGGATTTTCTTTGATTGTACGAACAATATGGCTGAGTATGAAGCTTGTATTTTTGGGTTAGAAGCTGCCATTGATTTACGAATCAAAATCTTAGAAGTATATGGAGATTTTGTTCTGGTAATTAGCCAAATCAACGGAGATTGGGAGACTCGTCACCTAACTTTGATTCCGTGCCGCGATCATGTGTTAAAGCTAACCCCTTATTTTGATGAGATTACTTTCGATCATATTCTAAGGGAGGAGAATAACTTGGCAGACGCCTTGGCTACTTTGTCATCCATGTTTAAGGTTAAATGGGCAAATGAGGCTCCTTCTATCAATATCCTAAGGTTGGATGAACTGACATTCTGTTATGGAATAGGAGAAGGTGTCGTTGATGGGAAGCCATGATTTTATGACGTCAAAAGGTATCTTAAAACCCAAGAATATCCAGAAGGTTCTTCTGTCACAGATAAGAATACTTTATGGAGGTTTGCCGCCAAGTTTTTCCTCGACGGCGATGTCCTGTATAAGAGGAATTATGATTCCATTCTGCTCAGATGCGTGGATAGACACGAAGCAAGTACGATCATAGAAGAAGTGCACGAAGGTTCTTTTAGGACACATTCTAGTGGGCATAATATGGCCAAGAATATCTTGAGAGCAGGTTATTATTGGTCAACAATGGAAAATGATTGTTACGAGCATTCCAGGATCTGCTACAAGTGTCAGATCTACGCTGACAAGATGCATTTGCTGCCCAATCCCCTGAATATCCTAACTTCACCTTGGCCTTTCGCGATGTGGGGAATTGATATGATAGGCCGGATTGAGCCAACCGCTTCCAACGGACACCATTTTATCTTGGTGGCTATCGAATACTTTACTAAGTGGGTTGAAGAAGCATCTTATGCCAATGTCACTAAACAGGTGGTAGCACGTTTCATCAAACATAACATAATTTATCGATACGGGATCCCCGAAAAGATTATTACCGACAACGGGTCGAACCTCAATAATAAGATGATGAAAGAGTTGTGTAAGAGCTTTAAGATAAAACATCACAATTCCTCTCATTACCGTCCTAAGATGAATTGCGCGGTTGAGGCAGCAAACAAGAATATTAAGAAGATTGTGCAGAAAATGGTCATCACTTATAAAGATTGGCATGATATGCTACCATTCGCTTTACATGGTTATCGTACCACCATGCGTACCTCAACTGGGGCAACCCATTTTTCCCTTGTTTATGACATGGAAGCAGTCCTACCAGTGGAAGTGGAAATCCCTTCTTTGAGGATAATGACAGATGCACGATTGGATGAGACTGAATGGGTCCAGAATAGAATCGTTCGGCTGAATCTCATTGATGAGAAGAGATTGACGTCAATTTGCCATGGACAGTTATACGAAAAGAGGATGAAGAAAGCCTTCGACAAGAGGGTACGTCCGCGGAATTTTCAAGCTGGTGATCTGGTGCTAAAAAGGATCTTGCTTCCTAACAAAACAGACGCTAGAGGTAAATGGGATCCCAATTATGAAGGACCTTTTTTTGTAAAGAAAGTTTTCTCGGGAGGGTCTATGATGCTCGCAACCATGGATGGAGAGGATTTCCCTCACCCTGTCAATGCGGATGCAGTAAAAAAATATTTCGCGTAAAAGGTCGTTGGTTTGATCAGATCAGGACGGAGGTTTGGTCCAATCAGTCATTCGGAAGGCAAGTATTGAAGAATTCAGAGGTCATGAGAGTTTTAGTAGAATCGTACTTGATAATTCTCCACTCACATTGTTTTTTTATTTATTGTCCTCTCCATGTGTTTCGCATGCAATTGTTCCTCTTCGAGAGTTGCTTTTCGTTGTAAATTCCTATTTACAGGCCAATCAATCAACAAAAGTGTTTTTTCAAATTGCGCCAAGTTTTTTTCATTATTGATGTTTTGATAAACAAAAGACGTTCAATGTTTTTAAAAAAACTGTGCATTAAAAAAACATTAAAGCTTTACAACATGTGGCACCAAATTACTCAAAGTGTCGGGTGTGGAAACCATTCCATGCTCAAGACATGTTGTTATAAGTCTCACCTTCGCAGGCATTATAGATCTATGATGACAGGAAAAATGCCAATGAATGATCTAAAGACCTAGGCATGGCTAACATGAGTCTCCTATCAGAACAGGATCTCACGACCTAGGGATATTCTTATTAAAAATATGGTGGATATTCGTTCTCAACTCAAGAGTGTAAATCATCCATAGATTAGAAGTGAGGTTACCAAGCGTACTTTCTGGAGCAATAAGTCCATACGGAGACTAGTCTCCTCAACATGGAATTTCAAATTACATTTGCATTCTCATTTTTAATCTTTCTTTGTTTTGGTTCAATACTTTCTTGTATGCAAAACTTGCTTATTTTTTAATATTAATCATAATGCATTGAATATGTTTGTCTTGAATTAATCCATTCGTATTCACTCATTATTGTTTTTCTTTGCTTTTTGGTACTTAGCTCTTGTTAAATAAAGCAAAAACCTATGGAGGGAGGATGATGAGTAATATACCATAAATTTCAAACAGTGTGCTTTTGAATAAAAACCTTGTTGACAATGTACATGCATTGTTTCAAATTCCCAAACACAGGAGATATAAGGGAGTGAAACCCTCGTCAACCCATTTGAGCCTTGAAGTGGGAGTTTTTTTTTTGTTCAAAGAAAAAACCCTCACATTTAACCCGGGGCAGGGTAGATTTCAGTTAATCTGAATGAGCGTTCAAAACTCATTAGGAGCGCGCATCGAAGGATACAACAATGGTTATCCTTCAGAAGGTTGAGAAAGAACGAAATCACAATGGCTCTCATCTATCAGCAGTGCGCATCAATGAGGATGATATCTCAATAGATATCTCTCGCACATCAAGAGACCAAAAGACAATGATACCATAATGGTTATTCCTCGTTGACCAAGCAGTAAGGTAGTCACACCTTTTCAGCAAAGAATGATTTGAAGTCACATGACTGGTTCAAACAAAATGAAATGATAAAAGAAAGAGACAAAAAGCCCCGTTAAGCCGAAACTTGAAAAGACAAGCCGCTTAGGCAAAAGTCTGGGCATCCCGCTCGACTTCATAGTCAAGGTTAAAAAGGAATCGGTCCAGGCAAAATTTAGGGAAAGCGAAAAGCGTGAAAAGCGAAAAGGGATTACCAAATAAAGATCCTTCACAAAGGATAAAGTCGTGCAATCGAACACCAAGAATGAAAGAGGTGGGTGACTTCCATATCCTCCTCAACCATGGTAAACTCCTTTTGAGGGATGAGTGCTCGTATTGAGTTAACTGAATTTAGGACTGGAGAACATCATGAAGGGGGTGGGCACCAAATATTTTGAGCCTTAAATCCTTTTTTCTAAAACCGTGAACCAGGCCACTTACAACCCTTAAAATTCCTAACTGAAGCAAGGGTTAATTTGAAAGCACACTATAACAAGAATACAGTAATTTGACTCCTATGAGGCTTGCTAATTTTTTGAGTTAGTATCACACTATCTTTTGTACAAATTTTTCTTTTTTTGTTTCAACATCTTTTCAATACAAGTTTTTAAACTTCAAGACAAACATGAGCTTTGCATTACAATTATCATTCTTAGAATAAAAATCCTTTGCATATGAGTGTTGTACCCCAAAATTTGCCCTCCCATATTCTTCAAGAAATTGCCAAGTCAAACTGCAAAAGTTCCCCAAGGGTTGCACAGTGCAAAGACCTCCTAAGCAGTCAAAACTAGGGTTTTTGTTCTGATCAAGAAAATGAAATTTCCAAAGGTCCAATCAAGTCTCACATGCCTACAAATATGATCAAGCATCCTCACATCAAGTTTCAAGGCTTTCAGTACAAAATTGCACAGTCAAAAACCCTAATTGCACTACAGTCAACTGTAGGGGCAAAATGGTCATTTGACAGTCAGAAGTTCAAATTTTTGGTCAACATATCATTTTGAAGCCACAAACATCATTTTATCAATGCTTGATCATGATTCTCAAAGCTTGGCTCAAAAATCATCAAGATGCAAAAGTTTCCTTATTTGGACAGCTGAAAAAGTCAACTGAAATTGACCAGGGCATAACTTTCACATGGTTTATCAGAAAAATTCCATCCAAAGCTCATTTTGAAGATAAAGACATTTCCTACAACTCATCTTCATACTTCAAGTCCAAGAAATGCTCTCACAAAAAGTAATCAATTTCAACATTATAGGTCATTTTCAAAAGTCAACAAAAAGGGACTTTAAGTCAAAGGCCATAACTTGAGATTGGTAAATCAAAATGACATGGGACCAAAGACATTGGTTAGAGGACTCAAAGAACTTTCCAAAATGTCCAAGAACATGAGAAAATCTTAAAAATTGAGCAAGTTATGCCTTGTAGAAGTTGGGAAATTTTTGGATATTTTGAAAAGTCAACATTGATTCAAATGACCTAAAATTGCTAATGGGCCCATTTTTCTTCCACAATTCATTGTCCCAAGCATGTGCACGACCACTTGGCCCAAAAGGAAGTTTTTATTCATTTTTTATTTATTTATTTGAATTTTTATTTATAATAATTCATTTAAATCAATTAAATATATGAAAAATACTTAACTTAACCTAACAAATCTTTTTGTACATGTTTTATCTTCAAGATTTCGTGCACATTCAAATATGGAAAGAATTGGACTGATTGGATCATGATTTGCACAAAAGCACATGGAAAATATTTGGTTAAAGATCTTGAAAATCAAATTTCCAAAAACCATGAATGCAAGGGATTTGATTTGTTTTTCTTAACCTAATTTATTCTATACATAAGCCTGAATGAAAACCTAATGCGAGGGACCATTGAAGCTGCGCAGAAACCAATTGCAAAACTTAAAATTTTTGTTAAGAAAGTCAAAACTGAAAACCCTTTTGCAGGTTGATTCAAGGCACGAAACTTGTTCCATTAGCTTGCCAAGGTTGTCCAGAAGCGATTGCAATCAAAAACATTCATCAAAGGTTAAAGAATTGGTAACATGACCCGCCCCTGTACAGAGAAAAATTCATAATCGTGCATCATGGTTTACGCATCCTTTGTAATTTTTAATGTTTG
Source organism: Vicia faba (assembly GCA_948472305.1). NCBI lineage: Eukaryota > Viridiplantae > Streptophyta > Magnoliopsida > Fabales > Fabaceae > Vicia > Vicia faba. The sequence goes on along the minus strand of OX451736.1, from coordinate 979,833,295 downwards.
ATTCATGTTCATTATGAGATTCTGAAACTAACCATACAAATTAATTGCGTTTTTGTGCTATATACATGATTTTACCATTGATGCAGGCTAGGGTTTCTTGGGTTCCCAATTAGGGGTTTCCTAATAACGTAAAATTCGACCACCACAATACCATGGATGGATTCAGGGAGTTTGGACGAAAGTAATGGCCTCATCGCGCTGAATTTATATGCCAAGGGGACCTATTCGCTATTTTCCCAAAACTGGCCTAAGAAAACACATGGAAACCGTTGCTTATGTTATTTGTATTTCAGGAAAAATAAAACACGAAGAAGAAGATGATATCGTGGCATGAATCGGTTGGATCATTTAAAATTCGCGCGCGTTTGTGGCCACTAACGTTTGTTTCTTTTATAATATTCATAGGTTAATTATATATCAAAACGTGTAAACTGGCTCAGCTGGCAAAGCATAGTGGTGTTAATTCTCATTACCTGGGTTCGAGCCCCAGGTCTTCATGCTTTCTCAATATTATTTTTCCATTGACATTCACGTGTAGCGCTTGTGCTGGAGACCACCATACACCTTCCAGGATCCAACATCCACGTGCCCCTGGAGATCAAATCAAAGGCATAGATCTAAAGAACACGTTGCACCCTGGTCAACATTGCTATACGCTGCTTGGAAAAGTCAAATGGACCCAGATTAATGGGCCTGAATCATCAAGAAAGAGCCTCCCATTTGGGGTCTGAACCCCCTAGGTTTGCATATTTTTCACTTTTCTTTATTTTTTTTTTTTTTTTTTCTATTTCTTTTAATAATTGTTTTGTTCAATTTAATTAATTATTTTCATAAAATATAAAATGCCATAAAAAAAATCAGAAAAAACTAAAAAAAATCAAATATATTTATTTCTAATATTTTCTTAAATAAATTTGCATGTAATTGAATGTAGTTTTAAATTAGGTTGCAATTTTAATTCTTTTCATAATAAAAATCTAAAAAATATAGAACTAGGTTTAATTAATGTTTTATTCTTTTTTAATTTTTCTTTTTTCACAATAATATTATTTATTTTATTTATTTTCATAATTAAATTTGTATATAAAAATTAGGTTTAATTTAGGTTAAAAACTTCAACATTTTTCTTAATAAATTAAAAAATAATTAGAATTAGGTTTAGCATTTTATTTTAATCTTAATTAATTCCTTTTTTTCATTAAATCCTAAAATACTAAAAAATACCAAAAAAATAATTCCTTTCTTCTTTTAATTAATTGATTCATCATTAACTTTTATTTTGCAAAAGGGTCCAACGCCCTCGTTTCGATTTAAATTTCAATTCGCATATTTATTTCCTTCGTATAATATTATGTATCTCTCCTGAAGCCCTGTAAATACCTCTCGCACTTTTAATTCTTTTAATCTCTTTATTTTCCGTCAAATCGGGTCCTGGTTAATTTTGGCGATGTGGACCCGCGCCGTTTGTAATAGCTTAGAATTTACTTTTCTCGCAAATATTTTTAACTGTTAATCAAAAGCATGAAAGAATGTATGGACATAAATAAAAACAAGCGTAGCTCACTCATAACATAAGATAAAATATCTGAAAACGACACACGAATCGCACACACCACCCCTAGGGTACGCCTCACTGTTGCCTTGCCTCGAAAGCTGATCGTCGAGTAGAGGATGTCTTAGTAAGTCCTCATGATCCGGGAACCTGGCATGAGGGTAGCTTCTAAGGTATCTTCCCATTGCTCTGGTGATCACCATGTCCCGAACCTCGAATTGACCCGAACACCTCCAACGGTGGTGCTACTTACCTCTCAATGGTGGGATGGCACTACTTTAAAGGACATTTACACAGACGAATTCCTTAGGGTAGGTAGACGACTCTAGATACTTGCTCTAATTTCAAACTAAAAATAAAAAATACTTTTCACACCGACACCTTTTCAAAAAGCTTTCGAAAGCAATTTTTCAAACACTCTTGAGGACCGATACAAGAGTCGAACTGAAATTTTCAAAGAAGACTTTTTAAAACCCACAGTTGAAAAGCAAACAAACCAATTTTGAAAACACAATGAGCAAGTATCTAAGAGCCCATGGATAACCATGGATAGAAAGGGTGCTAACACCTTCCCTTTCTATAATCTACCTCCCGAACCGAGATCAATCTCTTTAAGGAATTTTTCTGTGCTTTTGTCCTTTCCATTTGGAGAAAATAAAAGACGGTGGCGACTCTTGCTTCCGCGACATTTCGCGAACCAGCGTTAAACAGTCAGTTCCAGATCCACCGATCATAGAACTGGCGACTCTGCTGGGGATTAAAACTTAAAGTGAGGTGTACCTTAGGGTTAGTTCATAACTGTGTTTTCAATTGCTTTCTTTGCTTGCTTTATTATTGTGGGACTGTCTTGGGAGTTCTATAGATCCTAACCCGGATCTGGGGATACCTTCTTAGAAAGTAGCAACAAGGTTGTGAGGGAACTGTGCGGGGTATACCGACATGGTTGAAACAGTCTGCTACGTTGATGTGGCACTTTGGTGTGTACCGGTAACCCTTGAGTTCAGTCAAGGAGAGTACGGGGCCTCCGCGTGGTGTCGTGAATCATCAACAGACCTTAGGAACCTTAATTGAACTATCTTGGCCTCTTTAGGGTAGTGAGATAACTGACTTTGGTGCAGTCCGAGGTTGGTTGATACTCGATACTACACTCAATTGAGGGTTGCTTTCCTGGAATATTTTGGTCGCCAGTTCAGTGGCTAAATCGAAACGATGAATAATGAAAGCAATCCAGTGATATTGGGATCCTTAGAACCCGGTTACTTCTAATAGGACAGGTTGAGCCCACCAACTTCAAGAGGGTAATACCCAGACCCCATGCTGGCCTAAAACTCTAAGGGTTTCTCTTGTGTGACTTGTGTGCCTTCATACTTGACTATTTGCATGCTTGTTATCTGACACTTGAGTTCCCTGCAGGTTTTGTTTTTAGTCCTTAATCAGGACTTATAACAAGGTTTACCGAGTTTCTTGCAGGTTTTGTTTTAGTCCTTAATTGGGACTCATCACAGGTTTTACTTGAGTTTCCCGCAGGTTTTGGTTTGCAGTCCTTAATTGAGACTCGTAATAGGGTTACCTACATTACCCCATGCATAGCATAACATCATACCATCGCATACATCCTAACACATTTCAAGGATCTCAAGGGCTTGTGATGCAGGTCATGATGAACCAACTATCCAACAAGGGGCGAAGGGGATTTATTTTCCTCTAGCTAAGGTTGTCAGAGGCTATGACCCACTTGATATGGTGAGCTTTGACACTGGAAGAAGATTGCCCTAGCCAAGGATGTCAGGGGCTATGACCCACTGGATATGGTGAGCCTTTGACCCTTGAAAAAGGACTCTCAACAAATATGAAATTCCTTCAATCAAGCTACCGGATCCCAGCTCTAACAAATTTCTTGTTTACCCCGCGAGATCCTTGAAAACATTGCATGCATATCATACATATCATTGCATAACAGGTACCTTTGTTGCAGGTCACTTACCCTCCGCTGTTTATATCATTCAATGGCTCCCCAACAAGATAACCAGGACCTTCACACTCAAGAGACTCAGTTCAAAGAGATCTTCCTAAGCCTATCCAAGGGGCAGGAAGAGTTGAGGACACTCCTCATGGGGAATCTGATCAGAAAGAGTCCTGAAGATGACAAGGACGAACAGCTGAAACGTCTACAAGCTGAGGTAGACACATTGAAAACCCAGATGCTGGGGCAAAGGGCACCCACTCAAGGTTTAGCTCAGGAGCAAGGAGGGCTGAGGGCCATGATCAGTCATCTTCATCAAGACATGAAGCAACCAGCCCAAGTCAGGGACTTAGTCATTAATCAACTTCCAAGAAGTCAAAGGTTTGGGCTTCTCCAAGCTGCTATTACTTCACAGGTCCGACAACGACCTCGCCCAGAATAACGGGCTGATCAGAGCAAACCAGACAAGCCTAAAAGGAAGTTCACCAAGATCAACATGTCGCTGGATCAAGCACTACAACAAATGTTGGAGGCAGGGCTGATCACCTTAAGGGCTCCTCTCCGGAATCCAAACACTTCTGCTCCTAACTATCATCCCAACGATAGGTGCGCATACCATTCTGATAGCCCGGGCATACTACGGACAACTGCTGGCCTCTCAAAAACAAGATTCAAGACATGATCGATGCCGGAGAGATTCAGTTTGAAGTACCTGAGACTCCGAACATAATCACTGCTCCCTTGCCAAATCATGGCTAGGATTGAGAAATTTTTGTTCATTCGAATGTTCAAGTTGCAATTTTCTTTTGTTCAAACATTTACTCATGTTAAACATTGTTATTTCATTAATGCATCGCATATGTCTGTTCTGAAACAATATATTCGTATTCACTAAATGCAAATTATTTCCATATTTTTTGTGATGTCAACTCTTGATCTAAAATTCTAAGCCTCTTGAGGGAGGATGACAAAAACGATACCACAATGTACAGTATGCTTTTGAACAGACCCCGCTGATGAGGTACAGGTATTGTTTCAATCCCTAAACACTGGAGTTATAAGGATGATAATCCCTCGTCAACCCTTCTGAGCCAAAGAAGTAGGAGTTTTTCTTTTCGAAATTTAAAACCCTTAATCATAACCTGGGGCAGGGTAGTTCTTTCAGTTGATCTAAGTGCATAACGAATGGCACCAAAAAAGGTCCTTACAAAACAAAGAAAGACAGTGACGGTTCAGAACAATCATAAGGACAGGCAGTCATTATCAAAAAAAAATCATAAATGAAAAGCCCAAAAAGTCAAAACCTATAAAGGGGACTTACGAAACTGGGGCATCCCGCTGACTGTAATCACAAAAGAAACAGTTCAGGCAAAATTTAGGGATAACAAAAATCAGACAAGAAAGAGGTCTTACAAACCCTCAACAAAAAAGGAATGACTGCCTGTTCAGAATAAATCATCAATATCTGAACCATCACTGGAAAATCAGAGCAAAGACTCAAACAAGGTCTAACGTATGATCAACTGAGTTTAGGTTTGGAGAACATCACGAAGAGCGGGTGGGTACAAATAATTTGAGCCTTTATCCTTTGTTTCTTAAACCGTGAACCAGGCCACGATATAACCCTTAAAAGTCCTAGCTGAAGCATGGGTTAGTTCGAAAGCATACTGTTACGAAGGTATCCTGACTCCTGAAGGTTTGCTGTGAAATCTTGAGTTGACACCGCACTGTATTACAAAAAATGCATTTTCAAAATGCAAGACAGATATAGGCTTTTGCATTCTTAAAATAACCTTGTTTGCATATGACTATTTGTTTGAACAACAGGGAAATTCGCACGATGAACACCTTGTGAACAGAAGTACCTCCAATCAAGGGGCACAGTAGGAGCATTGCCCATTATCTGGGGCATGGCAAATTACTTCTAACAGGGGCAACTCCCTACATTCTGAAAGCGTGGACATAGTCGAAAAAATACTACGCACAATCAAAGACCCGCTAGGTTGACACACCTAGGCAAAAATAAGGGCTTCCCGGCGAACCAAAAGGGTTCGGGCAAAACGAAGGGATGAAATGAAAAAATATGTACACCCGGTAAGTCGAAAACCTAAAAAGGCGGCTTGGGCAAAAATGGGTATCCCGGTGGACTGAAAACCCGAAAGGGCGGTCCAGGCAAAAATTAGGGATCAAAGCGTACGACTATGTTCTGGTATCTCATCACTTGTCTACCCGAAGATTTGTCAAAGTACCCCCACAGATATTCCCTTCCCTCACCTCCGAAACAGGGGCAATAATGAGTCATCCAGGCGATCTAATTGCTCTGTCAACCAAATTACAAAGGAAAGATCAACATAAGGATGATTACCATCTACCTTTACAAATTCCAGATCGTGGGTTAACATCCGAAACCAAACAGGACAATCATCCACTTAATCAAAATCATGCAACCCTACACCGGTTCCTTCTCAATTTTCAGAAGAAGTTTTACACGAACCTATCTCAAGATGACCTAACCCCGGTTCATCAAGAAGTTTTTACACAAACTTATCCAAGTAACCTTACCCCGGTTCATCCAGAAGTTTTTACACAAACTTATCCAAGTAAACTAACCCCGGTTCCTCCAGAAGTCTTACATGGACCTATCTCAAGATGACCTAACCCCGGTTCATCAAGAAGTTTTTACACAAACTTATCCAAGTAACCTAACCCCGGTTCTTCCAGAAGTTTTTACACAAACTTATCCAAGATGACCTAACCCCGGTTCATCAAGAAGTTTTACACGAACTTATCCTGCGGCAACCTAACCCCGGTTCCCCCCAGAAGTCTTACATGGATTTAGCTCAAGATAACCTCACCCCGGTTCATCAAGAAGTTTTACATGAACTTACCTCACCAAGCAACCCTACATCGGTTCCCTCTCTTCAAAGATGCAGTTTTACATGGACTCGTCACCCAGAAACCCTACACAGGTTCTCCCTTTCCAAGAACGAAGTTTTATATGAACTCATCATCAAAGTAACCCTACCCAGGTTCCTTCTCCATTTCAGATACGGTTTTACACGAGCTCATCAGCAGGCAACCCTACATAGGTTCCCTCTTTCAACTTACAAAATTACAGCTCAAAACTTCCCCAGGAAAGTCCAATCCAGTTTCCCCAGGAAAAGTTGGAATCCATCTCCCCAAGCAGCAAGCTTATTCCCAGTAAATTCTGGAAGCTTGTCCCTCGCATAGCACGAACGCGTCGTCCGGCTTTATTCAAAGAGTTATTTCCTTAACAGAATATAACTGGGTTATCCTCAGCCAAAAGCCAAGGAAGGAGCGTCCTCGACGAAGTCTTCTTACCCCAGCGAAGTCCATCAACACTTCCAACAACAAGGGTATCCCCAGAAAATTATTAGCAACACTCAGCAAGGCATCCCTCTTCCCACAGAGTATTGCTCCCCAGCATGGTCGCTAGAGTATCTTTTCTCCCCGCAGTATCTTCCATTTGCCAAGTTTATTCCTCAACGGAGTCATCTTCTCCTACTGGTATTCTTGCAATTATTATCCCCAGCGGAAGCAAAAGCTATTCTTCAACATCAGCCCAGGATATGACTTCCCGGCACCCGTCAAGGATTTACTTTCCTAGACGAAAACATCACATACATCATTATAGCATGCATAGACGCATCATATCATACAAATCTCACTTATGTCGAGAATATCATTGCTTGATCCATATCATGCATTGCATATGACTGACCTATACCTTTCAGGAAAGATGCAGTTGAAATTCTCAGTCATATTTCAAGACCTAGACCGGTTCAGTTAATCGACTCCAAAGATTTCTTATCCAGTCCCAGGCCTTCTCTAGTCCAGCTAAATCGACTCCCAACAGATTTTTCTGATAAAGACTCAGTAGAAGTTATCCCAGGTTATAATTTCCTATTGGTTTTCTCTCCGACGGTGCATGAGATTTCCATTTTTGGGTTTTTCTTTGAGATTATAATTTCCTATTGGTTTTCTCTTCGACGGTGCATGAGATTTCCATTTTAGGTTTTTCTTTGAGATTATAATGTCCTATTGGTTCTCTCTCCGACGGTGCATGAGATTTCCATTTTAGGTTTTTCTTTCAGGTTAAAATGTCCTAATGGTTCCCTCTCCGACGGTGAGTGAGGTGATAATTCCTTTTCCTATGGTTCCCTCTCCGACGGTGAGTGAGGTGATAATTCCTTTCCTAATGGTTCCCTCTCCGACGGTGAGTGAGGTGATAATTCCTTTTCAGATGGTTCCCTCTCCGACGGTGAGTGAGGTGATAATTCCTTTTCAGATGGTTCCCTCTCCGACGGTGAGTGAGGTGATAATTCCTTTTCAGATGGTTCCCTCTCCAACGGTGAGTGAGGTGATAATTCCTTTCCCAATGGTTCCCTCTCCGACGGTGAGTGAGGTGATAATTCCTTTTCAGATGGTTCCCTCTCCGACGGTGAGTGAGGTGATAATTCCTTTTCAGATGGTTCTCTCTCCGACGGTGAGTGAGGTGATAATTCCTTTTCAGATGGTTCCCTCTCCGACGGTGAGTGAGGTGATAATTCCTTTTCAGATGGTTCCCTCTCCGACGGTGAGTGAGGTGATAATTCCTTTTCAGATGGTTCCCTCTCCGACGGTGAGTGAGGTGATAATTCCTTTTCAGATGGTTCCCTCTCCGACGGTAAGTGAGGTGATAATTCCTTTTCCCATGGTTCCCTCTCCGACGGTGAGTGAGGTGATAATTCCTTTTCAGATGGTTCCCTCTCCGACGGTGAGTGAGGTGATAATTCCTTTTCCCATGGTTCCCTCTCCGACGGTGAGTGAGGTGATAATTCCTTTCCTGTGGTCCTCTCCCCGACGGTGCGTGAGACGTAATTCCCTTTTAGGTTATAATTTCCTTTGGTCCTCTCCCCGACGGTGCGTGAGACGTGATTCCCTTTCAGATTATAATTGCCTATGGTTCTCTCCCTGATACTGCGAAGATGGTAATTCCCACCAAGATTTTCTCAACGAGCGTTGTTGAAGTTAAAGTCACCCAAGGTTCTATTACCATTCATGCTAAGGTAGTAACCATCCCTGGTTCATTCATCATCTTTTGAAGCTCCAGACCCAGCTCCTGTAACCAATCAGGACATATCTATGCCAAGCATCTGAAAACCAGTTCTTGCAACGTGTCAGGTACTCTTTTTCTTTTGCAGGTATGCAGGTTCTCGCTAAGGAATCTCTTACGCGATCAACATCCAGATGGCATCTATAAGCCCATCATCCTATCCAGCAACCTCTAAAAGGCATCTATAAGCCCATTCCATCATCGCACTGCTACTATGTGAGCGCAAATTTCTGGGCACTCTAGTGTTCAATCGTCTTCTACCTTCGGATTATGAAAGGCACGTCAGCCAATCTGCATCCTCAGGTCTAAGAAGATTGAACAGGGGCAACTGTTGTACCCCAAAATTTTCCCTCCCATATTCTTCAAGAAATTGCCAAGTCAAACTGCAAAAGTTCCCCAAGGGTTGCACAGTGCAAAGACCTCCTAAGCAGTCAAAACTAGGGTTTTTGTTCTGATCAAGAAAATGAAATTTCCAAAGGTCCAATCAAGTCTCACATGCCTACAAATATGATCAAGCATCCTCACATCAAGTTTCAAGGCTTTCAGTACAAAATTGCACAGTCAAAAACCCTAATTGCACTACAGTCAACTGTAGGGGCAAAATGGTCATTTGACAGTCAGAAGTTCAAATTTTTGGTCAACATATCATTTTGAAGCCACAAACATCATTTGATCAATGCTTTATCATGATTCTCAAAGCTTGGCTCAAAAATCATCAAGATGCAAAAGTTTCCTTATTTGGACAGCTGAAAAAGTCAACTGAAATTGACCAGGGCATAACTTTCACATGGATTATCAGAAAAATTCCATCCAAAGCTCATTTTGAAGAGAAAGACATTTCCTACAACTCATCTTCATACTTCAAGTCCAAGAAATGCTCTCACAAAAAGTTATCAATTTCAACATTATAGGTCATTTTCAAAAGTCAACAAAAAGGGACTTTAAGTCAAAGGCCATAACTTGAGATTGGTAAATCAAAATGACATGGGACCAAAGACATTGGTTAGAGTACTCAAAGACCTTTCCAAAATGTCCAAGAACATGAGAAAAGCTTAAAAATTGAGCAAGTTATGCCTTGTAGAAGTTGGGAAATTTTTGGATATTTTGAAAAGTCAACATTGATTCAAATGACCTAAAATTGCTAATGGGCCCATTTTTCTTCCACAATTCATTGTCCCAAGCATGTGCACGACCACTTGGCCCAAAAGGAAGTTTTTATTCATTTTTTATTTATTTATTTGAATTTTTATTTATAATAATTCATTTAAATCAATTAAATATATGAAAAATACTTAACTTAACCTAACAAATCTTTTTGTACATGTTTTATCTTCAAGATTTCGTGCACATTCAAATATGGAAAGAATTGGACTGATTGGATCATGATTTGCACAAAAGCACATGGAAAATATTTGGTTAAAGATCTTGAAAATCAAATTTCCAAAAACCATGAATGCAAGGGATTTGATTTGTTTTTCTTAACCTAATCTATTCTATACATAAGCCTGAATGAAAACCTAATGCGAGGGACCATTGAAGCTGCGCAGAAACCAATTGCAAAACTTGAAATTTTTGTTAAGAAAGTCAAAACTGAAAACCCTTTTGCAGGTTGATTCAAGGCACGAAACTTGTTCCATTAGCTTGCCAAGGTTGTCCAGAAGCGATTGCAATCAAAAACATTCATCAAAGGTTAAAGAATTGGTAACATGACCCGCCCCTGTACAGAGAAAAATTCATAATCGTGCATCATGGTTTACGCATCCTTTGTAATTTTTAATGTTTGATTCATGTTCATTATGAGATTCTGAAACTAACCATACAAATTAATTGCGTTTTTGTGCTATATACATGATTTTACCATTGATGCAGGCTAGGGTTTCTTGGGTTCCCAATTAGGGGTTTCCTAATAACGTAAAATTCGACCACCACAATGCCATGGATGGATTCAGGGAGTTTGGACGAAAGTAATGGCCTCATCGCGCTGAATTTATATGCCAAGGGGACCTATTCGCTATTTTCCCAAAACTGGCCTAAGAAAACACATGGAAATCGTTGCTTATGTTATTTGTATTTCAGGAAAAATAAAACACGAAGAAGAAGATGATATCGTGGCATGAATCGGTTGGATCATTTAAAATTCGCGCGCGTTTGTGGCCACTAACGTTTGTTTCTTTTATAATATTCATAGGTTAATTATATATCAAAACGTGTAAACTGGCTCAGCTGGCAAAGCATAGTGGTGTTAATTCTCATGACCTGGGTTCGAGCCCCAGGTCTTCATGCTTTCTCAATATTATTTTTCCATTGACATTCACGTGTAGCGCTTGTGCTGGAGACCACCATACACCTTCCAGGATCCAACATCCACGTGCCCCTGGAGATCAAATCAAAGGCATAGATCTAAAGAACACGTTGCACCCTGGTCAACATTGTTATACGCTGCTTGGAAAAGTCAAATGGACCCAGATTAATGGGCCTGAATCATCAAGAAAGAGCCTCCCATTTGGGGTCTGAACCCCCTAGGTTTGCATATTTTTCACTTTTCTTTATTTTATTTTTATTTTTTTTCTATTTCTTTTAATAATTGTTTTGTTCAATTTAATTAATTATTTTCATAAAATATAAAATGCCATAAAAAAAATCAGAAAAAACTAAAAAAAATCAAATATATTTATTTCTAATATTTTCTTAAATAAATTTGCATGTAATTGAATGTAGTTTTAAATTAGGTTGCAATTTTAATTCTTTTCATAATAAAAATCTAAAAAATATAGAACTAGGTTTAATTAATGTTTTATTCTTTTTTAATTTTTCTTTTTTCACAATAATATTATTTATTTTATTTATTTTCATAATTAAATTTGTATATAAAAATTAGGTTTAATTTAAGTTAAAAACTTCAACATTTTTCTTAATAAATTAAAAAATAATTAGAATTAGGTTTAGCATTTTATTTTAATCTTAATTAATTCCTTTTTTTCATTAAATCCTAAAATACTAAAAAATACCAAAAAAATAATTCCTTTCTTCTTTTAATTAATTGATTCATCATTAACTTTTATTTTGCAAAAGGGTCCAACGCCCTCGTTTCGATTTAAATTTCAATTCGCATATTTATTTCCTTCGTATAATATTATGTATCTCTCCCGAAGCCCTGTAAATACCTCTCGCACTTTTAATTCTTTTAATCTCTTTATTTTCCGTCAAATCGGGTCCTGGTTAATTTTGGCGATGTGGACCCGCGCCGTTTGTAATAGCTTAGAATTTACTTTTCCCGCAAATATTTTTAACTGTTAATCAAAAGCATGAAAGAATGTATGGACATAAATAAAAACAAGCGTAGCTCACTCATAACATAAGATAAAATATCTGAAAACGACACACGAATCGCACACACCACCCCTAGGGTACGCCTCACTGTTGCCTTGCCTCGAAAGCTGATCGTCGAGTAGAGGATGTCTTAGTAAGTCCTCATGATCCGGGAACCTGGCATGAGGGTAGCTTCTAAGGTATCTTCCCATTGCTCTGGTGATCACCATGTCCCGAACCTCGAATTGACCCGAACACCTCCAACGGTGGTGCTACTTACCTCTCAATGGTGGGATGGCACTACTTTAAAGGACATTTACACAGACGAATTCCTTAGGGTAGGTAGACGACTCTAGATACTTGCTCTAATTTCAAACTAAAAATAAAAAATACTTTTCACACCGACACCTTTTCAAAAAGCTTTCGAAAGCAATTTTTCAAACACTCTTGAGGACCGATACAAGAGTCGAACTGAAATTTTCAAAGAAGACTTTTTAAAACCCACAGTTGAAAAGCAAACAAACCAATTTTGAAAACACAATGAGCAAGTATCTAAGAGCCCATGGATAACCATGGATAGAAAGGGTGCTAACACCTTCCCTTTCTATAATCTACCTCCCGAACCGAGAGCAATCTCTTTAAGGAATTTTTCTGTGCTTTTGTCCTTTCCATTTGGAGAAAATAAAAGACGGTGGCGACTCTTGCTTCCGCGACATTTCGCGAACCAGCGTTAAACAGTCAGTTCCAGATCCACCGATCACAATGAGCAAGTGCTTAAACATCAAGTAAGCTTGCATAATGAGCATCAGATGAAAATTTGATCATCTCAAGGGACAAATTGCTTCAGGATACCGTTTAAAGGTGAATCATTTGTGAGAATGGTCTTAACCTGGGGCAAATCTTCTGTTGACTCTATTGAATAAAGGAATACCAGTTTGAGAAATGATTTGAAGTAGATTGCAAAAGGTGGTTTCCCAGAGTCTCTGTCAGGCAGCGGTGCATTACTTTCATTTGGTCCCAAGGGAGGTATCGCTTCAAGTATTTGCTCGAGACTGAATTTTTTCAAGTCGAGAAGTGTGGTTATGAAGTAACCTACTTTCAATACATAGGCCAATCACTCTAAGGTTATGTTGTCTACAAAAATCCTCAGGTTTCTTACCCCTCCGTGAGCATGAGGTAAAGGAAAAGATTTGTCGAGATTCTATTGAGTCGGGGCAAGCGTGTCGAATACTCTGTCGAGTAGGTATTCAGCCAATCTGAGGCATTCAAGTCGAGATTTTATCCCTCAAAGTGCAGTCAAACTGGGGCAGTTATATTAATATTTGACAAATCTCTCTGAGAATGCGTTGATCAGAGGAGAATATTTCCAAAATTTGAAGATGTATGGGAATTCACTCAAGCATGGTTGGAATCATATCTAATTTTAGTTATCTAAACATCATGTTCCAAAGTTCATAACACTGGGGTAGATTGTCTTCAACAGTATAAATCTCAAAAAAGTCCTCTCAGGGTAATTTTTCTGCAAAAGCCTTACAGACCGAGGCAAGAGTTTATGTAAGGGATTTATCTCTTCTTCAGTGATTGATCAGATCACGTCCATACGCAGGCTAAATGACCTTTGAATTTGAAAATCATGTCGAGAAGTCAGGGTTGTTATCTTCTACTTATCAGAGACTCAAGTCCATTTACTGATATCCTTTGTCCTAAGTCAAGGTTATTATCCCCAGTTGAAGTTTGGATTGTTATCCTCAGTAGGATATGAGCAGTAACGCAAATATCATTTAAGGTTGTTTACTCGTACAAGACACAATGGAAATGTTGCTACTTGACAAAGATCTGTCTACCAAGGGGTTTCTCTTCTAAGATATTTTCTCCCTAGTGAAGCATCCTCATTTCTCCGCAGGAGGAGAATGTTCTTTATCCATGGAAATGTAGAAGTTGTGTAAAGTCTAGATGATTCCTTTTCGTCAGCCTGCAATTTATTTTTGCAGCATCTTCTCTAAAGTCCACTTTTTAAAGGCATTTCTCCTCGGAGTCGACATGTTGAAGTTGCAATCGTGCATCGCAGTTTTTACCCGGTGATTGATAGTTCAAGTTGTCTATTCTTCAGTAAGGTTTTCCATTCCAAACAGGGGCATGTCGCCCCAATTTCTGTTTTTCAAGTACTGTTGGTCTTGTATGACAAGATGCATACCAACAAATGAATCAAGAAGGGTAACGTGAGGATTTTCGTATAATGAGATCCAATTTCCCCAGTGGAACTATTCTTCTTTCCCTAATGGAGCAAGTGTCCTATCTCTCAGGTGAGGTGTACAGGAGAATTCCAATCATAACGCTTTCGTTACCAGTAATAGAAGATTTTGTTGAGATATCCCTAGTGGAGTTTCTATCTCGGGATGTTTGTTTATTCCCCAAGTGAGGATCTTTTACCTCCCAGCAATGTTATCCCCAGTATGGTCTGAGTAGAACTCTTTTTATTTAAGAATTTCTATACTCCCCCGGCAAAAGTTATCTTCGTCAAAGAATTTCTATGCCAAAAGTTTCCATTCCCAGCAAAGCTTTCCTCTTTCCAACAGAGGATAAAGAATTTGTTCCCCGTGAAGTGGGGAGTTTGATCAGAATTCAATATTTTCTCTGAACTGCAATTGGCATTTGTAGTATTCTTCCCAGGAAGTTACTTCCCCAGTGATATCTATCTTTAGAGGTTGGTAGTTCCAAATCTCGGTTCCCCATTGGAGTACAAATTGCCTTTTCTCTACAAAAGATCAGATGTGCAAGAATAATCGTTTGGAAGTTCATTGCCTTCTCAGCAGCCGATTATTGATGTGTTTTCCTAGTGCATCACTAAACATACATCATTACATTGCATATACCAAAAAGCTTAGCATTCCTATAGTATGGGGAATTACGTTATAAATTTTTTTTCAAATATGCATAAGTACAAGCCAATTGTGTTTACTTGCAGTAACCAGATTGTTATGCATTCAGATTTGAGCTATCTCCACAAAAGGCCTAGGGTGATTCTTTTTGTTTCCCCAGCGAAGGCTGTTTGACCTACCATTAGTCGAGTCTTTGGTGTTTCCCATTGTCTTAGTAAGTCGTGATTCTCTCTTACCCTTGCAAGCCTTTGGTTATATATGCCCTTTCCTCCGGACATATTTTCCCGATATTTTTGGTTATACGCCCTTTCCTCCGGACGTATATTCCTGATATTCTTGGTTAGAGTCCTTTCCTCCGGTCTCTTTCCTTATTACATGTCCTCTACCAACCCCAGATATGTATTTTTGATACCTTTTTCATATGTCTTCTACCGGCCTCAGACATGTGTTCTTGATACCTTTATAAGAGCTTTCTTCGGTCTGTCTCTTTTGTACGTATCCGCTACCAATCCCAGATATGTATTTTTATACCTTTTTCATATGTCTTCTACCGACCTCAGACATGTGTTCTTGATATCTTTGTAAGAGCTTTCTTCATTCTGTCTCTTTCGTACGTATCCGCTACCAACCCCGGATATGTATCTTTGATGTCTCTTTCGTGTGTATCCGCTATCGACCCCAGATATGTATCTTTGACATCTCTTTTGTACGTGTCCGCTACCAACCCCGGATATGTATTTTTGATACCTTTTTCATATGTCTGCTACCGACCTCAGACATGTGTTCTTGATATCTTTGATATCTCTTTCATATGTCTGCTACCAATCCCAGACATGTGTTCTTGATATCTTTGTAAGAGCTTTCTTCGGTCTGTCTCTTTCGTGCGTATCCGATACCGACCTCGGATATGTATTTTTGATACATGTTTCATATGTCTGCTACCAATCCCAGACATGTGTTCTTGATATCTTTAGAAGATCTTTCTTCGGTCTATTTCTTTCGTGTGTATCCGATACCGACCCCAGATATGTATTTTTGATACCTTTTTCATATGTCTGCTACCAATCCCAGACATGTGTTCTTGATATCTTTGTAAGAGCTTTCTTCGGTCTGTCTCTTTCGTGCGTATCCAATACCGACCCCGGATATGTATTTCTGATACCTTTTTCATATGTCTGCTACCAACCTCATACATGTGTTCTTGATATTTTTGATGTCTCTTTTGTGCGTATCCGATACCGACCCCAGATATGTATTTCTGATACCTTTTTCATATGTCTGCTACCAACCTCAGACATGTGTTCTTGATATCTTTGATGTCTCTTTCATGCGTATCCTATACCGACCCCGGATATGTATTTTTGATACCTGTTTCATATGTCTTCTACTAACTCCAGACATGTGTTCTTGATATCTTTGTAAGAGCTTTCTTCGGTCTGTCTCTTTCGTGCGTATCTGATACCGACCTCGGATATGTATTTTTGATACCTGTTTCATATGTCTGCTACCAACTCCATACATTTGTTCTTGATATCTTTGTAAGAGCTTTCTTCGGTTTGTCTCTTTCATGCGTATCCGATACCAACCCCGAATATGTATTTTTGATACCTGTTTCATATGTCTGCTACCAATCCCATACATGTGTTCTTGATATCTTTGTAAGAGTTTTCTTCGGTCTGTCTCTTTCGTGCGTATCTGATACCGACCTCGGATATGTATTTTTGATACCTTTTTCGTATGTCTGCTACCAACCCCAGACATGTGTTCTTGATATCTTTGTAAGAGCTTTCTTCGGTTTGTCTCTTTCTTACGTATCCTCTACCGACCCCGGATATGTATCTTTGATATCTCTTTCGTGTGTATCAGCTACCGACCCCGGATATGTATCTTTGATATCTCTTTCATACGTGTCCGCTACCAACCTCGTATATGTATCTTTGATACCTTTTTCGTACGTATCTGCTACTGACCCCGGATATGTATCTTTGATACCTTTTTTCGTATGTCTGCTACTGATTTCGGGCATATATCTTTTGATATCTTTTTTTTTTGTGTCTACCCCTGGTTAAACATACATTTATCCCTGATAACCCCTTTAACCCAAAAAAGCAAAAAGAAAATAAAAAATAAATACAGAAAACCAAAAAAATAATAATACCTGACTGGCTTCGGAGCGCAAATTTTTGGGTTCTTTTAGTATTTAATCTTCTTCCACCTTGAAAGTTCGAAAGGCTGACGCCAATCTCACCTTCAGGTTGAAGGCGATTAAATAGGGGCAGCTGTTGCACCCTAAAATTTGTCCTCCTAATTTCTTTTATTTGGCTTAGACCTTCGAATTCATTCGCATATATTTCATTAGGTCACTAACATAGCATGCACTGCATTCAATAAAGCGCTTGAGGTTCAAAGTTCAGTGGTTGTGCGATATTAGGGTTTCACGGTGGTTAAGGCGTTCGTGTCCAATAAAGGCTTATTTCTTATTCAGACAGCAAGCAGTGGAATTAGGGTTGTGACTTGGGTCGTTAAGAATTTCTTTCTTCATCAAGCCGCGAGACTATCAGGGTTTATTTCCCTATATGTGATCAAAGTCAAGTTTTCGGCAATTGTGTTCCAATCGGGTTTTTTTTTTGTTTGTCAAAGATCATGAGATTGGTTTGTTTTTTATCAAGGGACTTTCTTAGAAGGCCTTATATGATGCGTCAGGAATTATCATCTTCAAGGGAATTTCTTAAGGATTTTAACCTTACATTTTCAAGTAGGCATGTTTGTGACTTGAATTACAAAAGTTGAAGCACAATGTAAGATATGATGCGGGAGAGTGCTAATTGAGTTAGACGAATATGAATAAAGAATTTGATTTTGGGAAATTTCAATATGGAGATGTTGTTTTCTTGACTGAGTTCATGCATGAATATTATTGATTCGATTGAATGTTATGTCATATCTTGAGTTCAGGACTGGTTCGTTGAATATGCAAGTTGGTTGGAATTCGTTCACTGAGTCATGAAGTGAAGTTCTTAGAGGATAATCAAATGGTATTAAAGAAATCTAAGCATTGGTTTGTTTTCAAGAATTTGATTCAAGCGAGTTTGGAGACATTAATCATAAGGGTTTCTTGGAATGCAAAAGATAAGATACAAATGGCAAGACATAGTCATTCATTATAATTCCATTCAAGTGATTATTTTGGTTCAAGTTATCACTTTCAGTATCATTCAAATACCATTCAAAATCCATCCAAATCTCATCCAAAACCTTCTCATTCAAAGTTCAGGTGTTATAATACACCATCTTCATTACAAATTAAAGTCACTACACTGAAGTTACAAAAAGACATCTTAGTCATCAAAGTTCCAAGCTTCAAGTACAAATCATCATCGTTTTTTTTTACAAATATCTGTCATCATTCAAGGTTAAAGTTCAAGAGTCCATTCAAGTCCATTCAAGGTTCCAATGCATTACATTATATCAAAAATACACAAAATTTTACTAAGATTTAAACTTATGTTCTTCTTTGCTCCTAAACATATTCCTAATTTTTTATTCTTCAATCGATGTCCATGATCTCCTTAAAGATCTGAGGGTCAACTAACAGATGGACCTGCCTGTAAGCCATAAGCATCTCGTGCGCCATGCACAGACCTGCATAACACAAAGGAATTAATACACATCGCTTCCCTGTCATGTACCCTTAAGGTCGTTAAGCTCAGGTTATGAAAAAAATTCAAAAATAAAGCTAAAGATATGTTACCAAGAAATGCCAGCCATGTCGTGAACCTGCGACAGATTCTTGTATTAACCAACCGTTAATTATGCACCATGCCTGCAATATCACCTTCATCATGACATGACAGCCTGTACATGAAAAGCCATATACCCAAGCCAAGACAATACAAAAAGGCAATTCATAAAACTAACTGCTCTAATAAGACTAGAAGTTAACAGCTAACTAACTGCTACTAACTAACAGTTTCTATCCTAACAGAACTAACAATTCAACAAAACTTCTTTTAACCAACTTCTAACCATTTCCAACTTTTCCATTTTTTTAACCTGCAAACAAAAATTCTAACAACATTCAGAACCAGATTAGTGCATATGCGACATCAAGGAACTTTAAACATTCATAAACAGAAGCAATGCCCTACTGTTTAAAACATACAACAGACCGACCATGTGCATTAAGAAAGGGTTTGCGCAATAGTTCAGCCCTATATCGATTATCCAAACATGCAGCCTGCATTAATAAAACCAGAGAGGGAAAAGGGGACTCAATCTCGATTTTTATTCACAATTGATAGAGAATACTCACAGAAGATGTAAAAGGAAATATCATAAAATAGAAAACCAGAAAAATAACTAATTGATTCGCAATAGAATCCCTAACAACTTACTGCATAACAGGAAACCGGCATAATAAACTAATGAAAAAACCATGATAGAATTTTCACTAATCTTCTAATTCCCTAACTGCTTTTCTAATAAGAAACTAACAGAAAAAAGCAACTAACAGAAAAAATAACTAACTCTAACAAATTCCCAACCAACTTCTAACTGATTCAAACACCAGCTCTAACTAACTTTCAACAAACTAAAAAAAACAGAATCCAAACAGAATTATAAACTAATTGATAACTAACTCTAACAAACTCTAATTGTTCTAACAGAAATCCAAACAGAGTTAAACTACCCTGCATCTAACAGATTCTTTCAAGCAAAATTCTAAAAAACCAGCTCACCTGTAACTATTAACAAACCACTCCCTAACTCTTTTCTTAACCCAACCACCAGATAACTCAACGAACCCCCAATTCCTCATAATATTAAACTATCCAGAAACAGAATTTTGCACCAATTCTGTAACTAATTTCCACCCAACTAATTCCTAACAGCCCTATAACTAACTAGCCTAACCAATTCCCTTAATAACCTCTTAACCATTCCAAATAACCTTTAACAGAAAAA
Source organism: Vicia faba (assembly GCA_948472305.1). NCBI lineage: Eukaryota > Viridiplantae > Streptophyta > Magnoliopsida > Fabales > Fabaceae > Vicia > Vicia faba. The sequence goes on along the minus strand of OX451736.1, from coordinate 979,813,511 downwards.
AGAAACTACCAATTCAAAATCTCCTAACAATTTCTAACTAACTTCCACTAACCATTCCCTAACTGTTTCTAAACATAACTTACAACAGCCTAACAAAATTTCAGCTCTCTAACCTCTAACAACTCATAACAGAATCCCAACCCTTCATACTTGTAACTAACAATTGAGATCCAGTGGTTCAGGATTAATTCAGCTCTAACAGACTAACAGACTATAAGAAAACAGAAAATTACCTGAGATGGGGGGCTTCACGATTTTGCAGAAGGATATCTATCACAGAAACTTTCTCTTCTCCTCTGGCCTTGGTTTTCATCATTCTTCACAGTTCACAGAAAAAACCTCCTTCAAACTTCTCCCTGCTCTCTCTCCATAACCGTTCTACATCTTCAACCTTCCCTTATTTGTTATCTTCATACTTCTGTAATCTTCAACATCAACATTAAAAACCAAGAATCTCTTCTCTCTCTACAATCATCATCAACAGATTTTCTGTGCTTCAACCATCATCATCTTTCACAATTTCTCAATATCCTTGTCTACAAACCGTAGCTTCAATCAAAAAACATCTCTGTAAACCGCAATAAGAATCGTCATCGCACACACTTCATCTTTAATTTCTGCGCACCTTCAATCATCTTCAGAGCTTCCGCACAATCTCCATCAATTGCCTTCACAAATCATTCTGCAACTGCTTCACGCACATCTGAACATCACGTCTCAGATATAATATAACCAGAACAAGAAGAGAAGAAGGAAAGTAGGAGTGGGGAGAAATAAAGAACTCCAAATAATACCTGGACGTGCGAACTTCAAACGCCTCTCCTCCGCCACCGTCTTAAGGTAGGCATCTTGGCGTATTGTCTTAGCTTTCTTTCAGTGGTGCGTAGTGATTAAAGGTTGATTCAACACTTTCTCGCACGATTTTCATGGATTAGCGAATCTAGGTTTTGATATCCCTAATCTTTCGATCCTCGAATTTATATGGAATTGATGGAGTCTATGATCAGATTAGGTTTCGGGAGGCATTTTGGGATAGGTTTGATGTTGAGACTTCTGAATTTTATCATGGTTGGCGCAACGACGAATTCAGTTTCGAATGGCAAGAAGAGATAGTTCAGAGAGCTGAAATGTCACAAGGACCAAAACGCATTTTTTCTAAATTTCATTTTCAATTTTTTTAATTTTTGTTCTTAATAAACCTGAAGTTAAAATTTAAGAGAAAATCTGCCATGGAAAATCTGACAGTTTGGGTTGGGCTTCCTGCGCTTGGGCTCACCATCCACACTTCTTGATGATTTACACACCACTACACCTCCTTGCTTTTTCTCTAATTTTCATTTATGTTCTTGACTTTTGTGCAATTAGTTATTGGTGATTTCTTCATGATTTTGTGATAAGAGGTTGATTTGTGATTTTGAGTGTTAAATTGGGTTGATCATCAAGGAAGTTTTTGGTAGAGTTTTCTTTTTTACTTGTGCGACTTTGAAGAGGCAACAAGCCTTCTCTGTTAGCTAAGATTTTGTGATAAAATGATTGATGTAATTTTTGCGATGGAGAATGTTTGGAGATTAATTCTTCAATCACTCGCACGGAGCAACTTTTGGTAGAGTTTTCTTATTTCTTGTGCGGTTTCAAAGAGGCAACGGACCTTCTCCGTTCGGTATCATCACAACCTCATTTTATTCCCCATCTCCGTATTTATCGCTTCCTAGAGATCATGTGAAGTATGATAACATTAGGTTTAGAAGTAGACCAGTCTCCCCTTGGCTTTTCTTTCCCCTTTTGCATATGCATTAAAGCAAAAACTTATTTTTCTTACAAACTTCAAAAACACTTAAAAAAATTACTGATGAGAATCGTGCTTTTGTTAAGCATGAGAGATGATAAGAGGGTTTCTTCTCGACCTTATTATTCTCTTGTTCTGAGCTTTGGCATGGTTCAAGTCTCAAAGACTTATTTCATGAATAAGTAGAAAAAGGGCTAAAATTTCTCTCTTGAGGTCAACTAGTTGTTATCTACAAGCAAAAACACCAACAAACACAAACTCTTTTTGCCTTTGGGATTTTCTTTCAAACTATTTTCAAAAGAGCATGTTAATTCACTTTTGTGCTGACGCGTAAGTCTCCAAAGGTCGAGTTGCGGAAGAAGGCGAAATTAATACTGTTCATTAAAAAAAACGCAAACCAATTCAAACCTTTTTGTGCGCCCGAGCACCTTTTCTCCAAAACTTCTTTAAAAGAGCATGTTAATTCACTTCTGTGTTGACGCGTAAGTCTCCAAAGGTCGAGTTGCCACAGAAGGCAAAATTAATGTTGTTCATTAAAAAATACAAACCAACGAAAACATGTAAGCCGAACTACGGCTGCTCTGATTCCTTAAAAGGGATACGTAGGCATCGGGGTAGGGCCCGAACGAACACAACTTTTATTTTCCCTACATTATTTTCTCATTTCTTTTGCATGCATTCTCCCTTCAGTAATATAGTAAACAGTAAGCATAGATTGAACATACCATAAGATAGACAACAAGAGTGGATACCGTAGAGTACTACGGGCGTGTGGGGTGCTAATACCTTACCCTTGCGTAGCAGACTCCCTTACCCTTATCTCTCGGTCGCAAGACCGTGACTTCTCCCTTCTCAGGTTTACTCGATGTTTACTGTTCCCTCCATACGAGATAAAAGACGTTCAATGGCGACTTCATTGTATGATGATTTTCAGCCAGTTGTTTCAGGGAGCCTTCAAGATTAACTTTCCATTTGCGTCGGCAACTCTCATCATATTGTCTTTGATCAACACTTTGTAATTCTTTTCGACCAACTACCATATACTGAACAAATTGCTCTTCATGTCTGGTATGTACAACACATTGGAAATTACTGACCTCTTGCTATCTTTCGTCATAATCATAACATCACCAATACCTTCAGCCGCTAGAGTATTTTCATTTACGAATTTCACCATGTTCTTCATCGAGGGTTTTATGTTGACAAAATAATATTTCCTTCTAGACATGTGTCATGAGCATCCTGAATTCAAGTACCATTGGTCCTTGAATCTATCTTCATCTTTTGTTGTGACCATCAACATCATCTCTTCTTCTTCTTCATGTTTTTCAAACTTTGCAACACTTTCTTGATTCTTTCGCTTTTCTGGACAATCACTAGAATAATGACCATATTTCTGAAAATTGTAACTCTGAATGTGACTCTTGTCAGACTTTCGACCACCACCTCTTCCTTTACCTCAATCACCACCTCTTTGGTTGTCTTGGTATTGTTTTCTTTGATTCTACATGTTTTCTTTGTGATGGTTTCCTCTAGTAGTAAAATTGTTGTAGCCACCTCTACCTTTGTTGTCGAACCACTTTCCTTTGCCTTTCTTATCTTTTATTGATTGAGCCTGCAAAGCCACACCCCCCTTCGACTTGCCTATAGCTCTTTCATCCATTCTTTTTTCATGAGATTCAAGTGTCCCTTAAAGTTCTTCCTTCGACAGGGTTGACATGTCCTTCGATTCTTCTATGGCGACTACCACATGATCAAACTTTGGAGCCAAACATCTCAAGATCTTTGAAATAACAGCTCTTGTTGTTAACGTCTCTCCACAAACCTTGATTTGATTCACTATTTTCATAACCCCAATGAAGAAATCAGATATGCTCTCACTATCTTCCATCTAAAGCGGTTCATACGTTCTTTTGTGAGTTTGTAACCTCACCTCTTTCAACTTTTTTGCACCTCTAAAAGATTTCTTAAGAATCTCCTGGGCTTCTTTTACAGATTCTACATCACTAACCTTTTTGAAATTATTTGGACTCAGACATTGATGAATTATAAAGAGAGTTTTATAATATTTCTTCTTTGATTCTTTGTATCCCTTCTCTTCTTCTTCTTCTTCTTCTTCTTATTCTTCTTATGAGGTGTCTTCTTTAAGCGGTTCTAATCTATATTTCACAAGATCCCAAAGATATTGACAACAAAACACAACCTCCATCCGCTTGCACCAATTCTCGTAGTTATAAGCTTTAATAATTGGAAGACTTGTTGGAAAGTGCTCGTTTGGATGATTCATAGCCATCATGAATTTCTTCTTCTTCTTCTTCCCTTGACCGCTAAACTGGAGCTCTTGATACCTGATGAGTGCTAAGTTTTTGTAAATTTGAGTGTGCATAATCAACATTCATCGGCTTAATTCATTTTATTTTTGTCAATAAACCTCAACTTTAGTATATATTTGGTATAGTTTATGTTATAGTGTTTATATTGCGTTGTTGTGTAAATATTGTTTAGTTTAATTGTTTTTATCTTATTTTTATAGGTATTCAAGCATTGATATTTTGTCATTGTCTTGTAGATTATTGAATAAGCTTTCCAACACTTTCGATTGTGCATCAATCAGAGTTGCGGTTCAGAAGTTATGATGAAAACAAGATATGTCAGTACAACAGACCGCGCTAAGCGCCAATACCGCACTAAGTGCGCCCTGGGAGCACCAGAAGCCATGTTTTTGCCATTTTGACTGCGCTAAGCACCCATAACGCCCTTAGCGTGCCCTGCTGTGACAACAACTCTATTTTAGTGATTTATCATACTCTTTGGGTCATTCTGTCATCTTTCTTCATGGTGAAAACCTAGAGGGAGCTGAGAAACATTTTGGAGAGAGAGAGAGAGAGAGAAGTGTTACAAAAAACATAAAAGTTAATTCTTGCAGATTAGAGTCAGATCTGAGTTATCCGATGGGACACCTCGGTTGATTCTTCTCCCTCTTCACTTTCCCCTCGTCGTGGTTAGAGACCATGAGTGGTTATGATCTCTTCTTTGTTGGTATTGGTTGTAATAACTCATACTTATATGTATTTACTCTAAATCTATTGTATGTGAACCGATTGATTATTTGATTTTGTTGATTTCATTTATGTTTATGTAAAATCTAGATTTTGGGAATCTTTTGACAAACCCTTTGACAAACCTATTTCAAAACCTATGATCCAATATTTTTTGACTATCGAATACCATACTCTGGACACGGAGGTGGGATTTGATATTCATTTGTATCTGATTGTTAATGTTACCGTAAAACTTGGTTGGACACAATCTAGTTAGTTATGGTAAATTCCTCTTCATTTGGTTGGACACGATCGATGTCGAAGAGGGATTCGTGATAATAGTGAATGATTGAGAAGTTCACACGTGATAGATCAGTTTGATATGTATGTTGTATATTTGTGTTTATTGGTCACAGTGTTAGATGCCGTCTATTTAGGAATAGGTACCAATGCTTTAGAATTTGTTAGGTCCTGAACACTAGACATAACTTTAGGCTTAATGTTCACTTTTGTATTAATTCTTAATGCTGCCATATTGAAGAATAAATAGATTGTGTATAACTGACTGATAAAAGGCATATTTTCGAGTTATGAAAATCAACCCTAGCATGTTCTCGCCCCTCTCCATGATATTTAATTTTCAGTTGTTTATTTCTTTTTCCTTTCGCTTTAAATATACTTTTACAAACAAGCTTAGAAACGTAGTAACGATTGAATGGCATCGATAGCACTAATCTCTGTGGAGACGATAAAAGATACTTACTCAAGTTTTTGCTTGAAAGCCGCTTTACTACAGCTATCAACAATACCAGATGTTAGAAATCCACCAAAATCTATGATAAATTTCTATAAATCTTGATGAACAAGATTGATATCACCACACAATGACAATGAAAAATAAAAGATGAAGAAAGAAAGTATTTTTCTGTAGAGTTTCTCTCTACCCATAAACCGTGGAAAACTTTATTATTCACTTGCAACTGCAAATTCTGTGAATACAACTTGATTGACTTGATTACAAAAATAGGGGTTACTCCATCTATTTATAGATTTAGGTTAGCTTGCTCCCTAAGCCAAAGCCCAAAACTATGAAAGCCCAAAATACCTATTTTGAAACTAAATCAAATCTATCTATTTTAGACCTAAATTAAATCTTATATATTCTAGATCTAAAATAAATCTGCATGTAACAAACTGTTTCCACACTTCTAAATCAAATCAAATCTTTTTGATATTCTCTTATCCCTGTTAAGAAAACTGCTTCGACACAAGGAATTACTTTCAACACACATCAAACTCATGTCAACAACTCATTTTATAAAGTAAATTTTTATCAATTAATATGAGAATTATGTATAGACTCGTTTATATTCAAATTGTAGGGCCTGAACTTTCATTTTGAACATATACATATTTTATAATCTTAAATATGTACATCTTAATAAATGAAGGAAAGGTAAGAGAGAATATATTTACTGCAATGATGGCTAGAAAGCTTACAAAAGGAATGATACAATGATTACTACTACTAGTCTATTTATACACAAAGTAAATTGCCACGTAGGTCCTAAAAAGTAAACTTAATGACTAAGTTAAAAGGTATAAACTAAGAAATACTAAACTTAACAGCTACACTAACAAACTCAGAACCCAGAAGTTGAGCTGAACATACTTCTAGATGTAACCTCAGAAACTTATGCTTCTCACTAACAACAACTTACTAATATATCAAACTACTGCTTCTAACTTAAAAGTCTCAGAAGCTTACAACTTCTGGCTAACAAACTCAGAAGATCAACTGCTTCTAAGCAACAACATCTTCTAAATATGAACTACTTATAACACTATCCCTTAATTCATATTCAGTTAACCAAAACTCTTCAACACCAATTCCATTCCTTAAACAGATAAAGTGTTCAGTCTTGACATCCTTCATCAGAACATCTTCAAGTTGCTTCTGGTTTCTACAGTGTGCAACTTCTAATACTTCATTTAGAAGTGCAATTTTCTCCTTGAGAACCCATCTGATGTTGATGTTTTTTTTCTCCTTCGAAACTCAGTTAACTCCCAAGTATTGTTTCTTTCAATAGCATCAAGCTCTTCTTTCATGGCCTTCATCCATACTTTCTTCCTGAGAGCTTCACAGGTTGACAACGAAACCACCAGTTACTTCTTGGAGCACCAAGAAATAGGACTTTCCAGATATAAACAAAAATATCCAGAAGTATTTCTTCTGTCATCTTTGTCTTCATACCAGCCAGAGTATGGATAGCATATCATATCTGCATCTGATCTAACACTAGAAGGAAATAACACTCTATACCTCAAAGTCCTTTAAGTATCTTGCATCTTGTCAAACTTTACAAATCTCCTCGGTATATTTCTAACTCTGTGTGGCCTCTGAACTTGTTTAGAATCTCCTTCTGACTTTGGAACAATATCTCCTTCTAGACTTTCTTCAGAAGTTTGACTACCACCAGAAGCTTCACCTTTATAAGCTTTTGGACCTCGTTCAGAACCACTACCTTCAGAAATACCATCTTTAAAAGTTGGATCACCTTCAGAAGCTCTACCTTCATAAGTTCCACTTTCAGAATCATGATCACTGTCAAAGGATGGATTACCTTTAGAAGCTCCTCCTTCAGAAGGTCCACCTTCAGAGACATGATTTCCACCAGAAACATGATCATCTTCAGAAGCTTGTCCTCCAGAACCTACGTCTTCAGAGTTTTTCCCTCTAGAAGCATGACCACCACTAGATTCAAAATCTGGATCAGAATCAGATTCACCATCTGACCCATCTTAAGAGTCTCCAGAAGATTCTTCATCTCCTGACTCTAGCTCTTCTTCAGAACTTTCAAGTTCTGACTCATCTTCAGAAGCATAATCTTCTTCCAATTCTGACTCATCTTCTGATTCTTCTTCAGACTCAAAATCACCTTTGGATTTTGACTTGTCTTCAACTTCAGAGTCATATTCTAACTATAACTCATCTTTAGAATGTTCAGCGCCATCTTCTAATTCTGAATCATATTGAAAGACTCCTTCAGAGTCAGAATATTCAGAATCATCTTCTTCCCCTTCAGAATCAGAAAATTACAATCTCACTGGTTCCTCATCATATTCATAATCCATTAATAGCACAAGTTCATCATCTGAATCTCCTCTGGCTATTTTTGCTTCTTCTTTGTCTGACCAACAATCTTTAGCAAAGTGACCAATGTGCTTACAACAGTAACACTGAACCATTCTCTTGTCATATTTTTCCTTTCCCTTCCGATGTTTCTTTTCATCAGAATAGAAGACTTCTGAATTCTGAGGCCTACCATGTTTTCTCTGCTTTTGGTCCTTCTTGACAAAATAAGCTTTTAGAGCCTACTCAACTTCCCTCTTAGAAGTTCTTTCAGTCAGACGCAACTCTTGCGCCTCTAGACTGCTCTGCAACTCTTCAATTCTCATGGTGTCCAGATCTTTAGAATGTTCAATTACTATAACAATGTAATCAAATTGAGGAGTAAGAGACCTCTATATCTTCTCAATAATTACTTGTTCAGAAAGGCTTTCTCCACAAGATTTCATCTCATTAGTGATCAGAATAATTCTAGAGATGTACTCAGAAACCTTCTCGTTGTCCTTCATGTTAAGATTCTCATATTACTTTCGCAGGGACTGAAGCTTCACCTTCTTCACTGATGCGTCACCACCCTAACATCTAACCAGTATATCCCACGCGCCCTTTGACGTTGTCGAATCTGCAATCTTCTCAAACACATTCACATCCACACACTAATAGATGTAGAACAATGCCTTATGATCTTTCTTCCTTTTGTCTCTTTGTGTGTTTCTCTTCTCTTCCGTTGCATTTTCTATAACTGGAACATAACCTTCAGTACAAGCTCAAGAACATCTTGAGCACCGAACATCACATGCATCTGAATCATCCAACAATTCCAGTTCTTGCCATCGAACACTGAAAGCTTGGTACTCAGATTTCCGTTTCCGTTCATCTTCAACCTTGTACAGAATATTTAGATCTCACAAACACATTGTTTCCCAATCCCACAAAATCAGAAAATGTGATTCTGTTCAGATTTTGTTCAAGATTCAACACAAATTCAAGAACCAAAATCAACCACACAACACCTCATGTTTCACTCGTATTTCCCTGTGAATCGGAACTGGAGCTCTAGATACCAATTTGTTGGTGCACAAGGTTAATAAATGAAGGAAAGGTAAGAGAGAATATATATACTGCAATGACGGCTAGAAAACTTATAAAAGAAATGATACAATGATTGCTACTACTAGTCTATTTATACATAAAGTAAATTTTCATGTAGGCCTTAAAAGATAAACTTAATGACTAAGTTAAAAGGTACAAACTAGGAAATACTAAACTTAACAGCTACGCTAACAAACTTAGAACCCAAAACTGATCTGAACATAGTTCTGGACGTAACCTCAGAAGCTTCTACTTCTGACTAACAACAACTTCTTAATATATCAAACTATTGCTTCTAACTAAGCAATCTAAAAAATTTATAACTTCTGACTAACAACTTCAGAAGCTCAATTGCTTCTGAGCAACAACATCTTTTAAATATAAATTACTTCTAACAAAATATAATAATACAAAATATTTCACGTAATAGGAACAAAAAACACTAAAAAAAAAAAGAATTAAAAAGATTTCAGATTCGCATTACCCTTATAATCATAAAAAAAAAAAAAAGTTTGTGGAGCTGATTGCCATTTGAAAACAAAATTACATATAAATAAGATGTTTTTTTATATAGAATTTGTTGTAAAGAATGAAATGTTGAATATAAATTGTATTTGAAATTTGAATTCTACAATCCGTACAACTTAAAAACACATTTAAAACTCAATCATTTGAACAATATTTTTAAATTTTTTTGAAGGTTTTATATAAAGTATAGTTGTTATAAGCAAACCGCGTTTTAAATAAAGTGGACTTTAAAGTTGTATTAGAAAAAAGTGAAAAATTCTCTTATCTCTAATCCTCTTAAAAATCTTATATTCAGTTTTTATATCCCACATATTATTTATATTTCCTAAAATACTCTTGAAATATTTAATTAAAAACTCAAACTTATGTTGAGTTTTTTATTTAAAAAAATCCCGAGCAAAAGAGTTCATGATTTTTATAAAAAAAAAACTACATATATTAGTTTGAGATTTTCTACTTTTTAAATTTCTTAATTCCGGATTATTTTATATTTTGGAATATTTTGACAAGTTTTAAAAAACTTAATATTCATATTTCCAACGCACTTAAAATCATTGGATCTAGCTTGCATCGTCAGAAATATGTCGTTATTGATGGCTTATTGACATTATCTTCAAATGAAAATATCCTTTTGTGAAATAATGAAAACTCTATCTGCCTACTCTTTCAAAATTTTCTTTCAACTCTTCTTTTTTTATTCATCTTCCATTAGAGAAGGTACATAATTATATTTTAATTTTGAAATTATCTTTTTGCATTATTTTGTTCCTTTATTTTATCTAAATAAATAGTTTTTACATAGTTTAATATTTCTTTTGTGTTAGAAGACTTGACTATTGTATTTAATTTTATTTTGTCATGATTAAATATATATTTTATTAGCTTTAGTAATGTGAGTTTTTTTTTTAATGTATTGAATCAAATTTTAATATGTGAATATATTTTTAATATAAAAATCTCTTATGTATAAATATTTGGTCAAACAAGTAATATAATTTGAATATGTCGTATTTATTTTAGATAACGTACGACTCCATCTTTAAGTAAAAATCTCTTTATGTGCAAATACTTGGTCAAAGCTACGACCCTTAAATCATTATTAGCCGGGATAGTTAATCAAATTAAATAAAGTAAAAATATTATTGATTTATATTTTATTATCAATTGGGAGAGAACTATAAATTAAATATAAATAATTAAAAATTATACTACATTATATTTAGTGTTAAACAAACTTGAACATGATTATTTTCGGTATAGAAAACATTCAAAACCAACAAATTAATTCAAGTATTTTTTTTAAATGATAAATTAATTAATTTTTAATATTTTTTTAAATGATAAATTAATTAATTTTTAATAGCAAATTAGAAATATATTAAAAATGAAAGAATCAAGACTTAAAGAAAATACAAACAAAGCTAAGAACACCAAAAGTGCTCAAGAAGTACTACCCAACCCTAGCTAATAGTCAGGACGAAAATCAATCAGAACAGCAAGAAAACACCCAAACCGCCCCACAAGAAAAAGTTAACTGATCCTAGAAGCTGCGAAGATTATCCTGAATTTTTTGAGTCGTGGATCTTTGGAGAGAGCAGGCTGGAGGAAAGTAGACACCACCACTTACACAAAATAAAAGGATGGTAGCTGGTCATCCAGCACACCACTAAATGTCTAATCACTTGAGTGGGTCTTGCTCCCAATCAATTAGAGAAATAAAAAAACACAAAGCATTAGTACAAACCCACTTCCACACAAAGCTAATTATCATAGGCATCTACTGATTAACATCAAATTTTCCTTACAAAAAATAACTTTGTTATGCAATTTCCAAATAATATAAACCACACAAAATTCCAAATCGAGATTAGGCCTAAATACGTTTGTTTTCGATACCCAAAACCATGAAACAGATCCAAAACTCCTAAGGTCGAACGTGGGAAAGCCCCCGGCTGCTCTACCCACTTGAAAACTCTATATAAAATGGTTGAAGCTACCTCATACAAAACAAAAAAGATGATCCTCTGACTCCACATACCTAATACACAAAGCGCACACATCACTAGGATCTGACACCGTTTAGCGCCTAAGATGATTCTTCCTAGCCGGCAATCTATTTTAAATCTACTGGCAAGAGAACACCCCAATTTTAGACGATGACCAAATTTTCCAAACCCTAGAGTACCCCCACCACTCTCTCAGACTATCTTTCTCGATCCATACCAGAGCAAGCAGGTTGTTATAAGTCAAACAAACTGAAAAACACTTAGGCGGGTCAGGCTTCTAAACCCAAACATTTACCCTATCATGTCTAACTATACATGTCATAAGAGCAAGTAAACCATCAAAGATCCCCTCCTTTTAGATTAGGTTATGCAGCTTCTAACTAAAGCTCTAAACATAAACATCATCTTCCCAAGCACCTAAGGAACCCACCAATTGAGACCTCTGTTTCGGGATCAAGAAAAACCTCTCAAAAGAAACCCACAAAGGGATATTCCTCACCCACGTATCATGCCATAACCTAGTATTCTAATTTTCTCCTACCTTTCTCACACAAGTGGAGGCAAATCAGTCAAACACCTGATTCGATGGAGACCCAAAAAGTGAAACATCTCTCCATCTGTGAGACACCTTTCAAAGTCTCCCTTATCTGCATCCCAAAGGAAAACCTAACCTTTAGGAATTGTATCTTTCTGATCGTAGCTAATTAGAAGGGATTGTCAAATCCCACAAGCTTCAAGTCGAGCAGCGGTTGAATGTGAACTGTGAGAGGGTACCTGCAAGACACTCTGATGCCAAAGTAAGGTTCAGAGAAAATGAAAGTAAGTATGAGAGTATGGGTGAGTGAATGAATACCTGGATCTCTCAAGTGAGAGGGTATTTATAGCCCCCAAACTGAGCCAAGGTCTTCATGATGGGCCACGATGAGGCCTAACATGGAAGACTGCCAGGGTTTACGGGTGTATGGAGTCCAACATGTAGCTTCCTCCCTGGTCAACTTTCCCAAGAAAGCAGGGGAGTTACCCGTTATTCTCGGAGGGCAGGATGATGATGATGTGGACACGTGAGTTATGTTCTCCTAGTGGACACGTGGGGAAATGCCCAACGATCCTCAATTTGGGATGCATGCTTTTGGGGCTTGGTAAAGGCGTTGGATTGGGCCTCCCCAATGGTGGGGCAAGTGCCAGCCCAGTCCAGAACAGGAACCCCCCAAGTTATCGCTCTTAGGTGAAAGGGTGATGACTTGAGTTCAGCTTAACTGTCAGGGAAGCGTCGCCCGAGAGGGGAAATTTCCAACCCCCACTAGGGATGGCTCGTTGACTCATGTCGAGGATTCAGAAATTATGTGTGCGGTATGGTTGACCAGCTTAGAGGGCAGTCCATTGGTCGACTTCGGTTCTGATATTGTCAGTGTGGTGCCTGTTAGGGATCTAGAATCATGGGATGTGAGGAGTTTCCCTGAGCATTCATCTTCGATATGCCCATCTATAAGGCGTTGCTATGATGTCGAGTGTTTACCCTGCCTTCAGGAGTGAAACATTATACATGTGCCTGTATACAAGGTTTTTTTGTGACGTCGCGCGTTTTCTCGGCAATGAGTGTGAAACTTCATCAACATGCCTGTATACAAGGTTTTGTAATGATGTCGGGCGTGAGCCCATCGTCAAGAGTGATGGTGTAGGCACGTAGTTTTGCGAGAGACTGTTATAGGCAACGTGTCCTCTTGTCAACCCCACGTGGCCTCTGTTTAGGGTGCCATCTTTTCATAGAGGAGTCGAAAAGCCTTAAGTAATGTTGACTTTTCGCGTGCTGCCTCATGAGGTGTTAACTATCTATAAAAAGGGGAATCCAGAGGCCCATTTGTCATTTCAAGCTCTCTTATCCTCTCTTATACGTTCACTCGTGGATCTGCTCTACTATAACGCCATCGTAGACGTCTTCAAAGATAATCTTCTTCCAAGTGTTATATCTTCTTGATAGCGCTTTTTATTAGATTTTTTAGATTAAACACTTGGGTTTTGTCATGAGCGGATGAATCTCTAGATGGAGATTCATGGGTTCTTAAGTGAATCTTCATGGATGTTCATCAAAGTTCATGGTTGTGGATGAAGATTCATAGGTCTAATTTCATTGACTCATGTCGGGGTCGCCTTCCCTGAATAGTGGGGAGGATTTGGGCAATTTTTACCATTCAACTGAATGTCCCCGCGTAAGGCGTTGATCATTCTGGTCCATTACTTGATGCATTCATCGCCCTTTCACTTGATTTACGGTGGAAGGGTGAATTTGATGATGTCAAATTCACTATTTTCCCCTACTTTTCATGTATGATGGCACACCAAGTCGAGGAAGACGCCGTGCCCGACATTCACGAGAATGATACTACTGTCGCGGATGACCCTTTGGCTTGGGTTGCACCCGAGCCTCGAAATAAAAAGTCGTGTTTTTCGTAGAACACTCCTGACGCGTTCAATGTCCCCAAGGTCTGATAAGAGGGTAATCCTGCCAATTTGGTTCTTTAAATCCCTCACCGGAACAGAAGGATATGCTCGACATTCCCGGGAAAACATTTTCCTATGTATGAGTTTGCGTTTAAGGAAGCGGGGATGCATTTTCCATTCAACGACTTCCAGGTGGGGGTATTCCAATGGTTACAACTAGCACCTTCCTAGCTTCATCTGAATGCGCTTACATGTATGCATGTGTTCAAGCTTGTATGTTAATACCTTCAAATCGGTTCCACATTTCCCCTCTTCTTCTGTATATTTCACTTACAACGGCATTCCATCAGAGGGAGACAAGCCTGGGTGTCATTCAAACAGCTCGGGAAACTTTTTCGGTCGTATCTTGAATCTGTTCGCAACTTTAAAGAGATATACTTCATCGTGAAGCCTCTTGCAGATGCGGCATTTTCTTCCTTGTATGATCGCTCTGGTGAAATCAAGGGGGGTCGGATAGTAGTCAGGCTGACGGTTAGGTTTCCTCTTGAGTGGCAGTGGAAAACACTTTGAGTAGAAGCCCGAATATTACGCGGTGAAACCCGAGGACTTGAACGCCCAGGATCAACTTTCTTATGACAAGCTGGTAGCTCGTGTCAAGAGTTTCTCACCGGAGAAATGTGTGTACGTGGATAACAACTTCATTTTTTATGATAAAGGGGAGTATCTCAGCATTCACAGACTGATTAATACGAAAGCACTTTTCGAGTGCTCTTCTGACGAGGAGGCTTTGAGACTTTTAGGTAGGGGATATGCCCGTGATTTTATTTTTATATGTTTGTCTTGTGACTGACAGTTTCTTTTTTATTGCAGATCGGATGGTGACCCTCTCTGAACGTTTACTTAAGTTGAGGCACAAGAATGCATCTAACTTGGGGCCTAAGAATTGGGTTGCTCAACTTCAGGAGCAGGCCAAAACTTCTACTCGTTTGAGTGGTTCACCCTCCTCTTCAGGGACTAAGGCTCCCCCTCTCGAACAACTGATAAAAAGGAAATGCATGGAAGACCCCGAACTTGTAGCGCATGTCGAAGGTGAGAAGGGTGTCAGGGTAGTTTTTGTGTTGCCTCCCTGTTATCTCAACTGTTGTATTTTCAACGGGGAGAGTTCTTTAGGTCTTCATGAGGAGGAGATGGAAGCCATCTTATCTGAGGATAAAGAAACTCAACAAAATAACTTGTCAGACAATGTGGCCGCCGTGATGAGGGTTCTTGAAACCGCTTTGACGTTGAAGGATGAGGCCACGGGCTCTCAGGCCGCTCTTGACAAAGCTTATGCCCGGATCCAGAAGCTGAAAGAGATAAATGAAAATCTGAAGCGTAACATCCTCAACCATGAGACAAAGTAAAAGGCGCAGGTCCAGCTCCTCAAAGATCTAAATGAGATGCTGCCTCAACTGAAGGCCGCGGCTAAGGAGAACAGGCCGCTGGCCGCCATGGTAAAAGAGTTGGAGGGGATCGTGATGCCTGTCAATGAAGATACTAGCATGGAGAAAGCCCTCGTGACTAGGAGACACTTAATCACGTGGAGTCGTGTGCTCGAACAAGACTTCGTGGATACTCTTAGTTATAGCTTTAACACAGTCGTGGAGCAACTCAAGATCCTTAACCCAGAGGTTGAGTTGGTGGTTGAAGGTGCTGGGCCGTTTAACCAGGTGTTTGATGGGAAGATTTTTTATCCCCCCGGCAGTCCCGGGGAGGAGAGTGATGGCGAGGATTGGATTTGAGAAGTTTCTGGGTCTGCGTTCCCTCTTTTGTTTTAACTTGGATTAGTGGCATGTGTGTCCATTATTGGAGCGGTAAAGCGGCAAGCAACAAAAGTTTTGGAAATATTTATCCGGGAATTTATCGTGTCCACAGAGATTAGTGCTACTGAACTGCCATTCAACAGTTCATGCAGTTAAGAGTTTGGATTGAATTGTTAAAACATAAAAACATAAAAGTAAATACGAACAGGAAAGAATTCATTCTCTAGAGAAAAGAAACTTATCAAACATGCATATAATGTACTTCTCACAAACTTAAACTTATCGACCAGTTACACTCAACCTACAATACTCCTCAGAGTCATATAGCATCGCTCACTCCTTAAGTTATTTCTAACCCAAAGTAGAGAGAACTACTATGTCATCTCGATGACGACCTCTCAGCCAACCTCAACAACACAGCAGACATCCATATTACTCGTATCGACGACCTCTCAACAGACACAACCAACACAGAAGCATTAAGCTTCGTTACCCATAAAGATTTTTAGCTCTAAATTTATCTCTAGAATCCAGAAACTAATAGATAGTCATCCTAGATAAGGATTTGAGAAGTATATATCTATAACAACCCAAACCCCGAGCTCGGAGCAAAAATCTATGATAACAATCGACACTGATTTGTAAAGTAAATTAAATATAATGCCATGGACAACAAATATACATGAGTTCAAAGTAAAATCATATACAAAACCCAAACAAAGAGAAATACACAAATAGATAGAGAAATGAACCAAAAATCTTTCGGTTTGTCAGCGCTGATTAATGATCAACCCATCTCGGATCATCCGTATGCAAGCTCCGAAGTTGTTTTCTAAGCTCTCTCTACCAAAAAATGAAGGTTTGATGAGTTGGAAACAAATACCCCAAAACATAACCTAAAAAATGTGTATTTTGTCCCTTTTAACGTGTTTCTATCCAGGGGGCGCGCTAAGCGACACTATCTCGCTAAGCGCACTCTGCTGTCATGAGAAAAAAATTAGCTTTTTGTTTTCGTCATAACTTGAAAACCGTAACTCCGATTTATGCCCAGTTCGAAGCGTTGAAAATATTTTTCAATTATCTATCTAACAATTCCTAAATTTCAACCAAATTGATGATTTCTTATTCTTTGATTTTGAGCTCTATTCGTTGATGAATTGTTCAAAGTCGCGCGTTCGAAGCTGTGTCTTCGAAACTTTATTGCTCATGCTCCAAATACGCAACAATATCTAAAAAATGAATGAAAAAACATCAAGCAGTACCCTATGTACACAAAAACACAAATAAACACAAACTAAACGTATTTACACAAAAGTCGAGTTTATTCAACGATATTAATAATAAAAAGTCGATAAGTGCAACAAAAAGTATATACAAAAATAGCTACAATTTTCACTTATCAAACTCTCCACAACTTGAACTTGTTTGTCCTAAAACAAAGCCAAACAACTCAAATAATCAAAAGTAATCGACCAAAATATCATGAATCAAAAAGCTTTAAAATGGAAAACAAATGTATGGTTCAAACAAAAACGCACACACAAGGTAAATACTTACCACAATCCTACAACGACAACATGTAAACAAAACGAATCCTAAGTACAAAAATCATACTAAACATTCTAAAACAAAACAAGATCAATCATGAATCACACCTAGTAAAAATTCATTGGTATATGAAGAACACACAAAGGTGAGGGACAAAAAACACTCATCCACAATCTTGCAAACAATAGAAAAAATTATGCATCCATCCAGAAACTCATATTGAAAATACAAAGGCAAGAATCACAAGGGCTTTCTAAGGTTGTAATGTGGCTTGGTTAACAAACAAGGGATAACTCCTAAAGATAATTTAAACAAAAAATTGCTTTAACCTAAGAGAGTGATCAACTCAGAAAGACTCAAGCAAAATAACTTCAATCAAACTTCTTCTTCATTCCAAATTTAAAACTAACACATATCACTTATTGACACAACATTATTCCAAACTCTTGTTGTTTTTCTTTTTCAAAGCTTTTTTCAATTTTTTCTTTCTTTTTATTTTCACTTTTTTTCTTTTCTTTTTTTTCAACCTCATAGTAATACACACAAGCACATAAACATTTCTCTCTCCCAACTTGAATTCAACCATATCATAATGTGAATACTCCATAATTTCTAAGGCAAGATAAAAATTCAAACCACAACTCATAGTTAAAGGTTCAAGAAAACAAGAATCAATATCTATATAAAAAGATGTAGCAAATACCCATATGCAAGCATTTAGAAAAAACAACATGGATATCGACAAAAAGCTCAAAGGGGTTGACAAAAGTTCACACACTCACAAGGTGAATTGACTATTTGGCCAAGGTAGTTGTGCTCAAAATGAAACAAAAAATTTCTTGATCATGTTCAAGCTTTCACACAATCAAAACAAACAAAAGATTAAACATAATAAAATCCAATTACAATAAGAATTATGGCCTCCAGCATATTTGAACAATGAAAAGCTTCCTCACATTTATGGGTAAAAGGGAAATAAAGTGATTCAAGTCATGAGCAAGTAATGCAAAAATAATAAATGACATGGTAACTGTACAAATGAAAAATTTCCTAAACATTTTATGATATAGAAAGCGATAAACGAGTACCTGGAGAGTACCAACTTCAAAAACTATTGTAATACAGTGGGAAAATTGACTTGGGTGTTTTGTGTTTTAACGCAATTGTTGTGGATAGCAAGAGTCACCACCGACTTTTCTTTTATCCAATAAAGGAAATGGTGAAAAGAATATGAAAGACCTTTGAGATATTTTCTTGAGTTCGGGGGGTAGGTTATGAAAAGGGAAGGTGTTAGCACCCTTTTCATCTGTACTTATCTATGGGCTCTTAGTTGCTTGCTAGATCATTTGAAAATGCTTTGTTTGAAAATGTGTTTTGTGATGGGAGTAAGTTTGAAAATGCCTTTGTTTCGACAAACTTTGTAATGATTATCGTCTCTAAGAATGTATACAAAGTGTTGGTTTTGAAAATAGTTCAAAGAGATGTTTTTTTTTTAAGATGTTTTGAAAGTGTAAGTGTGGAAATGGTTTTAGTTTGCGAGCAAGCAACTACGAGCATCCTACCTACTCAAAAGGTCTATGTTATTTTCCTCATCCTTTAGTTGTTGCTATCTTACTATTGATTTGGTAAGAAGCCCTATCGTTATATGTGAAGAGACTGGCGTGGGTCATCGTATAGTCATGAATGACAATATTGTGAGATATCCTAGCATTTATCTTAAGGGACTAACATCATTTGTAAGGCAACATTCATAGCGTCATCGAGGGACTATGATCTTGTATTTTGATTAGTTTTGCTAAGATGGCCCACATGCACATCATAACTTTTTTTCTCAAGGCAACAAGTGAAGTTAACCCTAGAGGTGTAAGTGTGCAAGTGTTTATTTTTCATGCATTGTCTTGTCTTAGATTAGAATTTTCTAAGGTTGATTTTTTTTATCTTGCCATACACACCTAATTACTAACATTTATGAAAGCGATAAAATTGCGGAAAATAAATGTTCTACGGTATTACATAATTTGGGGGATGGGGGATACAAATGTTCAAATGGGGATTGAAAGAAATTAAACCTAATTATTTATTACAAACCACATTGAATATCTATGAAGCAAATATATGAAAAATGTAAAAAAAAAAAAAACACAAAAGAGAGAGAAAAAAACAAATCTTTCGACAGTATGTGTTGAAGCATGTATCGAAGCATGCTTATATGCATCGAAACACATCCTTATTTCGAACCTGTAATTCCAAATCGAACTCAGTATGAGTCGAAGCATAATGTTCTGTGTCGAATCACACACCCTTTTTCCCTTCGTTTGGGCCTGTAAAGTAGTATGTGTCGAAGCCTAAAGATTTGTGTCGAATCATGCTATAATTCTTTCACTCCAACATTATTTTATGGTTTGTAAAGTTTAGTTCTTAACATATAATTAACAAGAAAAGAAGATAAACAAATGATTATCTTCGAATGCAATGGTTATTACATGTTATCTTCGAAGATGAATCATCAATGATGCTTGAAACGAAGAGTTTAAAGTCAAGAATACTTACCTTGAAGCTAGAACTTGTGTTTCGAGCTTGAGTTGCTGCTTTGAATGTTTTTTAGTTCAAAAATAAAATAGAGGTGTTGTTTTTTTGGTTTTGGGTTCGAAAGAAAAGAACAGAGGTGTTTTATTTTTTTGGTTCTAGGTTCGAAAGAAAATAACAGAGGTGTTGTGTTTTTTTTGGTTCTGGGTTCGAAAGAAAATAACAGAGTTGTTGTGTTTTGTTTTAGTTCTGGGTTTAAGAGCGTTTTAAGGCTTTAGCCTTCGTGTTCTCTCCTCTCTCTTTTTCTCTCTTCTCCTTTTTCCTTCCCCAAAAGCCAACCCTTTGTGTGTTATGAAATAACCTATTTATAGAAGAGTCTTGCTGGGGTTTTGGGGGAGGGGGGGGGGGAATAAATAAAAATCGAACTACTTGGGTATGCTCTTCCATTTCTTTTTTTGATGCATCTCTTATATGCTAATTCTATGCAAATATGGGGCTGAGATAATGCAGGCTTGGACTGGATTAGAAGCAGCATATCAGGACTGTTTTGCAGCAGTTTTGGAGTGTTGTGGCAGCTCGGTGCAGGGATGTTTCATAGCAGTACAACAGACTATTTTTTTGACATGGTTTTAGGCTGTTATATGGACAGTGCAGTAAGCTTAGGCTTGGCAGCATATAAGACTTTGTTCAGCAGTAGTCTGGACAACATTGTTTGTAGCATGGTACTAGTTTGGTTTTGATCACATAGATCCACAACCTTCGACCAAACTCATAAACAGACAAAACAAATATTTGTTTCCACCAATTGTATGTTCTTCAAATGGACCACACAACCTTCGACCAAACTCATCAACAGACAAAACAATATTTGTTTCCACCAATTGTACGTTCTTCTAGTGGACCATATAACCTTCGAGCAAACTCATCAACAGACAAAACCATATTGTTTCCACCAATTGTATGTTCTTCGAATGGACCACATTCATTTGAATGTACCACTTACTTCGTCCTTTTGTTTTGATCACATAGATCCACAACCTTCGACCAAACTCATCAACAGACAAAACAATATTGTTTCCACCAATTGTGTGTTCTTCGAATGGACCACATTCATCTGAATGTACGACTTTGAGTATGAAAGATGATCTCATTGGCATAGTTGAAACGAAAGAATTTCTGGATTACCATCTTACTAAACAAACTCCACAGTTTTCTTAGGCATCTCAAGACTTGAGATACCATATCTTGAGTAATCAGTTGATTAAGTGGTCGAAAGTTCAAATGTCCAAACCTCAAATTCCACAACCAACTATCCTTGTGTTCGAACAGTTTAAATTGTAATTCATAGTGTCGAAACTATGTGTGTCGAAGGGTTTAGAGGTGGAATCAAAGCAGGTTGCTTTGAAGGAAGCCATTGCCCAGTCGAAGCTTGTAGATTGAAGCAAGCATGAAGATAGACTTGTAATCCATAGTGTCGAAACTATGTGTGTCGAAGGGTTTAGAGGTGGAATTGAAGTAGGTTGCTCGAAGGAATCCATTGTTTATTTTGTGAAATGTGGCATTTCGATGAGTGGAGTTTTGTTCTCGACCTTAGTTGTGCTCGACACATGTTAGAATGTGTCGAGGAAGCGGAGTAGGAGTTCGTAGAAACAAGTTCAAGATCGCGTTCAGGATCTTGATTTTGTGGCGTGAAGTGCCCATCGCGAGCTGGGTGTCCTGCCTATTGGTTACTTCGACATTGGAGCTCGATCGAGGTGTCCCCGTCGGGCTAAGGTTCTGCTCAACCAATGAGCGACAAACCCACCTTTAGTTATTGGTTAGAGGCTATGTTTGTACCTCAATATGCCTCTGTGGTCGAGGGTTCCCTGTCATTTGTTGGAGAGGGCACGTCGACTGCTAGGTCCCGGTGTTTCTCAGGGACCTAACTATAATATTGTTTCATCTTTGTAGTCTTCCATGTTTGAGGTAGTGGTTCTCAACATAGGCGTTCGAGGAGATAAACTTCAGCGCCCGTAGCCTGGCGGACGCAGTACGGTCCTTCCCAGATGGCGACCAGCTTTCCTTCATGGGAATCTTTCTGATTTCTCTACAAGACAAGGTTGCCGACTTGGAATTTGTGTTTTATGACTTTGGTGTCGTGACGAAGGGCTATATGCTGTTTCAGTGTGGCTTCATGAAGAGCTGCTCCTGATCGGATTTCTTCGACCAGGCCGAGCTCTTCCCTTGGGGCCTCGTCATTTAGTTCCTCGTCTAGAGGGACTTTAGTTCGCCTGAAGGCTCTATGATTTCCACGGGGATTACGGCTTCGGTGCCATAAGTTAGCGGAAATGGGGTCTCGCCATTCGTCGAGTGTGGTGTTGTTAGGTAGGCCCACATGACGTTGTGCATCTCTTCGACCCACCCCATTTTAGCTTCTCCCAGCCTGCACTTGAGTCCTTGCAAGACGACTCTATTCACGGTCTCGGCTTGCCCGTTGGTTTGAGAGTGTTTGACGGACGTGAAGTGTTGTTTGGTTCCAATCTTGGCGATGAAGTCTTGGAAAATTTGATCGGTGAACTGCGTCCCGTTGTCGGTGACGAGCGCTTATGGTATGCCGAATCGGGTAAGTACGTTTTGTTTGTAGAAACAGAGGATATTGTGTGATATGATTCTGGATAGGGCTTCGGCCTCTATCCACTTCGTGAAATAGTCGACGACCACGATCAGGAATTTATTTTTATATGATCCTTGGATGAATGGTCTGAGGATGTCCATTCCCCACCAAGTGAACAACCATGGGGATGATAGTGTTTTGAGTTTGTGTGGGGGGTGTAAGGTGCATGTTCGTGTGTCTTTGACATTTATCGCATTTTTGACGTTCTCCTTCTCGTCTTGTTGCATGGTGGGCCAGTAATAGCCTGCTCATAGCGCCTTTCATTCCAGAGATCTTCCGCCCAAGTGTTGGGCGTTAATTCCCTCATAGATTTCCTACAATATCTCGGGGATTTTGGCCTCCTCGACGCATTTCAGAAGTGGGATGGAGAATCCGTGCCGGTAGAGTTTTTGCTTGACCACTACGTAAGAGCAGGCATGTTGTTTGGTCGCACTTGCCTCTTTCAAGTCGGTGGGTAATTCTCCATTTGTGAGAAAGTTAAATATCGGGTTCATCCAACATGAATTATCCCCGATGGCATTCACCTCAGGTGATACAGTGGGTTTTCCGATGCTCGGGAGGGAAAGGGATTATTGGATTACGGATTTATTCCCACCTTTCTTCTTTGTGCTTGCGAGTTTCGAGAGTATGCCAGCCCGCGTGTTCTATTCGTGGGGTACGTGTTTGATTTCTGCCTGGTTAAACTTTTTCATCCATTCTTTGACTAGGTTCAGATATTCGATGAGGCTATCGTTCGTAGCCTGATATTCTCCTCAAACTTGAGATACAACGAGTTGGGAGAACGTGAATATTTGTATTTCTCGGGCACCTAGATTCTCGGCCAGTCTTAATCCTGCGAGCAGTGCCTCGTATTCAGCCTGGTTGTTCGATGTGGGAAACAAGAGGGTGATAGAATGTTCAATCATGACACCTTCTTCGTTCTTGCAGAGTATTCCTGCTCTGCTCCCCGTCGAGCTGGAAGCTCCATCCACAAAGATGGTCCACTTATGTTTCCCTCCTGCGAGGGGACCGTGAGTGGTCACTGTGATCGGTGGATCTGGAACTGACTGTTTAACGCTGGTTCGCGAAATGTCGCGGAAGCAAGAGTCGCCACCGTCTTTTATTTTCTCCAGATGGAAAGGACAAAAGCACAGAAAAATTCCTTAAAGAGATTGCTCTCGGTTCGGGAGGTAGGTTATAGAAAGGGAAGGTGTTAGCACCCTTTCTATCCATGGTTATCCATGGGCTCTTAGATACTTGCTCAATGTGTTTTCAAAATTGTTTGTTTGCTTTTCAACTGTGGGTTTTAAAAAGTTTCTTTGAAAGTTTCAGATCGACTCATGCGTCAGAGTGTTTGAAAAGTTTGTTTTGAAAGCTTTTGAAAATGTGTTGGTGTGAAAAGTATTTTTGTTTGAAATTAGAGCAAGTATCCTTGAGAACCTACCTACCCTAAGGAATTCGTCTGTGTAAGAGTCCTTTAAAGTAGTACCATCCCACCATTGAGAGGTAGGTAGCACCACCGTTGGAGGTGTTCGGGTCAATTCGAGGTTCGGGACATGGTGATCACCAGAGCAATGGGAAGACACCTTAGAAGCTACCCTCATGCCAGGTTCCCGGATCATGAGGACTTACTAAGACATCCTCTACTCGACGATCACCTTTCGAGGCAAGGCAACAGTGAGGCGTACCCTAGGGGTGGTGTGTGCGATTCGTGTGCCATGTTTCAGTTATTTGTCTTGTCATGCTTGTTGTGTTCTACGCTTGATTTTAATTAAGTCATTCATTCTTGCATGCTTTTTAACAGTTAAAATATTTGCGGGAAGATAAATCTAAAGCTATTACAAAGGCGCGGGTCCACATCGCCAAAATTAAACCGGACCCGATTTAGCGGAAAGATAAATAAAGCGAATAAAAGTGCGAGAAATAAAATTGTTACAAGGCTTTGGGACATGTACATAATTATAATAAGCGACAAAGTAAAATGCGCGAAACAAAATAATTAAAGCAACGGGCGTTGGACCCTTTTACAAACAATTAGTATCAATAAGGAATTTAAACTTAAAATTAAATGTTTTTGGTATTTTTGTATTTTTAAGATTTAAAAGAAAAAAGAATTAATTAAAACTAAAAAATTGGATGTAACCCTAATTCTAATGTTTTTTAAGTTTATTAAGAAAATATTGGAGTTTTTAACTAATTTTAAACCTAAGTTATTTATATACATTTAATTATAAAAAAAAATAAATAAATAAATAAATAATTATTACTGTGAAAAAAAGGGAAAATTTAAAAGGAATAGAAATTGTTAATTAACCTAATTCTATTTTTGGATTTTTATTTATTAAAAGAAATTAAAGTTAAAAAACCTAATTAAACTAAATAATTTACATATTAATTCATTTATGAAAATATTGAAAATAAAAAATTATTTATTACATTTTATCTTTTTCTGATTTTTTTTGTGATATTTTATATATGGTAAAAATAATTAATTAATTAAAATAAAGCAATAAAATGATTAAAACAATTATTGGAAGAAAAAAATAAAATATGAAGGAAAGGCAAACCAGGGGGGGTAACCCCAAATTGGAGGTGTTGATCCAAAGGTTCTGGCCCAATATGCAGTAGCCTGTTGACTTTCCCAATTCATGCGTCACAAGGTTGACTTATGCCCACGGTGCGTTTCAATCCTGAGCCCTTGATTTGTATCACTTGGACGTGTGGCTGTCTGGATGATGATGGAGCATGGTGCGTCTTAGGGTGATGCCTGCATAGGAAGATGAATTGAAAAATAATGTGAACAATATACAGACCTGGGATTCGAACCCAGGTCTTTGGACATCAATGCGTTAATAGCGTGCCAGCTGAGCCACTTAGCCAATTTGTCAATTAAATAAACATAAACATTATAACGTAAAACGAAAATTAATGCATATTTCCGCGCGCGATTTCAAATTCCCCAATCCGCTTGTGCCACGCTATCATCGTCTTCGTGGTCCCTGTAAACAAAACATATAGGCAACGGTTTTCGTTGTGTTTCCTTAGGGCCTCTACCAGAAAATAACGAATAGCCCCTCGACGCTCATAAATTGAGCGCGAGGGGTGGAATCTCTCCGTCTAGATATGCTGAGTCCAATGGCGTGAGTCTAGAACCTTAATTTTGCCATGGGTAGAAAACCCCAATTCAAGAACCCTGAAAACCCTAAAAGTCAGTTATGGCGTTTTTGTGTATAACGCGTAAAAACCAAATTAAACCACATGATAAGCATCAGCAAACATCATTGAGCAAGAATATGTAAATCAAATGTCATGAAAATGCCTTAAACTCAAGATGCGTGTATGCAATTTTGTGAGAAAACTTTGAGTTCTGTACAGCGATTCTTTGCCCTTTGATGAGTGTTATGGATTGGAATATGCTTAGTGAACCACCAGGAAGCTATTCTGAAAGGAATTAGGCTTTGAATCCACCTTTTGAATGCTTTTCAGTTCTTGAGTTTATGGACAATTTTTCAAGTTTGTATAGTATTCTTATGCGCAGCTTTTAGTGTCATTCTTTTAGGGTTGTGATTCTGATCATATAGTGAGCATATTAGGTCATCAAAATTGAACAAAATCTCATGCCATAATGGTTTTTGCTAATTGATTTTCCAAGATCTTTTTGAATCTTGTTCTCATGTATTTTGTATCAATTAAGCTCCAATCAACCAAATCTTGCCATATTTAATTGTACACGAAATCTTGAGCCTAGAATGTGTACAAAAAGATTTTTTTAGGTCATGTTTATATTTTCTACATATTTAAATAATTTAAATGAATTAATATTAATATAAATTCAAATAAATAATTAAAAAATGAGAAAACACTTCCCCTTGGGCTTAATGGTCGTGCATAGGCTTGGCATGATGGATCATGGAAGAAAAATGGGCCCATTTGCATTTTTAGGTCATTTGAACCATTGTTGACTTTTCAAAATTCCCAAAAATTTCCCAACTTCCACAAGGCATAACTTGCTCAATTTTTAAGCTTTTCACATGTTCTTGGACATTTTGGAAAGGTTTTTGAGTCCTCTAACCAATGCCTTTGGTCCCATGTCATTTTAATTTACCAATCTCAAGTTATGGCCTTTGACTTAAAGTCCCTTTTTGTTGACTTTTGAAAATGACCTATAATGTTGAAATTGATAACTTTTTGTGAGAGCATTTCTTGGACTTGGAATATGAAGATGAATTGTAGGAAATGTCTTTCTCTTCAAAATGAGCTTTGGATGGAATTTTTCTGATAATCCATGTGAAAGTTATGCCCTGGTCAATTTCAGTTGACTTTTTCAGCTGTCCAAATATAGCAACTTTTGCATCTTTGATGATTTCTGAGCCAAATTTTGAGAATCATGATCAAGCATTGATCAAATGATGTTTGTGGCTTCAAAATGATATATTGACCAAAAATTTGAACTTTTGACTGTCAAATGACCATTTTGCCCCTACAGTTGACTGTAGTGCAATTTAGGGTTTTGACTGTGCAATTTTGAGCTGAATGCCTTGAAACTTGATATGAAGCTACTTGACCATCTTTGTAGGCATATGAGACTTGATTGGGCCTTTGAAAACTTCCTTTTCTTGATCAGAACCCAAACCCTAGTTTTAACTGCATAAGAGACAGTTGAACTGCATAACCTTTAGGGAATTTTGTGACCTTGACTTGACAAATCTTGGAGAATATGGGAGGGCAAATTTTGGGGTGCAACAGTTGCCCCTGTTCAATCTTCTTAGACCTGAGGATGCAGATTGGCGGACGTGCCTTTCGTAATCCGAGGGTAGAAGATGATTGAACACTAGAGTGCCTAGAAATTTGCACTCACATAGTAACAGTGATGGGGGAATGGGCTTATAGATGCCATTTAGAGATTGCTGGGTAGGGTGATGGGCTTATAGATGCCATCTGGATGTTGATCGCGTAGGAGATTCTTTAGCTAGAACCTGCATACCTGCAAAAGAACAAATGAATACCTGACACGTTGCAGGGGCTGATTTTAGATGCTTGGTATAGATATGTCCTGACTGGTTACAGGAGCTGAGTCTGGAGCTTCAAACGCTGATGAATGAACCAGGAATGGTCACTGCCTTAGCATGAATGATAAGAGAACCTTGGGTGACTTTAATCTCAACAACGCTCGTTGAGAAAAATCTTGATGGGAATTATTATCTTCGCAGTATTGGGCAGAGAACCATAGGCAATTATAATCTGAAAGGAATGATCACCTCACACTCATCGTCGGAGAGGGAAACATCTGAAAAGGGCTTACCACCTCACACACCGTTGGAGAGGGGACCATAGGAGAATATCACCTCACACTCATCGTCGGAGAGGGAAACATCTTGAAAAAGGAATTACTACCTCACACGCTGTCGGAGAGGGAACCATAGGAGAATATCACCTCACACTCATCGTCGGAGAGGGAAACATCTTGAGAAGGGAATTACTACCTCACACACCGTTGGAGAGGGAACCATAGGAGAATATCACCTCACACTCATCGTCGGAGAGGGAAACATCTTGAAAAAGGGATTACTACCTCACACACTGCTGGAGAGGGAACCATAGGAGAATATCACCTCACACTCATCGTCGGAGAGGGAAACATCTAAAAAGGACTTCTGGAAGCAGTATCAGAACGTCACCATATCTGGTTTACATCTGAAACTATATCTGGAAGGAAATCTGGAAGCAGCATCAGAACGTCACCATATCTGGATCATATCTGAAACTATATCTAGAAGGAAATCTGGAAGCAGCATCAGAACGTCACCATGTCTGGATCATATCTGAAACTATATCTAGAAGGAATTCTGGAAGCAGCATCAGAACGTCACCATATCTGGATCATATCTGAAACTATATCTAGGAGGAATTCTGGAAGCAGCATCAGAACGTCACCATATCTGGATCATATCCGAAACTATATCTAGAAGGAAATCTGGAAGCAGCATCAGAACGTCACCATCTCTGGTTCATATCCGGAACTATATCGAGAAGGAATTCTGGAAGCAGCATCAGAACGTCACCATGTCTGGATCATATCCGAAACTATATCGAGAAGGAATTCTGGAAGCAGCATCAGAACGTCACCATATCTGGTTCATATCCGAAACTATATCGAGAAGGAATTCTGGAAGCAGCATCAGAACGTCACCATGTCTGGATCATATCCGAAACTATATCGAGAAGGAATTCTGGAAGCAGCATCAGAACGTCACCATATCTGGATCATATCTGAAACTATATCTAGAAGGAATTCTGGAAGCAGCATCAGAACGTCACCATATCTGGATCATATCTGAAACTATATCTAGAAGGAAATCTGGAAGCAGTATCAGAACGTCACCATATCTGGATCATATCCGAAACTATATCTAGAAGGAAATCTGGAAGCAGTATCAGAACGTCACCATCTCTGGTTCATATCCGAAACTATATCTAGAATGAATTGCGATAGTTGATAGTAGTCATTTTTGTATTGACCTTTTTCCTGAAAAGGCAAAACATAATTGTATGCAAAATCATGATGCATGAACTGTATGTTTTCAAAATTAAGGAGATTCGTGTAGCCTGATGCATATGCATGACGATGTGATGTTTTATGAATGTATGTTTGTCTAAGAAAATAAATCCTTGACGGGTGCCGGGAAGTCACTCCTGGGCTGATGTTTGAAGAACAGACTTTGCCTCCGTTAGGGATGATAGTTGCAAGTATACCGGTAGGAGAAGATAACTCCGTTGGGGAATAAACTTGGCGAATGAATAATTTGGCGGGAAGAAAAAAGATATTCTAGCGACCATGCTGGGAAGAAATACTCTGTGGGGAGATGCTTTTGCTGAATTGTTGAGGATGACTCGCTGAGGATACCTTGCTGTATTGGAAGTATGAATGGACTTCGCTGGGGGTAAGAAGATTCTGTCGACGACGCTCTTTCCGTGGCTTTTGGCTGAGGATAACCCAGTTATATCCTGTTAAGGAAATAACTCTTTAAATCAAACCGGACGGCGCGTTCGTGCCCTGCTAGGGGATAAGCTTCCAGAATCTACTGGGGGTACGCTTATTGCTTGGGGAGATAGATTCCAACCTTCCTGGGGAACTGGATTGGACTCTCCTGGGGAAGTTTTGAACTGCGTTGGCTATGTTCTTCAACGGAGCTTACCTTGATACCCTGGAGGACAGAACAATCGGATTGCTTAGACCACTCATTATTGCCCCAATTTCTATGGGGGAGGCACTTGTGGGATGCTGATAGTTGTTGATGAGCAAACCTTCTTCTGGTAGACAGATGACAAGAAGACGGGACATAGTCGTACGCTTTAATCCCTAACTTTTGCCTGGACCGCCCTTTCGGGTTTTCAGTCCACCGGGATACCCATTTTTGCCCAAGCCGCCTTTTCAGGTTTTCGACTTGCCGGGTGTACAGATTTTTCATTTCATCCCTTATTTTTGCCCGAACCCTTTTGGTTCGCCGGGAAGCCCTTATTTTTGCCTAGGTGTGTCAACCTAGCGGGTCTTTGATTATGCGTAGCATTTTTCCGACTATGTCCATGCTTTTAGAATGCAGGGAGATGCCCCTGGCTGCCTGTGTTGCCATGCTACCAGAAGATCTTCGTTTGATCGTCCAATGCCCCAAGTGATCTAGATGGAGATTTGCCCCTAGCTGATAGGCTTTTTTGAGAGATTCTCCGAATCTTGACTTAACTGCCCCAGATGATGGACAATAGTCATGCCATGCCCCTTGATTAGAGATACTCTTGTTCATTAGACTTTCATTATGCAAATTTCCTTGCTGTTCAAACAAAAAGTCATATGCAAACAAAGTTATGTTAAAAAATGCAAAGCCTATGTCTGTCTTGAAGATTTTGAAAATGCATTTTTTTCATAAAACAAATGAATGTTTGTAAAACGTGATGCCAACACCGTATTTACCGTAGGCCTTAAGGAGTCAGGATACCTTTCGTAACAGTATGCTTTCGAATTAACCCGTGCTTCAGCTAGGACTTTTACGGGTTATAACGTGGCCTGGTTCACGGTTTAAGAAACAAAGGATAAAGGCTCAAATTTTATTTGTACCCACCCGCTCTTCGTGATGTTCTCCAAACCTAAACTCAGTTGATCATGCGTTAGACCTTGCTTGAGTATTTGCTTTGATGTTCCAGTAATGGTTCAGATGTTGATGATTTCTTTTGAATAGGCAGTCATTTTTGCTTTGGTTGAGGGTTTGTGAGACCTCTTTCTTGATTTTGTTATCCCTTTCTTTTTTTGCCTGAACTGTTTCCCTTTTGGAATTACAGTCAGCGGGATGCCCCAGTTTCATAAGTCCCCTTGGTAGGTTTAGACTTTTTGGGCTTTTCATTTATGAATTTTGATGATGACTGCCTGTCCTTTTGATTGTTCTGAACCATCACTGTCTTTGTTCGTTTTGTAAAGATCTCTTCGGTGCCATTCGTTATGCACTTGGATCAACTGAGAAGCCTACCCTGCCCCAGGTTATGATTAAGGGTTTCAATTTTCGAAAATAAAACTCCTACTTCTTTGGCTCAGATGGGTTGACGAGGGATTATCATCCTTATAACTCCAGTGTTTAGGAATTGAAACAATGCCTGTACCTCATCAGCGGGGTCTGTTCAAAAGCATACTGTAAAGATCGTGGTATCGTTTTCGTCATCCTCCCTCAAGAGGCTTAGAATTATTAACCGAGAGTTGACATCAGAAAAAATATGAAAAAATATTTGAACATGATGAAAATAATTGTATTAATTTCCAAAACAGACATATGCGATGCATTAATAGAATAAAAGAGTTTGCTATGACATTAATTGTTTGTATAAGCAAAGAAAAGTACAACTCAAAATATTCAAATAAACAAAAGGCTTCAATGATTGGGCAACGGAGCAGTGACTATGTTCGGAGTCTCTGGCACTTCAAACTGAATCTCTCCAGCGTCGATCATATCTTGGATCTTGTTCTTGAGAGGCCAGCAGTTGTCTGTAGTATGCCCCGGGCTATCTGAATGATATGCGCACCTATCGTTGGGATGATAGTTGGGTGCAGAAGTGTTCGGATTCCGGAGAGGAGCCCTTAAGGTGATCAGTCCTGCCTTCAACATTTGTTGTAGTGCTTGACCCAGTGACATGTTGAGTTTTGTATACTGTCGTTTCTCCTTTCGCGGCTGCCCCTGTCCTTGTTGAGTAGGTCCGGGATTGGAGATCTGTATTGCCCCTGCCTCATGACGGCTCTTTTTACCGTGCACAGCATTGGATTCTTTCTTTCCATGATGAGGCTTTTTATCAGAAGGTGCAGCCTCTTGAATTTTCCCAGACCGGATGCCAGCTTCTATTCGCTCTCCAGTCAAGATAAGATCTGTGAATCCAGCAGAGGAATTCCCAATTAGGTGGTTGTAGAACGGACCAGACAGGGTCCCCAAGAACATGTCGACAAGTTCCCGATCAGTAAGAGGTGGTTGTACCCTTCCAGCAAGATCCCTCCATTTCTGTGCATATTCTTTAAAACCTTCACTTGATCCTAACGACATACCCTGGAGTTGGGTACGCGTAGGGGCAAGGTCGGCATTATATTGATACTGCTTATAGAAAGCAGTAGCCAACTCCTCCCAGTTACGAACCTTGGTCCCATCCAGCTGATAGAACCATTCGAGATGAGTCCCTGAAAGACTCTCCTGGAAGAAGTGGATCCATAAATTCTTGTCCACCGTATATGGCTGAATCTTCCGAACATAGGACCTTAGATGCAGCTTGGGGCAAGACGCCCCGTCATACTTAGTAAAGGATGGTGCTTTGAACTTATGCGGGATAACCACACCAGTTGACAAACCCAGATCTCCGAAATCCAGCCCAGGTACCTGTTGAACCTCCATAGCCTTCAACCTATCCTCCAACTGTTTGTACTTGTCCTCAGCCGGAGGGTACTGTTCGTCGTCGAAATCTGTTTCATTGTCAGAGACCACTGGGCTGGGCACCTCCCTCTCATGGTGACTGCTTTCCCTTACAGATGGAGTTGTCCTCTCAGTTTCAATCTGTGGTGCATTCCCAGATCTGCGTCTAGGGCTGAACAAGACAGTCCTCTTCTTTTTCTTGTCCTTTTTCAAGAGCAGAGCCTTCAGGTCTTGTTGCCCCTGGGTCAAATTCATGATCAGCTCTTGGAACTGGGCGTTCTGAGCCTGGAGGTCCTTGATAATCTGCTCGGCTGATGATTCAGGATTCATGGCGATCGGCTGAAATAAACAGCGAGGAAGGGTAAGCAACCTGTCAAGGGATACCTGCAATGCAATGAGATGTATGACATGCATGTAATGTTTTCAAGGACCTCGCGGGATAAACAGAGAAATTGTTAGAGTTGAGAACCGGTAACTTGATTGAAGGAACTTGAGAGTCCTTCTTCAAGGGTCAAAGGCTCACCATATCCAGTGGGTCATAGCCCCTGACACCCTTGGCTAGAGGAAAATAAATCCTCTTTGCCCCTTGCTGGGATAATTGTTCATCATGACCTGCATCACAAGCCCTTGAGATCCTTGAAATGGGTTAGGATGGATGCAATGGTATGCAATGATATGATGTCATGCTATGCATGGGATGATGTAGGTAAACCCTGTTATGAGTCCCAATTAAGGACTATAAACAGACCCTGCAAGAAATTCAGTATACTTTGTTATGAGTCCCAATTAAGGACTATAAACAAGACCTGCAAGAAATTTGGTAAACCCTGTCATGAGTCCTAGTTAAGGACTATAAACAAGACCTGCAAGAAACTTAGTACCCTGTTATGAGTCCCAATTAAGGACTACAAACAAGACCTGCAAGAAACAAGTGTCAGGTAACAAGTACGCAAGTAGGCAAGTACAAAGGCACACAAGTCACACAAGAGAAACCCTTAGGGTTTAGGCCAGCATGGGGTCTGGGTAGTACCCTCTTGAAGTTGGTGGGCTCAACCTGTCCTAATCAAAGTAACCGGGTTCTAAGGTTCCCAATATCACGGGATTGCTTTCATTGTTCATCGTTTCGATTTAGCCACTGAACTGGCGACCGAAATATTCCAGGAAAGCAACCCTCAATTGAGTGTAGTATCGAGTATCAACCAACCTCGGACTGCACCAAAGTCAGTTATCTCACTACCCTAAAGAGGCCAAGATAGTTCAATTAAGGTTCCTAAGGTCTGTTGATGCTTCATGACACCACGCGGAGGCCCCGTACTCTCCTTGACTGAACTCAAGGGTTACCGGTACACACCAAAGTGCCACATCAACGTAGCAGACTGTTTCAACCATGTCGGTATACCCCGCACAGTTCCCTCACAGCCTTGTTGCTACTTTCTAAGAAGGTATCCCCCAGATCCGGGTTAGGATCTATAGAACTCCCATGCAACCCACAATAATAAAGCAAGCAAAGAAGACAATTGAAAACACAGTGATCTTAATCCTAAGGTACACCTCACTTTAAGTTTTTTCCCCAGCAGAGTCGCCAGTTCTGTGATCGGTGGATCTGGAACTGACTGTTTAACGCTGGTTCGCGAAATGTCGCGGAAGCAAGAGTCGCCACCGTCTTTTATTTTCTCCAGATGGAAAGGACAAAAGCACAGAAAAATTCCTTAAAGAGATTGCTCTCGGTTCGGGAGGTAGGTTATAGAAAGGGAAGGTGTTAGCACCCTTTCTATCCATGGTTATCCATGGGCTCTTAGATACTTGCTCAATGTGTTTTCAAAATTGTTTGTTTGCTTTTCAACTGTGGGTTTTAAAAAGTTTCTTTGAAAGTTTCAGATCGACTCATGCGTCAGAGTGTTTGAAAAGTTTGTTTTGAAAGCTTTTGAAAATGTGTTGGTGTGAAAAGTATTTTTGTTTGAAATTAGAGCAAGTATCCTTGAGAACCTACCTACCCTAAGGAATTCGTCTGTGTAAGAGTCCTTTAAAGTAGTACCATCCCACCATTGAGAGGTAGGTAGCACCACCGTTGGAGGTGTTCGGGTCAATTCGAGGTTCGGGACATGGTGATCACCAGAGCAATGGGAAGACACCTTAGAAGCTACCCTCATGCCAGGTTCCCGGATCATGAGGACTTACTAAGACATCCTCTACTCGACGATCACCTTTCGAGGCAAGGCAACAGTGAGGCGTACCCTAGGGGTGGTGTGTGCGATTCGTGTGCCATGTTTCAGTTATTTGTCTTGTCATGCTTGTTGTGTTCTACGCTTGATTTTAATTAAGTCATTCATTCTTGCATGCTTTTTAACAGTTAAAATATTTGCGGGAAGATAAATCTAAAGCTATTACAAAGGCGCGGGTCCACATCGCCAAAATTAAACCGGACCCGATTTAGCGGAAAGATAAATAAAGCGAATAAAAGTGCGAGAAATAAAATTGTTACAAGGCTTTGGGACATGTACATAATTATAATAAGCGACAAAGTAAAATGCGCGAAACAAAATAATTAAAGCAACGGGCGTTGGACCCTTTTACAAACAATTAGTATCAATAAGGAATTTAAACTTAAAATTAAATGTTTTTGGTATTTTTGTATTTTTAAGATTTAAAAGAAAAAAGAATTAATTAAAACTAAAAAATTGGATGTAACCCTAATTCTAATGTTTTTTAAGTTTATTAAGAAAATATTGGAGTTTTTAACTAATTTTAAACCTAAGTTATTTATATACATTTAATTATAAAAAAAAAATAAAATAAATAAATAAATAATTATTACTGTGAAAAAAAGGGAAAATTTAAAAGGAATAGAAATTGTTAATTAACCTAATTCTATTTTTGGATTTTTATTTATTAAAAGAAATTAAAGTTAAAAAACCTAATTAAACTAAATAATTTACATATTAATTCATTTATGAAAATATTGAAAATAAAAAATTATTTATTACATTTTATCTTTTTCTGATTTTTTTTGTGATATTTTATATATGGTAAAAATAATTAATTAATTAAAATAAAGCAATAAAATGATTAAAACAATTATTGGAAGAAAAAAATAAAATATGAAGGAAAGGCAAACCAGGGGGGGTAACCCCAAATTGGAGGTGTTGATCCAAAGGTTCTGGCCCAATATGCAGTAGCCTGTTGACTTTCCCAATTCATGCGTCACAAGGTTGACTTATGCCCACGGTGCGTTTCAATCCTGAGCCCTTGATTTGTATCACTTGGACGTGTGGCTGTCTGGATGATGATGGAGCATGGTGCGTCTTAGGGTGATGCCTGCATAGGAAGATGAATTGAAAAATAATGTGAACAATATACAGACCTGGGATTCGAACCCAGGTCTTTGGACATCAATGCGTTAATAGCGTGCCAGCTGAGCCACTTAGCCAATTTGTCAATTAAATAAACATAAACATTATAACGTAAAACGAAAACTAATGCATATTTCCGCGCGCGATTTCAAATTCCCCAATCCGCTTGTGCCACGCTATCATCGTCTTCGTGGTCCCTGTAAACAAAACATATAGGCAACGGTTTTCGTTGTGTTTCCTTAGGGCCTCTACCAGAAAATAACGAATAGCCCCTCGACGCTCATAAATTGAGCGCGAGGGGTGGAATCTCTCCGTCTAGATATGCTGAGTCCAATGGCGTGAGTCTAGAACCTTAATTTTGCCATGGGTAGAAAACCCCAATTCAAGAACCCTGAAAACCCTAAAAGTCAGTTATGGCGTTTTTGTGTATAACGCGTAAAAACCAAATTAAACCACATGATAAGCATCAGCAAACATCATTGAGCAAGAATATGTAAATCAAATGTCATGAAAATGCCTTAAACTCAAGATGCGTGTATGCAATTTTGTGAGAAAACTTTGAGTTCTGTACAGCGATTCTTTGCCCTTTGATGAGTGTTATGGATTGGAATATGCTTAGTGAACCACCAGGAAGCTATTCTGAAAGGAATTAGGCTTTGAATCCACCTTTTGAATGCTTTTCAGTTCTTGAGTTTATGGACAATTTTTCAAGTTTGTATAGTATTCTTATGCGCAGCTTTTAGTGTCATTCTTTTAGGGTTGTGATTCTGATCATATAGTGAGCATATTAGGTCATCAAAATTGAACAAAATCTCATGCCATAATGGTTTTTGCTAATTGATTTTCCAAGATCTTTTTGAATCTTGTTCTCATGTATTTTGTATCAATTAAGCTCCAATCAACCAAATCTTGCCATATTTAATTGTACACGAAATCTTGAGCCTAGAATGTGTACAAAAAGATTTTTTTAGGTCATGTTTATATTTTCTACATATTTAAATAATTTAAATGAATTAATATTAATATAAATTCAAATAAATAATTAAAAAATGAGAAAACACTTCCCCTTGGGCTTAATGGTCGTGCATAGGCTTGGCATGATGGATCATGGAAGAAAAATGGGCCCATTTGCATTTTTAGGTCATTTGAACCATTGTTGACTTTTCAAAATTCCCAAAAATTTCCCAACTTCCACAAGGCATAACTTGCTCAATTTTTAAGCTTTTCACATGTTCTTGGACATTTTGGAAAGGTTTTTGAGTCCTCTAACCAATGCCTTTGGTCCCATGTCATTTTAATTTACCAATCTCAAGTTATGGCCTTTGACTTAAAGTCCCTTTTTGTTGACTTTTGAAAATGACCTATAATGTTGAAATTGATAACTTTTTGTGAGAGCATTTCTTGGACTTGGAATATGAAGATGAATTGTAGGAAATGTCTTTCTCTTCAAAATGAGATTTGGATGGAATTTTTCTGATAATCCATGTGAAAGTTATGCCCTGGTCAATTTCAGTTGACTTTTTCAGCTGTCCAAATATAGCAACTTTTGCATCTTTGATGATTTCTGAGCCAAATTTTGAGAATCATGATCAAGCATTGATCAAATGATGTTTGTGGCTTCAAAATGATATATTGACCAAAAATTTGAACTTTTGACTGTCAAATGACCATTTTGCCCCTACAGTTGACTGTAGTGCAATTTAGGGTTTTGACTGTGCAATTTTGAGCTGAATGCCTTGAAACTTGATATGAAGCTACTTGACCATCTTTGTAGGCATATGAGACTTGATTGGGCCTTTGAAAACTTCCTTTTCTTGATCAGAACCCAAACCCTAGTTTTAACTGCATAAGAGACAGTTGAACTGCATAACCTTTAGGGAATTTTGTGACCTTGACTTGACAAATCTTGGAGAATATGGGAGGGCAAATTTTGGGGTGCAACAGTCACCTCTGCGACAAAGTCGACAAATGCTTAGGATTTAAGAGCTTTTCTGCTCTCGTACTGAACATCAAACTCTGAGAGCTCTAGGGACCATTTCAACATTTGACCGACCATGTCTGGTTGACCTATGAGCTGTCTCACAGGTTGGTCTGTTCGTACGATGACTGTGTGGGCCACGGAGTAATATCTAAGTCTCCCCGCCGTGTTGATGAGGGCTAAGGCTACTTTTTCAATCTGTTGATACCTGAGCTCGGGGCCTTGTAACTCTTTCTCGTAAAGTACACTAGTTTCTTCTCGTCTAATGTCCCGCGAACGAGGGTTACGCTTACCGCCTCAGTGGAGACGCCCAGATAAAGGAACAATGTTTCCCTGTTCTTTGGCCATGATAACACGGGCAGTTGTGAAATTCTTTGCTTGAGGTGGAGGAGGGCTTGTTTGCACTCCTCGGTCCACTCCAAAGCCACTTCTTTGCGCAGGAGTTTGAAAAATGGTAGTGCCTATTGCGCGCACTTTGCCATGAAATGGGAAAGCGAGGTGAGCATGCCGTTTAGGACTTGTACGAATTTTTTCGAGCTTGGCGTGGGAATCTCGGAGAATGCTTGGAATTTTTCAGGGTTGGCTTCAATTCCCCATTCGGTTAGATAGAAACCGAGGAATTTGCCCGCCTTGACCCTAAATGTGCATTTCTTCGGGTTGAATCTCATTTTGCATTGCCTTGTTTAGGCGAAGACTCTTTTGAGGTGGGCATCATGGTCGGTTTCTCTTTGAGAGTTGATGATCATGTCATCCATGTATACCTCGAGCATGTCTCTGATCTCAATGCGGAAGACTTTGTTCATCATCTGCTGGTATATTGCCCCTTCATTTTTTAGGCCGAAGGGCATTACATTGTAGTAGTAATTGCCCGAGTCGGTCATGAAGACAGTGCAATGTTTGTCACTCATATCCATGGGAATTTGGTTATAGCCTGAGTAGGCATCCATAAATGATAAAATTTTAGAGCCGACCGAGTTATCGACCATCATATCGATGTTAGGTAAAGGAAAATCGTTTTTGGGACATGCCCGATTGAGATCAGTATAATTAACACGCATTCTCCATTTCCATTATTTTTCTTCACAAGTACAACGTTTGAGAGCCAGGTTGAATACCAGGCCTCAGAAAGAAAGTTTTCCTCTAGGAGGTCTTTTACAACTTTTTCAGCAGCCTCCGCTTTTTCGAGAGACTGCCTACATCTATGTTGCACTACTGCCCTAGCGGTCGGATCCATAGCGAGTTGGTGACAGGTGACCTCAGGGTCAAGTCCGGGCATATCTGTAGTACTTCACGCGATTAAGTCAATGTTCTACCTTAAGCAGGATTTGAGTTACTTCCTTGCCAGGTAAGGGAGTCCAACTCTGATCTTCATGCCTTTGTGAGGGTCTTCATCGAGGGGGATGAACTCGAAGTCTCCATCTGGGACGGGTCTGAGAGGATCCTGTTCGCCATTGGGGGATTCAACTTCATCTTTGTCAAAGCGGGTGTCGAGCAAAATGGAGTCGACCTTTGGTGGAGCCTATTGTTCCTCGATCCGAGCAGACTTTGATTCAAGTCAAGCAGTGGTTGCTCTTTTGGCAAGTCGTGCTCCAGTGTCGGCCATGTTTTTCCCTTTGGAAACCGCGTGAAAACATCTCCTAGCAGCTGAGATGTCCCCATGGATGGTGGCTACGCGATCCCTCTTGGTGTAAAATGTCATTTTCAAATGGACCGTGGAGGATACGGTGGTCAACTTGGCCAGTGTTGGTTTCCCTAGGATGCAGTTATAGAGAGACGGGAAATCGATTACCAGAAACCGCACCTTGACCTGTCGGGATGCAGTTTCTTCCTCGAAGGTGACAAAGAGCTCAACATAGCCCCATGGCTTGGAGGTCGAGCCGTTGAATCCTTGTAGGTCGGACCCCATGTATGGTGACAAGTGGGTAT
This sequence comes from Vicia faba, assembly GCA_948472305.1. Taxonomy (NCBI): domain Eukaryota; kingdom Viridiplantae; phylum Streptophyta; class Magnoliopsida; order Fabales; family Fabaceae; genus Vicia; species Vicia faba. The sequence continues at coordinate 979,773,795 of OX451736.1, read as the reverse complement.
CGTCAAGCTGCACGATACAAAACATGTGATTGTACATGACGTTAACAGAACTCCCCTCATCAACTAGAATGCGATGTACGTCGAAGTTGGCCATCCTCTCCCTCACCAACAGAGGAATTCTTGAGTTTTACGCTCCATCGGGAAGCTCCTCAAGGTAGAAAGTGATCGACTCAGATTTTCCCTTGAACCTTTCAAGGGTTACTACCTGGGTTGGGGTTGTGTCCACCAACTCGTCGAGTTTCCTCTTCGCCGAATTTATTGAGATGTCGTTGAATTCCCCACCAGATATGACCATAGCAGAGGGGAATTTCTCCCATCTGTTGTGTCTGGATAAAGGTTCTTCATCTTCATATATTTCGGGGACGTGGAAGTCCTCGGGCCTCGTGATAGAGAAAGCCACTTGGAGGGCGCCTAATTCATCGGATGGTTAGGTTTCTTCCTCGATTTCTTTTACCTTGCGGGTATCCCGGTGAGGGGCGTAATTTCATTTGTGCTACCCGAGTCTCCCACCCTTGATGAGAGTTTCAATGGCATCCTTGAGGTGGACACAATCTTCCATCAAGTGATCATGGCTCCGATGGTACTGACAGTATTTTATTCTGTCTGCACCAGGCTTTGTAAGGGAGGGTCGAGAACGTATGACGCCACCTTCCTTGAACTCGGTATTAGAGCACTCCATAAGGATACGCTCGCGGGAAGTGGTCAGCGAGGTGTACTCTATGAACCGTCTTGCTGGTCCTCTGTGCTCCCAGGGATCGTGAGGTTTCTCCTCCCTTCTCATCTCCCTAGTCCGTCAAGAAGGGCCCGCATCCTAGTGCCGCAGGATATTAGTTAGTCTGTGGTTCCTTGAATTGTAGGCTCTATTGGCTGCCTCTTTCTCCTCGTAGTCCATGTATGCTTGGGCCTTGTGATACGGTGGCAGAACCGACTGTTAATACTGGTTTGCATTTTGTATTCGCAAATGTCGCGGTAAGTAAGAGTCGACACCGACTTTTATTTTATCCAACAAAGGAAAGGAAAAAGAACAGAAAAAACCTTTTTTGAGAGTTTCTGAGTACGAGGGGTAGATTATAGAAAGGGAAGGTGTTAGCACCCTTTCTATCTGTGGTTTTCCACGAGCTCTTAGATGCTTAGCTCATGTTTTAAAAATTTCTTGTGCTTTGTGTGTTTTGAAAATTGCTTTGAAAATGTCTTAGTGCGGCGATTCGCTTTGTGATAACTCTTGTATCAGTCCTCAAGAGTGTTGACAAGGCGATTTTTTTGAAAGTGTTTTGAAATATTTTTGTGTAGGTGCAAAAAGTTGTTTTGAGCAAGCATCTAAGAACTTATCTACTTATACTCGAAAATGTCATTCTTTTCCTCCTAACCTTTAGACAATGTTATACTACTATTAGTGAGTAGGTAGCCCTATCGTTGGATGTATGAGGGACAAGCGCGGGTCATCGTTATGGTCATAGAAGGCGACATATAGGGATACCTTAGCAGTTCAAAGGGACTGTCATCATATATTCGTAGGCAACATCGAGGGACAAGATCATTTCTCGTAGGCAACTCGAGGGACGTTAAGGGACTATGATCTTTATGATGACTTTTAGATTGATGGTCTTTTGCTAAGATATCCCTACGTTCGAGGGACATGACCATTGTTTTCCGAGGCAACCAACTGGGAATTACCCTAGGGATGCAAGTGTGCAACAATGTGTTCTTTCAGTTATATTTATCTTGCAATTAGGGTTTTCTATCGTTCATTTTTATCTTTCCATACAATCCTATTAATCTAAGCATTGCATAAAATATAGTAGCAGAAGGTAAAGGCGAAAATATAAACCTAGGCTATTACAGAGCTTTGGGACAGTTACATAATAGTGAAGAGTGCGGAAAAGAAATCCTAAAACTATTACATCCCGGAAGCAATTACATGATAATGATTAAAAAAATGCGGGAAAAATAAAGTTACGCTATTACAGTTGAACGCGCCTTATACACTTTATCTAAGAAAATAAAAATAAGATGAAAATAGAAAAGATAATATTTTGGTGATTTTTTATGAAAAAAAAAAGATTTATGATAATTAATTAAATAAACCTAAAAAACCTAATTAATTTTAATTAATAAAAAAATGTTAATTTTGAAAAATAGTTAATTAAAATACCTAAATCCTAATTAGTTCAAATTAAAAAAAAGGTTAATTTTGAAAAAAGTTAATTAAAATAAAACCTAAAACCTAATTAATTTTAATTTAAAAAAAGGTTAATTTTGAGAAAAAAATGGTTAATTTAAGAAACCTAAAACTTAAATAATTTTAATTAAAAAAAGGGTTTTAAAAAAAGTTTATGTGTAATGATTAACAAGAAAGAATTGAGTTTGCCAAAAAATAGATAGGGGAAGAAACATCAATGAAAAAAGGGTTAGAAAATACAAATAATGCAAATATCAGGGGTGGTTGTTGAACCAAAAAATAATTTAAAACCTAAAATTAAATTTAAAAAAAAACCTAAAATTAATTATTCGAGTTTATTATGAAAAATTATGAAAAAATATGAAAAATCAAAGGTTTGTGAAAAATGTTAGGTTTTATGAAAAGGTTTTAAACATAAAGAATGAAAATAGGTAAAAGGATAAATAGAAAGGAAGAAAACCAAAACCAATAGGGGTGGGTGTTGAACTCACGTCCTTAACCTTCTCAGGATGTCTGTCTCGCCATGAGCGTCTCAGTGTTTTATAATAAACCTGCATGGGACCATTAGATGGTCCAAACCTGTAGTGTTGAATCTCATGAACACATTAAACAAATTAGTATACCATGAAATATAAAGAAAATAAATATATGAAATTTTGTAATATTAAAGCCGATATGGCATGTATGAGTGTTTCTACACTCTTTTGATCATAAAGATCAAACCAGCCTTACCCTTACTGGAGAAGTAGTAGGATGTGAGTTTGTAACAAAGATGACTTGTTTGTAGTGAGATGAGAGTTTGTAATAAGGATTTCAAGGTTTTTAGGGTTCTTGAAAGAATTTGATATTTTGACAGGGTTGTGGCAAAGGTTTTTTTCGTGTGTTTGTGTGAAAAGAATGAGATTATATAATGGAAATTAGAGCAAAGATATAGATTTTGAATGTGCAATTGGACCTCCAATAACCACAAGCAATAATGCAGATTTTTATTCACTTGAGTCTGAACATGACATAAATAAACTTCTGTCATAAATTTTCTGTACGAAAATCCTTGATAAATCCGCATTTTTGAAGACCTTCTGATCGAAATTGGCTTCCATTCATGAGATATGAAAACATAGATGACGTCAAGACGAAATTTTAGCCACCGGAACGGGTGCAAAACAAGCCACGATCTTCAAGTTATGAATTTTTTAATGCGTAAAAATTGCACTTTCAGCACACATTTAAAGAAATTAGGGATTTCAAATCTCTGTAATTGATTCAAATTATTGAATGTAATATATTTTTGCTGAGATTTGATTTGAAAGAGAGTAATTCTGTGTATTAGAGATTTGAATTGGATTGTTCTGGGCTTTTGATTCAATTCTGTATATTTTGTTTTAAGATTTGATTTCATTTTTGGATTTGATTCAGTTTGTTGTAATTTCCTGGATTTGACTCTGCGTTAAAGATTGATTATGAGATAGAATATATTTTTTCCAGTTCTGTATATATTAGATTTGATTTTGTTTAATTTTATTTTGTATTATTCTGTTGTAAAAAAAAGATATGATCTAAACAGTAAATGTTGATGATAAAAACAAATGCAATTTTTTCTTCAATTGATACAATAACATTTTTTCTAAATTGGTCTTTGCATTATGAATTAGGCTTAAAAACCTTTTCAGTCTAACAATTTCAACCACACGTTTTTCCTTTTACTGCACTTTGGATTGGGCCCCAAAAAATTGATCCAAAAAGGTCCTTTTTTTTCTTTTTCAAAACATAAAATTCTTTTTTTTCCTAAAGAATTATTTTGTTCCACTTACTATGAAGAGCTAGATTAACTATCCTAAGATCCCTGACACCTAAACCTCTTGCCCTTTTAACTTTACACACATTCTCCTACTTAACATAAGCAACCTTAATACCTCCACTACGTCAAAAATAAGATTAGACAACACACCTTAGGCAACGCTTCTTATCAAAAGTGCTGCTAAAAGTCCATTTTAAAAACACGGGAATTTGGTCGCATACCTTAGACACCGCTTTCTAAAAAAGTGTTGCCTAAGGGGGGTGAAAGTGGTTTGATAAAGTGCTTCTAAAGGGGGGTTTTAGAAAGCGCTTTGAATAAATGCTGCTAAATGGGGTAGGTACTGTAGCACATTGGAAAAGCACTGCCTAGAGGGTGGGCTTACACAACGCTTTGTAGAAGCGCTTCCTACAGGGGGGATTACGCAGCACTTTCTACTAGAAGCGCTGGCTAAGGGTGGGCTTACGAAACGCTTTTAAAAAGTGATGTCTAAAGTCTTGTTATAAAAAAAATAAAACATGCCCAACACATAGAAACATTATTGTTTCCAGAACCCCATTCTCACGAATCCTGTTCTCACGCCAACACAACACGAACCCTCTCACGCAGTGCTTAAGTTCGGGGTTTTTTCATTTGATTCTAAACGAAAATCGATTCTATTTGTTCCACATTATTCAAGGTTCTCATCCTTCTTCCATTCAAGACCGTTTCATTCTTTCTTCCATTCACAACCAAGATTCTCTTCTCCTCTAGGTATGATTTTTGATATATTTGGTATATAATGTTGCATTTGGTTTAGTTGATAATGTTAATAGTGTTGATAATGTTGCATTATGTTGTGTTTTGTGTGGCATGTGGTTTTTGCACGTAAGGTGTTTGTGAAAATGTCACAATGAGTTTTGCATGTAAGGTGTTTGTGTAAATGTCACAATGAGTATTGCATGTATTGATTGAGAGAAAATATGTTCCTATACAATTAATCGAGCTATACATTTTGGTTTGTGAGGCTGTCATAATAACACTTATAGTGTTGAAATTGAAAGCACTTCACATAGAGTTGAAATTGAAATTGAAAGAACTCATATAGTTGATGGTGTAAAGTTGATAATATAAGTGATTATTTGATGATAATGTAAAATTGAAACGATAATATAAATATTAGTGATAATATAGAATAGAAACGATAATATATATTCTTGATGGTGTATAAATATTAGTGATAATATATATATATATATATATATATATATATATATATATATATATATATATATATATATATATATATATATATATATATATATATATATATATATATATATATATATATATATATATATATATATATATATATATATATATATATATATATATATATATATATATATATATATATTAGTGATGATTTTTTACGGTCATTGATAATATAAATATTCTTAATGCATGGTGTATAAATATTAGTGATTATTTAATGTTGTTTTATTAGTTTAATATTGTTTTATTAGTAAAATATTTAATGTTATATATTCTGTCATTCAATAAACTTATATATTTGTCATTTTATATACTCAATTGATTATGAAATTAGATATTTGAAATTATATATTTGTAATATATATTTGTCATTAGATACTTATATTTTCATTTATTACATGTTAGATGATTAGTAACGAGGATCACCCACATGATGATTCTATTAATGATGGAAATAAATCCGTTAATACAGAGGAAAGGGAAATTAGAAGAGAAATACCTATAATGAAGAAAATCATTCATGATAGAAATATAAGAATAAAATATGATGTGCATTGGAATTTAAATGAGCAACTAATTGAACCTAACGGTTCTAAATTGACAAGTTATATTGGTTCACTTGTAAGGAGAGAAGTTCCAATTACTTGTGATAATTGGAGAAACTAGCAGCTGGATACCGCTAAAGACAAAATCTGGAGGGAGATACAGGTACCATATGTGATGTTATTTGTTTTTTTATTATGATTATGTCTTTAAATTACTTATACTAACGCACTCTTTGTATGTTTTTCATAGAGGTCTTTCAACATTGATGATATCAGAAGAGTTTATTGTCTTCAATTGGCCAAAAAAATACATAGAGGGTTTAGATCTTTTTTATCAAACAAGTATCTAAGAGATACCGAAATAAATTTTGTCGATGCCGAGCTTCCAAGTATATATGCAGACTTGATTTCACCGGAAGAATGGGACACTTGTAAAGACAAACGAAGAACCGAAAAATTTCAGAATACGAGTGTCGTAAATCGCCAACGAGCATCACGTCCCGTGTATCCATACAGAAAAAGGCGTACGGGATATGCACGCTTACAACAAAAAATAGTAAGTATCTATAAATTGCAATGATATACTTGTTCATCATGAGTTATAATTGATCTTATTTTTTTCTTAATGTGTAGTTAAAAGAGGAGAATAGTTCTGAAACATCTGTTCCGAAACATGTTTTGTGGAAGGATGCCTGTGTGGGTAAGGATGGAGTTGTTAAAGAAGAGGTTCAACAAATTTATGAGAAATGTGTAAGTATAATATTAATTGTTTAATTAAATCAAAAGTTTATTAACATATAATGTTCATGTTTTTTCTATATTCATATGAATTTCAGGAGAATTTGTCTCAGTCTATATCTCCAGATGACTACAATGATTGCAGGAGCATACTCAGTCGAGCATTATATGTTCGTGAGTATTTCGGTCGGGTGAGGGGTATGGGACATGTGGTCACTCCAACATCCTTGAAAAAGAAAAAATCCAAAGACAAAATCTCCTAGCAATAAAGAACTGCAGGCAAAGTTGCTAGCATTAGAAGCTGAAGTTTATGAATTGAGAAAGGAAAGAGAAAGAGATCAATCAGAAAGGGAAGCTTCAGGTTATAAAGATATTAGTGACAAAGCTAGTGTCAATTGTAATGTTCAACCGAATATTCCCAAGGTAATTATATATATCATTATGAAATTAAATTAGTGTAATTAATTTAATTGACACATATATATATATATATATATATATATATATATATATATATATATATATATATATATATATATATATATATACACATACACTAATAATGTCATATTTATTATTGGTTTTAGGGCATTTCACCCTGTCAACTCTATTTATCGTCACTGACTTATCGGATGGTTGGCAAGGGGAAAGTGCATAATACTTTGGGAGAAGTACTTCACCATAAACCGCTCCCTGCTGGATATTTGAAGGTATCAATTGATATTTCTTTAGAGGGGGGTGCGTTATTACCAATATCAGACGATGTTTCAGATGAAACATTGGTGGGAGAGGTAGTAGGTGCGTATGTTGCATGGCTGTCAAGCCTCATTTGCGCAGATGATGAGGTATACTTAAAACCATTATGAACCTTTGAGTATTCAAAGTTTTTACGAGCACTTTACGTACTTTTTTTTACATGGTAATGTTAGACTCCTACAAAACCCAAATCAAAAGATAAGGGGATGATGCGGCAAACCGAGTCAGTTGCATAAAAAAAAGAGGTATAACATAATTATATGATATTTATGCATAGAATGATCTTATACTTAACCTAATTAATTATATGATATTTAGATGCATGCTAAAGAGATTGAACAAGTCAGTAGGGGTAAGAAGACCGCGGCTAGCAAAAAATCTGCTTCTCAGTATAGGTCGTGCCTTTGGACATATATAGGAATAACAAATATTCCAATTAGTGGTACACGTCTTATACCTATACCGGCCGGCATTTTTGGTTATAAATATATAGAAGAAATTGGTAGAGAAGATATGGATCAAGTTTTTCAACATTTAACTTTAGGCCTCGGTGTTATCGATACATACATCAGGTATACTTCGATCAACTTTGTTTAATTAAATGAACAATTTATTTACTCATTTCAACGAATATAGTCTAATTTTATTTATGTTTTTATTTAAGGTTTTTGTATGACAAAGTGATGCTCCCGCGTGGATTGGAAGAAAGATTCACTTTCTTAGCTCCCAACACCGTTAACGCATGGTTAATCCTAACAAAAACAGATGATATCATATCATATGTACTCAGTTTATTTGTGTCCAGCAAAGATATAGAAAAGTTGTTCTTTTTATCATATAATACTGGCCACGGGTTAGATTTTCATCCTAACTTCATCTATTATAATTTTTCATTTTTTGACGTTGTGCAGAAACTTTCCATCTAACATTTGTTTAATCTTACAGTGGACATTGATTGTTGCTCGCGATTAATCCTGTAGCAGAAATTGTATACTATCTGGATTCGTTATACAATGATTAAACAACATACCCAGATTTGAAGAAGATGATTGATACGTAAGTGAGACTGTTTTAAATATTCGTGTGTATATTTATTTATCTATGCGAGATTGTTCTAAATAGTCGTTTATATTTTATTATAGAGTTTTACAAGATTTTTTATCACAAGGAGGTATTCAAGTACCAAAGAGTAGAGCCAACAACATTACGTGGATTAGAGTGCAGGTATATTTTCACAATTTTGATTATATTAGTGATGATACTTGATAAAACAAGTTAAGGGGTATATCCTGAGATATATCTGTATTTTCTTTCCATGTATAGTGTCCTCTTCAATGTTATGGTATAGATTGCAGTTATTTCATCTTGAGGTTTATGAAAGAAATGCTTCTTTTGGACCGAATAGAGATTCCATCCACGATATGGATTTCTAACTTAGGAATTATTTTAATATTTCTCATAAAGTGGCATAGTGTTTTAACTAAATCACATACTATGTTATATTATTATGTAGTACTTTGACGAATTCAATTGTGCTCATTACTCAAAATATTAATTGGATGAACTTATGGAGGAATTGTGTCAATTCATTATGGAGTTGAGAATTTTATAAGGTATATTGTCTTTCTTTCATTGATGAGAATTGAGTATAACTTTCGAGTTTTAAGTATAAATTCGAATAAAGTTTTGTTTTATCATGGTATGAATTTTGATCTTTTAGTTTTGTTTCAGATTATAGATGCAGATGTAAAAGATAGAGCTAACAAGTTCATTGTTGTTGTTTTTTAGAATTTCTCAAAGATAGTAATATGTAGATTAAATATCAATTTAGAATTTTAGAATTTTCAAGTTGTATCATCAATTAAGTTGTTGTATATATCATCAATTATATATATGTAGATTTTTTGTAGATGTAAATTTGGTGCATTTATATTGGATTGAAGCTACCGAATCTGGTGCAAAATATGGTGAAAATTTATTGTAGATATTAGACAGCGCTTTCTGTAAGTGAAAATAAGTCTAATATTTTTTAAAATTTGTGAACATTAGACAGCACTTAATAAGAAAGTGTTGTCTAAAGTGGAGAAAAAGCGTTGCCTAAAGTGGGAAAAAGCGCTACCTAAAATGGGAAAGCGCTGCCTAAAGTGGGGAAAAGACAACGCTTTTAAAGAAAAGCGTTGTCTAAAGCAATGCGTAAAAGATAACCAAAAGTGTTGTCTAAAGAGAAAGTGCTGCTAAAGGGGTACATAAGAAAGCGCTTCAAAAGAGAAAGTGCTACTAAAGGAGTGCATAAGAAAGCGCTTTTAAAGTAAAAGTGTTGCCTAAAGGGGACATATAGCAACGCTTTGACATTAATCTAAAGCACTGCATTTACTTATAGCAGCGCTGGTTTATGCAGCGCTTTAAAACGTTGTCTATGGCAAAAAAAAAAGCTGCCTATGTGCTTGTTTGGCATAGTGCTACTTTAGAACCTCCAGAGGAAACCCCTTTGCAAACCAACCAACTTCTTCCAAACTGACACTGAAATCTCCATAAAAGACATAAAATAACACCGGGATCAAGTTCAATATAACCATCCTACCACCAAAACTAACGAATTCATTCATCGAAGAAACTAGTCTTCTATCGACCAGGCTAACATTCGGGTCCCAAGTCCTTTCATTCTTAAGGTTCTCAAGTCCTTTAATTCATAAATGACCATCTAACATAATCATACTTTGTCTATTATTAATATTATATTTATACATTAGTCTTAAATTAAATTTTGAACCTCTAATTTCTTTAAGCCTTTAACTCAACTACTTCAATTCTTTAGGCTATGTTTGAATATTATGAAAATAACGGAGTAGAATAGAATAGAGCGAAATGTAATGGAATGGAATAGGGCAGAACGGAACAAAAATATTATTCTATTGTTTGAAAATTTTATAGTTGAACAAGACAAGTTGTTTATTCCATCTAAATCAGAGGGAAAGAGATATGGTGATAAGTGATAGAATTGAATGAAATTCATTCCACTCCATCCATTTTTAAATGATCTAAATAATAAAATATCATTTCATTTCATCACATTCTACTCTGCTCCATTCGATTTCATCTATCCAAACAAAACCTTAGATACCTCCTTCATTCAAATTATTTTAAACGTGATAGTACAATAAAAATGTAGTGCATTGTACTCCAAAATAGAAAATAACAAAATTTCAAAAATAAATTAAAACTATACAGAAAATTCCAAAGACGAAGCATAAGAAATAAACATTCATAATGCATGTAAAATACTTCCAAGGTATAAATTCACAATACTATTAGAAATTACAATTTAATATACAATAGTGGATCGATGATAACAATGAATTACATTAAAAATAAAAACCTTTTCATCATTATAATGCATGTTTCAATATATTTCACGTTTGACATGTGATTATACTAAAAAAAATTAAAAGTAATTCCCACTTGAACACACATTGGCAAGCATGAGTGCTGCTGATCATTACCTAACTCTCTATAAATACCACGTCCTCTGAAGAGTCTAACACAACAAGCTTTAACCTTATTTTCTCATATTACATCAAATTCATTGATTTAGAAAAAGTCAGCAAAAATGTTTGGCATATTTGATAGGGACACAAGCCAGAAGTTCAAGGGCACTTTGGTGTTGATGCCCAAAAATGTTTTGGACTTCAACTCCGTATCATCTGTTAAGAAGAAAGGTGTTCTTGATGTCGCCGGGGACGTTGTCGAGGCGGCCGGCAGCCTGTTGGGCGGAATAGTTGACGGTGCTACCGCCTTCTTAGGGCGGAACGTGTCCTTGCGGTTGATCAGTGCTACAAAGAAGGATGGTTTGTCTTAACTTTTCTACAAAGTTATCTATAGTTATTCAACTTGTTCTCCAATTGTTTTCATATTAAAAGTACTAGAATTAAAACAAAATAATAATACAACATATTGTGATGGTACTTATGATAATTTTTTAGGAGCTTCAAATAAAGAATTAAGGTTGAATTCTTTAGAAAAATCTAAATTTAAATTATTAGTCATATTTTAGTTATTTATTTATTGATGGATTTTAAATTATTAGAATGTCCTTTCTTTGAGAATCTAAGGTTTAGTTAAAAGCCAAAAAAAAAGGAATTTTTTAATTATAAACAAGTGATGATTGGCAATAATAATAATAATAAATAAATAAGAGTCCTATGTTTGTTGTTCAATGTAATAATAATTTGATAGAAACTAGTGGCCATTACCTAACACATTTGAATTTGTTTATGATTATTTATACAAGTGACTTTTTTTTTTTATCATCATTTATACAATATGTGACTTTTAAATTAATTGATTGGAATGTGTGACTTTTGTAGCAAATGGAGATGGGTTAGTTGGAAAGGAAGTGTTTTTGGAGAAACATGTCCCAACTCTACCAACCTTAGGAGCAAGACAAGATGCATTTAGTATTCATTTCGATTGGGATGCTGATTTTGGAATCCCAGCAGCATTTTACATAAGAAACTACATGCAAGCTCATGAGTTTTTTCTTGTTAGTGTCACTTTTGATGACATTCCTAATCATGATTCTGTTCATTTTGTTTGCAATTCATGGATTTACAACTTCAAAAGTTACAAAAAGGATCGTATATTTTTTTCTAATGATGTAAGCTCTTATAAATCTTTAACAAAAGTTAATATGTTTTGATAACTTACATAACAAGTTAATATGTTGAAGATGATTATATTGTAGATATATCTTCCAAGTCAAACACCATCTCCATTAGTCTACTATAGACAAGAAGAATTGCAAAATCTGAGAGGAGATGGAACGGGACAACGAAAAGATTGGGAAAGAATATATGATTATGATGTTTATAATGATTTAGGGAATCCAGATGAAAATGCTAATCTTGCTCGCCCTGTTCTTGGAGGATCCAGCACGCATCCTTACCCTCGTAGGGTTAGAAGTGGTAGAAAACCAACCTCAAAAGGTTAGTTTTTGTGTTATATTCTTTGTTCTACGTTATCTTATATATTTTATGTATATTGGTCGTTTAACATCATAAATTTTTACATTTTATATTTAATCTAATAGTTTTTTTTCTTAATAGATCCTAAAAGCGAGAAACCAGGAACCCAGTATGTTCCAAGAGATGAAAATTTTGGACATTTAAAATCATCTGACTTCCTTACATATGGAATAAAATCATTGTCTCAAGATGTTGTACCTTTGTTCAAATCTGTAATCTTTGATTTGAATTTCACCCCAAATGAGTTTGATAGTTTTGATGAAGTACGTGATCTATTTGAAGGTGGTATTAAACTTCCTACAAATGTATTGAGCAAAATTAGTCCTTTACCTGTCCTCAAAGAAATCTTCCGCACTGATGGTGAACAAGTCCTCAAATTTCCACCACCCCATGTAATCAAAGGTATTGAACCCTAATGTAAAGTAACTTTATTAAGTATCTATAAAAAATATTCATTTATTAAATTAATCAAATTTTTAATATTTATTTTCTTTCGTATTTTATAGTTAGCAAATCAGCATGGATGACTGATGAAGAATTTGGAAGAGAGATGATTGCTGGCGTAAACCCTAATGTGATTCAACTTTTAAGAGTAAGATTTAAATGCATTACTCATTGACGATAAGCTAAAATTATAGATTAAATTTATTAAAAAAATTAACAACTAAAAATTGTTATTCCTCTCAAATTTTCTCGTCATAATATTTAGTGAAAAAATTAAAGAGCAATTTCACATTTTTCTCGTTAATTTAATTTTTTTAATACTTTTGTTTATTTTAAAACCCACTAATTATGTTTTTTTATATATATGTATCCTTATATTAAACAATTATTTAACAGGAGTTTCCACCAAAAAGCACATTAGATGTTGCACTCTACGGTGATCAAACTAGTACAATAAAAAAAGAACACTTGGAGATTAATCTAGGTGGAATCACATTTGAAAAGGTAATGATATAAAAGTAATTAATTGAGTTGGAAGTTATTTAAATTTATGAAAATAAAGTGATTGAAATTATACATGTGAAACAGGCGCTTAATGGTCAAAGATTACTCATCTTAGATTATCATGATGCATTCATCCCTTATTTGAATAAGATAAACAAGAATGCAAAAGCTTATGCCACAAGGACAATCCTTTACTTAAAAGATGATGGAACTTTGAAGCCATTAGCCATAGAATTGAGTTTACCACATCCAAATGGACTTCAATATGGAGCTGAAAGTAAAGTCGTCTTACCTTCAGACCAAGGTGTTGATAGTACAATTTGGCTGTTGTCCAAGGCTCATGTCATTGTAAATGACTCATGCTACCATCAACTCATGAGCCACTGGTATAACCTCTACTGGCTAAATCAATTATTTCTGTGTCTCAAAATAATTGTGACAATTGCGAAATGATTTTTTATTTCATTGGTTACAAGGTTGAATACTCATGCAGTGGTTGAGCCATTCATCATAGCAACAAACAGACATCTTAGCGTGCTTCACCCAATAAATAGGCTTTTAGATCCTCATTTCCGTGATACAATAAATATCAATGCACTTGCACGAGGCGCGCTGATTAATGCTGATGGAATTATAGAACAATCATTTTTACCTGGACCGAGTTCTGTTGAGATGTCTTCAGCAGCATATAAGAATTGGGTTTTCACTGATCAAGCATTACCAGCCGACCTTATCAAGAGGTAATTTTCCACCATGAGCACGACTCTAATTTAACCTAGTTTGATTGTGTATTGATAACATAATCTTTTGCTTAATATAGAGGATTGGCAGTTGAGGACTCATCTTCTCCACACGGCCTTCGTCTCGTGATAGAGGATTATCCTTATGCTGTTGACGGGCTTGAGATATGGGATGCTATTAAAATATGGGTGCAAGACTATGTCTCTTTGTATTATCCAATTGATGAAGTAGTGCAGAAAGACACGGAACTGCAAAGTTGGTGGAACGAAATTATAGAAAAGGGTCATGGTGACTTGAAAGACAAGCCATGGTGGCCTAAGATGCAAAATCTTCAAGACTTGATTCAAACATGTTCAATTATCATATGGACTGCTTCTGCTCTTCATGCAGCTGTTAATTTTGGACAATATCCTTATGGAGGGTATATTTTGAATCGTCCAACACTTAGTAGAAGATTGATCCCTGAGAAAGGAACTCCATATTATGATGAGATGGTGAAAAATCCTCAAAAGGCATATTTGAGAACGATTACACCAAAATTTCAAACACTTATTGATCTTTCTGTGATTGAGATATTATCTAGACATGCTTCGGATGAGATTTATCTCGGAGACAGAGATGCTAAATTTTGGACATCAGATTCAAGGGCGTTGCAAGCATTTAAAAAATTTGGAACTAAGTTGGCCAAAATTGAAGGAACAATCAAAGAGAGGAACAATGATCCCAATTTGAAAAATCGATATGGACCAGTCAAATTGCCATACACTATTCTTCAACCTTCTGGACAAGATGGCTTAGCCTTTAGAGGAATTCCTAACAGTATTTCTATTTGATTTCAAAGTTTATGTGTTTGTGTTTCTAATAACATTTCTATTTGTGCTTTATAATAACGTTTTTTTTATTTGATTTGAAAGTCTCTGTCTTTGTGTTTGTAATAAGATAAGCATTTGTGATTTATAATTAATTCCAAAGGATTTACGTCAAATTTTTATTTTTATTGTTATTTATAAAAATAAATAAATGTGGTTATAAAGCTTCTTAATTTATTATTGACCAACTTCACTCTTGAATTGATTAGACAAGTGTCTTAATTGGTTAAAGAGAAAAAAAATTTATTCACAATAGATTAACTAAGTTCTATAATCTATTAGTATTTAGTCATAATCATTTTTGATCTGACATGATCAGAAGGTTTGGACCGTCACGGCTTGCTCCGAGCTGAAGGCTTTTTGAACGAGGAGGGGGGGTACCTGCAAGGCACTCCGATGCTAAAGTCAGTGGGAGTACGAGCAGATAATAGAGTTGGGGTTAGAATGATGAATACCTGACCCTCTGGAAACAAAGGGTATTTATAGCCCCCAGCGCTGGGCCAAGGTTCCTTCGTTGGGCTGGGCGGATTTGGCCCAATGGAGGAACTGCCAGGTTCTACGTGGGTAGTGGGGACCCGCACGTGGTCCCCTTCCTGGATGTGCTGCGTGAAGTGTGGGCGGACAGAGACGCGGTCTTTCCGGAGTATCGTTGGGGGAACGGTGGACTGAGTCTGCCCTAGCCGGGTAGCTCGGGGCCATGTCGAGCTGGGCAGCACGGTGCTGAGCTCGACGCCAGGACCTCGAGCTGGACGGCGGGTGTCGAGCTGGACGCCAGGACATGGAGCTGACGGCAGTGTGTCGGGCATGGACGCGACCCCCTTTGCCCGGTGTGGTCCTTAGTGAGTCTCTTTGGACTGGGCCTCAGTAATGCTTTTGGGCCTGTCGGGCCCAGTCCAGAACAGGAGCCCCCCAAGTCGTGGTTCCTTTGCGAGGAGCCATGACTTGAAACCAAGTTGTTCCGTCGTTGAGGTCTCGTGCCCGGGATGGAGGTGTGGGCCCTCGAGGGGCCTCCTCGTGTCGTGCTCGGAGATGTCCTCGGTGGTGGGTGCGTGGAGGATCCGTACCGGGCGCGTCGGTCGAGCACACGAGGCATCTTTCGGGAGCTGTGCCGCCACCCTAGGGGGGTAGGGCCATCATTGCGTTGGGAGCAGCGCGTCGAGGAGATGGAGTCCGTGGTTGAACGAGGTGACGTTTGGTATTCCACGTCATCACTATAAATAGGATCCTTGGGCCCCATAATACGTTTTCCGTTCTCCGTGCTCTCTCCGTTGCCGCTCTCAACACTTTCTCCAGTTGCGACTTCCCGTCTCAGATTCTTCATTTCTTAGCCAAATCCCAAACTTTGATCCAAGTAAGTGATCTACTTTCTTTATTTTTCCGTTTTAGAATGCGTGATTCCTGGAAATTGTAGATGTTTTAGGACCGTGCGTGTGGGATTAGCCCGGTAGACTCGTGTTTTGCCCGACATATTCATGTCTAGGACCGGCAAACGCATACTCGTGGCCGACACATTCATAGTTTTAAGTGAAAAACTTCAGAGCTGCCCGGGGTCTTCATGATCTGGGGCGCCTGATTCATGGCGGTGCCCGGTATGTTTATGGTCGTGGCCGTGGGCTTCATAGTGCGGCTCGCCATGTTCATACCTCGGGTCGACATGCTTGAAGAGTGGCCGCGCAGTTGGTTTGAGGAAGGACACTGGGTTCAGGAGAGTCGGGGAGACATCCACTTGTGAAAACGGACTTGTGTAGTAGTGTATGGACGACATGATTATGTCGAGCATAGGACTTCACGCTCAATCTGATTGGTTTCCCGTGCTCTGCAGGTAACCATGGCGGATGAGCCGAGCTCCTCCGGGCGTCGTGATCGCGAAGAACAGAGTGCCGATGAGTCGGCCACCCTTATAGATACCGTGACCGACCCATCGCTGGAATGGGTGGGTGTCGAGCCTCGGGGGACAGCGTCGATATATAGCCGGGATGACCGACATCCATTCACCGCTATTGAAGAGGGCCAAGACCAGCCCGACTTCCAGCAGAACTTCGTGGTCATGCTTCCGTCGACCAATGCAAGAATCTGCTCGGTGTATCCAAACTACAGCCTCGCGATGTACGAGATCGCGTTTAAAGACTTAGGGCTGCGGCTGCCGTTCACAGATTTTCAGGCCGGGGTCTTTACGCATTTGGAGCTGGCCCCGTCCCAGCTACACCCAAACTCTCTCGCCTTCATCCGGGCGTTTGAGTTGACGTGTCGCTACTTAAGGATAGGGGCGACCATCCCTCTTTTCTTTCGAGTATTTCACCTGCAGCGTCAGTCCCGAGGAGGGAAGCACAGCTGGGTGTCCCTGAAGCAGTCGAGGAGACTGTTTAAGATGTATATGGACTCCGTGAGGGGGTTCAAGGACAAGTGGTATGTGGTACGCCCTATTACCGACTCTGCTGTGGATTCCCTTTTCGAGGAGGAGGGGCCAGTCAGCGATGATGACGGGGAAGCGATGATGGCCGACGACGGGAGTCCCGTGTTAGGTCGTAGGGCTAAGTTCCCGGTGTACTGGATGTCCCGACACTACGAGCACGGGACAGGTTATTTCCATACCGCAGTCGGGGATATGTGCACGGAAGATCAACGGGCGTACGAGGCTCTTTGCCGGTTTGTCGACAGTTTTCATCCCGCCCAATGGGTTACGCGGGAAGGGAAAGATATCCTCGACAAAGACGGTTACCCGACGTTCGAGTCTCGCCCGATCGATACCAAGGCGCTGGTGGAATGTCCGACATATAGGCAGGCAGCCCGCCTGTTAGGTTGTTTGCTTGAAATTCTTTATTCGTCATTTATTTATGCAGTCTGCTCGATATTGACTTTCCTTTTATTTCGTGCAGGTTCGATGGCTAGCCGACACGAAAGGCTCCTGAAATTGTCAAACGACCAGAGGCGAGGCAGGAGGGTCGTGAAGCCCCCGCAGATGACGAGGATGGGACCACCACAAAGCCCGAACGCTCCTCAGCCGGTGAGGGTGGACTCGACGTCGAGCTCGGGGCCCGCGTCAGATCCAGAGGTCGAGGAGATTGATCCCAGTGCTGTTTTGACGCAGAGGAAGAGGACCCGCGTGGAAGGCGGTTCGACTGTCGGGGAGGATGCCGGTGCTGTTCAATCTTTTGCCTTCCCCCCTTGCTTCGAAGAGGCGGGCTTTTTCGAGCGATTTCCTCCGACAGTGGTCGCCCATGAAGCTGAGGCCATCAAGAAGATGACTAAAGAGGAGAGGAAGTCGTATCTGGCCGCCAGCGTGGACGGGCTGGTGAAAATGGCCGAAATGGCTTTGGTGTTATCTGAGGATGCAGGGGATGCTGCTCGTGTTGAAGAGCTCGAGCAGGAGAAGGCGGCCTTGACTGCGAGCTCGCGGAAGCTGAAGGTCGCTCTGGAACGCTCCGAGGGGATGTTCCGAGAGCAGACCGCGATACTTGATGCCGAGAGGGAGATGCTGACCCTGGAAAAGGAGAAGTCGGGGAGGTTGACTGAGGAAGGGGAGTTGCTCCGGACCGACAGGGATCGCTTGGCTGCTGAGGTCGAACGCCTGGGTAAACAGGTTGAGGAAATGAATGCTGTCCTGCAACCTGCCGAAGATGAGCCCGAGGATATAGAAGCCTTGAAGAGTCGGGCGGAGCTGGTCGCCCACATCCGGCTCCTCGAGGTGGACTGCGTCGGTGCTCTGGAAGACGGGTTCAATTCTGCAGTCGATCAGCTCTCATTGCTAAACCCTGGCCTGGTCACCGAGGGTATCGGTCATACACATCGGGTTGTAGGTGGCGCGATCATTCCTCCGCCCGACTCTCCCAGCGTCGACAATGATGATAATGTGGAAGTTTGATATTTGTATTCTTTGGATAGCGGGCATGCGTGCCCTTGATATTTGTATTCGTATTCTTTGGGCCTGCGTGCCCGTTTATTGTATGTTTTGAACACCGCCGGCCTTCTTGGTCGGTTTAATATTGCTTTGTTGCCTTCGGGCGTTTATACCTTGTTATTTATTTTGGATTTTCTGCCCTTGTTTGAGATCACATGCTTGTATGAAATTAGCCTAAGCCACGGGCCCGAGGAGTGCCCGTAGGTGGCTTTGATTTGGCGAGCGAATCTGCTCGTCTCCACTTGTATGCAATCTCGGCCCTATTTCGGTTGGCTGGGGTTGCCTAAGTGTTGCGCTCGAGGGGAGAGATTTTCTTTTGACCCTTGTAGATGTCCTGTTATTCTTGATGGAATGTCGGGCATTTCGGAGCGAGGTTGCTCAGTCGGGCGTGGAGCCCGTAGGGACGATTCGCCCTTGGCGTGAGCTGCCCATCGCGAGCTGGGTGTTCTGCCTTATGGGTACGACGACGGTGGGGCTCGGTACAGCTGTCCACGTCGGGCACTATCGACCGTCAACGTTTACCGCGCGATGCCGTGCCATTTTGGTCGTGTGTCGGGCCTGTACCTTAGCCTTAAACGAAATTGGACGTTTTTCCTCGTTGCCCGAGCGTGGTTGCTGCTGGTCGAGGGTCCTAGGTGTTGACAGTTTCTAACTGTAGTACTGCTTCAACTTAGCATCATTCCAGGGTCTTGGTAATGGCTCTCCGTCTAACTGCTCGAGGTAGTACGCCCCGGTACCCGTGGTGCCGTGGACGCGGTAAGGTCCTTCCCAGTTCGCGGCCAACTTCCCTTCGCGGGAGTCTTTCTGGTTCCTGCGTAGTACCAGGCTGCCTTTTTCGAACTCGCGCTTGACGACCTTGTCGTTGTGGTGTAGAGCCACTCGTTGTTTTAGGGTGGCCTCGCGCAGGGCAGCCCCCGATCGGATTTCCTCGACTAGGTCGAGTTCGTCTCTTAGTGCTTCGTCATTTAGCTCTTCGTCGAGGGGTTCCTCTGTTCGTCGGGATGGTTCCATGATCTCGACCGGGATGACGGCTTCGGTGCCGTAGGTCAGTCGAAATGGTGTTTCTCCGGTCGTTGAGTGGGGTGTGGTGCGGTATGCCCATAGGACGCTGTGGAGCTCCTCGACCCATCCTCTTTTGGCCTCGCCGAGTCGACGTTTGAGCCCTCGGAGGATGACTCTGTTCGCGGCTTCGGCCTGCCCGTTGGTCTGAGGGTGTTCGACCGACGTGAAGTGTTCTTTGGTCCCCAGCTTGGTGACGAAGTCTCGGAATCCGTGGTCGGTGAACTGGGTGCCGTTGTCGGTCACTAGTGCCTGCGGAATTCCGAACCTGGCGAGCACGTTTCTTTTGTAGAAACGGAGGATGTTGTGTGAGGTGATTTTTGCGAGTGCCTCGGCCTCGATCCATTTCGTGAAGTAATCCACGGCGACGATTAGAAACTTGTTCTGGTAGGTCCCTTGCACGAAGGGCCCGAGGATGTCCATGCCCCACCAGGCGAACGGCCATGGGGACGACAATGTGTTCAGCTCGTGCGGGGGGGCGAGGTGCATATCCCCGTGCTTCTGGCACTTGTCACATTTTTTCACGTGTTCCTTGGCGTCCTGTTGCATCGTCGGCCAGTAGTATCCTGCTCGGAGGGCTTTCCTTGCCAAGGATTTACCGCCCATGTGCTGGGCGTTGATACCTTCGTGTATCTCCCGCAGTACGTCGGGGATGGCGGACTCGTCGATGCATTTCAGGAGGGGAATGGAGAATCCTCTTCGGTACAGTTTCTGCTCGAGAACAACATAGGAACATGCTCGTCGCTTGATTATGGCAGCATCGGCCTGGTTCGACGGGAGTTCTCCCTTTGTTAGGAAATTATAAACCGGGGTCATCCAAGACGTGGCATCCCCGATGGCGTGGACCTCGACCGTAGTCGAGGGTCGCTCGATGCTCGGACGAGCCAGAGATTCCTGGATGACAGATTTATTCCCGCCTTTCTTTCGTGTGCTCGCGAGTTTGGACAATATGTCCGCCCTCGTGTTTTGCTCGCGGGGAACGTGAGAGATTTCTGCTCGCACGAACTTTGCCATGTGTTTTTTGACTAAGTTCAAGTACTCAATGAGGTTGTCATTCTTGGCCTGGTAGCTTCCCTGTACTTGGGAAGCGACGAGCTGGGAGTCGGTGTAAATTTGAACTTCACGGGCTCCTAGATCCTCGGCTAGTCTCAGTCCTGCGAGCAGGGCTTCGTATTCTGCCTGGTTATTTGACGTCGGGAAGGAGAGAACCAAGGAGTGCTCGATTACCACACCCTCTTCGTTTTCGAGGAGGATCCCTGCGCCGCTTCCGGACGCACTGGAGGCTCCGTCGACGAAGATGGTCCATTTGTGTTCCTTTCCCGGGGGAATGTCGTTAGGGGTCATCTCGGCGACGAAGTCGGCCAAGGCTTGCGCTTTCAGGGCTTTCCTGCTCTCGTACTGAATGTCGAATTCAGAGAGTTCCAGGGACCACTTCAGCATTCTGCCCGCCATATCTGGCCGACCCAGGAGTTGCCTTACCGGTTGATCGGTTCGCACGATGATGGTGTGTGCTAGAAAGTAGTGTCTGAGCCTCCTTGCAGCGTTGACGAGGGCCAGAGCAACCTTTTCTATCTGTTGATATCTGCTTTCGGGGCCCTGTAAGGCTTTGCTCGTGAAGTAGACAGGTTTCTTCCCGTCAGGAGTCTCGCGGACAAGAGCTGCACTGATAGCTTCGTTTGAAACTGCCAAGTATAGGTAAAGTGGCTCGTCGTCATCTGGTCGAGACAACACGGGCGGCTGAGACAGGCTCTGCTTCAGATGGCGAAGTGCGTGTTCGCATTCCTCGGTCCATTCGAAGGCTGCTTCCTTTCGAAGGAGTTTGAAAAAGGGGAGGGCGTGCTGAGCGGACTTCGCGACGAAGCGTGAGAGTGACGTTAACATGCCGTTCATGATCTGTATCGACTTCTTCGACGTCGGAGTCGGGAGATCGGCGAATGCTCGACACTTGTCGGGGTTGGCTTCAATCCCTCGTTCTGTTAGATAGAATCCGAGGAATTTTCCTGCCTTAACCCCAAACGTGCACTTCTCGGGGTTGAACCTCATTTTGCACTGTCTTGCTTGGGCGAAGACTGTTTTGAGATGAGCTGCGTGGTCGGTATCTGCTCGAGATTTGACGATCATGTCGTCCATATATACCTCGAGCATGTCGCCAATTTGTTTGTTGAACACTTTGTTCATCATGCGTTGGTAAGTCGCACCGGCGTTCTTCAGTCCGAAGGGCATTACGTTGTAGTAATAGTTGCCCGAGCTGGTCATGAACGCCGTGCAGCGTTTGTCGCCCGGAGCCATTGGGATTTGATTGTATCCCGAGTAGGCGTCCATGAACGACAAAGTCTTGTAGCCGGCCGAGTTGTCGACCAGCATATCAATGTTTGGTAGAGGAAAAGCATCCTTCGGGCAAGCCCGATTGAGGTCGGTATAATCAACACACATTCTCCATTTTCCATTATTCTTTTTAACAAGTACAACATTTGACAGCCAGGTGGAGTACCGGGCTTCAGAAATAAAATTTGCCTCTAGGAGGTCTTTTACAGCTTTTTCAGCAGCCTCCGTTTTTTCTGGAAACTGCCTACGCCTACGTTGTACTACGGCCTTGGCGGCTGGATCAATGGCGAGGTGATGACAGGCGACCTCAGGGCCGAGTCCGGGCATCTCTGCAGCGCTCCAGGCGAAGAGATCAGCATTCTCGCGCAGACAGGCCTTGATTTGCTTCCTGGCCAAGTCGGGGAGGTCTTTGCCAATCTTCACTCCCTTGGTCGGGTCTGCTCCGAGGGGAACGAGTTCAAAATCGCCGTCCGGAATAGGTCGGAGGGGGATTTGCTCGCCGCTGGATGGCTCGTCTTGGTCGAAGCGGGCGTCGAGGGCAATGGAGTCGACCTTTGGTGGAGCCTTCTGAACTTCTACCTCGGGGGATGCTCTGTCGGGCTCTTGCTTTGTCTTCTTGATGGGTCTAGTGCTGGTACCCACGTCGACGGTATCCCGTCCCCTTGAAGCGGCGTTGAAGCAACGGCGGGCAGCGGCGAGGTCGCCCTGGATGGTGGCTACCCTCGCCCTCTTGGTATAGAACTTCATTTTTAGATGGACAGTTGAGGGGACCGCTGTCAGCTCCGCCAATGTCGGCCTCCCCAAGATGCAATTGTACAGGGACGGGCAGTCAATGACGAGGAAGCGAACCTTCACCTGTCTTGTAGCGGTTCCTTCCCCGAATGTCACGAGGAGCTCGACATATCCCCAAGGTTTGGAAGTCGAGCCGTTGAAGCCTTGAAGGTCTGAACCTATATACGGAGACAGATGTGAGTCATCCAGTTGCAAGGTTCGGAACAGCTGGGTGTACATCACGTCAACGGAACTCCCTTCGTCGACCAGAATGCGATGCACGTCAAAATTGGCCATCTTTGCCCTTATTAGCAAGGGGATGACTGCGTTCGGTGCTCCGCCGGGGAGCTCTTCCAAGTAGAAGGTGATGGGCTCTGATCTGCCCTTCACTATTTCGAAAGTCACAGTTTGTGGAGGAGCTTTGTCGACCAGTTCGTCCAACTTCCTCTTGGCTGAGTTGATGGTGAGGTCGTTGAACCCGCCCCCGTTGATGACCATGGCGGAGGGGAAGTATTCCCACCTGCTGTGTGTCGTCAGGGGCTCCTGCAGGAGCTCGGGAAGTTCGAAATCCTCGGGCCTGGTTACCGAGAAGGCGGTCTGGATTGGCACCGACTCGTCAGATGGTCGGGCATCTTCTTCGGGCTCCTTTGCCTCGCGGGCGTCACGACGGGGAGCGTCGTTTCGCCTGTAC
Organism: Vicia faba; assembly: GCA_948472305.1. Taxonomy (NCBI): domain Eukaryota; kingdom Viridiplantae; phylum Streptophyta; class Magnoliopsida; order Fabales; family Fabaceae; genus Vicia; species Vicia faba. The sequence continues at coordinate 979,750,205 of OX451736.1, read as the reverse complement.
TATGCAAGCCTCCCTCCTTTGATGAGGGTTTCAATGGCGTCCTTCAGGTGGACGCAGTCCTCTGTCAAGTGACCATGACTCCTATGGTACTGACAGTACTTGTTTTTGTCTACTCCTGGCTTGGCAGGAGCTGGCCGGGGACGCTTGACGCCACCGTCTTTAAAATCTGTGCTAGCACACTCCGCCAGAATACGCTCGCGGGAAGCCGTGAGCGGAGTGTACTCGGTGAAACGGCCCGAGGGGCCCCTTTGTTCCCGGACCTCCCGGGGTCGATCTTCCTTCCTCTTCTCTCCGGTACGTCGGGGAGGAGGGTCTTGTCTCGAGCTGCTGCCATGATTGCGAGCCCTGGAGTCTCGTGCCCTGTTGGCAGCTTCTCTCTCCTCGTAGTCCATGTATGCTCGGGCTTTGTCGAGGAGAGCATCAAAAGTTGCAGGTGGCTCAATGCCCACAGCTTTCCTGAATTCTGTGCCGGGGAGGAGGCCCCTCTCCAGCAAGTACCTTTTCATATGGTCCGCGCAGGGGACCTGGATTGCTTCCCGGTTGAAGCGGTTGATGAATTCCCTCAAGGTCTCATCATGTCTTTGGATGATGGCCTCGAGGGCTGCCTCGGTCTTCGGGTGGCGACGGGAAGCTGTGAAGGAACTGATGAACTGGTTCTTCAGGTTCCGCCACGAGGTAATGGAGCCCGGGGCGAGTCCTTTATACCAGTCCATGGCCGCCTTCCTGAGAGTTGTGGGGAAGAGACGGCACTTGATGGGCCCCCCGACATTATGGTAGTGGAGCATGGCTTCGAACCCGTCAATGTGGTCGACTGGGTCTGCTACTCCATCATACTCCTTCAGATGTGGGGGCTTCTCCATGCCCGGGGGAATAGGTGCGTCCATGATGGCCTGCGACAGGGGACCGCGGGGGTCGTCCTCGTCGCTCCTTTCTGGAGAAAGAGAAGGGGTCATGTAGTTATGTCTGGCACGCTGGTCGTGCTGAGATTCCCTCGAGCGTGATGCTCGGTGGTTGAAGGTCACACGCCCGTCTCTGTTGTGCCTCCTGTCGTGCCTTGATGGGTCGCGACTGGGCTCTTCGGTAGGGATGACGGGCTGTCTTTCATATTGGGGCCGCCTCTGCCTTGGTGGGGGAGAGGGGCTCCTAGAGTTCTCCCTGTAATGTCTCCGCGGGGGAGTAGGGTGTCGAACTTCTTCGACCCGAGGAGGTGGAGATGGTGGCCTTTGATGCCTCCTCGGGGGGCGTCGATCATTTTCAAGTGCCCTTAGTCTTTCTCCTTGGGCGAATAGGAGATAATTTGTTTGGTTGATGGCCGCGAACAGTGCCTGAGTCGTGGCATCTGCCCCGGCAAGAACTTGGACTTCATAGAACCGGGCAGCTCTGCGGTAGGCGAGGGCTTCCGGGTCGTCTTCGAGTCTTGGAGGAGTCGTCGAGGATGACGCAGTGTTCCCGTCCCTGCGGGTGGAAGGTCCAGGGGCGGTTGTCACGGGGACGGTATTGTGGCCGGCATCACTGGGATTGTCCAGGTGTCCATTCTTGTCCGCGGGACCGTTGTTGGTGTCGGTGACGCGGGTGTGCTGTTCTTCACGAGCTGGATCAGCCATGACAGGTAGTTGATTTGAGCTTTGGTCTTTGAAATTGTTCGTTAGACGGGGAAGCTGTTTCCCACAGACGGCGCCACTAATCTGACCTGATCAGAAGGTTTGGACCGTCACGGCTTGCTCAGAGCTGAAGGCTTTTTGAACGAGGAGGGGGGGTACCTGCAAGGCACTCCGATGCTAAAGTCAGTGGGAGTACGAGCAGATAATAGAGTTGAGGTTAGAATGATGAATACCTGACCCTCTGGAAACAGAGGGTATTTATAGCCCCCAGCGCTGGGCCAAGGTTCCTTCGTTGGGCTGGGCGGATTTGGCCCAATGGAGGAACTGCCAGGTTCTACGTGGGTAGTGGGGACCCGCACGTGGTCCCCTTCCTGGATGTGCTGCGTGAAGTGTGGGCGGACAGAGACGCGGTCTTTCCGGAGTATCGTTGGGGGAACGGTGGACTGAGTCTGCCCTAGCCGGGTAGCTCGGGGCCATGTCGAGCTGGGCAGCACGGTGCTGAGCTCGACGCCAGGACCTCGAGCTGGACGGCGGGTGTCGAGCTGGACGCCAGGACATGGAGCTGACGGCAGTGTGTCGGGCATGGACGCGACCCCCTTTACCCGGTGTGGTCCTTAGTGAGTCTCTTTGGACTGGGCCTCAGTAATGCTTTTGGGCCTGTCGGGCCCAGTCCAGAACAATTTTTAAGAAGACTTTGAAAATAGATGAAATTTTGAAAAAGTTTTGTGTGCGTGCATTATCTTAGCACTTTGAAAATTATTCACATTTAATATTACATACATAAGATTCTATGAAACAAATAAATAGATAAAGTAAATGGTTACAATCAAGCTTTTTTGTACGTGGTTTGTTTCTTAGTGAAGATCTTCAACTTTCATTATCTCTGCGTTGATTTTATGAATCTTTCTCCCTTTTTTATTTGATTTACTTGATAATTCTTATGATTTTAATTTACTTTTTTGGTCATCACCAAAATCAAAATTATTTGTACAATACATAAAACCATAAAAGGTATGATTTCTTGATATTGGATGTAGCAATCATTTGGTAAAGAATAAAGAATTATTGTTTATTTTTTAAATTAACTTTCTGCGAGACTATCAAATTGGGGAATAATTCTAAGATATCAGATATGGGAAAAAGAGTTATGAAATTTCACATTTCAGAGATACTTAATTGATGTCTACTATTTATATGGATTGAGGAATGCTTTTGAGTATAAGGCAACTTCAATAAAAAAATATATATCATAATGTTTACTACAACCGAATATAGATTTTCTAACTAGTTTTTACATTGTTTGAAAATTTAACTAAGGTGAAAATAAAATATGGTGGCCTTTTTGAAATTTCGATCATTGAAAAATAACTTTTTCTCCAATTGAGTTGGCAAGTGAGGGAAAAAATATTGATAAAATCTCATTTGAATCCAAACAAATATATTTTAGTATTTTTTATTTATTTTATGCTTATTTATAACCTATTACCTCAATTATAATTGAGGGAATATCTTTTATATACTATCTTTTAATTCTAGTAATTTCATTTTAGTGTCTTTTATTTTATTTTTATTTATTTATTTATGATCTATTGCGTTGATTGAACTGGTAACCACATTTGAATCTCATCAACAAAATTTAAACGCTTATTATTATTATTTTTATTTATTTATGACTTTCTATCTTAGTTGAGATGGAAATCGAGGTGGTGTTTACAGTGATTTCTGGTAAACAACCGCTAGTCCTCCAAACTATCGAATAATCTTACTGACTGTTATTAATTTCTCTGGTAACTCGCAGGATCGACTAGATTGATCCTAGGATGTGTTGGTCATTAGGGTGACTCTCATGATAGAACGGGTATTCATGGTTGGTATTTAGAATGTTGTGTAGGTGTTTAACTTACTTCGATTTCTCTATTAAAGATCTAAAGCGTGATCAAGTAAATGTGCGCGAAACTAAATTGCATGAATAAAGTTCAATTGTAAAGACATGTAAAAACTGCATAAAAGATAAGTAAACGACTTCGAAGCATAAAAACATGTAATGTAAAAGATTCTCTGGAATGTAAAAGATTCGAAATATGAAGAAAGCGTTTAAATACAAGAAAACAGTAAAGTGACTTTAAGTGAAAAAGGTGTTCGAATGATAAAAACTTGAAAATAAAGGCATGAAATGTATAACAGTTTCTGAAATGTAAAGTGTTTGAAATGGAAAGAAAGCATTTAAATGAAAGGCATCAGTAAAAAGACTTCGAATGAAAACATTTTAATGCAAAAGCTTTTAAATGGTATTGACATGAAGATAAAGGAAAATACTGGAAATGATAAAGAGTTTTCATTAAATCATAAACACTTGGTGTTATCATACGTACATTGCTCGTGCATTCGTTTCCCTAGCCATGTGGTATTTTGAATGTTTGCTGAGTTTTTTGTACAATAGATATGACACACGAAATCCTAATGCTAAGACTTCTATTTATACTACTTCGACCATAACGGTCTTGCTATAAGATTCTGCCACGTTCAGAACATGCAGAGCAATGCCTCTCCCTTGCTTCCACGTGTCTTCGAATGCTCCAGCGCATATATTTCAAATTTCGAACATCCCGCTTGCATTTGAATTTCAAATGTTTTGGCATTTCTTCGCTTCGAACGCATTGCTTGGACACAGCTTTGTTATCATTTCGAGTCTTCTTTGAATATACTCTCATAACTGTCACTCGAAGCTCCAAGTTTTGATATGCCCATTCGAAGCACTGCTGCTACTATTTCGAAACATGACATTTTGCTTTATTCCAATCGAAACGTCCAATTCGCTTCGCTTCTAATAATATCATCAAAATCTTCAGCCAACAAAATGCCCCTTTAAAATATGTATTTCGATTCCTTTGAGAAATACTTATTTTAAACATATACACAAGATTTTGATGCGACGTTCGAATCATCGTAACATTTATTGCATATGACTCCAGTCACGTCAATCACAACGCTTTTCAGATTCCTTAACTGCCTTGAACCATTTCACAGCATGGTGTAGTTACAAAACAATGATTATCTTTAATCACGCCTATTACCAATATTAACTTTACGCCACCTCCTTATCAAACCAACCCACGATTACCACGTATCACAATCTTACTCAGTGGATGCTTAAACTTCCACATTATAAAAACCCATCAACTTAGTCTTTTCTTTTCTTCCCACTTTCTGAATCTTTTCTTCCTCTTTTCTCACCGAAACCCTAAACTTCCAACATTCTTCCAACAATGTCTTCTTCAACTTCATCTCAACTGAAAAAGGCTTCCAAAAAGAAAGGAAAGACCACAGGAACCACAATGGAAAGCAAGGTTGGCACCTACCAAGGTCAATCTGTTCTTGTTCCCCAGATGATCTCAAAAGAGAAAGAAATGCTTTATGCATCCCAGGTACTAATTCCTACTAATGCCGCTGGCAAGAGGTTAGCTTTAATGGGCCCTCTTACAGTCTTTGAAATTTTAAAAGACACCAGAAAATTTTTCCCTGTTTGTTACAATTTCAAACCTCTGTTTAATAAAATGGATGCCCCTAAGACAATAGAGTCTTCTGATTCAACCACCATAGAAAATCCAACCATTCCCCCTAAGGACCCTTTCGTGCTAGATTATGTAAAGAGTAACTTCAAGCCATTTCGATCTTGCCCCACCTCCGATACAGCTTATCACAACTGGTTTAATAAGGTAGAAGCTAAGAAATCCCAGCAATGGGAAGAATTAGGTATTTACAACTTGATTAAACTATCGAAACCAGGTTTTACTTATAGCCACCCATTGTTATTCGCGTCCCTATATTTCTGGGATAGTACTTACAATACTTTCCATCTCCCTGGTGGAATGATTACTCCCACCTTTTTTGACATAGCAGCCATTACCGGGTTATCACCAATAGGAGAAACATATATTCCTGATAATGAAGAGCATTCGAGTATTATTGACTTCGAAGTCAAGCTAGCTAGCTTCTCAAAGTTTATCAACCACTATCACACTGAAGGAGACAGTGTGTCGGATGTGGAACACATTTCTTTCCTAACCTTGTGGTTGTCAAGATATGTCTTTTGCAGAAGATCCCTACAGGTAGCCAGTAGGTTTATTCCTCTAGCTAGAGATTTGCACGAGAATCGGAGGGTGTGTTTGAGCGAACTGCTATTAGTTGATCTTTACGAAAGTCTAAGGTCAGCTGTTTCGAGTCTGAAATCTCACACCTCCAAGAACATCCTACTAGCTGGCCCTTTCTGGTTACTCCAGTTATGGCTAAATGCCATGTTCGAACCTTCACTATCAACTGCCAACACTATTGCTGAAAAAGACCCAGAAATAGCAGATAGAATCATCGAAGGCACTAGGCTGCGAAGACTAACCCCAAACGATGATAAGGACGACTTCAAAGTTCTCTTCTCAAAATATATCATGATTTTCTCCAAGAGGCATAAATTCGAAGAGACCATGGCGCCTTTTTCTTCAAGGGCTCATGGACCCTCATGGTTCACCATGGCTCTCTCAGAAGCTGTCAAAAGCAAAGAAATTCAAGATGTATGGAGAGCCTTTTTGCTACCCAGACTAATCTCTTCAAGAATTACTCCTGCTAAGAACCAAATTTTTCTTTTTGCTTATCAACCCAACTTCGTTTCGAGACAGTTTGGCTTGTGCCAACTAATTCCTGAACCCCTATTCCAAACGGAAAATGCCATCACCTCTGGGCGAACCTTCAAGGCAAGAGAAGCCAAACTACAGCAGAAACAATACCAAGGCTTCGCCCATTTCGAACTAATAACCTTCGAACCTACACACCTTACAGCAAAGGGGTTTCTGGAATGGTGGAAAAAGTTCTATCAGACTTATATGTTCGATACTCTTACTATTCAGCAGAAACTAACTGATGCATTCGATGTGCAGGTACCATCCAAGAAAGGTATGTTCACTCATGCCAAAGAGATTAAAGCTTTTCAAAATTATTTCGAAACTACTTATGATCCCACACACTTGGAATCCACTGTGCATCAAGCGGCTGAGACCTTGAAGGAAAAATTCAAAGCAAAAGTTTCTAAGTTAAAACTTCCTTCAGGGTTGTCACCTGAGGATAGGTATAGGTTGGCATTCGAAATGCATCCACCTAAATTTCCTAGATTACCTACCTCAGAACTGGCTCTGGCTTGGTTTCCTCCATACCCTTGGTGGTTCACTTGCAAAGAAATGTTCAAACATCTTCAAAAGAAACCAAAGCCATCTGAGACTGTGACATGGGCTCGATATTGGCTCCATGATTTCCCAGGACATCTTCGCTATGACCTTTCTGCCATGTCAATTAAATCTGATCAAGGCACAGGTGTGAATGCTTGGGAAAATCCCAAACGTCTCTCATTTTCTAAATTTTTAACTTTTGCCTTAATTGTTTCGATTTTCAACCATCAGGATAAAGACTGCTGCTTCAAAGTCAAAAGAAGGAAGCGCCTCTCAGGCCTCTGTCGAAACCATTGATAATGTGACTCAATCCAATCCAATAACAATTGCTGCAACAACAACAACAACAACAACACCAGTAATAACCAGTGCTCCAACTCCACAGGTAATCACTTAGCCTTGATGTTTCGAATTCACTAATGTTTCATGATTTGCACCTAACTTATTGTTCAAATCTTTTCAGACCAACAAACTTCCGCCCACTACTCCAAAGAAGCGAAAAACAAACACTACTGGGGAAGACCCCAAGGCTGGAGGGAATTTACCAGCTGCTTCGAAGAAGAAGCAGAAGAAGGAAATTTCCAAAAGTGTTGTACCAACTAGTGTCTCTGGACTCGATTCCAGGGATGCTGCTCCCTCACCCAAATCCAAAATTCCATTTTCGACCTCCAACGTAATGTTGGAACGCATAGCTAGCAACCTCTCTTCCGAGAGTCCACAGGTAATTTGAACTTTAAATCTTTGACAAAATAATTTCTCATTACCTTGGTGCATGCTTTTAATATTCTTTTGCCTCTTGCGGGATATTCTGAATCCAGCTCTTACCACTTCGACCTCACCATCAAAAGCTGCTGCTCCGATCAACTCTTTTCCCCAAGGGGATTCCAGCAATCTTGTAAAGAACAAAGGTTCCTCCAATATGGCGGTTCTGGCTGGTGCTTCTGAGCAGCAAGATGATCAGAGTACTTCTCCTCCTCTAAAAGAAACAAATGAAGCAACGCTTCATGACTCTGCAGAGACTTTACAACGAACTTCTCTTCAAAAGTCCCCTCTTGAAACCCTTCAAGAGGATCCAAAGGACACTCACGCTGAAGGAGAGAAAGCTGATTCTGATCAAAGAAACGAAGAATCTGCAGAAGAAGGGTCTGAGGAAGGAGATGCCAACAATGGTTCGACTGCTGGGACAGAATCAAATGCAAATAGCAGTGAGAACGAAGATATCGAAGTGGTGGATTTGGATGGCGATGAAGAAGATAATGAGCACGAAACAAATGAAGGTGATGGTGACGCAACCAATCAACCCATGGAAGTCGAAATGGATGTGACTCCCCTGCGCGTGGAACTCCCTCAACCGTCTTTGTCCCGAATGACTGAAGAGGAGCTTGCCCTCCTGAGACAAAATGACCCTATTGGGTACATGAAGGCGAAGCTGGCTCAAAGGGATATTCCACCTGCTAGGGCTGGCACAAGTTCGACTAGCTATCCGTTGCCCACAGATGAAAGAATTGTACTTCTTAATAGGATCAGGAGAACAATTCTTGATGTGGATTTGTTCGAAGTGCTTAAACAGGATAGCACAGCTTGTTACACTATGAAGGAGTTGCTTATAAAAGTCAACCTTGCTACCTGCTCCTTGCCAGTTAGCACTATCTTGTTCGATCTTCAAACTTTGCTGGACAACGTGACTGGGTACCTTCTCCAAGATGAATTTGCTGCCAGAAAGGTTCAAGAAAAACGAACTGCAATGGATGCTGCTTATGAGCATGCTTCGAAACTCTCTCAAGAAGCTAAGGATCAAGCCATGCATCTAAAGCAAGCAAAAACTGATTATGAGGCTCGAGCTGAGTCCATCCTTCTCTGGGAAAGGCAAATTCAGGAACTTCAACAGAAGGTTAAAGAGGCTCAGGAACAACAATTAGCCTACGAAACCAATACTGCTGGTAACCAATTCGAAGAGCTCCTCAACAAGGGGCTTGCAGAAATGGAAACTGCAGAACAACTCAAAGGAGAAGTGGCTACCTTAGAGGGAGCAAGACGTTTTGCTCAGCAAAGGCTTGAGTCTTTTCGAAGTACCTTCAACAGATTGAAGAATAATTCCTATTTCTAAATTTTAGTGTTGATTTAGTTAAATTTTGGTTTTTTGTGTGTAACATTTGAACAACGCCATTTTGGCAACCCCATAATGCCATTTTGGCATTTTTATGATATTCTGATTATGTTGTTACTATTCGAATCTCCTGCAGGCGTGGCTTATATTTCTTTAAATATTTCCCATTAACCTTTAGGATACGTTTATCATTCATCAGCTCTTCGATTTCATATGCATTGTTTGAGAATACCTTTATTATTCGAAAAGGCCATTCCCAATGAGGTGACCATTTACCTAACGTTTTATTCTTCTTGTCCATGGGCAATATGACTTTCCAGACTAAGTCATTAATAGTGAATGCTTTTCTTTTCACCCTTTTGTTATATGTCCTGGCCACTCTTTCTTTTTGTCTCATCAAGATTTCCAATGCATGTAATCTAACTTCGTCCAACTCAACTAACTCATTCATCATCATCTCCCAATATAATGCAGCTGGAATTTCGTTTTGTCTTTGAATTCGAACTGATTGTAGATGAATTTCTACTGGCAGAACTGCATCATGACCAAATGTGAGTTGGAAAGGTGTGGTATTAGTAGCTTCTTTAGGAGATGTTCTACAGGCCCATAGAATTTGGTCCAAAGTTTTGTGCCAGTTCCTTGGCTTTTTACCAATATGTTTCTTAATTAACCCTATTATCACTTTATTAGCTGCTTCGACCTGACCATTTGCTTGAGCATAATATGGCGTTGATGTTAGTAATCTAAATCCCATTTCTTGAGCAAATTCTTGCATCTTTCTACCAGTAAACACAGAACCTTGGTCTGTGGTTATGCTCTCTGGCAATCCGAACCTATAGATAATTTGTTTCTGTATAAACTCAATAATAGCCTCTTGATCAGCAACTATTAATGGTATTGCTTTGATCCACTTGGTAAAATAATCTATTCCTACCAAGATATATTTCTGTCCTTTAGACGAAGCAGGATTTATTTCTCCTATTAGATCCAATGCCCATCCTCTAAATGGCCATGGTTTAATAATTGAATGTAACTCACTTGCAGGGGCATGTTGAATCCCTGCATGTTTCTGACACTCTTCGCAACCTTAATCAAAGTCTATACAATCTTTGAGCATGCTGGGCCAATACATGCCATATCAAAATAACAGCCATTTCATTTTATGACCTGCTTGATGTGCCCCACATGCCCCATTGTGGACTTCTGACAATGCTAAGTATGCCTCACTTTCTCCTAGGCACTTCAATAATACGCCTTCTTGGGTCTTTTTAAACAATTCATTTCCCATGAGGACATATGACAATGCTCTATATTTTGTCTTCCTATCAGCATTCAGAGTTGGGTTTGTTAAATAACTCACAAGTGGACTTCGCCAATCTGCATCTGATAAAGTGTTTATGGCTAATATTTCGAATCCCTGTTTCTCAGCATAACCCAATTTCATACTCTCTAGATCTGATGGTGTGAATCTAGTAGCCATAACTCTACCCCTTAATTCAACTAAATCCTCAAAGTTTCTGGAAGAAACTTTATAACCTGAAGCCAACTGTGCTAAGTCATTTGCTTCTTGGTTTTCTATTCTTGGTATATGCTGAATATCCATGTATTCAAATTTCCTAAGTAGCCTGTTAACTATGACGAAGTATATCATCAGGTTTTCCTTTATGCATTTATACTCCTTTGTTATTTGCTTGACCACTAATTCTGAGTCTCCTTTAATTTCGACTCTAGTTGCCCCCAATTCCAACAAAGCTTCAAGTCCAACGATGAGCGCTTCATACTCAGCTTCGTTGTTCGAGCAACGAGGACCATCTAATTTATACTTGAATTTTGTTGGAATTCCTTCAGGAGAAATTATAAGGACTCCAACACCACTTCCATTCCTGTGGGTCGAACCATCAAAGTATAATTTCCATGGTCGCATTTCGACGTAACTCATGACAGTCTGCTCAGCCAATGAATGGTCCACAATGAAATCAGAAATCACTTGGCCTTTCACAGCTTTTAAAGGCATGAAAGTCAAAGAATATTCTGTTAAAGCTAAGGCCCATTTACCAACTCTGCTATGCATTATTGGTTTCGAAAGCATGTGTTTAATGACATCGAAATGAGATGAAACATAAACATCAACAGGCTTTATATAATACTTGAGTTTCATACAAGATAAGTACAAACAGAGACATAGCTTTTCTAAATTGCTATATCTGGTCTCTGCATCATTCAATACTCTACTTAAATAGTATATGGCTCTTTCGATGCCATTGTTATCTTCTTGTGCTAACATACTACCTATACTAACTTCAGAGGCAGATATGTACAATCTCATGGGCTTTCCCCATGAAGGTGGAGACAAGATGGGAGGCCGAGAGAGGTATCTTTTAATCTTGTCAAATGCCTCCTGATGGGCTTCGTTCCACTCGAAGGCTTGGCCTTGCTTTAAACGAAGCAACGGAGAGAAAGCTTGGGTTCTTCCACTCAGATTCGAAATGAATCTTCTGAGAAAGTTAATCTTCCCTAGCAAAGATTGCAGCTCCCTTTTTGACGTAGGTGCTTTCGTCTCCATTATGGCTTTGGTTTTGTTCTGGTTGATCTCAATTCCTTTCTTGTGAACCACAAAACCAAGGAAATCTCCAGCCTGCACAAAAAATGCACATTTAAGGGGATTCATCTTTAAGCCATGTTTTCTCATTCGTTCGAATGATTGGCTCAAATGATGCAAATGGGTTTCTGCAGATATAGATTTGATGACTATATCATCAATATACACCTGCATAAAGGTTTCAATGAAATCATGGAAAATCGAATTCATTGCCCTTTGATAAGTTGCCCCAGCGTTTTTTAAACCAAAAGGCATCACCACCCATTCGTAGGTGCCTAAGGCTCCTGGGCAACAAAATGTTGTCTTGGCAACATCTTCTTCAGCAATAAAAATCTGATTATACCCAGAGTATCCATCTAACATACTCAAGTATTCGAATCCTGCGGCAGAGTCTAATAGCATTTCTGCCACAGGCATGGAGTACTCATCCTTAGGGGTTGTAGTGTTTAAATCCCTAAAATCTATGCAGATTCTCAAAGAACCATTTTTCTTAATAACAGGTACTATATTTGCTAACCATTCGACATACCTTGTGGTCCTGATGAATCTGCAACATAACAACCTTTCGATCTCAGCTTTAATCTTTGTGAGAACCGCTGGTGCGAATCTTCTAGGAGTTTGCTTGATGGGCTTCTTGCCATCTTTGATTGGAAGTCTGTGTTCGACTAACTCCCTCTTTAAACCAGGCATTTCGTCATAATCCCATGCGAAGCAATCTTTGTTTTTCTTGAGGACTTCGATCACTTTCTGCTTGAGGCCTGGGCTAAGTTTTGCACTTATGTAGGTTATTCTTTTCGTGTTTTCATCCCCTAAGTTCACTTCTTCGAGTGGATCCTGCGCCAACATTTTGGCACCTGAGTCCATGGGGTCCCTTTCGAAGCCTAAGGGTTCATTATCATAGATGGCGTCCAGCCTTTGATCTATCTCAAGTTCTTTAAAGGGTGAGCCTTTCGAGCTATCCCCATTTATTTCGTTCATCTTTACAGCCAGTTTATTCATTTCAGCCTCTAAGGCCGCCTTTGATTCGTTCTCAGCCATATAGGCCGAAATCCTTTCGAAAAAGGAGGACTCAGTCATGAGTAAGGTTGTCGAATTCCCAGCCTGCTGGCCGTCTTTGTATAGTACTTTCGACTCCTTCATCGTCACTGATTATCCTTCTATCCCAGTATAGGCCATCATGGCGAAGGGTCATATAGTAGTGGGCCTTTCTGGTTTCGTTGATTTCATCATTTGGGACAAAAGGAGCAATCTTTGCCAGATGTTTGTCATAATTCCTCTTGTCAACTAAGTTGACTGTTGACATGAAGTAACTCTGGTCTGCTTCAATGTTTTCCACGATCCCATCTTCTCTCCATAGAACTAATCGCTGGTGCATTGACGAAGGAACTGCCCCTACGCCATGGATCCACTCCCTCCCCAGCAACAAGTTGTAGTTGGCCTTGGCTTCGATCACCATGAACATGGTGGGCCTACAACTTGAGCCTATTGTCAAGTCCAATTGAACCACCTCCAGTGTTTTGCCTACTTTCCCTTCATAATTGGATAGAACCATATTGTGGGGCTTGATGTCTCCTTCGCGTATTTCTAACCTTTTCAGCATGAAGTGGGGTATCAAGTTGACTGCAGCACCCCCATCCACTAGAACCTTATTCACGCCATGGGCACCAACCTTTGCCCGAATAAATAGTGGCTTAAGATAGTTCTTCATAGCTGGTTCTGGATGTTCGAAGAACGCATTCTGCTCCTCGACAGCCCCATTGTCCATCACATAGTAGCACACAGGCCTATGCTTCATCAGGTCTATGGTATCTTCTTCCTCATATTCATCAATTTCCGTTTCCTGTCCAAACTCACAGGGAAGCACAGATACCACGTTGCAATTGAGGTTGAACGAAGACTCCCCCTCTGATTCGAAGTTATCCGTTATCATATCTTTGTCTTCTTCTGGACCTGGAGTGTATTCCTTTGGTTCATCTAGTTGTACTTCAGAGAAAAGCCTCCTATTAACTGGGAGTTTGTCTTCAGTTTGATTTTTTGGTGTGGGTTTGTTGGTGCTAGATTCACCTTGGTTCTTTGTTGAAGTTGCCCCTTTATTTGCCAAAACTTCCCTCTCAGCCTTTCGAATCCTCTGTTGCCTTCGCCACTGGGATCTTGACATGGGGTTTCTTCCTTTGTAATTCTCTAATCTCACCTCTTCCCTCTTTGCTATGTTGAATTTCCTTCTATATGTCATAGCATGGCGTGCGTTTCGTTCAGCGTTTCTCCATTTGTCTTTGCCTTTGTCATTTCTGACTTGCAGCCATCTGTGTGTTGGCACTTCAGCAGGGAGTTTGAACGTCACTCTTCGAGCACCCTTGGGATGAGGACTATCAGGCCTTCGTTGTTTGTATTTGCTATCGAAACGTGGGCCCATCTGAACAGTTTCTTGATGGTTCCAGCAAGGGGCGAAGGGGACTGTTTCGAAGGCTCTGGCCATGCTTTGATCATACACAGCAGAACATCTTGGGCATATCAAGCATTTGGTTGCCCCTTTGTAGCAGCGAAACACAAATTCCAGCAAACTTTCTCCAGCCTTAGGATAACACCTGAATAGCTGGTTATCCTGGCGCCAGTTGTTGCCAGTTCCCGCCCTCTGTACCCTCTCGAAGTTCGCAGCGATTCTCTGATTGCAGAGGATGCTGCACCTAGGGCATAGTATTATTCTTGTATCTCCCTTGTGGCACATCATGAGGTAATCCTTGAGACTATCATCTCCAGCATGATTATCCTCCATTTTATACTTCTCTTTTTCTAAGTATCTCTCTACCTCCTCCATCTCAGAGCGAGGTCTCTCCATATCCACCATGTTTACCTCAACATCCTCCCCCTTAGCTTCATCATCTCCCCATCCTGTGGGTTTTATATCTTCAATGTGGACCTTTGAACTCTCTGGGGCAGAATATTTGACCAAATAGTCAAATTTTCCACTGGGTTCCCCTAAAGTGTCCCATATTTCTTTCTGAGGGGAGGTTGGCTTCGTGATTTGCACTTTCTCCAATTCCAGCCTCAGGCCTTCAGTGACCTGTGTCAATTCTTGGTTTTGGTTTTCCTGGCCTTCAGTAGCCTGGATTCCTTCTGCAACAGCTAAAGGTGCTGCTTCAATCGAAGTCTCTGGTTGCTTGTGGACGTCATCAGTGACCCCCTTATTGACTTCGACTATCACCCAGCTTTCATTTTCAGTACCTTTCTCTTCCACTGGAGCGTCACTTTGGTCAGTTTCCACCATGTTAATTTCTCCAATGGATGCAGGCTCAGAGTAATTGGTGTCTGCAACGTCCAAAGGATCTTCGTCCACTTTCATTTTTGCTTTATCAGCAAACTTCAGTCTGCCATCTTTAATTGCGTTATGAATTAGGTCCCTGAAAAGAAAACACTGTGAGGTTTTGTGGCCTAGGAAACTATGATATTTGCAAAATCCTCTTTTCTTTCTTTGATCTAAAGGAGGTATTTTGACATTTGATGGCACGATGAGTTGACCATCTTTGACAAGTAAATCGAAAATCTCGTCACATTTAGTGACATCGAAGGTATAAACCTTCTTTGGGAATTTGTCACTTTTCTCATTTTCAACAATTTCTTTCCCTTTTGTGGGAACTAATAATTTGCAGGAGTAAGGTGGTGCCTGTTTTAATTCAGCGAGGTCGATTTCGACCTCTTCGAATTCGAATTCAGGATAATCTTCTGCTTCCTCAGTCCCAACATAGGAGATCCTTTCCTTCTTGTTATTTTTAAAGACTCTGGCCTTTTCGGCTTTTAGCCTTTCGACCTGTCGAACCCTATCGGCTAATTGAGCCACATCCCTCAAATATTGTGTCTAGTTTCTTTCGAATAGAGTAGTCCAAGCCGCCAACGACCATTTCGACTAACTCATGTTCAGGCACTACTGTGAAACATCTAGACTTCAAAAGCCTGAATCTATTCAAATAATCATCTATGGGTTCAGTGAACTTTCTCTTGACACTGGCTAGTTCCTTCAGACTTATTTTTGATTGTCCCATGTAGAACTGTTCATGGAATAATCTCTCCAAAATAGCCCAAGTATCAATGGACCCAGGAGGCAAAGTGGTGAACCATGTGAAAGCGTTCTTAGTCACGGAACTTGGGAAATATTTGATCCTGAGGTCTTCATTATTGGCTATATCTCCCGCTTCGGTTAGATACCTGGCTATATGTTCGACTGTTGATTCATTAGTATCCCCAGCAAACTTTGTAAACTTAGGGACTTTATATCCCCTTGGTAAATCAGGGTGCATTATGTAATCTAATATAGGGGAAGCATAATTTGGCCTTCTAATTCCTGTGTTGAGGCCATTCTGGGCCATGATTCTCTCTATCATGGTGGTTAAATTATTTTCTGCCAAGATGTTATCATTTCGAATTCTATGAACGACTGCATCAGCATCTTGATTTCGCCCCACCATGACAACCCCTCTAGGTTGTTCTTCTCGAAACTCTGGGACTTCCAGCCTTTCGACCCTTGCCCCTGGTTCCATAATTTCCCTTTGTGGGCCTTGGATCATTGGGGCTTCTAGCCTTTGTGCCCTTGCCCCCACATTAACTTCCTCTCTGGCTGGTCTATAGGTTGGGTCGTTAGCAACTTGTTCTATAATAGGTACGTTTGCTCGAACTCCCGCCTGATTCTGCCTACGCCTCTCTGGGGGAGCAAAGAAATCTGCTATCCGACTCATGTTATCTGTGTTTTCTCTGTTTGTCACAGTCACATTTTGTACTATTGGGGCAAATATTTCCTGCATAGTTTGTGCCAATACCCCTATTATATTATGGTTACTGTCATCCATTAATTGCCTAAAAGCCAACTGGTTTTCTGTGGTTAAAATAGGCATTGCACTATAACCCACTGACCCTTGGTTATTTGTCATAAACTGATTTGCCCCAGACCCAGACCCTAATTGTGGTGATGAATTCGATGTGGAATTGTGTAAGCCTGCCATAAAAGATGTTGGCATTCCATAAGAGGAATTTCTGGTTCTATTACCATCGAAATCGGGTGGTCTAGTTAGTGGGGTGGCGAAATGGGTTTGTGTCCCTGATGGTGGGATGAATCCCCCAGGATAACCAATGGTTCCAGTATTTCCTAGGATCGAACTATTAGTTGATATGCCACTTATTCCATTAGTGGCTATATTACTGGTAGAGGATGCAACAGACTGTGCATTCGAAGGGATCACATTAGATGTTCCCATCGAAGCGAACATATTAGTGCCTGTTGTATGTGGGGCATTTTGTTCCCCTTGTTGATGGTCAGAATTAGACATCTTGTTCAAACGTTTTCTTCTGGATAAGGGTTGGTTGCTATTGGTTATTCTACCACTTCTAAGGTTCATAAAACAACAAACTTATCACTCAGAGGGTATTTTTACAATGGTTATGTCTTAACAATCTTTATTTTGTTCTAAATTCCGTAATGGCCAACGACTGGTCCCATCAGGTGTGCCAATTTGTTTACAGTGATTTCTGGTAAACAACCGCTAGTCCTCCAAACTATCGAATAATCTTACTGACTGTTATTCAATTTCTCTGGTAACTCGCAGGATCGACTAGATTGATCCTAGGATGTGTTGGTCATTAGGGTGACTCTCATGATAGAACTGATATTCATGGTTGGTATTTAGAATATGATGTAGGTGTTTAACTTACTTCGATTTCTCTATTAAAGATCTAAAGCGTGATCAAGTAAATGTGCGCGAAACTAAATTGCATGAATAAAGTTCAATTGTAAAGACATGTAAAAACTGCATAAAAGATAAGTAAACGACTTCGAAGCATAAAAACATGTAATGTAAAAGATTCTTTGGAATGTAAAAGATTCGAAATATGAAGAAAGCGTTTAAATACAAGAAAACAGTAAAGTGACTTTAAGTGAAAAAGGTGTTCGAATGATAAAAGCTTGAAGATAAAGGCATGGAATGTATAACAGTTTCTGAAATGTAAAGTGTTTGAAATGGAAAGAAAGCATTTAAATGAAAGGCATCAGTAAAAAGACTTCGAATGAAAACATTTTAATGCAAAAGCTTTTAAATGGTATTGACATGAAGATAAAGGAAAATACTGGAAATGATAAAGAGTTTTCATTAAATCATAAACACTTGGTGTTATCATACGTACATTGCTCGTGCATTCGTTTCCCTAGCCATGTGGTATTTTGAATGTTTACTGAGCTTTTTGTACAATAGATATGACACACGAAATCCTAATGCTAAGACTTCTATTTATACTACTTCGACCATAACGGTCTTGCTATAAGATTCTGCCACGTTCAGAACATGCAGAGCAATGCCTCTCCCTTGCTTCCACGTGTCTTCGAATGCTCCAGCGCATATATTTCAAATTTCGAACATCCCGCTTGCATTTGAATTTCAAATGTTTTGGCATTTCTTCGCTTCGAACGCATTGCTTGGACACAGCTTTGTTATCATTTCGAGTCTTCTTTGAATATACTCTCATAACTGTCACTCGAAGCTCCAAGTTTTGATATGCCCATTCGAAGCACTGCTGCTACTATTTCGAAACATGACATTTTGCTTTATTCCAATCGAAACGTCCAATTCGCTTCGCTTCTAATAATATCATCAAAATCTTCAGCCAACAGGTGGACAGTTTTGATCAACTTTCATTCAAATTTTCTAACAACTGTATTTTAATGTCTTTTATTATTATTTTTAGGGTTAAATATCTTTTTGATCTCTATAAATATCTCAAATTTTATTTTTAGTCCTTATTAAAATAATGACAAGTTTTTGTCTTTACAAAATTATTATGCACGTAATTTTAGTCTTTGTTGTTAAACTAATGTGTATTTTTGAATGATTATTTTGTAGACATGTTTAGAACGTTATAAAAAGTTCCTTGAAAAAAAAGAAATTCAAAATTTGATTTTTAAGTTGAGATTTTCATTATTTTTATCAATATTTTTTGAAATTTAATTCTTCTCATTTTTAAAAATTCTAAAATTTGATAAAAAAAACAATTTATAATATTCTAAACATGTATGGAAAATATTATTCAAAAATTTAAAAGTTTAAAGATAATTAAACAGTTTTTAAAATTTTAGAAAATAACGAGGACTAAAACTGGATGAACAAAAAATTTTTAAAGACTAAAATTTGTTATTTTTTTAATAGGAATTAAAAATGAAATTTGAGATATTTATAAGGATCAAAAATATATTTAACCCTTATTTTTATTTACTTATGACCGATTATCTCGGTTTAGCTGGAAATCAATGGGAAAACTTTTGTTCAATTTGATAAATAAATTGTGTAACGAATCTTTTTCGTCCACTTGTTAAGTAACAACAATCATTTAATACATTAACAATTTATCAATCCACATGAAAGATCAATGGTCCGCGTAAAATCCTCAACGTCCAATCAGAACGTGAATACCAGAACGACTCATCCTAGATGTAAAGTTTTCAAATGAAAACTTAACATAATAAAAATATTGATAATTGAAAGCAGTACATTATCATCTTCTAAAATAGATTACAAGAACATACAAATATTTTAAGATTGATTTCTTAATATAATCTCTTTTCTTGTAATTGTTAAAATTATTTTCTTTAATGCATACTTGTTGCAGGGTGGTGAAAATATACACCAAATTCTTTATTGGTCTCCCTTTAGATCCATCCTAATTTAAATGAGAAAAAGTACTTTAGATATAATAGAAAATGTAAACATTTTTTATTATCATTTTTATTTCAAAGATTTAAAAGCCCCTTAATTCATTTGTCTTTTTATTGTATTGCAGCACCAGGTTCTAAATAGTGTGAATGAGGGGAAGATGAAGATGGCATGACACTTCTTTTTACATTAGTATTATTAACACTAGTTGTAAAAGTAAACAAATAAAGGGCAACTAGGACTTCACCTCTGTCAATTTCCTCATCTAGTACTATGCTTTTGTATACAGTTGTATTGCACAATAATTTTTTTTCTCCCAATTTGGATGTTGTATTGGTAATAATGATGTATGATCTAAATTTAAATAAACAAGGGATTTTCCCTCCTTTAAAACTCTTAATCGAAGTAAAAATATTTCCCCTAACACATATCAGTTCGGATAGTATTTACCAAGTAAGAGAAAAGTAGGGTATTTCATTTGGATTAACTTATCTAACAAAAGTGGAAAAAAAACATGTTTTCCATGTTTTTACATCGATCATTGATCCGAAAAAAAATAACACATTTTTTTATAATACTCTTTATTACTTCATCTAACAAACTAAAATAAAAATCTTTTTCAACCGAAGTAAAAACTCTTGTTCGTAATAGTATTTAAAAGATTATTGAGCATGTTGATTAAAATGAAAATTGTGACGAGATTGGCTAAATTAAAATATTATTAATAAGTATTCATATGGTGTATGGTTGGGAAGCAATACCATGATGTCCTTTCAAAGAAAAGTACATGAAAAGCCACAATGAAGTTGGAACATGTACATTATATCGTATGGAATAAACATGTATTATAAAACTTTTATTGATTATTTTAGTAGAAAAAATTGGATTTACTTCTTAAGAACACGTGGGATTAGAGAATTCACTTCCACTTCAGTTGATCATTTTTGTAGTTATAAGGAAACTGATAAGGTATTAACCTATAGGTTCTATTCGAGTTAGAGCAACTCCAGAAAAGAAGAAAGAGGTTAGAATCTAATGTAAAATTGGGAGAAATTTTTTGGCCACCTTTCATTCATGTAAAAGATGGTTATAAGGAAATGGAAATCATTCTAACAAATTCCCTAGATTTCCGGATCACATGACAGCTGCTACATGATCAATACAAGTGGATGCTTCTAGTACATAATTAAAATGAAAAGGTAAAAAGTAAAACAAAAAGTGACGGCAGCACTATCGAAATTTCACTTAGGCAAAGTCTTGCATCCAAATGGGTTGCTTTCTAGCCCTTTGACTCTTTCTCAACATTGGGCCTCCAACCTCGTTAGGCCCAATAGCAGAATTTTGGTTTGAAGGGGGCTCTGAACCCGTATCATTACTCCATTCTTCCACGACAACCTTGTCCTCAAGGTTGAAATTCGGATAAGTTTCCTTGAGCATATTGATCTCTTCCCAAGTGGCTTCAACGACAGGTAATCCTACCCAATGAATCAATAACTATTTGCATATTCCCGTAGGTGTTTGCAGCTCGCGAGCTCCAAGAATCTGAGCAGGTTGGAGGGCAACCCGGGTGCCTATGACGGATGGGTCCAGAGAAGGAGTGACCAAAGGCGGGTTTCCGTAATATTTTTTGAGCTTGGAAACATGAAAAACCAGGTGAATGCGAGCCGTGTCTGGTAATGCTAACTCATACGCAACCGGGGCAAGGCACTGTAGAATTTGAAATGGTCCAAAATAGCGCTTTGAAAGTTTAGGTGAAGCTCTTCCCCGAACTGAGATTTGTCGGTATGGTTGGAGACGAAGCCAAACCCAAGTACCGACTTCAAAATAACGATCTTGTCAATGAACATTGGCCTGATTACGCATACGCATTTGTGCCAACGTCAAGTTCTCCTTAATGAGCCGCAACATCTGGTGTCGTCTTGCCAAGGTTTCATCAAGAGATGCAACCACCGTGGACCCTGTGATGTAGGAACGGATGGAGGGGGGAGAGCGGCCATAGACGGCTTCAAACGGAGTCATTTTAATGGCAGAGTGGTGAGTGGTGTTGTACCAATACTCTGCCAACGGCAGGTAAAACAGCCACTGTTTTGGTGTATCCCTAGTCAAGCAACGCAAATAAGTCTCCAAAGTGCGGTTGGTTACTTCCGTTTGGCCATCTGTTTGGGGGTGGTAGGAACTGCTAAAATCTAAGGTGGTACCCTGTAAACGAAATAGTTCACGCCAAAATTTGCTAACAAAAACCTTGTCTCGGTCACTCACAATAGTCTTTGGCATACCATGAAGCTTGTAAACTTCCGCTAAAAATACAGCAGCAAGCATAGATGCGGAGAACGCAGCAGGTAGTGCTATGAAGTGCGCGTACTTGGATAACCGATCTACCACAACCCAAATAGTCGTTTTTCCTTGCACCGGAGGTAAATGAGTTATGAAATCCATGCTAATGTCTTCCCAAATCTGACCCGGAATGGGTAATGGGTTCAGCAGTCCGCCTGGTTTCTGCGTCGATGTCTTGTACTGTTGACAGGTTGCACAGTTCTGCACGTAACACTTGACATCCTTAATCATTTGGGGCCAATAATAAGTGGCTGCCAAACGTGCCATCGTCGCTTTGACCCCGGAATGACCTCCTACAGCAGAAGCATGTGCCTCATGTAGCAAATGAGAGCGCAAATTGGCTTCGAAAGGAATGAATAAACGGCCCTTGAAATAGAGAAGACCATGTTGCATTGTAAAGTGAATGGGTGTGCTACTGGAGCTACTCAATTTAGACAATAATTCCAGCCCAATCTGGGTATTTGCATAAAAATCAACCAATTGTGTCAACAATAGTGGCTGACTTGCTGACAGACTAGTGTATACTGACACTGTAGGTTCTGGAATTCGGGATAGTGCATCTTCTACTACATTACTGCGCCCTGGAGTATAAAGTATTTCATAATCAAAACCCAATAATTTGGTGAGCCATTTCTGTTGCACCGACGTTTGGATTGTTTGTAAGAACATGCCTCATAAACTCTTTTGATTCGTATAGATGCGGAAATGACGACCAAGTAAGTAATGGCGCCATTTCTTCACAGCCGACGTGATCGCAAACATCTCGCGCTTGTAAGCAGATGCTGATTGCATTCGTGTGCACAACTTCTTACTAAAGAATGCAAGGGGGTAAGTAGCTTGAGACAACACTGCTCCAATGGCGACACCAGAAGCATCTGTGGTGACATCAAACGGAAGTTCGAAACTGGGTAAAGCCAAGGTAGGCAACTGGACCATAACATCCTTAAGTGCTTGGAATGCCTCTACATCTTGCTCATTCCAAATGAAACCTTTGAACTTTAAAAGGTCTGTTAAGGAACTAGTAAGGGCTGCATAACCTCGAACAAAACGGCGGTAATAACCTGTCAATCCAAGAAAACCACGAAGGGCTGTAACTGAAGTAGGCATGGGCCATGCTGCTATAGCCTGTAGTTTCTCTGGGTCAGCTGCCACTCCATCGGCCAAAATAATATGCCCAAGATAACCAATCTGATTAACTCCTAACTCACATTTGGAGAATTTAGCAAACAGTTTATGTTCGACCAAAATTTCTAACACCTGTTGGAGATGGTGCAAATGGGACTGCCAATCCTTGCTATAAACCAGTATGTCGTCAAAAAAAAAGCATACTCTTGCATAGAAATGGTCGAAACACCTCGTTCATTTTAGCCTGAAAAGTTGAGGGAGCATTGGTGAGTCCAAACGACATCACTAAGAACTCGCAGTGTCCGTCCACGGTCCGAAAAGTTGTTTTAAAAGTGTCTTCTGGTGCAAGGAGTATTTGGTGATACCCCGAACGCAAGTCTAGCTTAGAAAAAACCAAGGAGCCATGGAGTTCATCAAGAAGTTCATCAACCGTGGGAATAGGAAAATGGTCCTTAACCGTAACAACATTTAATGCACGGTAATCCACACAAAATCGCCATGTGTCATCTTTCTTTTTGACTAATAAAACCGGAGAAGAAAAGGGGCTGGTACTTGGTTTAATGATTCCCTCATGGAGCATGTCATGGATCATATTTGTCATAATTTCTTTTTGGAATTGCAGGTAACGGTACGATTTTATATTGACAGGGTGAGTATCTGGGTTTAGGTGTATATGATGGTTTTGGTGTCTATATGGGGGAAGGCCTTGAGGGGTGTCAAAGATGGTGGCATACTGGTGAAGTAAGTCTTTAAGGGCAGGGTCAATGTTACCGTTGACTAGGTACTCTGGTTTGGTTGTGGTGTTTGAATCAGGTTTATCAAAGGAGGTAAGGTGAAGTGAATGGATAGAGTCAATGGCTTGGGTGAACATAAACCTACAAAACTGAGCATAAGATGCCGCAGTAGGGGTCATGGAAGTAGAGCCGGTGAGGGTGATCGGTTTGTTGTTATAGATAAATTGGATGGACGAAATCGAATAGTCAGACAGAAAAGAACCCAAAGTTTGTAACCATTGAACTCCTAAGACAAGGTCTGCTCCATGAATAGGCAATATAAAGAATGAGATATGGAAATCTTGTTAATCAATTCTCACCTGCACATCTTGACAACACCCATTACATTGAATGGAATCTCCATTGTCCACAATCACCGAAAAGGGAGTGTGTGTCACAACTGGAATGCCCAAAAACTCAGCAATCCTGGGTTGCATAATGTTGTGAGAGTTTCCTGAATCAATTAGAATTGTAACCCCCAACTCCTTAATGTTATCATTCACACGCAGAGTTTTTGGAGAGGGTGGACCTAATAGCGCTGCCCGGGAAAGCTGAAAGTGTTCAGCACTCTAATTCAGTTCCTCCACCACCGGTATAGCAACAGGTTCAACCTGCTGATCGAGCAACACAGAGTCTAACTGCAGTAGAGTTGATGGCTCTGGAGGCGGTTCCTCCTCCGCCTAAAGCAGGAGAAATTGCTTTTTCTGACAACGGTGACCAGGGATAAACTTGTCATCGCAATTAAAACAAAGCCCTCTGCTACGCCTCTCTTGCATTTCAGTAGGGGATAACCAGCGAATAGGTATAGAAGACGGCAGAGGGTTTCCTGAAAGACCAAGCAACGAGGGAGAGCTGGCACTTCGTGGCGGTCTTGCATAAGAAGGTTTAGAATCTAAAATTTTCGCCTCAACCAACTTCGCCAACCCAATTGCTTGAGTAATGGAGTGAGGTTTCAAAATTGCAAGCTCACGTTGAATGTCGGCATGTAACCCTGAAATGAAACAATTAAGCAAAGATTGGTTGAAAGACCCAACACCCGATTGGAAATCGTCTCAAATTGTAGTTGGTACTCCGTCACGGTGCCGACTTGACGGAGCTTAAACAATGCTGCTTGATGATTAACATAAGAGGAAGGGCCAAAATGTAACTCTAACGCGCGAGTGAAAACCGACCACGTCGAGAGTTGTTGAGTGGAGTGAAGCCATTTGAACCACCCAAGAGTTGGGCCTTGCATGAAGAACGGAACCAAGGCGAGCCTTTGAGTGTTTGGCGTGTTCGTGAGGTCGAAATACTGTTCTGCTTGAAATATCCACTCAAGAGGGTTGGAACCATCAAACGGATACAATCTACCTTGGCCGCTTTGAGAACAGGAGTGGGAGGAACGGAACCACTACCTGAAGGTTTGTGGTTAACGACTTGCTCTCGGAGAGATGCAATTTCGGTTGCCATTACTCTATATTGGCGTTCAAAAGCCAGTTGCATTTCTTTCATCTGAGCTAACACATCTTCTGGTGTTATTTCAGGAGAATCACCGCGAGGCATGGTGAATGAAAGCACCAAAATGATAAGGTATTAACCTATCGGCTCTATTCTAGTTAGAGCAACTCCAGAAAAGAAGAAAGAGGTTAGAATCCAATGTAAAATTGGGAGAAATTTTTTGGCTACCTTTCATTCATGTAAAAGATGGTTATAAGGAAATGGAAATCATTCTAACAAATTCCCTAGATTTCCGGATCACATGACAGCTGCTACATGATCAATACAAGTGGAAGCTTCTAGTACATAATTAAAATGAAAAGATAAAAAGTAAAACAGAAAGTGACGACAGCGCTGTAGAAATTTCACTTAGGCAAAGTCTTGCATCCAAATGGGTTGCTTTCTAGCCCTTTGACTCTTTCTCAACACTGGGCTTCCAACCTCATTAGGCCCAATAACAGAATTTTGGTTTGAAGGAGGCTCTGAACCCGTATCAGAAACTAAAAAGAAGTTGACCATTGCTCACTTCAGAGTAAATTTGAGTGCATTATAGTGAGCATGTTAAGAAGTATGTTAATTCAAAAAAATAATCCAAAACAACTCTCAGTTAAAGAAGTTTTGAGGGAAATAAAGTCTTTTGCATATTATTTTAGAGTGTTTTAATATATATCGCATATCCATGTTCCTAATATTCACCAAAAAAAAATCTAAATAAAATCATAAAATGTGTTTTTAGGCATTAATGATGAATCAAAAGCCTATAAATTGTATGATTCCATTGAGAAAATAATAATTGTTAGTAAAGATATTGTGTTTAAATAATCAAAGGCATGGAATTGGAGTAAAAAGATGAAGATTTCATTGAATGTTTTGTCACTTGTGACACAATTGATGAAGAAAGAGTACTGAAAGATATGACTAAAATGGATTTACATGATAAATAAGGTAGAAGATATTTCTGATAAGTTAACTACCTAAATAAATCAAGAGATATTTTGGATGATGATGAATCTTTACTTTTTTCTCCAAATTTTAGAATAAATTTTAAACGGAATCAAGAAAACGGTATCTCGTACTCTAATCAAGACGTCAAAACTTTATGTTAGTAACCAAATTTACAGTTTTGTCTCAACATGTATTGAGACCCTTATGTCAAATTAGACGTAGTTAATCTCTCAAGCGTATTTAGAACAACCATTATGCGAGACTTGTTTTTAGATTAACTTTTCTTATTCCTTCATTATTGATTTGTTATTTTCATTGAGTTTAAATTTGGATAATTTGTCTCGTGTGACTCTTTCCGTTTCAACTACTTCAACATAATGTGTTTTTTCAGCTGTAAATCTTGTGAAATAAGTCTTTACAATAAAGTAAAGAGATAAATATACGTTACTCTCTTGTCATTAGGGCGACTTTTATTTTTTTTCCTTATTAATTTCTTTTTAGATTCTCCCTATTCTCATATTTTGTTGACTGGGCATAGAATCATCTTTGTTGGTATTTGTTGACTTGATGATATGTATTAATTAAATTTATATTAATATTATATTAGAGTTCATGTTCATCCAGACATTCTACAATGATTCCTTTTAGTTCTTCCTTCTCTCTCAGTCGCGGCTCTGTTCACAAACTTTCTCTCAAGAGAAACGGCACAACTTACCTTCTTCTTCGATTCGTTCAACACAACGCCACCATGAGATCACCGTTCATTCTCGGCTTCGCTCTATTATCGTTTCAACCTTCGCAATCCATTTCTCTGCTGCGCTAACCTCCATTCGTCTGCTCATCCATTTTCTCCTTCCATTTTCGCTTTCGGGTTTCAATCTCACTCACCTCCAGCCAATCCGAACGAAAACACAACAAAGTCGAGCATTTTACGTAGCTAACACACAGTGCAGAATGAAGCAAAAGGAAGAAGGAAAGTGAAGCAACGTTTACCTGTCGGAGTAGTTCTGATGGCTCTTCGAAAATGATGAAGACGAGTAGAAATCCATAGGTAAGTTAAAGCGAAACAACGTTTATCTGCCGGAGTAGCTCTGGAGGATCTTCGAAAATGATGAAGATGAGTAGAAATTCAGAGCTAAGTTTAGCTTTCAATTCTCCTTCGTCTTTTCTTCTTTGACTCTGTTCTCCGTGTTTTTATGCGTTCGGTTGCGAGTGTGTTTTTGTGGTTGACGATTGTGGTTTTAAGAATTTGCAGAGAATTAGTGAAGCGGATTGAAGAAGACGATGATGATGATGATGCAGTGAAGTTATTGCTGCAGATTATTGATGAAGAAAGAGGAGAAGTTCAATGATGTTGTTCTGTTATTGAGGAAGATGATTGAAGATAAATATGATGCACAGTGACTTTGTGGTGAATTAGAGAAGAGAGAGATTTTGGGAGATTTACAGAAAATGAATCGTTTTTCCTCTTTGAATCTTAATCTGAAGATGAAATCTATTTTATACGTAGTTAAAGCTCGAGGAAATTTGTTACAGTTTGAATGCTTAGGAGCCTTTGGATTGAAAGTTGGTTATAACAAATGGAGTGTGGAGATTGAATCACTGATTGATAGGTAAATTCTATTATGAGCTTTATCATCTCTTCTGAGTTTCTGTTAATGAATTTTCTTGTATTTTTGTTATGATTTCCTCACGGTTTCTTCCTATTTGTCCTGATTTTCTCTTCTATTTTTTTTTGTTTATTCTGCTGAGCGGGAAAAGATTTGAAACTATGCTGGGAAATTTAATTTTCTTGTTAACTACGAGCTAATACAACCTGAATCAGTTTTTTGTGAACTGAATCTGCTATGCAGGAACTGGTTTTATCAGATATGGTGCAGGTGTTGGCTTTGTACAAAACTGCTTTGGATAATTTGAATTGAATTTTGGCACCAGTTTACGTTATGTGCAACATGACACTGTTTTGTAGCGGATGGTAGCAAGACTTATGAAATTAATTAATACATGTCAAGTCAACAATTACCAACAAGGATGATTCTATATCCGGTCAACAAAACATGAGAATAGAGATGTGTAGAAATAGAACCTGTATTTTATAAAGAGAAATCTAAAAATAAAAATTAATAGGGGAAAAACAAAACTCGTCCTAATGATAGGGGTTACGTATATTTATCCCAAAAGTAAAAAATCATTTTCTTATCTATAGTTTGACTATTTATGTCTAAAAGGATATCACAAAGACATTATGTAAGAGTTGAACAGAAAAGTTTTCAATTTCGAATAGCAGCAGCCAACCCAAAAAATGAATTAATATAATAACCTCTATTTAATTATATTTTTAACAAATAACATGAATAGATATAACAACATATTTAATGTAAAATTAAACAAATAAATTAAAATAAATAAAATATTTATGATTAATTTTAAAAACTCACAAAAATTCACAAGTCTTGATCAAAGCACTCAATCAACATCAACAAGTATTAATCAAAATATTACATATCAAAAACCAACAAAAAAGTCAAGGAAATAAAGAAGCATATAGAAGTCTTAAAGTCTACTATACTTAAAAGACTAAATGATAAAATTCAGATTAACATAGAAATCAAAGTTCATCATAATCAACGTACTTAAAGAAAAAAAACATCATCAAACAAGTCTTTTTTAACATATTCCTCCTCATCCTACACTTCATTATCTTCTTCCAATTCTTGATTTTATTTCAACATCTTATATCACCATTCCTATTGTCATGCGACCCTAGATGCATTTGCAAAGGCATGTTTCTTTGATATTTCCTTTATAATATAGGTTGTAGGTTCAGTAATTAATATCCAATGTGTATTGACAATATAAGATCAAAGTTAGATCTTTATTTTCCTAAACCATATCTTCTATAGCTTCACCATCTTCTCCTATATCTCACATCTCACCCAATAACTATTCAGTGGGATAATTAATATCATTCAAGACCATGTAGTCAATCTTATCACACCAATCACACTGTTCTTTCAAAACTTGGTTATACTTGTTGAAAATCAAATCTTGCAACTTTTGATACTCAAGTTTTTTTCTCTTCTTGGAATGAATATATAATATAATTAAAAATATTAGTTTAATAACCCAGATTATAAGGAACTCTATTAGCCTAGTTAAATTTAATACTTATATGTTTAAAAGTGCTCAAGTGAAGCACTACAAAATAAACTCAACACTTTAACAACCAATAGTTGCAAAAGTGGAGTTTATACCCCTTATGTTTTTCATCAAAAAATTATTTACATTAGGATATACATAAGATGTTTTGGGCTAAAATTGTAAGAAATGAACTTCCATCTTACCGGAAGCTAATGAGGATCTTTTTCAAATTTCTCCCACCTATTTCAAATAGGCCTTCAAACACTCTTATATTGTGCCAGTTGATATGTATTCACATCTTCACTTCATAAAATTCACTAAGAATTTGTTTAAGATTCAAAGGGAAATGGATGGAAGGGCTTTGAAAAAAGAGAAAGATAGAGAAACAATAGAGCAATTTATGTGGAGAAGATTTTGTAGAACTTTGTTAGTACAATAATCAGAAGAGGATCGAGTGAAGAACATTCTTACTAATGTTGTGTTTTCTATATAGACAAAGCCACAAATTACCAATCAGTTATATTCGTGTCATCATCATCGAATACAGACCGTAGTAGATAGAAACTCTGCTTTACTTATTGTTCTATTTTTTTACCAAAACTAAAATTTATTTTATAACCACTTATTTTATGTTGATATAACCATTACTTTTCATTTCTATAAAGATATTTTCTAAGACTAATTTTCCATGTCAACTTCTGTATTGATTTCAATTAAGCCACAACCATAAATTACAACTTTTATTATCAATTTAATTTCACATCAATATATTGTAGTTTTACCCATACATTTCATGGGAAAAAAATGAAAGAATGACAATGTTATTACAATGATGATGGTTTAATGTATATTTAAATTATCAAATGACTATTATTAAGCTACTTTAGCTCATTTGTATGATGTCATGAAGTAAAAGCTATATTTAATTTATTATGTAAAGTCAATTATATATAGTGGAGAGAAAATTTTAAAGTTATAGAAATCATCAATTTATTGATGGTTAGGGGAAAATTAAGTTAGCTATTCATAACACAATAATTAATATAAATAGTTGCTACATTTTAATTTTTTTATCATCTCATAATCATCCAAGAGTTTAATAGACAATTGCTTCTCCTTAATTTTATACTTTTATCTCTCATTTTAGTTGTCTTAATATTATTTTATTACTTTGATACCCATCATTGGTATCGGAGCTATTGGTGTAGATTCATATTCCGCTGCGATTCACGGTTATTATTCACACGTGTAATTGTATATTTTTACAGTAATTGTTAACGTATACCGGATTTATTCCAGTGTGCGGTAAAAATATACAATACTGTTCATGTATACTTTGCTATTCATGGTGAAGTTGTGTTAGCCTGTTCAGTTGCTAATTTTTTGTGTAAAACCATGACAGCAAAATTTGAGATTGAGAAGTTCAATGGAGTAATTTCTCCCGGTGGAAATTGAAGATAAAAGCAATTCTGAGGAAGGATAATTGTTTAGAAGCAACTAAAGATAGAGCTGAGAGAATATCTGACAAAAAATGGAATGAGATCGATAGCAATGTTGTTGCCAATTTTCACTTAGCATTGGCAGATTCAGTTTTGTCTAGCGTTGCCGAAAAGAAAACTGCAAAGGAGATATGGGATGTCCTCATCAAATTGTACGAGGTCAAGTCACTACACAATCATATTTTCTTAAAGAGAAGACTCTACACTCTTAGAATGAGTGAATCCACATCTGTGACAAATCACATCAACACTCTAAATACAATGTTTGCTCAACTTACATCGACAAATTTTAGCATAGTAGAAAGTGAACATTCGAAACTTCTACTTCAGAGCTTACCAGATTCATATGATCCACTCGTTGTTAACTTAACAAATAATAATGTTACAGACCGTCTATACTTTGATAATGTTATCAGAGCTAATATTGAGGAAGAGTCCAGACGTATAAATAAGGAAGACCGTCAAGAAAACTCAAAACAAATAGAAGCTTTGACAATGACGAGAGGAAGATCAGTGGAACGTGGCCTCAGTGGGAGTCAAAATCATGGTAGATCAAAATCTCGAAGTAAGATGAATGTGAGATGCTACAATTGTGGCAAGAAAGGGCACTTGAAAAGAGATTGTTGGTTTAAGAAGAATGGTGAGAAGTCTTCTGAGGCAAGTTCATCTCAGGGATGTATTGCCAAAACCTCTGATGATGGAGATATTCTATATAGTGGAGCAACAACTGGTTCTAAGGGTAGTAAACAGCTCATTGACGTTTGGATAATTGATTCAGGAGCAACATGAAACACGACTCCTCGACGAGATTGTTTTTACACTTATCAACCTATGTCAGAAGGATCAGTGTTCACGTGAAATGATTACGCCTTAGAAATTGCTAGTGTCGGTACTGTCAAAATAAAAATGTAGGATGGTACAGTTTGCACAATTCAAGAGATATGACATGTGAAAGGGTTGAAGAAGAATTTATTGTCAATTGGATAATTAGATGACCTCGGGTGCAAGACCCATATTGAAGGTGAGATCTTGAAGGTGGTGAGAGGTTCTCTAGTAGTGATGAAGGTAGAAAAGCTATATGCAAATCTATACATTCTTATGGGAGAGACGTTGCTAGAGGGTAATGTGTCAGTTGCATCGACTAGTCAAGACAACATAAAAACAATGTGGCATCACAGACTCGGCCATATGTCAGAACGATGCTTGAAAGTTCTTGCATAACGTAATCTCATACCTGAGCTCAAAATGGTAAATTTACCTTTCTGTGAGCACTGTGTGATAAGTAAGCAACATAAATTAAAGTTTTCTAAGTCAAGTTCTAGAAGCAAACACATACTGGAATCGATTCATTCTAATGTGTGGGAGTCACCGGAAATACCCACAGGAGGATCAAAATATTTTGTATCATTCATTGATGACTACTCCAGGCAATTATGGGTGTACCCGATAAAAAATAAGTCAGATTGGTATCCAGTATTCAAGGAGTTCAAAGCACTAGTGGAGCATGAAACAAATAAAAAGATAAAATGCTTGAGGATAGACAATGGAGGAGAACATATAGACGTCATGGTGGGACGACACCAAGATGCCGATGAAGTCGTTCATAGAATTCGAAATGACAACATCTTGGCAGAAAATAATTTAACCACCATGATAGAAAGGATTATGGCCCAAAATGGCCTCAATACAGGAATTAGAAGGCTAAATTATGCCTCTCCTATAGTAGATTACATAATACATACTAATTTACCAAGGGGATATAAGGTCCCTAAGTTTACAAAGTTTGCTGGAGATACCACTGAATCAACAGTCGAACACGTAGCCAGGTATCTGACCGAAGCAGGAGACATAGCAAATAATGAGAACCTTATGATTAAATACTTCCCAAGTTCCCTCACTAAGAACGCTTTTACATGGTTCACCACATTGCCTCCTGGATCCATAGATACTTGGACCCTCTTAGAGAGATTATTCCATGAACAGTTCTACATGGGACAATCTAAAATAAGTCTGAAGAAACTAGCCAGTGTTAATAGGAAATTTACTGAACCCATAGATGATTATCTGAATAGGTTCAGACTCTTGAAATCTAGATGCTTCACAGTAGTTCCTGAACATGAGTTAGTCGAAATGGCTGCTGGCGGCCTGGATTACTCTATTAGAAAGAAATTAGATACACAATACTTGAGGGATATGGCCCAACTAGCAGACAGGGTTCGACAAGTCGAAAGACTAAAAGCCGAGAAGGCCAGAGTTTTTAAAAATAACAAGAAAGAAAGGGTCTCCTATGTTGGAACTGAGGAAGCAGAAGATTACCCTGAATTCGAAGAGGTCTAAATTGATCTCGCTGAATTGAAACAGGCCCCACCTTATTCCTGTAAATTACTAGTCCCCACAAAAGGGAAAGAAATTATTGAAAATGAGAAAAGTGACAAATTCCCAAAGAAGGTGTATACTTTCGATGTAACAAAGTGTGACGAGAATTTTGATTTGCTTGTCAAAGATGGCCAACTAATTGTGCCATCGAATGTCAAAATACCTCCTTTAGATCAGAGAAAGAAAAGAGGATTTTGTAAGTATCATAGCTTCCTAGGCCACAAAACCTCACAGTGTTTTCTTTTCAGGGATCTGATTCAAAATGCAATTAAGGATGGAAGATTGAAATTCGCCGACAAACCAAAAATGAAAGTAGATGAAGACCCTTTGGATGTTGCAGACACCAATTACTCCGAGCCTGCATGCATTGGAGAAATCAATATGGTGGAAGCATATCAAGATGACACTCCATTAGGAGAAAAAAGCACTGAGAATGAAAACTGGGTGTTAGTCGAAGTCAACAAGGGGGTCACTGAGGACGTCCACAAGCAACTAGAGGCTTCGATCGAAGCAGTACCTTTGGCTGTTTCAAAAGAGATCCAGGCTACTGAAGGCCAGGAGAACCAAAAGCAAGAGTTGACACAGGTTACTGAAGGCCTGAGGCTAAAATTGGAGAAAGTCCAGATCAAAAAGCCAGCCTCCCCTCAGAAAGAAATATGGGATACTTTGGGAGAGCCCAGTGGAAAGTTTGACTACTTGGTGAAGTATTCTGCCCCAGAAAGTTCAAAAATACAAATCGAAGATGTCAAACCTACAGGATGGGGAGATGATGACATAAAGGGGGAGGATGTAGATGTCAACATGGTGGATATGGAGAGACCTCGTTCTGAAATGGAGGAGATGGAAAGATACTTAGAAAAAGAAAAATACAAAAGGGAGGATAGTTATGCTAGGGATGCCAGTCTTAAAGACTACCTCATGTTGTGCCACAAAGGAGATGCCAAAATGATACTATGCCCTAGATGCAGCATCATCTGCAACCAGAGAATTGCTGCAGACTTCGAGAGGAAACAAAGGGCACGAACTGGCATCAACTGGCGCCAGGATAACCAGTTATTCAGGTGTTACCCTAAAGCTGGGGAAAGTTTGTTGGAGTTTGTGGTTCACTATCACAAAGGGGAAACCAAATGCCTAGTATGCCCAAGGTGTTCTGCAGTGTACGATCAAAATATGGCCGGAGCCTTCGAAAAAATCCCTTTCGCCCCATACTGGAACCACAAAGAGACTGGTCAGATGAGCCAACGTTTCGAGAGCAACTACACTCAACGAAGGCCTGATAGTCCTCATGCCAAAGGCGCTCAAAGGGTAACGTTCAAAGTTCCTGCTGAAATACCAACAGACAAATGGCTGCAAGTCAGAACTGACAAGGGCAAAGACAAATGGAGAAACAATGAGCGAAATGCACGCCACGCCATGACATATAGAAGGCAGTTAAATATGGCAAAGAGGGAAGAAGTGAGGTTAGAAAACTACAAAGGAAGAAACCCCATGTCAAGATCACAATGGCGAAGGCAACAGAGAATTTGAAAGGCTGAAAGGGAAGCTATAGCAGATAAAGGAGCAACTTCGATCAAAAACCAAGGAGAATCAAGCACCAACAAACCTATACCAAATAATCAACCTGAGGACAAACCCCCAGTTAGTAGGAGACTATTCTCTGAAACACAACCAAATGATTCAAAGGAGTACACACCAGGTCCAGAAGAAGACGAGGATATGCTAACGGACAACTTCGAATCAGAGGGGGAGTCTTCACTCAATATCAATTGCAACGTGGTATCTGTACTACCTTGTGAGTTTGGACAGGAAACTGAGATCGAAGAGCATGAGGAGGATGATACAATAGATCTGATGAAGCATAGGCCAGTGTGTTACTACGTAATGGATAACGGAGCGGTCGAAGAGCAGAATGCTTTCTTCGAGCGCCTAGAGCCAGCTATGAAAAATCATCTGAAGCCATTATTCATTCGAGCAAAGGTTGGTACCCATGGCGTAAATAAGGTCTTAGTGGATGGGGGCGCTGCAGTTAACTTAATACCCCATTTCATGCTGAAAAAGTTAGGAATACATGAGGATGACATCAAACCACACAACATGGTCCTATCCAACTATGAAGGGAAAGTAGGTCAAACATTGGGGGTAGTTCAACTGGACTTGACGGTAGGATCGAGCTGCAGGCCCACCATGTTCATGGTGATCGAAGCCAAAGCCAACTATAACTTGTTGTTGGGAAGAGTGGATCCATGGCGTAGGAGCAGTTCCTTCGTCAATGCATCAGAGGTTGGTTTTATAGAGAGAAGATGGGATTGTGGAGAACATTGAAGCGGACCAGAGTTACTTCATGACAGCAGTCAACTTGGTTGACAAGAGAAATTATGACAAACACTTGGCCAAGATTGCTCCTTGTGCCCCTAACGACGAAATCAACGAAACCAGGAACGCACACTATTATATGACCCTCCGCCATGATGGCATGTATTGGGATAGAAGAATAGTCAGTGAAGATGAAGGAGTCGAAGGTACTACGCAAAGACGGCCAGCAGGCTGGGAGTTCGACAACCTTGCTCATGATTGAGTCCTCCTTCTTCGAAAGGATTTCGGCCTATATGGCTGAGAACGAATGGAAAGCGGCCTTAGAGGCTGAAATAGATAAATTGGCTATAGAAGTGAACGAAATAAATGGGGATGGTTCGAAAGGCTCACCCTTTGAAGAATACGAAATAGATCAAAGGCTAGATGCCATCTATGATAAAGAACCCTTAGGCTTCGAGAAGGACCCCATAGACTCAAGTGCCAAAATGTTGGCGCAGGATCCGCTCGAAGAAGTGAATTTGGGGGATGAGAACACGAAAAGAATAACCTACATAAGCGCAAAACTTAATCCAGGCCTCAAGCAGGAAGTGATCGAAGTCCTCAAGAGAAACAAAGATTGCTTCGCGTGGGACTATGATGAAATGCCTGGTTTAAAGAGGGAGTTAGTGGAGCACATACTTCCAATCAAGGATGGCAAGAAGCCCATCAAGAAAACTCCTAGAAGATTCACACCAGCGGTTCTCACAAAGATCAAAGCTGAGATCGAAAGGTTGTTGCGCTGCAGATTCATCAGAACCACAAGGTATGTCGAATGGTTAGCAAATATAGTACATGTTATTAAGAAAAATGGCTCTCTGAGAATTTGCATAGATTTTAGGGATTTAAATACTGCAACCCCTAAAGATGAGTACTCCATGCCTGTGGCAGAAATGTTAATAGACTCTGTTGCAGGATTCGAATATTTAAGTATGTTAGACGGATACTCTGGGTACAATCAGATTTTTATTGCTGAAGAAGATGTTGCCAAGACAGCATTTCGTTGTCCAGGAGCCTTAGGCACCTACGAATGGGTAGTGATGCCTTTTGGTTTAAAAAATGCTGGGGCAACTTATCAAAGGGCAATGAATTCGATTTTCCATGATTTCATTGAAACCTTTATGCAGGTGTATATTGATGATATAGTCATCAAATCTATATCTGCAGAAACCCATTTGCATCATTTGAGCCAATCATTCGAACGAATGAGAAAACATGGCTTAAAAATGAACCCCCTTAAGTGTGCATTTTTTGTGCAGGCTGGAGATTTCCTTGGCTTTGTGGTTCACAAAAAAGGAATCGAGATCAACCAAAATAAGACCAAAGCCATAATGGAGACGAAAGCACCTACATCAAAAAGGGAGCTGCAATCTTTGCTAGGGAAGATTAACTTTCTCAGAAGGTTCATTTCGAATCTAAGTGGAAGAACCCAAGCTTTCTCTCTGTTGCTTCGTTTGAAGCAAGGCCAAGCCTTCGAGTGGAACGAAGCCCATCAGGAGGCATTTGACAAGATAAAAAGATATCTCTCTCAGCCTCCTATCTTGTCTCCACCTTCATGGGGAAAGCCCATGAGATTGTACATATCCGCCTCTGAAGTTAGTATAGGTAGTATGTTAGCACAAGAAGATAGAAATGGCATCGAAAGAGCCATATACTATTTAAGTAGGGTATTGAATGATGCAGAGACTAGATATAGCAATATAGAAAAGCTATGTCTCTGTTTGTACTTTTCTTGTATGAAACTTAAGTATTATATAAAGCCTGTTGATGTTTATGTTTCATCTCATTTCGATGTTATCAAACACATGCTTTCGAAACCAATAATGCATAGCAGAGTTGGTAAATGGGCTTTAGCCTTAACAGAATATTCTTTGACTTTCATGCC
Organism: Vicia faba; assembly: GCA_948472305.1. Lineage (NCBI taxonomy): Eukaryota > Viridiplantae > Streptophyta > Magnoliopsida > Fabales > Fabaceae > Vicia > Vicia faba. Next base: position 979,713,097 of record OX451736.1, on the reverse strand, counting down.
TTTAAGAGCTGTGAAAGGTCAAGTAATTTCTGATTTCATTGTGGATCATTCATTAGTCGAAAAGACTGTCATGGGTTACGTTGAAATGCAACCTTGGGAATTATACTTTGATGGTTCGACCCATAGGGGTGGTAGTGGTGTTGGAGTTCTTATAATTTCTCCTGAAGGAATTCCAACAAAATTCAAGTATAAGTTAGATGGTCCTCGTTGCTCGAACAACAAAGATGAGTACGAAGCGCTCATTGTTGGACTTGAAGCTTTGTTGGAATTGGGGGCAACTAGAGTCGAAATTAAAGGAGACTCAGAGTTAGTGGTCAAGCAAATAACAAAGGAGTACAAATGCATAAAGGAAAATCTGATGACATACTTCGTCATAGTTAACAGGCTACTTAGAAAATTCGAATACATGGATATTCAACATATACCAAGAATAGAAAACCAAGAAGCAAATGACTTAGCACAGTTGGCTTCAGGTTATAAAGTTTCTACCAAAAACTTTGAGGATTTGGTCGAATTGAGAGGTAGGGTTATGGCTACTAGACTCTTACCATCAGATCTAGAGAATATAAAATTAGGTTGTAAACAGGGATTCGAGGTACTAGCCATAGACACCTTATCAGATGCATATTGGCAAAGTCCACTTATGAGTTATTTAACAAATCCAACATTGAATGTTGATAGGAAGACAAAATATAGAGCATTATCATATGTCCTCATGGGAAATGAATTGTTCAAAAAGACCCAGGAAGGCGTATTACTGAAATGCCTAGGAGAAAGTGAGGCATACTTAGCATTGTCAGAAGTCCACAATGGGGCATGTGGGGCACATCAAGCAGGTCATAAAATGAAATGGTTGTTATTTCGATATGGCATGTATTGGCCCAGCATGCTCAAAGATTGTATAGACTTTGCTAAAGGGTGTGAAGAATGCCAGAAACATGCAGGAATTCAACATGCTCCTGCAAGTGAGTTACATTCGATCATTAAACCATGGCCCTTTAGAGGATGGGCATTAGATTTAATAGGAGAAATTAATCCTGCTTCGTCTAAAGGACAAAAATATATCTTGGTAGGAATAGATTATTTTACCAAGTGGATCGAAGTAATACCATTAATAGATGATGATCAAGAGGCTATTATTGAGTTCATACATTAACAAATTATCTATAGGTTCGGATTGCCAGAGAGCATAACCACAGACCAAGGTTCTGTGTTTACTGGTAGGAAGATGCAAGAATTTGCTCAAGAGATGGGGTTTAGATTACTAACATCAACACCATATTATGCTCAAGCAAATGGTCAGGTCGAAGCAGCCAATAAAGTGATAATAGGGTTAATTAAGAAACATATTGGTAAAAAGCCAAGGAACTGGCACAAGACTTTGGACCAAATATTATGGGCCTGTAGAACATCTCCTAAAGAAGCTACTAACACCAAGCCTTTCCAACTAACATTTGGTCATGATGCAGTTCTACCAGTAGAAATTCATCTACAATCAGTTCGAATTCAAAGACAAAACGAGATCCCATCTGAATTATATTGGGAGATGATGATGAATGAGTTAGTTGAGTTAGATGAAGTTAGATTGCATGCATTGGAAATCCTAATGAGACAAAAGGAAAGGGTAGCCAGGGCATATAACAAAAGGGTGAAAGGAAAAGCATTCACTATTAATGACTTAGTCTGGAAAGTCATATTGCCCATAGACAAGAAAAATAAAACATTAGGTAAATGGTCACCCCATTGGGAAGGACCTTTTCGAATAGTAAAGATATTTTCAAACAATGCATATGAAATCGAAGAGTTGGTTGATGATAAGCGAATCCTAAAGGTTAATGGGAAATATTTAAAGAAATATAAGCCACGCCTGCAGGAGATTCGAATAATAACAACATAATCGAAACATCATAAAGGAATGCCAAAATGGTAATAGAGATTGCCAAAATGGCGTTGTTTGGATATTACAGACCAAAATTCAACCAAGATTCAAAACTAATTAAAAAAACAGAGATTTTAAAAATAGGCATTATTCCTCAATCTATCAAAAGTACTCCGAAAGGACTCAAGCCTTTGTTTAGTGAAGCGCCTTGCTCCTTTCAGGGTAGCTACTTCTCCCTTAAGTTGCTTTGATGTTTCCATTTCTGCAAGTCCTTTGTTGAGGAGCTCTTCGAACTGATTGCCAGCAGTATTGGTTCATATGCCAATTGTTGTTGTTGAGCCTCCTTAACCTTTTGTTGGAGCTCTTGAATTTGCTTTTCCCAGAGAAGGATAGATTGAGCTCGAGCTTCATAGTCAGTTTTGGCTTGCTTTATATGCATGGCTTGGTCTTCAGCTTCTTTAGAGAGCTTCGAAGCATGCTCATAAGAAGCGTCCATGGCAGTTCGTTTCTCCTGGACCTTTTTAGTGGCAAATTCGTCTTGAAGAAGACACCCAGTCACATTATCCAGCAAAGCTTGAAGATCGAATAATATGGTGCTGACTGGCAAAGAGCAGGTGGCGAGGTTAACTTGCGTAAGTAGCTCCTTCATGGTGTAGCAAGTTGTACTATCCTTCTTGAGCACTTCGAACAAGTCCACATCAAGGATTGTTCTCCTAATCTTGTTAAGGAGTACAACTCTATCATCTGAGGGCAATGGATCGTTAGTCGAACTAGTACCAGCCCTAGCAAGAGGAGCGTCCCTTTGAGCTAGTTTAGCCTTCATATACCCAATTGGGTCATTTCGTCTTAGGAGAGCTAACTCCTCTTCAGTCATTTGAGATTGAGACGATTGAGGAAGTTCCATACGCAAGGGAGTCACATCCATCTCGACTTCCATAGGCTCATTGGTCTGGTCACCATCACCTTCACTTTTTTCTTGCTCATTGCCTTCTTCATCATTGACCAGATCCACCACTTCGATATCATTGTTCTCACTGCTATTGACATCTGACTCTATTCCATCAGTCGAACCATTCTGGGCATCTTCTTCCTCGGATCCTTCCTCTGCAGATTCTTCTTTCTCTTGATCAGAATCAGCCTTCTCCTCTTCAGCATGAATGTCCTTTGGGCTCTCTTGAAGGGTTTCGAGAGGAGACTTTGGAAGAGAAGTTTTTGGTAAAATCTCTGCAGATTCATGAAGCGTTGCTTCGTTCGTTTCTTTCGAAGGAGGAGAAGTGCCTTGGTCATCTTGTTGCTCTGAAGCCCCAGTCGGAACCCCCATGTTGGAGGATCCTTTGTTTTGCACCAGGTTACTGGAGTCCCCATGAGGAGAAGAGTTGATGGGAGCAGCAGTTTTTGATGGAGAAGTCGAAGTAGTAAGAGTTGGGTTCGAAATGTCCTATAGAGACAAAGAATATTAAGAGCATGCACCAAGGTAATGAATAACTATTTTTGTTAAAGATTCGAGTTCAATTTACCTGTGGATTCTCAGAGGAAAGGTTACTATCTATATGTTCCAACATTACGTTGGAGGTCGAAGGTGGATTTTTGGATTTTGTTGAGGGAGCAGCATCTCTGGAATCGAGTCCAGAAATTCCAGTTGGTTCAGCGCCTTTAGAAACTTCTTTCTTCTGCTTCTTCTTCGAAGCGGTTGGTGAATTCCCTCCAGCATTGGGATTCTTCCCAGTAGTGCTTGTTTTCCTTTTCTTCGGAGTGGTTGGTGGGAGTTTGTTAGTCTGAAAAGATTTAAACATGAGTTAGATCTAAATCATGAATTTTAGTTTATTCGAAACATCAGGACTAATTGACTACTTGTGGAGTTGGAACAGTTGTTATTGCTGGTGTTGTTGTTGTTGCAGTAGTAGTTGTTGGTATGGCTAAGGGCACATCATCAGTGGTTTCGACAGATTGTTGGAAGGTGCTTCCTTCTTTAGACTTCAAAGCAACGGACTTTATCCTGATGGCTGAAAATCGAAACAATTAAGGTAAATGTTAAAAATGAAGAAAGTAAGAAACATTTGGGATTTTCCCAAGCATTCGCACATACGCCTTGATTAGATATAATCGACATGGCAGAAAGGTCATAGCAAAGATGTCCTGGGAAATCATGGAGCCAATGACGAGCCCATGTCACAGTCTCAGATGGCTTTGGTTTCTTTTGAAGGTATTTGAACATTTCTTTGCAAGTGAACCACCAAGGGTATGGAGGAAACCAAGCCAGAGCCAGTTCTGAGGTAGGCAACCTAGGAAATTTAGGTGGATACATTTCGAGTGCCAACCTATACCTATCCTCAGGTGACAACCCTGAAGGAAGTTTGAGCTTAGAAATTTTTTCTTTAAATTTTTCCTTCAAGGTCTCAGCCGCTTGATGCACAGTGGTTTCCAAGTGTGTGGGATCATAAGTGGTTTCGAAATAATTTTGAAAAGCCCTAATCTCTTTGGCGTGAGTGAACATAACTTTCTTGGAGTGTACCTGCACATCAAACGCATCAATTAGTTTCTGTTGAATGGAGAGGGTATCGAACATATAAGATTGGTAGAACTTAGTCCACCATTCCAGAAAACCCTTCGCTGTGAAGTGTGTGGGTTCAAAAGGTAGTAGTTCGAATTGAGCGAAGTCTTGATATTGTTCTTGTTGCAGTTTGGCTTCTCTTGCTTTAAAGGTTCGACCAGAAGTGATGGCACTCTCTGTTTGGAACAGAGGTTCAGGGATTAACTGACACAAGCCAAATTGTCTGGAAACAAAGTTAGGTTGATATGCAAAGAGGAAGATTTGATTCTTGGAAGGAGTGATTCGTGAGGAAATTAATCTAGGAAGCAAAAAGGCTTTCCAAATATCTTGAATTTCTTTACTTTTAACTGCTTCTGAAAGAGACATGGTGAACCATGATGGTCCATAAGTCCTTGAAGCAAAGGGTGCCATGGTCTCTCCAAATTTGTGTCTTTTGGAAAAAATCATGATGTAGTTTGAGAAAAGGACTTTGAAGTCATCTTTATCATCATTCGGGGTGAGTTTCCGCAGCCTTGTACCTTCAATAATTCTATCCGCTATCTCCGGATCTTGTTCAACAACGGTGGCAGTAGTTGATAATGAGGATTCAAACACGGCATTAAGCCATAATTGGAGTAACCAGAAGGGGCCAGCTAGAAGGATGTTTTTGGGAGTATGGGACTTCAAACTCGAAACGGCTGATCTTAAGCTTTCGTAAAGATCAACAATTAATAGTTCGCTCAAACATACCCTCCTATTCTCATGTAAGTCTCTAGCTAAAGGGATGAACCTGCTTGCTACCTGTAAGGACCTGCTATAGAATACATATCTTGATAACCATAAAGTGAGAAAAGAAATATGTTCCACATCTGACACACTATCTCCTTCAGTGTGGTAATGGCTAATGAATTTGGAAAAACTGGCTAATTTGACATCAAAGTCAATAATACTGGAGTGTTCTTCATTATCAGGGATGTAGGTTTCTCCTACTGGTGACAAACCAGTGATGGCTACTATATCAAAAAACGTGGGTGTTATCATTCCCCCAGGGAGATGAAAGGTGTTGTAGGTGCTGTCCCAGAAATATAAGGATGCAAATAACAGTGGATGACTATAGGTGAAGCCTGGTTTCGATAACTTAAACAGATTATAGATTCCTAATTCCTCCCATTGCTGGGATTTCTTGGCTTCTACTTTGGTGAGCCAGTTTTGGTAAGCTATGTCAGAGGTAGGGCAGGATCGGAATGGTTTAAAGTTGCTCTTCACGTAGTCTAACACAAAGGGATCTTTTGGGGGAACGGTTGGAATTTCTATGGTTTCGAATCAGAAGACTCGCCTATCTTAGGGATATCCATCTTATTAAACAAGGATTTAAAGTTGTAACAGACAGGGAAGATTTTTCTAGTATCTTTCAAGATTTCAAAAACTGTAAGAGGACCCATTAGAACAAACCTCTTTCTAGCAGCGTTAGTTAGAATCAGTACCTGAGAGGCGTAGAGCATTTCCTTTTCCTTGGAGATCATTTGGGGGATAAGCATAGATTGACCTTGATAAGTACCTACTTTGCTTTCCATAATTGTTCCTGTGGTCTTGCTTTTCTTCTTGGAAGTTTTCTTCAGTTGGGATGATGTTGTTGAAGACATTGTTGAAGATTGTTGGAAGTTTTAGGGTTTTAGTAAGAATAGAGGAAGAAAAGGTTTCAGAATGTGAAAAAAGAATAGAAAACTAAGTTGATTAGTTTTTATAGTGTGGAAGTTTAAACATCCACTAAGTGAGACTAGGACACGTGGGAGTCGTGGGTTGGATTGAGGAGGAGGTGGTATAAAGGCTGATATTGGTAATAAGCGTGATTAATAATAATCATTGTTTTATAACCGCACCATGCTGTGAATACTGATTCAAGACAGTTAAGAAATCCAAGAGGCGTCGTGATTGACGTGGTTGAGGTCATACACAGTAAATGTTATGATTACTCAAAAGTCACATCAAAATCTTGCAAATATATTTAAAATAAGTGTTTCTCAAAGGATCGAAATACATATTTTAAAGGGGAATTTTGTTGGCTGAAGATTTTGATGATACAGTTCGAAATGAAGCAGTATGGATGTTTCGTTGGAATAAAGAAAAATGTTACAGTTCGAAATGGTAGAAGCGGTTCTTCGAACGGACATGTCAAAGCTCGGAGCTTCGATTGACAGTTGTGAAGATATATTTAAAAGAAGCCTCGAAGTGGTAACGAGACTGTGTCTGTGAAATGAGTTCGAAACGAAGATTGCCATAGGCATTTGAAATTCAAACACGAGCCGGATGTTGGAATTCAAATATATATGCGCTGGAGCGTTCGAAGACGCGTGGAAGCTAGAGAGGAGCAGTGCTCTGCATGTTCTGAACGTGGCAGAATCTTATAGGCAAGACCGTTATGGTCGAAGTAGTATAAATAGAAGTCTTAGCGTTAGGATTTGGTGTGTCATATCTATTGTACAAAATTCAGTAAACATTCAAAATACCACATGGCTAGGGAAACGAATGCTCGAACAATGTACGTATGATAACACCAAACATTTATAATTCAGTAAAACTCTTTATCTTTTCCAGTTTATCTTCCATTTTCATGTCAATGTCATTCAAATACCTTTACATTCAAAGTCATTTACTGATTTCTTGCATTTAAACACTTTTCTTCTATTCGAATCCTTTACATTTCAGAAACTCTTTTACATTTCATGCTTTTATATTCATGCTTTTTACATTAAAGTCTTTACATTCATAGTCATTTACTTATTTCTGCATGTAAACATTTCTTTGCAATCGAATCTTTATTTATTCAATTCAGTTTCATATTTCTTTACTTGATCATGTCATTAGATTCTTTTAACATGGTAATCGAAGTGAATTGAACGTCTATAAAACATTCTAAACACAAATCCTAACTATGAATATCAGTTTTGCAATTAGATTTATCCAAACGACCAATACCCCATAGGATCAATCTAGTCGATCCTGCAAGTTACCAGAGAGATTAAATAACAGTCATTAAGATTATTTGATAGTTTGGAGGACTAGCGGTTGTTTACCAAAAATCACTGTAAACACCCCCATATTCTTATGTTTTATTGACTGGACATAGAATCATCTTTGTTGGTATCTGTTGACTTGATGATATGTATTAATTAAATTTATATTAATGTTATATTAGAGTTCATGTTCATCCAGACATTCTACAATGATTCCTTTTAGTTCTTCCTTCTCTCTCAGTCGCGGCTTTGTTCACAAACTTCCTCTCAAGAGAAACGACACAACTTACCTTCTTCTTCGATTCGTTCAACACAACGCCACCATGAGATCACTGTTCATTCTCGGCTTCGCTCTATTATCGTTTCAACCTTCGCAATCCATTTCTCTGCTGCGCTCACCTCCATTCGTCTGCTCATCCATTTTCTCCTTCGATTTTCGCTTTCGGGTTTTAATCTCACTCACCTCCAGCCAATCCGAACGAAAACACAACAAAGTCGAGCATTTTACGTAGCTAACACACAGTGCAGAATGAAGCAAAAGGAAGAAGGAAAGTGAAGCAACGTTTACCTGTCGGAGTAGTTCTGATGGCTCTTCGAAAATGATGAAGATGAGTAGAAATCCATAGGTAAGTTAAAGCGAAACAACGTTTATCTGCCGGAGTAGCTCTGACGGATCTTCGAAAATGATGAAGATGAGTAGAAATTTAGAGCTAAGTTTAGCTTTCAATTCTCCTTCGTATTTTCTTCTTTGACTCAGTTCTCCGTGTTTTTATGCATTCAGTTACGAGTGTGTTTTTGTGGTTGATGATTGTGGTTTTAAGAATTTGCAGAGAATTAGTGAAGCGGATTGAAGAAGACGATGATGATGATGATGATGATGATGCAGTGAAGTTGTTGCTGCAGATTATTGATGAAGAAAGAGGAGAAGTTCAATGATGTTGTTCAGTTATTGAGGAAGATGATTGAAGATAAATATGATGCACAGTGATTTTGTGGTGAATTAGAGCCGAGAGAGATTTTGGGAGATTTACAGAAAATGAATCGTTTTTCCTCTTTGAATCTGAAGATGAAATCTATTTTATAGGTAGTTAAAGCTCGAGGAAATTTGTTACAGTTTGAATGCTTACGAGCCTTTGGATTGAAAGTTGGTTACAACAAATGAAGTGTGGAGATTGAATCACTGATTGATAGGTAAATTCTATTATGAGCTTTATCATCTCTTCTGAGTTTCTATTAATGAATTTTCTTGTATTTTTGTTATGATTTCCTCACGGTTTCTTCCTATTTGTCCTGATTTTCTCTTCTATTTTTTTTTTGTTTATTCTGCTGAGCGGGAAAAGACTTGAAACTATACTGGAAAATTTAATTTTCTTGTTAAGTACGAGCTAATATAACCTGAACCAGTTTTTTGTGAACTAAACCTGCTATGCAGGAACTGGTTTTATCAGATATGGCGCAGGTGTTGGCTCTGTACAAAACTGCTTTGGATAATTTGAATTGAATTTTGGCACCAATGTATGCAGCATGACACTGTTTTGTAGCAAATGGTAGCAAGACATATGGAATTAATTATACATGTCATCAAGTGAACAAATATCAACAAGGAACAAGGATGATTCTATACTCAGTCAATAAAACATGAGAATAGAGGTGTGCGGAAATAAAATCTATATTTTTAAGGGGAATCTAAAAAAAAAATTAATAAGAAAAAAAACAAAACTCATCCTAATGAAAAGGGGTTACATATATTTATTCCAAAAGCAAAAGATCATTTTCTTATCTATAGCTTAGCTATTTATGTTCAAAAGGATATCACAAAGACATTATGTAAGAGTTGAACAGAAAAGTTTTCAATCTCGAATAGAGCGTGAAGCAGCCAACTCAAAAAACGAATTAATATAATGACCTCTATTTAATTATATTTTTAACAAATAACATGAATAGATATAACAATATATTTAATGTAAAATTAAACAAATAAATTAAAATAAATAAAATATTTATGATTAATTTTAAAAACTCACAAAAATTCACAAGTCTTGATCAAAGCACTCAATCAACATCAACAAATATTAATCAAAATATTACATATCAAAAACCAACAAAAAGTCGAGGAAATAAAGAAGCATATAGAAGTCTTAAAGTCTACTATACTTAAAAGACTAAATGATAAAATTCAGATTAACAGAGAAATCAAAGTTCATCATAATCAACGTACTTAAAGAAAAAAAACATCATCAAACAAGTCTTTTTTAACATATTCCTCCTCATCCTACACTTCATTATCTTCTTCCAATTCTTGATTTTATTTCAACATCTTATATCACCATTCCTATTGTCATGCGACCCTAGATGCATTTGCAAAGGCATGTTTCTTTGATATTTCCTTTATAATATAGGTTGTAGGTTCATTAATTAATATCCAATGTGTATTGACAATATAAGATCAAAGTTAAATCTTCATTTTCCTAAACCATATCTTCTATAGCTTCACCATCTTCTCCTATATCTCACATCTCACCCAATAACTATTCAGTGGGATAATTAATATCATTCAAGACCATGTAGTCAATCTTATCACACCAATCACACTGTTCTTTCAAAACTTAGTTATACTTGTTGAAAATCAAATCTTGCAACTTTTGATACTCAAGTTTTTTTCTCTTCTTGGAATGAATATATAATATAATTAAAAATATTAGTTTAATAACCCAGATTATAAGGAACTCTATTAGCCTAGTTAAATTTAATACTTATATGTTTAAAAGTGCTCAAGTGAAGCACTACAAAATAAACTCAACACTTTAACAACCAATAGTTGCAAAAGTGGAGTTTATACCCCTTAAGTTTTTCATCAAAAAATTATTTACATTAGGATATACATAAGATGTTTTGGGCTAAAATTGTAAGAAATGAACTTCCTTCTTACCGGAAGCTAATGAGGATCTTTTTCAAATTTCTCCCACCTATTTCAAATAGGCCTTCAAACACCCTTATATTGTGCCAGTTGATATGTATTCACATCTTCACTTCATAAAATTCACTAAGAATTTGTTTAAGAGTTCAAAGGGAAATGGATGGAAGGGCTTTGAAAAAAGAGAAAGATAGAGAAACAATAGAGCAATTTATGTGGAGAAGATTTTGTAGAACTTTGTTAGTACAATAATCAGAGGAGGATCGAGTGAAGAACATTCTTACTAATGTTGTGTTTTCTATATAGACAAAGCCACAAATTACCAATCAGTTATATTCGTGTCATCATCATCGAATACAGACCGTAGTAGATAGAAACTCTGCTTTACTTATTGTTCTATTTTTTTACCAAAACTAAAATTTATTTTATAACCACTTATTTTATGTTGATATAACATTACTTTTCATTTCTATAAAGATATTTTCTAAGACTAATTTTCCATGTCAACTTCTGTATTGATTTCAATTAAGCCACAACCATAAATTACAACTTTTATTATCAATTTAATTTCACATCAATATATTGTAGTTTTACCCATACATTTCATGGGAAAAAAAAATGAAAGAATGACAATGTTATTACAATGATGATGGTTTAATGTATATTTAAATTATCAAATGACTATTATTAAGCTATATTAGCTCATTTGTATGATGTCAGGAACGAAAACTATATTTAATTTTTTTTTATGTAAAGTCAATTATATATAGTGGAGAGAAAATTTCAAAGTTATAGAAATCATCAATTTATTGATGATTAGGGGAAAATTAAGTTAGCTATTCATAACACAACAATTAATATAAATAGTTGTTACATTGTAATATTTTTTATCATCTCATAATCTTCCAAGAGTTTAATAGACAAATACTTCTCCTTAGTTCTATACTTTTATCTCTTATTTTAGTTGTCTTAATATTATTTTATTACTTTGATACCCAACATTGGTATCAGAGCTATTGGTGTAGGTTCATATTCCGCTGCGATTCATGGTTATTATCCACACATGTGATTGTATACTTTTACAGTGATTGTTAACGTATACCGGATTTATTCTAGTGTGCGGTAAAAATATACAATAATGTTCATGTATACTTTGCTATTCATGGTGAAGTTGTGTTAGCCTGTTCAGTTGCTAATTTTTGGTGTAAAACCTTGACAACAAAATTTGAGATTGAGAAGTTCAATGGAGTAATTTCTCCCTGTGGAAATTGAAGATAAAAGCAATCATGAGGAAGGATAATTGTTTAGCAGCAACTAAAGATAGAGCTGATGGAATATTTGACGAAAAGTGGAATGAGATGGATAGCAATGTTGTTGCCAATTTGCACTTAGTATTGGCAGATTCAGTTTTGTCTAGCGTTGTCGAAAAGAAAACTGCAAAGGAGATATGTGATGTCCTCATCAAATTGTACGAGGTCAGGTCACTACACAACCACATTTTCTTAAAGAGAAGACTCTACACTCTTTGAATGAGTGAATCCACATCTGTGACAAATCACATCAACACTCTAAATACAATGTTAGCTCAACTTACATCGACAAATTTTAGAATAGTAGAAAATGAACATGCGAAACTTCTACTTCAGAGCTTACCAGATTCATATGATCCACTCGTCCTTAACTTAACAAATAATAATGTTACAAACCGTCTATACTTTGATAATGTTATCGGAGCTAATATTGAGGAAGAGTCCTGGCGTATAAATAAGGAAGACCGTCAAGAAAACTCAACAAATAGAAGCTTTGACAATGACGAGAGGAAGATCAGTGGAACATGGCCTCAGTGGGAGTCAAAATCATGGTAGATCAAAATCTCGAAGTAAGGTGAATGTGAGATGCTACAATTGTGGCAAGAAAGGGCACTTGAAAAGAGATTGTTGGTTTAAGAAGAATGGTGAGAAGTCTTCTGAGGCAAGTTCATCTCAGGGATGTATTGCCAAAACCTCTGATGATGGAGATATTCTATATAGTGGAGTAACAACTGGTTCCAAGGGTAGTAAACAGCTCACTGACGTTTGGATAATTGATTCAGGAGAAACATGGCACATGACTTCTCGACGAGATTGTTTTTACACTTATCAACCTATGTCAAAAGGATCAGTGTTCATGGGAAATGATTACGCCTTAGAAATTTCTAGTGTCAGTACTGTCAAAATAAAAATATAGGATGGTACAGTTCGCACAATTCAAGAGGTATGACATGTGAAAGGGTTGAAGAAGAATTTATTGTCAATTGTATAATTAGATAACCTCGGGTGCAAGACCCATATTAAAGGTGGGATCTTGAAGGTGGTGAGAGGTTCTCTAGTAGTGATGAAGGAAGAAAAGCTATATGCAAATCTATACATTCTTATGGGAGAGACGTTGCTAGAGGGTAATGTGTCAGTTGAATCGACTAGTCAAGACAACTCAACAACAATGCGGCATCACAGACTAGGCCATATGTTAGAACGAGGCTTAAAAGTTCTTGTATAACGTAATCTCATACCTGAGCTTAAAATGGTAAATTTACCTTTCTGTGAGCACTGTATGATGAGTAAGCAGCATAGATTAAGTTTGCTAAGTAAAATTCTAGAAGAAAACACATACTGGACTCGATTCATTGTAATGTGTGGTAGTCACCGGAAATACCCACAGGAGGATCAAAATAATTTGTATCATTCATTGATGACTACTCCAGGCGATTATGGGTGTACCCGATCAAAAAGAAGTCAGATTTGTATCCAGTATTCAAGGAGTTCAAAGCACTAGTGGAGCATGAAACAGATAAAAAGATAAAATGCTTGAGAATAGACAATGGAGGAGAATATATAGACGTTGATTTTTTGGCATTTTGCAAGCAAGGTGGTATTAAGAGATAATTTACTATTGCTCATACACCTCAGTAGAATGGAGTAGTAGAGCAGATGAACTCTCCTAGAGAGGACTAGAGCTATGTTGCAAACTGTAGGATTAGCCAAGTCCTTTTGGGTAGAAGCACTGAAAACGGCATGTTACATGATAAACTGATCACCATCAACTACGTTTAGTTTAAAGACACCGATGGAAATGTAGAATAAAAATCCAGGAAATTATTCTTCTTTACATGTGTTTAGTTGTCCTATGTACGTGATGTAAAACTCCCAAGAAAGAACCAAGTTGGATCCTAAATCAAGAAAATGCATATTCTTGGGTTATGCTGACGGTGTTAAGGGGTATCGTCTGTGGGATCCCACTTCCCACAAGATTATCGTTAGCGGGGATGTAATATTTGCAGAAAATGAATTACAAAGTGAGCAGGAAAATGGCGGCACACCTAAAGATGTTCCTACTATTAATATAGATGGAAAGTCTGGAGAAGAAGATTCTTTTGAAGCAAAACTGGAACCAAATCACGAGGTACAAGAACCAGAAGAAGCCAATGATGTTCAACCGAGATGAACATCACGTCAGATAAGGAAACTGTCATGGCAATCGGAGTATGTGATGGTTAGTCATGATGCATATTGTCTTCTATCAGAAGATGGAGAACCATCAACTTTTCATGAGACGCTAAATGATTCAGATACTTCTTTGTGGATGGAAACAATGCAGGGGTAGATTGAAGCCTTACATAGGAACAACACTTGGGAACTTTTTGAACTTACCAAAGGTCGGAAAGTCATTGGAAACAAATGGGTGTTCAAAATTAAATGAGATGGCAACAACCAAGTGGAACGATATCGTGCAAGACTGGTGGTCAAAGGATATGCTTAGAAAAAGGCATTGATTTCAATGAGATATTCTCTCCAGTGGTAAGACTTACTACTATCAGAGTAGTTCTTGTAATGTGTATCACATTTGATTTACATCTTGAGCAGTTAGATGTGAAGACTGCATTTCTTCATGGAGAATGTTGGAGTGGTGTAGCGGCAAGCAACAAAAGTTCTGGAAATATTTATCCAGAAATTTATCGTGTCCACAGAGATTGGTTATTGAATTGTCGTTCGAAAAATTCTCGCGTTTATGAGTTTGAGGATAAATGGTATAGAAAAGTATCAACAGAAAATAAATGTACAAAAGTAAAAACTAAGGAAGAACTTATCAAGCCTGTATATAATCTACTCATCACAGACTTAAATCTATTGACCAGTTACATTCAACCTAACAATACTCATCAATGTCACCATGTATCACTCACAACCTAAGTCATTTATAACCCAAAATGAGAGACCGACTTTATCACCAAGAAAATGATATATCTACCTCCTCAACAACATAGAAGTCAACTATGAAATCGCATAGACGATCTCTCAGCATAATCAACCATACAGAAGCATTAAGCTCTGATACCCAAGTAGATGTCAGCTCTAGATCTATCTCTAGAGTTTAGAAACTAACAGATAATCATCCTAGATAAGAATCTAAGCATCAATTTTCCTTTTCATTTCCATCATCAATCATCACATGAAACAAGAAAAGAGAAATAGTTAGAAACATGAACAATGAACAAAAAAACGTTTCATACAAGTTTTCTTTTCAATTTCATCATTAGGGTTTTCGTTTAAGGAATAAAAAAAAGGTTTGTTTTTCAATCATGTTCAAATGTATATTAAAGCCTCATACAAATTTGGGTTTAATCATAGGCCTAAGTCTATTGCAAATCACAAATAGATTGGTTCACAATAGACAAATTCAAAGAAGTTCAAAATAGAATTTCATCACAAGACCAGCCCAGTTAGAACAAGTACAGGTTCAAAGGCCCAATAGCAAAGAGTCAAAAAAATCAGAATTATCACAGCCCAAGCATAATTCAGCAAGTCAGAATTCAAGCCTAACAAAAGTCTCAATTGTTTTACAAACAAAATCTAATTCAAGTACCAATCATAGGGCAAGTTTCATCTCTACTACAAATCACAAATTTAGTTGGTTCACAATGAGACAAAATCAAAGAGAAAAACTCAGAAAAAGTTCACCATAGTCAGAACTGTCAAACAAAAAGCATCACAAAAAACCAGAAGCAACTAAGCCAACAAGCAACAAGTACAAAAAATCCAAACTAGCAAGCAACGGGGCCAACAAGTAATAGGCATAACATAGCAAAAGTAAAACAAAGTTGACATATCATAAAGTCAAAAGTCCAAGACGAAAAGCATTTTCAAAAAGTGTCATCACAAGTCCAATTCAAAAGAAAAACCCTATTGCACAAGATATAAAAAAAGGGGCCATGGTTCACAAGAAAAGCACAGTCCACACATAAACAGATACAGAGAAACAAAGGCCACAGAAAATACGAGAGACAACAAACCAAAAAACTTTGTTCATTTTTGTCTTTACACAAACCCTTGAGAAATTGAAAACCAACAGGGGCAACAGTTCAAACAAATATACAGAGACAAAAACAGTGGCAAAGGACCACAAACCCTACAAAAAATTTCATCATTTTCCTAACCCTTCAAAATTGGTAGAAGAGGAACAAAGAAGAAGAGAAAATACAGAAACGAAAGGAGTCACAAACATTTCAAGAGATAAAACAAAGAGAAAGATCAGAATAATCTCACCCAAAGGTTAAAGCGGTAAATCCAAGCTTCACGGGGATTTTTCTTCTTCTCTTTTCCTTTCCTCTTTCTTTTTCCCTTTGCGTATTGTTTCTGCAAATCGAGTTCTTAGGGTTTCATTTTCTTTCTCAAAATCATTGGATCCACTGTAATAATCAAACACAACAATAAGTTAATAAACACAAGAAACTAACAAGAACAATAGAAATAGAACATATTGTAAGAGATAGTAAATAATCACGGTGGCGCCGCTGTGATTCTTGGCGTGTTACCATCATCGCCCTGTTTTAGGTACCAAATAAGAGATAGAGAT
This sequence comes from Vicia faba, assembly GCA_948472305.1. Lineage (NCBI taxonomy): Eukaryota > Viridiplantae > Streptophyta > Magnoliopsida > Fabales > Fabaceae > Vicia > Vicia faba. The sequence goes on along the minus strand of OX451736.1, from coordinate 979,696,871 downwards.
AGAGAGGGAGAGAGAGATATAGGATGATAAATTGAACGAGATCACGCTTGAAACCCAGAGATGAACAACGCGAGACAGAGAAAGTCGTTTGAGAGAAGAGTGTGAAGCCTTTGAAGTGAAAGAGGCATGATTTGGTTTAGGGTTTTCATAAACCATTTCTATATTCTACGTCAAAAGGACCTGGTGTTTACAGTGATTTCTAGTAAACAACCGCTAGTCTTCCAATTTACTAATTATTATTGGTTACTTGCAGGATCGACTAGATTGATCCTAGAACACATGTGTCATAACTCATTTCTATGTTCATATCTATTATCTTGATAGACTTATATTGTATGTTAAGTTCGAATATGAGATTCTTAGGAAAGATTTCTAAAATGGTCTATAGGAATAAACTAACTGAATGTAGGAAGGAAAGGCTTCGAATTAGACTTGGGCTTGAATGTAAAGATAAGTGTTTGACTAAAAGGATAAAGTGAAAGTAAAGTTTCTAACGAAGTGACTGTGTTTAAAGGCAAGTAAAACAAGGAAATAGAAGGATTTAAAGGGCAAAAATACTGTAATAGCGAACTAAAATATAAAAAGACTTGTATTAAAATTGTAAAGAATGATGATGTTCAATACGTACATTGTGTCTTCTGACTCTTTTCCCTTAATTCACGGTAGTTTGAGTGTTTTGAGATCTTTTAGTACATAAAAAGTGAACATCCTAAATCTAACATAAGAACACCTATTTATAATGTCTTGACCCTAACGGTCCTATTCTAAAATCACGCCACGTTCGAAGCAAGTAGGCTTCCTATGTCTGCTGACTTCCACGCGTCTTCTAGAATGGCGCTCTTTATTTGAAATTCAAAATTTGTACCAATCGAAGCATCTTGTTCCTTCGTTGCTTTCGAAATAACCCAATTACCTGGACCGTTTCCAATTTCTGGCACCCTGACATAAAGGAGCTCTTTTATAATTCGAACACTAAAAGAAGTCCAAATCAAAATCCGTTGGAAATTGAATAATCCTTCAGCATAATGACTCCATATTTCCCACCAATATCCAATATTGATATTAATCTCCTTAGGTACTTTTATTCGAAATATTATTTTGATAGTGGTTTCTTCCTTATTCGAAATAGCCAACTAACAAATTGCCCCTCAAGAACATGTATTTCGATAGATATAAAGAAATACTTGTTTTTGACTCATCCAGGCTATTTCGAGAGTATAAAAACTCATGATGACCATACTGTACACGATGGCAGAGTAAGCGTCCTACTTTTTTTTAGCGTCCTTCTGTAGAGAAAAAAGTTTCCTGGATACTGGGGGTTTGCCCCCAGTCTGGTTCAGTGATGTTGGGTTATTGGTACTGGATTCTCCTACTCCCGTAGGTTTCAAATCCCTTGCAGCTTTTTGGTTTCTCTGGTGTCTGCGCCACTGAGACGGAGACATTGGGTTTCTGCCTTTATAATTTTCCAATCTTATTTCTTCCCTCCTGTTTGAATTGAATTGCCTCCTGTAAGCCATTGCAGTCCTGCCTCCTCGATCGAAACTGCACCACTTTCCTTTTCCCTTATCAGCATTCACTTGCAGCCATCTGTCAGTGGGGATTTCTGCAGGTAGTTTAAAGGAAACTCTCTTTGCTCCCCTGGGATAAGGGCTATCTGGCCTCCTTGGCAAACTTCTGGCTGTGCTAACAAGATTCGAAGGCATTCCTCCTTGGTGCCCCCAGCCTGACACAAACAAAATTCTCTCGAATGCTTCAGCCATTTCCTTATCATACACTGTTGCACATCTGGGACATATTAAGCATTCTGTTCCAATCTTGTGGCAATGAACCAGGAATTCGAGCAGACTTTCATCAGCTTTTGGATAGACTTTGTATAGTTGGTTGTCTTGCCTCCAGTTGACTCCTGTTCGTTCACGCTGGGCCCTTTCGAATTCAGCAGCAATTCTGGGGTTGCAGATGATACTGCACCTTGGGCATAGCAACTTTTCCTGATTTTTATTATGACAGTGGAAGAGGTATTCATGCAAACCTGCGTCCTTTCTAGGTAAGTTCTATCTTCTGTGTTCTCTTTCCCTCTCTAAACAGTGTTCCACTTCTTCCATTTCAGCGTTAAGCTGTTCGAAGTCCACCATATTCACTCCCAGCATTTGGCCAGCAGAAATTTTGACTTCTTCAAATTTCATCCTAAGACCTTCAGTGGCCTTAGCTAATTTTCTATCACTTAATATCTTTGCTTTGAGCACCTTTGGGAGGCCATCAGTAGCCTCTATTTCGTTTTTGATCAATGGGAGGCCATCAGCAGCCTCTCTTTCGTTTTCGATTAAGATGAAGTCCCCATCCTCTTCGAATTCCTCCTTTGACTCAACTTTCCCCTCAGCAATTTCCACCACATTGATGTCTAGAGGTTCAGCATAGTTAGTCTCCGCCATCAGCAACGGATCAGTATCAACTTTCATTGGATTCTTTCCCTTGTCTGAGAACTTCAGCCTTCCATCTTTGATTGCATTCTGTATCAGATCCCTGAAAAGAAAACATTGTGAGGTTTTATGGCCTAAAAAGTTGTGATATTTACAAAAGCCCTTCTTTTTCCTTTGTTCCAACAGAGTAACCTTAAGGTTAAGAGGGACTATTAACTGGCCATCTTTAACAAGTAGATAAAATATCTCATCACATTTAGTTATATCGAAAGTATAGATTTTCTTGGGGAATTTATCATTCCTTTCACTTTCGACTGAATCCTTTCCATTGGAAGGAAGTAGAACTTTGCAAGCATAAGGGGGTGCTTATTTTAGTTCTGCAAGATCTATTTCGAACTGATCGAAATCATAAGGGTCTTGAGGATCATCTATGTTTTCCTCTTCAGCCTCTATGTAGGCTATTCTCTCTTTCTTATGATTTTTACCAACCCTGGCTTTTTCAGCTTTTAACCTTTCGACCTGACGCACTTTGTCTGCTAGTTGGGCCATATCTCTAAGATACTGTGTATCCAATTTCTTTCGAATGGAATAATCTAGGCCCCCAGCAGCCATTTCGACCAATTCATGTTCAGGGACCACTGTGAAGCATCTGGATTTTAATAAACGGAATCTATTCAAATATTTATCTATTGGTTCCGTGAATTTTCTCTTAATTCTTGCTAGTTCCTTGAGACTGATTTTAGACTGACCCATGTAAAATTGTTCATGGAAAAGTCTTTCTAAATAAGGCCATGTGTCCACAGATCCAGGGGGCAAGGTGGTGAACCAAGTGAAAGCGTTCTTTGTTAAAGAACTTGGGAAGTATTTTATCCTAAGATTTTCATGATTTGCTATATCTCCTGCTTCTGTTAAATATCTTGCTATATGTTCCACTGTTGATTCACTTGTATCTCCAGCAAATTTCATGAATTTAGGAACTTTAACGCCCCTGGGTAATTCTGTTTGCAAAATATAATCTATAATAGGAGATGTGTAATTTGGCCTCCTAAATCCTGAATTTAAACCATTCTGGGCCATTATTCTTTCAATCATGGTGGTGAGGTTATTTTCTGCCACTAAATTGTCATTCCTAACTCTATGAACAATTTCGTCTGCATTTTGGTCCCTATTCACCATCATTATAGGTCTAGGCTGTTCATTCTGAACTTCCTGAATTCCTTGGTCTCTTAATCTTACCCCTATATTTCTTTCTTCGACCACTTGTACAGGGGGTCGAATTTGTTCAATTATGGGTTCTTCATTTCGAATTACCACTGGGTTTTGCCTACGCCTTGCAGGCGCATTAGGGGCACCAAAAAAATCTGCTATTCTGGCCATCTGGGCTGCATTTTCTTGGTTTGTTCTATTTATATTCTGGATTAGGGGATTGAAAATAACATTCATTTCGCGGGCTAAGATTCCTATCATATCATGATTGCTATCATCCATCTGTTGTCTAAGCGCTGCCTGACTATTAGTTGTAAGAGTAGGCAATTGGGCGAAGTTTCCTGTATTCTGGAAATTTGTACCCAAATGGTTCATTCCCAAACCAGATCCTTGGAGTGGGGACGAAGTTGTTGTATTATGTAACCCTGCCATAAACGAAGTTGGCATCCCATACTGAGGATTTCTGGGTCTCAAAGGTTCGGAACCTAGAGGCCTAGGGGGGGTCGAATATTGTTGATTCCCTATGTGTGGCGCAGTTTGCACTGAAGACACGTTTGATGGCATGTCTAATGTACTTACTGGGATCGTATTCGAACTGCCAACAGGAATGGCATTGGAGGCATCAATCTAACTTGAAACGATTGTTGCAGCCCCCTGTGGGGGATTCTGTACCCCATCTTGGTTGGTTGTATTAACCATTGTTTTGGTACATTGTTTTCTGGGTATGTGTGGATTGTTATTCTTTATTTTGCCGCTTCGAAGGTTCATGTACCGAAACACGCTCCACACTCAAAATCCTAAAACTTCTATAATATGTTTGATAAAACTTTTTGGTATGACACTGTCCCACTGGGCGTGCCAATTTGTTTACAGTGATTTCTAGTAAACAACCGCTAGTCTTACAATTTACTAATTATTATTGGTTACTTGCAGGATCGACTAGATTGATCCTAGAACACATGTGTCATAACTCATTTCTATGTTCATATCTATTATCTTGATAGACTTATATTGTATGTTAAGTTCGAATATGAGATTCTTAGGAAAGATTTCTAAAATGGTCTATAGGAATAAACTAACTGAATGTAGGAAGGAAAGGCTTTGAATTAGAATTGGGCTTGAATGTAAAGATAAGTGTTTGACTAAAAGGATAAAGTGAAAGTAAAGTTTCTAATAAAGTGACTGTGTTTAAAGGCAAGTAAAACAAGGAAATGCAAGGAAATTGAAGGATTTAAAGGGCAGAAATACTGTAATAGCGAACTAAAATATAAAAAGACTTGTATTGAAATTGTAAAGAATGATGATGTTCAATACGTACATTGTGTCTTCTGGCTCTTTTCCCTTAATTCACGGTAGTTTGAGTGTTTTGAGATCTTTTAGTACATAAAAAGTGAACATCCTAACTCTAACATAAGAACACCTATTTATAATGTCTTGACCCTAACGGTCCTATTCTAAAATCACGCCACGTTCGAAGCATGCAGGCTTCCTATGTCTGTTGACTTCCACGCGTCTTCTAGAACGGCGCTCTTTATTTGAAATTCGAAATATGTACCAATCGAAGCATCTTGTTCCTTCGTTGCTTTCGAAATAACTCAATTACCTGGATCATTTCCAATTTCTGGCACCCTGACATAAAGGAGCTCTTTTATAATTCGAACACTAAAAGAAGTCCAAATCGAAATCTGCTAGAAATTGAATAATCCTTCAGCATAATGACTCCATATTTCCCACCAATATCCAATATTGATATTAATCTCCTTAGGTACTTTTATTCGAAATATTATTTTGATAGTGGTTTCTTCCTTATTCGAAATAGCCAGATAACACCTGAGTCTAACCCGACCCTGTCCAAACCCCAGCCCTCTTCTTACAGTCATGGGCATGCATCCTCCACAGAGCCCATTTTGTTTTTTTCCTCTTATTTTATTAAAAAAAAACAAAAAAAAAACAACAAAACTTAGCAATTGGGCTTCATACCCTTAGCCCACGACGTCTAGCAGGCCATGTACCACCTTTTCCTGGCTTACACCCCATTGTTTGCTTATGTTCTGGCTCATTTGATTTAGTTTTACTCTTATGATTTTTTAATTTGATTTATTTGTTTTGTTAGTTATTTCAATTTTCTTTATATTAAAAATGAAAAAAAAATACATAAACACTTTTTTAGCTAAATAATTAAACAAAAAATATTATTTCTTTATTATTACTCATTTTACTAATTAATTTTATTAAATAGATTGTTTATGTTTAATTAACTGTTTATTTTTAAAATTCAATTAGGTTGTCAAATATTTGATTTAGGATTCATTATTTCAATAAAACACGAAAAAATATTTTCCAGATACCTAGAATTCTTTAGGGTTTTAATTAATTAGTTTGATTTTTCATAAACAAAATTAATTAGTTTAATCACATTTAGTTTTATTTTAAATAATAAAATTTTAAATTAAAATTAAAATTAGGTCTAATCTGTTATTCCACATGTCAAATATTTACTATAAATAAAATTCTAAAAATATTTTCTTAACTAATTAATCTCATTTTAGAATTAAAAATAATTAGACTTAGGTTTTATTTTGTAATTAAATTAGACCTTAGGTTTTGTTAAATAATTAATTAACTTCCCTTGTAAATTAATTAGATTAATTAAGTTAATTAAAATCTTTTCTATCAAAAATCCACAAAAAATAAATTCTTTTCCTTTATACTATTCTCACGCATTTTACTATTTCGCATTATAATTTATGTAATTGTCAAAGCCTTGTAATAGTAATTAGGGTTTATTTTACTTGTCATCCCCATATGTAAATTTGTATTCCCCATTCCCTAAAGCATTGTAATAGCGTAGGGCATTTAAATTCCGCAATTTATCGCTTTCCTTATTATTGCTAGTAATTAGGATTTGTATGATAAGATTAAAATCAACATTAGATAACCCTAATTCAAAAATAAAATAATTGAATCAAACTCACTTTGCACACATGCACCTCTAGGGTAACCCACACTTGTTGCCTCATATTAAAACAGTCATGTTACTCGAACATGAGATGTTTTATCAAAAGACCCTCGATTACAAGATCATAGTCCCCCGATGACCCTTCTAATATTGCCTTTGGTAAATAATCTTAGTCCCTTACGACAAATTGCTAAAGCATCTCACAAGTTTCCTTCTATGACCGTACGACGACCCACGCATGTCCCTCATATCCAATGATAAGGCTCCCTATCAATCAATGGTAGATAAGGATTATCTAAAGGAGGAGGAAAAGAACAAAGACTTTTTGAGTAGGTAGATTGATCGTAATTTCTTGCTCACAAACAAAACCATTTACACCTCACACTTTAAAAAACACTTTTCAAACAAACATTTTGTATACATTCTCAACGATACGAAAATCATTACAAAATGGCCTTACATTGGCATTTTCAAACATCTTTCCAAACACTTCCTTTCAACAAATATTTTCAAAACCAACACTTTGTATGCATTCTCAACGATATGAGAATCATTGCAAAGTTTTACAAACTTAGGCGCTTTCAAAATATTTTCAAACTTACACAAACACAAAGCATTTCAAAGTGATCAAGCAATTAAGAGCTCGTAGATAACTACGAATGAAAAGGGTGCTAACACCTTCCCTTTTCAAAAAACCTACCCCCTAAACTCGAGAAAATTCTCAAAAGGTTTTTCCTGTTCTTTTCACCCTTTCCTTTATTGGATAAAAGAAAATTCGGTAGCGACTCTTGCTATCCACAACATTTGCGATCAAATGCAAAACAACCAAGTCAGTTCTCCCACCGTATTACACTTTGCATTAATCTTCTTCAGATCTTCGAATTTCTTCCTCTGATCCCTCCTTCTTCTTTGATCTATAGGTATGAGAACAGGGAATGCAGCGGCGCGACGGAGCATTAAGACAGATCTTAGGGTTTCAAAAATTTAAACCCTAGATCTTTGCAGCGTGAAGGCTCTGAGGAAACAAGTTTTTCGCCTTTTCTTCTTTCTATTTCGTCTCTTTAATTTCTCCTCCCTCTTTAAGAACAAACAACACAACCCTAACAGGAACCCCTCACAGCCTTTAAGCGGCAGCGATGCCCTCAAACCCCTAAATCAAACCAAGAAACCCCCACCGCAACATCAATCGCAGAAAAAAATGAAGAAGCTAAGTATTTGTTATTATACACCAATTTTGCCCCTAAGATTTCTGATCATCTCACTTTTATCAATACAACAAGATCACACATTAGGGGTGGTTCTCCCTGACTTCATCCTATCTTTAAGTTTGTTCTTGAGGGATCACCAAGCACCTTGAAGTGTGTATCTGGTATAATTTTTCTTTAAACTAACATCAAAATATGTATATATGTTTCTTTGAATGTTCATATTGTAGATGGATATACAATTGCATTCACCACACCATTTAACCTAGGGTTGAAGGTTGGTTCTGAATCAAATTACTTTTCAATGGATTGCAAGAGCTCAAGTTTCAAGGCTATGTCCATGATGTCAAAGATTTGTGGTTAAAAGAATTCCCTCATATTATCTAGGTCAAACTTTCCTCAAGGTTGGTGTTGACATTCATCAAAGAGATATGTACATGTGTTTATTTCCATGCCTTCTTCAACAAGCTTCATTGAGACTTAAGCTCCATTTTTTTTATTATGCTTCAAGAAAATATAATTTCAATACCTATAATGATCCATCATGCTTTTTTTTGTCAAGAAATCTCAAAATATTCAAAGTTTGGTTCAACAAGTTTGACCTAATTGAGCAAATACTTAATTTAGTGATCACAAGTGCATAACTCCCTCAACTTTCAACATTTTGATTTGGTTATTTTTTCTATGGATACTTAATATCATACAAAAAAACCTCTCTTCATATGACAAGATCCAATTGTGCAAGAAAAATCATCAAAAGTTGAAAAGGGTTTTTTGGCACTCTCTAAGTTAGGGTTTATTGACTTCCAAGGACCATATATTACTCATTTTTTGAGATTTTTGAGTGACTCCAAATCCATGATTCTCTTTAAAGTGTACTTAACAAAATCTCTTCACAAATACAAGGCTAATTTTGAATGGAAGATCATTAATGATTGAGAAAGATTACAAGTCTTATTGAAAGGCCTTTGAATTTTAGGGTTTGACTTCAAATGATCATAACTTGGTCAATTTTTATCTCCTAGAGCTCATTATTTTTCCACAATGATCTTAAAAGTGTGAAACTCAACTATTATTTTATTTTCAAAGCTTGAAAATGTTTAGAAGATTACTTAAGAGTTAAAATATTATAGGTCACTTCATGGATTATCATCAACTTCATAAGGTCATAACTCTCTCAGTTTTTGGAGTTTTTGCATGATTCAAATTTCACAATGCTATTTAAGAAGTCTACTTCATTCCATATTCATTTACCAAAACATAATTTTGACTGGAAGTCCATGTTTGAAGGAAAGAGATTATAAGTCACTTTTGAACTCAAAACTTGGAATTTTCCTAAGTCCACAATTCAGTGTGTTTTTCACAATTTCAATTGATCATAATTTTTTACTCAAGCATCCAAATGCTACCTTTATTGGCACATTGTGAAGTTGGTGGTGAAATATTTCCATTGAAAAAAGAATGAGATTATAAACACCCTCGAGCTATGTGCACCATGGATTCAAAGTTGGCACCTATAAATTGATTTTGTCAAAAATAGTTAGATTTTGATTTTCATAATGTGGCTTCAAAACACCAATTTTGTGTTTGTTTTCCAATTATACATGTTTAACAAAGTTACTAAGGCCGGATTAAGGATTAAAAATGCAAGAAATGGTTGAGTTTTATAACTTGCAAGTCACACTTTTGTCATGATCAGGGTGTGCACGATTTCACTTGATTTCATATCACTCATCCTCTCTCAGCATTGCATTCACTTCTCCTATAAATACATACCCCATTCCACTCATTTTTGGCAAGCTTGGACAACCAAATTCATCCTTCCAAACTCTCTCTAAAACTCATTATTCTGTAACTTCGAATTTGGTTCTACAGCCTTTTCCAAACCATTTTTCTTTGCTAATTCCTCATCCTTTAACTTCACTGAAGTTAACAGAAGAAAAACCAAGCCTTGAAGTGTCCTAAATCGTGCTAGCCAAGTTAAGTTTTAGAGCTCTGAATTTGAACTTCAACATGTAGATTCCTTCATCAATTCTCTCAAAATTTGTTACTACAATGAAGCTCTCATCACTCTGATATTCATCGCATCATTTGTTTTTAACTAGAAGTGAGTTTTGATCATGAATTTTCAAATCTATATTCAACTTTTTTCTTCTGTTTTCTTCAAATCGACTGAGATACAGTTTATATAAATTTTTTGCGAGGGTACCATTGAAATTATCTTGAAGAGACGAAGCGAATGGCCCAATTCTAAGCTCCTGATTTTACAATTTGTGAGACTTGCAATTTCCGTGGTTGGAGGTTGAAGATGACCAACGTGTCATCTCTCAACCAATGACAAGGTGCCATTTGTTTTTTTCAAATATGTTTTTTAATTAATGATCCAGTGGTTTATTCACAAATGCCTATGTAATGCACAACGTGTCAGATCCCTTGGATTTGATTGCTAACATGTTTTGACATTGATCCAATGGTCTACATCATTTTGGTTTTATTTTTATTTTCTGATTTTATATTTTAATTGTTTTAAACTTCAAAAATTCATAAAAAATTATTTAAACTTCTAAAATTAAAAAAAAAGTTCTTAAAAATACTTTGAATTTTTCTCTTTCTAATTTTTATTTTTTCACACATTTATTTTGTGATTTGATAGTTTCTATAGTTTTTAACTTTATTTAACTTGTTTTAATTGATTAAAGGTACTTTCTTTACTTTTTAAATTCTGAAAAAATTATGAAAGGATCCAATGATCTCTTGACAAATATTGATGACCTCATTTTATTTTTATTTCTGATTTTACATTTTTTTTTACAAAATTTAGTTTATTTTGCATGTTTCTTTAAATTTTAAAAATAGTTTCTGACTTTAAAAAATTCCAATTTTTTTTGCCAACACTTATTAACTCATGTTTGACTTCTGACTATTTTTTGAGATTTTTATTTGGTGTTTTAATATACTTTGTATATTTTACCAATTATTTCCCTTTTATTAATCATTTGAATATTGTTTTATTAAATATTATTTCACTATTTTTGTTTGGTCCCGATTTGATTGTTATTTTGAGATAAGTTCCTCAACCTCATTGGATCTTAGGAGTGGATAGGTTGAAAAACTAAATCCACCAAAATGGATGAATGATGTTGATGATATTTAAAACTATAATTTCATTTAATACATCCATTCCCTCTTCATCTTATCCCTTTCTTACTTGTGCTACATGTTGTTGGAGAATAATCTAGATATCATTTCTCTAACATGTCGTGCATAGATTGCTATTGACCGACCTCAAAATAGGTGCGACTTCTACATAAGTCCACTTAAGAGTGCTTAATATAGCGCTAAATTTTGTCCCGACTCGAGAAATGATCATTCGTGGCCCAAACCTATGTTTGCAAGCCCAAGTATGTTTAATTTGAAACCTTTGATCCAATAACCTTGAGATTCATTGTTAGGAGGCTTTGGTTATCAATCCTCTAATGAACCTTCATAAACTTTGGTCTAAGTGAATCATTTAAACACTGTTGATCATTTGTTGTCGCCTCGAGAACTGGAAATGGATGATATACTTGACAAAAAGCAAATGAAACTTGTTGTTGAGAGGCTTTGATTTTATCAATCTTCTAATGAGTTTTTAAATGCAAGTTTCAAGATGGTTATTCAACTAACCTCTAACTTCTAATTCACTAACATTTGGCTTTTACTTTTTGCTTTTACTTTATGCTTTTATTTTATGCCTTTATTTTTACGCACCATTTATTTTAGCATTTACATTCCATATTATTTTTATCTTTGCTCACTTGAGAATTTATCTTGATGCCATTTTTTTCTCACTTGAGTCTTTGTTTTCTTTTTGAAGACACTTAATAACCAAATTAAACAATAAAAAACTTAATGTTACTTGGACTATTTGGTTACTATCCTTGGCATTATGGAGTTGTGGACTTCTTGGACTTAGGATTAGAAGCCTTGACTACCCTTAGGACCTTGCAGCTCTATTTTTATTTTGTATGGAGTTCTTAGGGTTTACCCGAGACATTGGGTTGATTTTATTTGTGTGCATATTATTCTGATTATATGCTTTGTCTATGATTGGGAATTCATATATATACAGTCGTTACTCTGCCTAATTTTTGTGAAGACTTATTGCATCTGAAGCTTGGTATTCCTAATAGGTTTAATATCTTTTCTTTCTCATTTTCAATCCAAAGGATGGGAATTCTACATTGACTATTTATGTCAAGTGATGGCTTCTTGTTGGTCAGACGGTTCTTTTCCCTAACTTTTACCTTATGCTTTATGGTAGTCCCTTCATCTTCTCCCATCTTCTTTAATTTCAAAATCTTCTCCCTCCTTTCCAAAAAATTTCTTATTTTCTAACTTGAACTGCTTTCATAACAAACTTGGACTTAGGTCCATGCATTTTGAAAAAAATATTTTCTTAATCAAACATTAACCAACTTAGTCATACTTTGGCATTTTTTGTGAGAAGACTAAAACTCAATCAATCTCATTCAAACTATTTTTTCCACTTTGGTTATTTACTTTAAAATTTTCTCAAAATATTAGACTCTTGTCAATCCTTGTAGTGATGCGAGCTACTATACTTCCATGATATGTAGTAAAGTGAGATATTTTCCGCTTTGGTGTTGAGTGAGGCTTTCTTGATATTTAAAATCCAAGCTATATCCTCCACTTTGAGATGATGCAAATTCTTCTTTATCATAATCATGGGTAGTAAGTATGTTCTTCCACTCGGATATGATGATGATGTGTCTTCTCTTAAAATCAACCAACACACTTATGTTTTAAAATTTTTAAAGGAGAACTACGAGTACTATGATCCTCTATTGCACGGAAGGTGGTACGTAGGCACTAAAGGTTCGCAACCGTGGCGAGTACAAAAATTATAAAAAAATACTTCTCTTCTCACCTCCACCATCTATTTTTGTATACAACACTTATAACCAAAATACATAAATTTTCAAAGAGGTTCTTGCGGAGTATCATAGATGTTTAGGGTGCTAATACCTTCCCTTTGAATAAACAACCTCCATACCTAGATTCTCTCCCCTCTTTTTTGGGTTATTCTCTCATTTCCCATTCCTCTAGAAACAATAAAGTGTGATGGTGATTTTTATTTGATCTGCACGAGTCAAGTCAATCTAATGGATTAGTCTCAACATTTCTACCTCTACATCTGTTACCTCTCTGATTTTGATCTTTTTTTGTTTTGCCGATTGAGTCCTTCTCTAATTCCTCTTCTTGTTTGCAGGTGGAGTGCGACACGACGGCGACTGAGGAACAAAGATGGTGACCGAAGCAGCGGCTTGAAGGAGGATCTTAGGGTTTCAGAATTTGAAACCCTAGATCCACGCTACAAGGAAGAATCTTCGCGAATTTCTATCTGCCTCCTCTTATCTTGTTCTTTGATCTCCAATTTATTTTTGGTTTCTCCAATTCTCCTCCCTCTTCTCTTAGAAATTAGGTTAATTTATAGCTTTTTAGAATTTAGCCAAATTTGGGAATTTCTCTGTGATTGTCGTTATACTTCTCTATAATTGTGTATATGTTATTGTTTGTTGTATGTTATATGTTGTATATATGTTTGTCTAGATTTGTGCAAACTTAAGATAGGACAGGCGATATAGTCATGTTAACTTTGAGGGAGTAATCTCAAAAAAGGAGACATGAGATCCCCCACTCGGTGGAGGCCCCTTTAATTGTAGTATTGTTTATTGAGTAATCGGGAAGACCTGCTACTTTCAACCTGGGAGCCTACTGAAGACGAGGAATGTAGAACCCTTAACCCATCTTGGAATTTTAGGTGTAGTGTGGAAACCATGGCGGAGTAATTCGGAAATGGTTGTCACGCGATACTACACTCAGATGAGTTTCTCCTGAGAATATTACTAATTATTGAGTTAATCGTGACATTGGTAATATCCAAAAGAAGGATGTATATTCTGGGGAAATTTTAGAACCTTGTTCGGAAGGTGATAAATTATTAGTCCATTCCTTCTGGGTAGTACCTTTGACATCATTTTCGTGACGTCGAACCTATGAACCCCTCATGTTTGTGATCTTGTGTGTGATTTTTGCATCATGAATTAATGCACACATGAGCATCCTTTAAAACAATTGTTTCAAGAGACTTAAATTTGACTCTTTGCAAATATCTCAGGTACTTTTTGACCATGGATTTTTGAAAAAGAAAGACTCAGAAGTACAATTTCAAGGATCCTAAGATAGGATAATTGATGAGTTTGATTCCCGAGATCGAGAGCTCTATAGATTTTTGGAAGAAGTATGGATCCATCGTGTCTTTTATAAAACTTAAAATGAAGGTGGGAATTATTTCTACATTGGTCTAGTTCTATGATTTGTTGTGTCGGTACTTTACTTTTCCTGATTATCAACGGATGCCCATATTGGATGAGTATTATTATTTACTTGGTTTAGCTATTATTGACCGTGTTCCTTTCACTAGCTTGGAGGGAGAGCATAAGTCTCATGAGATTGCTACCATGACTCATTTGGGGAAGTCTGAGATTGAGGCTAACATGACTACCAAAGGAGGAATCATAGGTTTACCTGCTCATCTTTTATTGGAGAAAGCTCACTACTTTGCTAGGATGAAGAGTAAAATTTCTTTTGAGGCTATCTTTGGTTTACTTGCTTATGGGTTGTTCTTATTTCCTAACATCGACAAATTTGTGGATGTCAATGTCATTAGGATCTTTTGATTGGGAATCCAGTCCCTACACTATTAGGAGATACTTATTACTCCATCCATCTTCTGGATTTTTATCATGGAGGGATAATAATTGGTTGCACGCAGTTGTTATATCAGGGGTTTATTTCTCACTTACCTCGGTCTGTTGCTTTCTAGGATATTAAGAAGGAACCTCGTTGGGCCCCAAAGATTATGGCTCTCACTCATTCTGAAATTGTTTGGTATCATTAGGATTATTATGATGCGGAGATTATTGATAGTTGTGGTAGTTTCCCCACTGTACCTCTTCTCGGTACAAAGGGAGGAATTAACTACAATTTCGTTCTTGCGCATCGTCAACTTGGATATCCAATGAGAGACAAGCCAAATAGTATTCATTTGAGTGGTTTCTTTCTCGAATAAGGAGGGGATCATAAGGAAACTAAGGAAGAGATTACAAAGGCTTGGCACCATATTCATAGGAAGAGTAGAAAGGATTTGGGACCAAGATGAGCTATTTCTTTGGAGCCTCATCTCTGTTGGGTACAAGCAAGGGAAGTTCAGTTGAAGATGCCATATGCTCGTAAAGAACCTATACCTGACATGTTTGTGAGGAATACTCATCTCCTTTTAGATGATGTGGAAGAACTTCATCTTGCTTTGGTTAGGATGCAACAAGAGAATGAAGCATGGAAGAATAAGTGTCAAACTTTGGAGGTGTCCTACCAAACAGGATTGAAAGAGAAGGATGACTTGATCGAGATTCTTGAGAGTCGTTTTGTAGAGATGATGGAGAAGCAAGAGGATTTATTTTCCTCTATAGCTCATCTAGGTCCCATTTGCTCATCCTCTAATTTTGATGGTTGGAAAGAATTCTCCGACAAGTATGCACAAGAGAACAAGCAGTTAAAGGCTCAGATTGCAAGGCTCATGGGAAAGCGTCAGTGTGTGGAGAGATCTTCATCGGCTTTGGCTCCTTAGGATTTTAGATTCCATCTTTATTCTCTTGTACTTAGGATTATTGAAACGTGTACTAAAAGTTGTAATTCATTCCAAGGTTATTATAATAAAATTTTCAGTATTTCAAAATGTGTTAGTACTTCAATATTTTCAATTGTCTATAATTCTTTGAGTTCCTTGAAATAATAATAGTAATGATAAAATAATCATATGCATCGCATATCATGCATCATTTTGCACATATTTTTGCATTTTTGTTCATACCCAGGTGTCTTACTGTGTTTCTCTACTTTGTCTAATCAGTAAGTTGTCTCGTCGATACAATACCCAGGCTAATTCCAGGAAGAAAATGGATAATCTTGAACAAAGAATCACGAGCTTCGAAAAAAAGTCACTGCTTTGAAGGCCGGTATGGCTAATCTGACTGCTTTGATGGAATCGTTGGTGGTTTCTCAGAATCAGCCACAACCTGCTTCTCCATTTCCCCATACTGCTCAACCACAACAAATATCTGTTGCTTCTGAGGTTCCTTCGGTTCCCATTTTTGTTACTCTATTTACTGCTGCTCAATACCGTATGCCTCAAGGTTACCCGTGGGGAATGCCTGAAAATTTCATGCCAGAAGGTTACAGTCCTGATGCTCAAGTTACTCCATTTACTAAAACTGATGCTATTTCTGCACCTCCTGTGGTGCACATTACTCCTTTTGCTAAAAATGAGATTCATTACACTATGCCTCCTACAGTGAATGCTATGCCATTTATTAGTGATGAAGTTTATCATCATGCTCCTCCACCAAGTGAAAGTATGTGATTTTATGACCAGTTGGATGACTTTCCAGACCATTTCAATGAAATGCATAAAGAAATGAAGGCTCTTTGAGGGAAAGAATTACTCGTACAAAACTTCAGTGAACTGTGCTTAGTTCCTAACGTAAAAGTGCCAGCAAAATTTAAAGTGCCAGAGTTTGAGAAGTACAAGGGAAACTATTGTCCTCGCGACCACTTGGTGATGTACATCAAAAGAATGTCCACTCATACCGATGACCAACGATTTCTTATTCATTTCTTCTAGGATAGTTTAACCGGTGCCGCTTTGAAATGGTATATGGGGTTGGACGATAGCAACATCCACACCTTCAATTATTTGGGTGAAGCTTTTATCAAACAGTATAAGTACAATATGTTTATGGCACCTGACCGTGACCAATTGAGAGTGATGGCTCAGAAGGATAAGGAGTCATTCAAATAATATGTGCAACGTTGGCGCGAGGTTGCTGCCCAAGTGGTACCCCCGATGGGAGATCAAGAAATGACCAAGGTCTTCGTGAAAACCCTTGGATCATTTTATTATGAAAGGATGGTTTCCAGTGCACTGAGTGATTTCACTGAGATGGTAAGTATGGGTGTTTGTCTGGAAGAAGCTATCAGGGAAGGAAATTTGACAAAAGACGAAGGAACAACGAAATTATCATATGGGTTCTCTAGAAATAAATAATGTGAAATGAATTATGTCGTTAAGGAAATAAAGTTTAGACCTCTAAGAAGACATCATCGGAAGCAACAACAGGTTGCTTCTGTAACTCTAGTGGTCAATATAGCTCTGACTGTTGTTGCTTATCAAAGACCACCTCCCCAAGGAAATCAAGGGCAAGGTCAGAGGAGAGAAGCTTTTGACCTTATTCTAATGAGTTATGCAGAGTTTTTTTTGGCTTTGATTCAGAAGAAACTAGTGCACACTAAGCCTCCCCCTGCCATACCTTCACCTTTACCATGTTATTATAAGGAAGATCAGACTTGTGCTTTCCATCAAGGAGCCCCAGGACACAACATCGAAAACTATTATCGCTTAAAGTCTGAAGTGCAGAAGATGGTGAGATTTGGCCTCATATATTTTAAAGATGTGGGTCCTGATGTGAAAGATAATCCACTACCCAAACACAAAGGTGGAAATGCTGTAAATATGGATGCTAGTTGTTCTAGGGACTTCCATATTTTTTATATCAACCTGGTAAGAGGGGATCTAGTGAAGATGCATGTTGATCTTTGTTAATTCAACTATTATACACATGACCATGTTGGTTGTAGTATTTGCAGTACATATATCCATGGATGTGATAAGACGAGAGCTGATCTTCAAGAAATAATGGATGAAGATCTTATCCATATATTCAGGCCAAGGGCTGAATGTGAAGAAGATGTGAATATGGTTTATGGATGTCCCGGTGAATTCTGGATCTTTGATATGAATTATATGAATGATGATCTGGTATAGTTACCGCTATGTTTTGTCATATGGATGGCCAAGAAGAGCATCATTATGGGTACTGCCAGATCTGCTGCAGGGATTCTCGTGGTTGTTCTATTGTAATAAGAGGTGTTTAATTGTTGTTAGATAATGGTACTATAAAAGTAAGAGGAAATATATATGATTACAATGGAGTTAATATGATTGAGGATTACTCAGTTGAGGCCATGTCTGATGATGAATATGTTTCTGCTGATGAGTTATTTTCTTCTGATGAAGGTATGTTCTCTGATAATGATTCTGTGATGCCTAAATATTCTGAAGAAGGGGTGAATGTTATTGTGTCGTGTTTTGGTGTCCCCTTTCCTATAGAGATTGAGTACCATAATGTGATACGGTGAGAGAACTGACTTGAGGTTTTGCATTTGTGTTCGCAAATGTTTCGGTTTAGCAAGAGTCGCCACCGACTTTTTATTTTATCCTAAGGAAAGGTCAAAAAGCACAGGAAAGACCTTTGAGATGTTTTCTTGGGTTCGGGGGGTAGATTATGAAAAGGGAAGGTGCAAGCACCCTTTTCATCCATGGTTATCCATGGGCTCTTAGTTACTTGTTTAGATCACTTGCTTTTGCTTTTCAATTGTTTGAAATGGTGCTTTGTGTGTGGTTTTTGAAAATGCTTTGAAAAGAGTCCATCGTTGTGGCAACCTTTGTAATGATTCTTGTTTGAATGTATACAAAGGTGTATTGTCTTTTGAAAATATGTTTCAATGTTTGAAAGTTTGATTTGGGAAATGTTTTGAAATTGTGTTGTGAGGTGTGTTTGAAAATAGCAAGGATGATTTTGCAAGTTTGGATCAAGTAACTAAGAGTTGTCTACCCTATTTTACTCAAAGGTATTTCCTACACATTTTTAACCCTTTTGACAATATTGTTTTACCATTGCATTTGGTAAACAACCTTGTATTAGGATGTTAAACGGGACAGGCGCGAGTCATCGTATTGACCATGATAGCAATATTGCCAAGTATCTTTAGCAATTTTTTTGAGGGACTAGATCATTTTGTATAGGCAACCAAGATAGCGTCATCGAGGGACTATGATCTTTTGTTTTGTTTTTGTTTTGCCAAAATACTCAACATGCATAACATGGCCAATTTTAAAGGCAACAAGTGGATGAAACCCTAGGGGTGCATGTGTGTATTGTGTTGTCAATTTACATGCTTTTTTGTCTTTGTATTAGTCAAGCTATTTGTTTGATTTTGTATTTTTGGCATACCAACTCTAATCTCTAATCATGGCATAATTGAAAGCATAAATGCGTAAAATAAATCTACACTATTACAACATTTGATATGGGAAGGGGGATACAATTTTGAATGGGGGATATTTGCAAGAAATAAAACCCTAATATTACTATTACATCCAAATTGAATAATTGGTACCAATAATAAATGAACAAAATTTAAATAAATAAATTAAATAAATATACAAAATATTATGAATATGCAAAAAAATGTTTTGTTTATTTTTATGTATGTAAAAATATTTAATGTAAAAAGGAAATAAAAATATTATTTTTTTATTAAGGGCAAAACCCCTAATTTTCTTTTAAGAAAATAAATAAATATTATATTTATTATGTACAATAAAATAAAATAATGTATATACAAAAATAAAATATATTTAAAAAAATATTATTTGAGTATAAATGAATAAAGAATAAAAAATAAAAGGTATAATATTATTATAGATTATATTCAAGCTTTCATTAAATAAAAGTATATACTAATTAAATTATTTTTATGTTAGAAAAAAAAAATAAAAAACAAAATAAATGTGAAAATTTATAAAAGTATTTTTGGTATTTTTTTATGTTTGAAAAATAAGAAAATAAAATAAGAAATGAAAATAAAATGGAAAAATACAAAAATATGAAGAAATGGGCCAGGGGGTGCAATCAGTAAAAGGGGGGGGGGTGCCAATAGTGAGACAGAACCAAGCCCATCCCATCAGACTTCATCTTCAACCTTTGTCTCAAAATTGCGCGCGCCTGGCTTCAAACATGAACAACCTGCATACGTGCTCTAATACAAAAACCCATAACATCAAAGTTGTAGCATTTTTCAAGACGAATCCAACCATGTAAAGAACTCATTCTAACTCTCAAAGACCAGAGAGAATTTCTCTGGCCCTAAATCCTAACCTAATTCTTTCAGGAAGTTCATGGATCAAATTCTCTTAACACACTTAATTTAAATGAAAACTGAGCATATGTACAGCTTCATGGCTATGAATACTACATTTTTTATTCACAAACCAAAGCCTAATGATTCCTAAATAGAGAGATAGGAAGTTGACAAAAACCTGTTTCAGTTGACTTCGTGTATGGCAATGTGGAGCTTTTCAGTGAGGCCTGAGATGTTTGGGAGCTTGCTTGAACTTCCCCTGACCTTCCCCAATACCTAGTTTGCCTTGAATGTGCTTGAACAAGCCTGTAGAACTCAACCTGCATAAGCTGAAATCAAAAATGGTAAACCTTGTAAATGGAGTTACAGTCAGTGTTTAAGGGTTGGGATAGCTTGGATAGGTTGTATGGAAGATGTTTGAAGAGGTTTGGGGCAAAATGCACGAGCAACTTGTGAGATAGAACTCAAGATGCAGAAGCTGCCCTATTTTACCAATGGAAGGTGATTTTGTGCTATGGAAGGTTTCAGGACTCAAGGCTCGCGTTTTAGGTTCAATACAATATATAAAAATTGTCTCAAAAGCTTGCACAAGTTGGTTCTCTCTGATGTTCAAGTTATGTGAATTTTGACATGTTTCTTGTATATGAAGCAAAAGTGGACAAGTGATGCAAGACAAGCCTATACAGGCTATCTATCAGCTTGCACACTATGATCTTGGCCCCTCCAATTTGTGGATTTTATTTGCTGCACAAGATATGGTTCAATGCTCAAGGGATGTGGTTTGACATAAAGCAATTTTTGACAAAAATGGCAAAGTTGCCTTTTTCTATTTAAGGATTAATCTTGTGTGCAATCCTCTAATGACCAAAACAAAGCCTTAGACCAATGGATTTTCATTTAATTATTGAGTATGTAATGGTTTTGAGACCTGTAATCTAGTGCAAACAAGGCTGATTAGAGTTTGCAACTTGTATCAATATGAACATGCCATGGATCAAAAGTGAGTTTTTGCCAACTTCAAGCCTTCGATTCTCCTTAACCACAAATGATTTTGGAGAGTTCTTGGACATTTTAGAAATCTTGAAACATGCTCTACATTCCATATTTGAAATGCAATTTGATATTCTAAGTGGAGCTATGTGAAAAATGGCAATGAAGATGGGTCAAACTAAGGCAAAATTCCACTAAGTTAAAAGTTTCGTGGACCCTTGTTCCAAATATTTTAACTTGATATCCAAGCTTCTTTTGGGAAAACTTTGTGAATAAAAGTTGTAGATTTTGTGGAGGAATACAACTTTCATGTTGGAAGTTTTGTTTGAATCTAATTTCATCATGGTGAAAATGTTGGGTAAAGTTGGGAAAAATTAAGAAAATTTCACAACTTAGAAAAATTCTAAGTTATGAAAATTTTCAAACTTAAACCCTAATTTGCAAATTTGGGTTTCTTGATGAACAAGTTTCATGTTTTGACACATATTGATGAAAAATGACCCTTGTCACTTGATTTTGGACCAAAAAGTCAAAGTTTGACTTTTTAGTGTACAGTCAAAGTTTGACTTTTTAGTGTACAGTCAAATTTTGATCAGTTAACTGAAAAATTCATTTGTCAATCCAATGCATTTGGGATCTTTTGAACCTTGTGAATAGGTTAATATGATGCCATTGAGTCCTTGAGTCCATGCTTTAACCCAATTTTCCATTGGCTTAGTTAAAAATCAGAAATTGCCCCTGTGCAGTCAAAACCCTAAAAATGACCATTTTGCCCTTTTGATGATCTGATCAAATTTCTTGAGGAGTTGTGGACCAAACTTGATAAAATGGTTCATAGAAGCCTAGAATGTTGATGTGGATCAAAATTTATGAGGTTTGACTGTAAATTGGCCATAGTTGACTTTTCCCCCCAATACAGCTGATTTCTAGGCCAACTGTCCAATTGACTGGTCAAAAATTTGATTCAAAGCTTGAAACTTGATAGAGACAATATTATAAGTCCAACATGAAGTATGAAAGTCAGTTGGAGCATTGAAATTCCAAAAATCCTTGTGCAAACTCAAACCCTAATTTGGGTCATCAGTGCAAGGAGATGTCTTGAGCAGAGCAAAACCCTAATCCTGTCTAGAGTTCAAAGAGTCTTGTGAGGGGAAATCTTGATAAAACGAGAGGGAAAATTTTGGGGTACAACAGCTGCCCCTGTTCAATCTTCTTGAACCTGAAGAGTTAGATTAGCGAGTTTGCCTTTCGTGACTCGAAGGTAAAAGAGTATTGGACACTAGAGTGCCAGTAAATTTGCACTCGTCAAAATGTAGGTTTAGGGAATGGGCTTAAAGATGCCATTTGGAGTTGATAGAACCTTGCATGAGATGGGCTTAGGGATGCCATCCAAAGACTTGTTTGTTGAAAATTAGGAGAATGGTATCCCTACTTGGGACGTATCTGAGTTGTAACAGTATTTGACTTTGAATGAACATCAGAATGACTATCGTGTCTGAAGCGTATCTGTATTGTATCTGAATTCTGGATGAGCGACATAATAGCATCCGTGTATGGAGCATCTCTAGGATGGGGATAAATTCTGAATGAGTGACAGAATGGCGACCATGTCTGGTGCATATCTGAACTGTATCTGAAATTGAGACCTGTATGAGTAGTAGAATGACTTCCGTGTCTGGAGTGTATCTGTACTGTAACTGAATAAGAGATTTGAAAGAGTAGCATAATGACTTCCATGTCTTGGAGTGTATCCGTACTGTATCTGAAATCTTTGAACATTTGTTAGAGGTAGCTTTTAACCTTATCCTAAAAAGGGTAAAATGTTAGCTAAAACATAAAGTTATGTTTCATGACATGTATGATGAAATAAAATGTGCTTTATCAATGTTTATGGTATATGAATGTAATGTATGCGCATGTAAGCTGATTAGCTATCTTGCTGAGAAAAATAAATCCTTGATAGATGGAGATAATAAAATCTTTGACTGCTACCGGGGAAAATAAATCCTTGACCGCTGTTGGAGATTCAAAACATTTGATTGTTGAGAATGAGAAATCCTTGGACCACTGTTAGGGATTAATAGGAACTTCTGTGGGGATGTTAGAATCCTTCACGACTTTATGGGGAATAAGGAAAACTCTGATGATCTCTACTAGGGAGTTAAGACCTGGGAGGCTTCAACTGGAGAAAGGAGACCGAGAATCTTCGATCTACTGGGAAATAACTCTATGGGTATAATGTTTACTCTGTTTGATGAGTTTTTAAGAGCCTGGGTTGTATGCCAATCTATTGAGGAAGCAAGAATGAGAATCTTCATTCAGGCGTTTGGGTCAGGAGGTTGGGAGTATGCCAATCTTCTGGAGTTTCAAGAATGAGAATCTTCATTCTGTTAAAGGTATCCGGAGCTTGGGAGTATGCCAATTTTTTGAGGTTTTAAGGATGAGAATATTCATTCTGTTAAGGGTATCGGGAGGTTGGGAGTATGCCAATCTTCTGAGGTTTTAAGAATAAGAATCTTCATTCTGTTAAGGGTATCAGGAGGTTGGGAGTATGCCAATCTTCTGAGGTTTTAAGAATGAGAATCTTCATTCTATTAAGGGTATCAGGAGGTTGGGAGTAGGCCAATCTTCTGAGGGATTATCAAAAGTTAACTATTATCTGGTTGATTTCCAAACTTTAAGATAACTTACTAGGGAATTGGAGGAAACTGGATGGTCTTCCACCGGGGTTTAAGAGTTGAAGTTTTGGACTCCGTTGGGGGAAGAAAGTTTCAACTTCACTGGGGATTTGTAGTTCAAAGTTTTCTGGCTCCGCTGGGGATCGGGAGTTTAGAAACTTAGCTCTGATGGGGATTTTGAAACTTGACTCCGCTGGGGATATGTATTTCAAGGATTTAGCTCTGTTGAGGATCTGAATGATGTACTGTAGGGGATTTCTACTGGAATAGCCTAAAGACGTTTTCCTATACTTTCAATCTATCAGTAATTATTTTTTCCTCATTTCGTTCTATTTGTAAGAAGTGACTATATTCAAATGCATATGCTCATTTAATAAATCATTGGACGTTTTCAAATAAAACATAAGTGCGAAAAGAAAGAAAAAGCAAACAAATTTCTGTATTTTGAAGTATCTTTGTATTAACTTTGCGTAAGTATTTTGTACAAAGGAGACAGACATCCTAGTAAGAGAATGTTGTTAAAAAAAAGAGAAAACATTTATAGAAAGAAAGATGGCTATGTGTAACAATTCCATGGGGTTCCATTCTGCTATAGCCTTCGCAACTCTGAGTATCTTGTCCATTCGTTGCTTCGTCCGCAGATGATTGGATTGATCAGAAGCTTGGAGCTTGTCCGTGAAGAGATTGTCCTCAAAGTGATCTGACGAGACATAGTCATACGCTTTAGTTCCCTAACTTTTGCCTGGACCACCCTTTCGGGTTTTCGATCCACCGGGAAACCCTTTTTTGCCCAAGTCGCCCTCTCGGGTTTTCAACTTGCCGGGTGTACATATTTTTTTATTTATCCTTAATTTTTGCCTGAACCGCCCTTTCGGGTTTTCGATTCACCGGGATGCCTATTTTTGCCCAAGTCGCCCTTTCGGGTTTTCAACTTGTCGGGTCATTTATGCATAGTATCTTTTGACTATGTCTGCGTTCGCAGGGTGCGGTAGGTCTTCACCGTCCATGGTGATCAGAATCATCGCCCCACCAGAAAATATGTTTTTGATCATAAATGGCCCTTCGTAAGTAGGAGTCCATTTTCCCCTAGATCACTTTGTGGTAAGATGATCCGCTTGATTACAAGGTCTCCGACTTGATATACTTGTCTCTTGACTTTCTTGTTGAAGGCCTTGATCATACGTTTCTGATACGCCTGACCATGGCAAACAACAATAAGTCGCTTTTCGTCAATCAAGTTAAGTTGATCAAGCCGGGTCTGAATCCAATCGTCTTCACTCAAACCAGCATCCTTCATGATTCTCAAGGAAGGAATCTGAACTTCCATAGGTAAAACAGCTTCCATGCCATATACCAAAGAAAAGGGTGTTGCCCCAGTTGAAGTGCGTGCCGTGGTACGGTACCCGTGCAAAGAAAACGGTAACATCTCATGCCAGTCCTTGTAGGTGACTGTCATCTTTTGAATGATCTTCTTGATATTCTTGTTCGCAACTTTGACAGCACCGTTCATCTTAGGCCGATAGGGAGATGAATTGTGATGTTGAATCTTGAACTGCTCGCACAGAGTGGTGATCATAGTATTGTTCAAATTTATACCGTTGTCAATGATGATCCTGTCGGGGATATCATACCGGCATATGAGGTTCTGCTTGATGAAGCGGGCAACCACATTCTTTGTAACAGAGGCGAAGGAAGCTGCTACGACCCACTTGGTAAAGTAATCAATGGCCACCAGGATGAAACGGTGTCCATTGGATGCTGTAGGCTTGATCTCTACAATCATGTCGATTCCCCACATCGCGAATGGCTAAGGAGCTGTTAAGACATTGAGAGGCACTGGAGGTATATGTACCTTGTCCGCATAGATTTGGAATTTGTGACAAGTACGGGAATGTTGATGGCAATCAGCTTCCATGGTAGACCAGTAATAGCCTAACCGTAGAATCTTCTTAGTCATCGTATGACCACTTGAGTGGGTGCCAAAGGTACCTTTGTGCAGTTCAGCCATGATCTGCTCAACTTTAATCTTGTCCACACAACAGAGCAGAATGCAATCATGATTGCGCTTGTATAGGATACCATTGCTCAGGAAGAACTTTGCAGAGAACCTCCTTAAGAACTTTTTGTCGTTGACTGAAGCTCCTCCAGGGTAATCTTGTGCTTCGAGATACCTTTTGACGTCATGAAACCAAGGTCGGTCCACTACTTCTTCGGTATTAATCTCGTGACAATTTGCAGGTTCGTCCATCCGTTCAATGGTGATTTGAGGAGTCCCATTATCCCAGTTAAGTTTAAACATGGATGACATTGTAGCTAGAGCATCTGCTAGCTGATTTTCTTCTCACGGGAAATGCTCGAAGGTAATCTGCTCGAAATTTGGTAACAATGTCAAGACATGTTCTTTGTAAGGGATGAGGTTTGGATGTTTAGTATCCCACTCTCCTTTGATTTGACTGATAACTAAAGCTGAGTCCCCAAATACAATTAAAGATTTGATTCCCAAGTCAATAGCGGCCTTGAGACCAAAGATACAAGCTTCATACTCGGCCATGTTGTTGGTGCAGCTGAAGCAGAGTCTAGCAGTGAAAGGGGTATGGCAACCTTCTGGAGAGATAAGTATCACGCCGATACCGTTCCCAAGTGCGTTGGAGGCGCCATCGAAGTATAGAGTCCATTGGGATCCTTGTTTAGGTTCGTCATACGGTCTGTTTTCTTCAATGTTGCTCAAAGTCATGATATCCTCGTCGGGAAAGTCGAACCTCATGGATTGGTAATCTTTGACAGCTTGATGAGCCAGATGATCGCCTAGCACACTCCCCTTTATATCTTTTTGGGTCGTGTACTGTATATCATATTCGGTGAGGATCATCTACCATGTCTTTCACTGAAGAGAGAATTCTCTGGAATCTTGGAAGCAAGCTCCTTGAGTTGAGGAGGGATCCTCACAAGGTTGACCTGAATTGTTTTTCTGCGAAGAGATTCCATAACCTACAAAACAAGAACAAAGATGAAGATCCAAACCCTTGAAACGGTTAGTGGATGCATATGATGCTTTATGATGTTCATGATGTATGCACAAGTATATATACAAACAAATCACATAAGATCCTAGTTTCAGGCTTGTATGGGGTTTCATAGGTAAATACCCTCTTGAAGTTAGTTGGCTTAACCTGTCCTATAAATAGTAACCGGGTTCTAAGGAGCTCAATATCATTGGATTATTTTCTGTGTTCATTGTTTCAGTTTAGCCACTTAACTGGAGACCTAAATATTCCAATAAAACAACCCTCAATGAGTGTAGTGTCGAGTGTTGTACCCCAAAATTTGCCCTCATATTTTTCCACAAGAAATCACAATTTCGGGCTTTTCCTGATTTTTTCAGATTGGCGTAAGAATCAGTCAAACAGACTTTTCTTAATCAGTCAGACAAAATTAGGGTTTTCATTGATTTTAAAGCAGTTCAAACAGATTACTTAGGGTTTGGTTGAGTTGGCTCAGGTTTTGATCAGGCAGGCGCTTCTCTGATGTTTAATCAAGAACTAGGGTTTTGTGCGCATATTTCTCAGAAAAGAATTAATTCTACAGTGCTTTCCAAGTTACTCTGAGATTTGGACTGAAGCATTTGGATTGAGTTTGCAGTGTTTGACTAAATCAGTTGAAAAGAGGCACATGGACGTTTGACTGTGCATTGCTGTGGCTATTTGAAACGCCAGGTTTATTAATTGATCGATGCTAAAACCACAGTGTTTATTAATTGTTTATTTATTATAAGTTAGGATAATTGGAATTTATTTCCATTTATTATAATTTAAGAATTTATAAGTAATTAAATAGACAACTAAAAAAAAAGGGGAATTAACTGATCAAAAGGATTTTTATTTATTCATCTTTATTTGTTTTGTTACAAATTATTATTTGAACAACGGTAAATTTATTTACATTTTTGTTTACAATAATAATTTTACAAATGATTAAATTTGAAATAAAACTATCCTAAAAAAATCCCTAAGTCTTCATCTTCTATTCATTGCTCCTTTGCTCAATTATTTTCATCTACAAAACAAAGAAGAAAGAAGAAGTCAATTGCAGTCAAAATAATTAAGAGCAGACAGATAAAAAAGGGACTCATCATTAAAAGCAGCTGGCCGGAATCAGTTTGCCCTCTTCGTAAATCACGAGATTTCTCCCGGTTCACAAAGAGGGATAAAAATGCTTGCAAAAAGTATGAAATGCACAAAAGTTATAATTGCACAAATTCAAATTTGTCAAACATATTGCATTGTCAATAATTTGCCCATTTCAAAAATTCCTAACAGCATGTACAAGTCCAAATGCAAACTGAACTGAATTGCCTAACTGAAATTCACAAATTCAAACTATCCAAGATATCCAAAAATCTGTCCAAAAAGATATCAAGATATCAAAGTACAAAGGGCTGTCAAAGAAGTACATAAAGTATGCAGGAAAGCAGGAATATGCAGAGTAAACCAACAATGCAAGCAAGGTTCAATTACATCATTTTCCTATGGCCAACTACCTTTTCAGAATAAGGACAAATCTAAGCAATATTTTTATGCTTTAATCTGTACTGGAGAGAGAAAAAGAGAGAAAAAGAAGATGGGCTTACAGGGATTAGGCTTGAAGAAAGAAATATATAAAACAAACTGTCATCAACACAGTAGAGGGGGGCAGATACAACATAAACAAAATCAGAACACAAACAAAACAGTAACAAAAAAACACAAACTGCCTCAACAAGCTTGAAGCCTAAGCTCCAAACCTCAAAAGGCCTTAAGTCTGACCAAGCAAAATAAGCCTAAACCTGTCAAGCTTCAACTTATCAAAAAAAGCCTAACCTGCCTCCAAATAACCTGCAACCTGCATAAGCCTTTCAAATCCTGCATAACCCAAACAAATACACAAACAGCAAAGCCAAAGCCCAGACCTGCATCAAGCCTCAAGGCCCTCACGCCTATAACCTGTTTTCAAGCATACAAAGCCTGTAACCCCAAACCAGAACTACAAGCTCAACCTTCAAAGCCCTTTCCAAAAAACCAGAATCAATCCAACACAACATACCAAATATCTCAGCATATCAAACACTAAACATTCAAACAACCAACCAAACCCTCAGAAAATTTTCATCATTGGGCTACCAAAATCATCAAAGCATTTCAAGGCAACCATACTCAAAATCATCATCAAATAATACAGACACAAGCATACTCAGAAGCATATCATAGAGGCAACATATCAATCATTTCAAGACAACTCAGTATAGCAAGCATACAAAGGCTAACAAGAGAAGAGGAAAAGAAGCATATCAGAAGCAGACGAGCATTCAAGGGCCATCATACAAGCATACGGGGGCAAAGGTTTCACACAGAAGCAAAAGAGCCAGCATATCAAAGATTCAGAATATCATCATAATCACTCAGAACATCATCAGAGGCAAAGTGGACAGAAGAGGAAAAGAAATTAAAGCAAGGTTTTCAGAAGTTCATCATGAAACCCTAAAGAAGTGAAACAAAAATACCAGGAAGAGCAAGTTCACAGCATCACCATCCCCTCGCCGTCTCCGGCCGCCTAGGCGCCTCTGATCCATCCTCCTCCGTCTCCAACAAAGGTAGTATCCTTATACACTTTTCATGCATTTCAAATAGCAGATATAATAACATACAAAATCAGGACACGAAACTAAACATGCAAGGAAGAGAAATCAACAACATATAATATTTGAAACTCTAAATGCATTAAAAAGAAACCGTCACCTTTTAATCTTGCTTCGCTAGACCAAGGAGGGAAGAGGGGACGAAGGAGGAAGCATGGTGGCCATGGGCGAGGGAGTTAACTCAGAAGTTTGCTTGAAAGAACGAAGGAAGACGAAGGAAGATGAGCGCTGTTTGTAACTCACAAACCCTAATTCTTCTTTCTGAAACACAATAACTGCAACCCTAAAACATTTGTGTCAAGCATTGGGCCTTGCCCCTTTCAGCTGCCTTAAGCCCATTGTTTTATCTGGACGCACCCCCATTTCCCTTTCTTACTTCTGTTTCATTTGTTTTTTTAGTTTGGGCCAAAACCCTTTCAGGCCCATTCAATCTATTCTTTCTTTTTTTTAACACTCTTAAACTAACATTTCTTTTACTTATCATTTTATTTTTTAGTTTAAACTAATATAATACTTTTTTTGTTTTGTTAAATAAAATAACACTTTTTTTTACAAAATATTATTAATTGTTACATTTTAGAAAATATATATAAACTTTAATTTTTCCTTAAATTTGAAACATTTTTCTTTTCTTTTAATACATAAGAATATTCATTAAAATACATACTTAATTAGGTTAATAGATTTTATCTTAAAAACTCTTTTAATAAATCTTTTTTTACATATACATAAAACATTAACTTTTCCTAAAACATTTCTTCTTAACTCTTATATATAAAACCTTAACAAAGTATATAAAAGTAAACTTTTTAAAGTTAGATACTTTTCTTTAAACTTAAAACTTTTACTTTCTTTCAATTAAAAACTTTTGTACATAAATACATCAATACATAATACTTTTCTTTTCTTAAGATATTTTGTTTTTGTACATAATTAACAAAATATAAAACATGACAACAATACATTAACAAAATACAAGATAAAAAATACAAAATATATAACAAACACTTAATTTTTCATTAAGTTAAACACATTTCGCACTTGTAAACAAATTACGTGCACTTACACAAATACATTAAATCATACACATTTACAATACACATTTGATTATCTTAATACATTGACATATTTACATTGCTTTATTCCTATACATTGATACATATTACATTTGAGATCGCAATTCGATTTGGTTGTAATTATTTGGACATTACTCTCCTATTAAGTCTCATCCCCATTTGTAAATAATTGTACCCCCACTCCCGGATACTTATTTGTAATAGCGTAGACTTTAAATTCTCGCAATTTATCGCTTTCAAATATACCATGGTTAGACCTAGGGTTTGTATGTACATAAAATCAAACACTAGATAACCTAATACAAGACAAATACATGAAATCAATACACAATCACACTTGCACCCCTAGGGTAATCCCGCTTGTTGCCTTCCAAAATGGGCCATGCTTGCACGTTGAGTTTCTTTGGCAAAACAACAACAATTCAAAATGATCATAGTCCCTCGATGACGCTTTCGAAAGTTGCCTAAACAAAAATGATCATAGTCCCTTCAAGCAAAATTGCCAAAGACACTTGGCACCATTGCAATCATGGTCTAAACGATGACCCGCGCCCGTCCCGTTCACATCCTAACACAAGATTGCCCACCAAATACAATGGCGGAACAAAATTGTTAAAAGGGTTAAAACATGAGAAAAACTTTTGAGTAAATTTAGGGGTAGACAACTCTTAGTTACTTGATCAAACTTGCAAAAACACTTGCCTACTTTTCAAAACCACACTCCACAAACACTTTCAAAACAAACTTTCAAAAACATTTGAAACATCTCTTTGAAAAGATACACACCTTTGTGAAACACTCAAACACGAGTCATTACAATGGTTGCCTAAAATAAGGCGTCTTCTTCAAAAAACATTTTCAAAACACACACACACACACACACCATTTCAAGCAATTGAAAATCAAAGGCAAGTGATCTAAACAAGTAACTAAGAGCCCATGGATAACCATGGATGAAAAGGGTGCTAATACCTTCCCTTTTCATAATCTACTCCCCGAACCCACGAAACATCTCAAAAGGTTTTTCCTGTGCTTTTTAAACTTTCCTTTAGGATAAAATAAAAAGTCGGTGGCGACTCTTGATAAACCGAACAAGTGCGAATACAAACGCAAAACTCAAGTCCGTTCTCCCACCATATCACAGAACTGGCGACTCTGCTGGGGACTTAAAAGTGGGGTTACCTTAGGGTTAGATCATTTACTTGTTTTCAATTGTTTGCTTTATTTGCTTTTATATTTGTGGGCTTTGCATCGGAGTTTCATAGATCCTAACCCGGATCTGGGGAATACCCTTTTAGGTAGCATAAGCTGTGAGGGACCTGTCTGGCGTATACCGAAATGGGTGAAGAAGTGGATACGTTGGTGTGACACCTTGGTCTGTACCGATATCCCTTGTGTTGAAACGAGGAGAATATGGGTCTTCTAAGGAGTCATTAAGCACCAACCGACCTTAGAACCATAAATTGACCCAACTTGGCCATAGAACGGTAGCAGTATGCTACACTCATTGAGGCTAAACTCCCGCGATGGTTCCGGCCGCAAGAAAATATAGCGATGCTGGAGTTATGACCGATTGAGGGTAGTCAGTGATATTGAGATCCTCTAGAACCCGGTTACTTTTGATAGGACATGTCTTAACCAACGAACCTGAAAAGGGGTACTTACCTACAACCCCATGCAAACCTAAACCTAAGGACTTGTTTGCTTTGTGTGAATATGATTGCCTGTATATACACTTAGTTGCTTTCGCATGCATGTACATAACATCATGACATCATACCATAGCATTTTCACTAACCACTTCAAGGATCTCGAGGGTTCTTTTGATGCAGGGTTACGTTGAACCAGACGTCTACCAAAGGGCAAGAGGGTTTCTCCTCTAAGAAAATGCCATCAAAGATCAAGTGCAACAACTTGAATCAGGGGCTATGACCCACTTGACATGGTGAGCTTGATTCTCGTAGAAAGACAACCACCGGTGCAAAGTTCTCCAATCAAAGATCGAAGTTCAACCTCTAACATTCTTTTGTGTTTACCCCAAGAGATCCTTGAAAGCATGCATACACATATCATGCATTGCATCATAACAGTTTTTCCCTTTTTCAGGTTTCCTTACTCTCCTACTGTTTATTTCAGTAAGAGATGGCTCTAGAGAGGACTGTCAAGGATATCCAGGACCAGACTGCTCAGCTGCAGGAAATGTTCTTGAACTTGTCTCTGGGGCAAGAAGAAATGAAAGCTCTCCTCACAAAGGGCTTGGTCCAGGAGACTTCAAACAATGCCAGGAGTGACCAGCTGGGGGAGCTGCAGTTTGATTTGGCAACATTGAGGATCCAAGTGATGGGGCAGCTGGTGGGCCAGATGGCTCTCATCCAGGATTTGTCTCAAAGACAAGAGGAACTCAGAGTTCTCGTTAACCAACTGCTTCGGAGCAACCAACTGGGGAAAACGTCTGAAGTTGAAGAGAAAGTCACCACTCAACCCCCATCCACTCAAGAAGACAAAGGGAAGGCTCCTCTGCTTGATTCAGGGTCACAAGCCCAACAACAACCTCGCCAGTGTCAACAGGGTAATCGGCGTAATCAAAATACATCGGGAAGACAGTTCACGGAGACTG
Source organism: Vicia faba (assembly GCA_948472305.1). Taxonomy (NCBI): domain Eukaryota; kingdom Viridiplantae; phylum Streptophyta; class Magnoliopsida; order Fabales; family Fabaceae; genus Vicia; species Vicia faba. The sequence goes on along the minus strand of OX451736.1, from coordinate 979,663,947 downwards.
ACATACCGTCATCTCTGATTCTGGAGCGCTTGTTGGAGGTCAATCTGACTGCTTTGAGGGATCCTATTCAGAAGCCCAATACCTCCGCTTCTAACTATCATCCCGATGCATTTTATGTATACCACTCCTACAGCCCTGGACATGACACCGACGACTGTTGGGCCTTGAAGAACAAGATTCAAGATCTGATTGACATTGGAGTACTGAGGTTCATGCCAGGCGGCGAGATGAAATTCTTCCGTTAAGGAGTTCTCCACCTGAAGTGACAAAGCTCAGACTGAAAGACTTTTGCTTCATTTGAATTTTCAAAGTTGTAATTTCTTTTGTTATTTAAACAATTAACTGTTAATGTCAAACTCTGTTTCATTAATGCATTGCATATGTTTGTCTTGAATTCATCCATTCGTTTTCACTACTCTTGTGCTTTCTTTATGATATTTAACTCTTGATAAAAAGCTGCAAGCCTTTAGAGGGAGGATGACGAAACAATACCATAATCTCATATAGTGTGCTTTTGAACAGACCTTGCTGATGATGTACAGGCATTTCTTTCAATTCCCAAACACTGGAGTTATAAGGAAGATAATCCCTAGTCAACCCCTTCGAGCCAAAGAAGTAGGAGTTTTCTGTTCTAAACAATCTAAACCTTTGATTTAAACCTGGGGCAGGGTAGTATCTCAGTTAACTCAAAAGAAAATGCGCATTGAAGTCGCAAACTCTCAGTTCGTAACACAACGAACGACGTCAAAAAAAAGAGAGAAAAGACATTCCTTTTGAAATCACAAGACAGTGATGGTTCCCTACCACCTAGGCAGTCAATCTCTCAAAAGAGAAAAAGCCCACTGAGCCAAAACCTGTAAAGGAAGCTTAAGAAAGCTGGGGCATCCCGCTGACTGTAATCTCGAAAACAGAGACAGTCAGGCAAAAGTTAGGGATAACAAATCAAAATCAAAATAGAGAGGTCATTACAAATCCTCAACAACATGAAAAATGTTGCAAAGAAAAAAGGAGTTGATGACTGTCTCCCAAAATTCAATTGGTGAACCATCACCCAAAAGGTCGTTCCAAACTCAAATAGAGTGCGACGCACAATTAACTGAGCTTAGGGTTGAAGAACATCACGAAGAGCGGGTGGGTACAAATACACTCTGAGCCTTTATCCTTTGTTTCTTAAACCGTGAACCAGGCCACGTTACAACCCTTCAAAAGTCCTAATTGAAGCATGGGTTAGTTCGAAAGCATACTGTTACCAAAGGTATCCTGACTCCTGTAAGGCTTTGCTCTAAATCTTGTGTTGATTTGTCTTATAAAAAGTTTTCTGCTAAAAAACGCATTTTTCAAAACTTCAAAGACAGACATAAACTTTGCATTGATTGAATATCACTGTTTGCATTTGGTTATTTGTTTGACATCAAATAAATTCATACAACGAATGTTCGGAGGAATGAAAATTCTCTCAATGAGTAAAATCACTTCAAAAGGATAACACTTCCAACAACAAGTCTCCTATCAACAAGGGGCACGACATGTCACCATCCAATTAACCTGGGGCAGTCCAGTCAAGGTTTCAACAGATCTTTCAAAGTTCAGTTAACCTGGGGAAGTCCAGTCAAGATTTCAACAAATCTTCCAAAAGTTCAGTGAACTTGGGGCAAGTCTCCTTTATCACCACTTGGGGCATTCGAATGTCAAAAGTGTTCAACAATTCCCTCATCACCTGCTGGAAATTACAACCACCAACAGAATAACGACCAATTCCAGATTCGATACCTGTATCTAGCCAGGGCATATCTGTGAGTATTTGATTGTGGATTCGACACCTGTATCCAGCCAGGGCATATCTGCATGAAGAGTCTAGAGATCCGATTCCTGTATCCAGCCAGGGCATATCTGTAGACGACAAATTCCAGATCAACACCTGTAACAAGCCAGGAAAACATCTGTGGACGATTTGATTGTGGATTAACACCTGTAACAAGCCAGGAAATTATCTACATGAGGAGATTGAAGATCAACACCTGTAACAAGCCAGGGAACCATCTTTCTTTCTCAGGTCAGAGATCAACACCTGTAATAAGCCAGGACAGTATCTCCTCGACCAACATTTCTTAAGTTCCAGATCAACACATATAACAAGCCAGGAAAATATCTGTGGACGACTGATTGTGGATTAACACCTGTAACAAGCCAGGAAATTATCTACATCGCCACTTGGGGCATTCGAATGTCAAAAGTGTTCAACAATTCCTTCATCACCTGTTGGAAGATACGGTCCAGATGTGCTCCAGACACGGTTTCCATTCTGTCACCTTTCTTAAAAGTTCCCGATCAACACCTATAACAATCCAGGAAATTATCTACATAAAAAGTCTCCTTCATCACCACTTGGGGCATTCGAATGTCAAAAGTGTTCAACAGGTTCCTTCTCAAATCCAAGATGCAGTTTTACACGGACTCATCATGAAGCAACCCTACACAGGTTCCTTCTCAACTCCAGATGCAGTTTTACACGGACACATCATCGGGAAACCCTACACCGGTTCCTTCTCAAAAATCAAAAGATTCTTGACTTCCCCAGCCAGAGAACCTCACAGAAGCTAACTCCCCTCACAGTCAAGTTTCAAAATCCCCAGTCGAGCAAAATTGTCAATCCCCAGCGGAGCTAAAACTTCCAACTATCAATCCCCAAACAGAGTGAAGACTCTCATTCTCAGCACCTCACAAAATATTCGAATATTCTCCAGTGAAGATCCCCTCAAGACAAGAATCCCCAGTAGATTGGCATACAACCCAAGCTCTAGATTCCCTCTGCAGCAGTCAAGGATTCACTTTCCCCGACAACAGTCAAGATTCTCCTATTCCCCAGCGTAGCTCATCAAATTCCCCAACATAACTTATCAGTGGAATCCCCAGCGGAGCTCTCATCAAAACCTCAACGAAGTATCTCTCCCCACAGAGTAATTCTCCGCAGAGTAATCTCTCCAACAAGTTTATTCCCCAACGGAGTCATCTCTTCCTACCGGTTTATTCTTGCAACCATCATCCCCAGCGGAAACGAAGAACTCTACTCTTCAAAACGTTAGCCCAGGATTCAACAAACTCCCGGCATTCGTCAAGGATTTATTTTCCCAGACAAAAACACATTCTTATACATTCATCACATTATCATACACCATAACGCATGCATATACGCATTATATCACACAATCTCATTTATTCTTGAAAACATCATGACCTCATGCATTTCATACATCATGACATTGCATACAACTGACGTCTTGCCTTTTCAGGAAAAAGTTCAATCCAAAAATGATTACTATCAACTGTCGCAATTCCAGATTCGATTCTTGTATCTATCCAGGGAATATCTATGAGCGTTTGATTATGGATTCGACTCCTGTATCTAGCCAGGGCATATCTGCATGAAGAGTTTCCAGATTCGACACCTGTATCCAGCCAGGGCATATCTGTAGACGACAAATTCAGATCCGACTCCTGTATCTAGCCAGGGCATATCTACACGAAGAATTTCTAGATTCGACACCTGTATCCAGCCAGGGAATATCTTTAGACGACAATTCCAGATCCGACACCTGTATCTAGCCAGGGCATATATGTAGACGACAAATTCAGATTCGACTCCTGTATCTAGCCAGGGGATATCTGCATGAAGAATTTCCAGATTCGACACCTGTATCCAGCCAGGGCATATATGTAGACGACAATTCCAGATTCGATACCTGTATCCAGCCAGGGCATATCTGTAGACGACAATTTCCAGATTCGATACCTGTATCTAGCTAGGGCATATCTGCGAATGATTGATTGTAGATTCGATACCTGTATCTAGCCAGGGCATATCTGCATGAAGAGTTTGAGGATCAACCCCTGTAACAGGACAGGAAACCATCTTCCTTTCTCAAGGTACGCAAGTTCTCGCTAAGGAATCTCTTACGCGATCGACACCCCGGATGGCATCTTTAAGCCCATCTCCACAACTATCCATTACACTTCCAAATGGCATCTATAAGCCCATTCCCGACAAGGTTCTGTCACGTTTCCAGATGGCATCTTTAAGCCCATCACCAAATGGCATCTTTAAGCCCATTCCCTCCACCATCACATCACCGAGTGCAAATTTTTGGGCACTCTAGTGTCCAATCTCCTTTTACCTTCAAGTCGCGAACGGCAAACTTGCCAATCTAACTCTTTAGGTTCAAGAAGATTGAACAGGGGCAATTGTTGTACCCCAAAATTTGCCCTTATATTTTTCCACAAGAAATCACAGTTTCGGGCTTTTCCTGATTTTTTCAGATTGGCGTAAGAATCAGTCAAACAGACTTTTCTTAATCAGTCAGACAAAATTAGGGTTTTCATTAATTTTAAAGCAGTTCAAACAGATTACTTAGGGTTTGGTTAAGTTGGCTTAGGTTTTGATCAGGCAGGCGCTTCTCTGACGTTTAATCAAGAACTAGGGTTTTGTGCGCATATTTCTCAGAAAAGAATTAATTCTACAGTGCTTTCCAAGTTACTCTGAGATTTGGACTGAAGCATTTGGATTGAGTTTGCAGTGTTTGACTAAATCAGTTGAAAAGAGGCACATGGACGTTTGATTGTGCATTGCTGTGGCTATTTGAAACGCCAGGTTTATTAATTGATCGATGCTAAAACCACAATATTTATTAATTGTTTATTTATTCTAAGTTAGGATAATTGGAATTTATTTCCATTTATTATAATTTAAGAATTTATAAGTAATTAAATAGACAGCTAAAAAAAAGGGAATTAACTGATCAAAAGGATTTTTATTTATTCATCTTTATTTGTTTTGTTACAAATTATTATTTGAACAACGGTAAATTTATTTACATTTTTGTTTACAATAATAATTTTACAAATGATTAAATTTGAAATAAAACTATCCTAAAAAAATTCCCTAAGTCTTCATCTTCTATCCATTGCTCTTTTGCTCAATTATTTTCATCTACAAAACAAAGAAGAAAGAAGAAGTCAATTGCAGTCAAAATAATTAAGAGCAGACAGATAAAAAAGGGACTCATCATTAAAAGCAGCTGGCCGGAATCAGTTTGCCCTCTCCGCAAATCACGAGATTTCTCCCGGTTCACAAAGAGGGATAAAAATGCTTGCAAAAAGTATGAAATGCACAAAAGTTATAATTGCACAAATTCAAATTTGTCAAACATATTGCATTGTCAACAATTTGCCCATTTCAAAAATTCCTAACAGCATGTACAAGTCCAAATGCAAACTGAACTGAATTGCCTAACTGAAATTCACAAATTCAAACTATCCAAGATATCAAAAAAGCTGTCCAAAAAGATATCAAGATATCAAAGTACAAAGGGGTGTCAAAGAAGTACATAAAGTATGCAGGAAAGCAGGAATATGCAGAGTAAACCAACAATGCAAGCAAGGTTCAATTACATCATTTTCCTATGGCCAGCTACCTTTTCAGAATAAGGACAAATCTAAGCAATATTTTTATGCTTTAATCTGTACTGGAGAGAGAAAAAGAGAGAAAAAGAAGATGGGCTTACAGGGCTTAGGCTTGAAGAAAGAAATATATAAAACAAACTGTCATCAACACAGTAGAGGGGGGCAGATACAACATAATCAAAATCAGAACACAAACAAAACGGTAACAAAAAAAACACAAACTGCCTCAACAAGCTTGAAGCCTAAGCTCCAAACCTCAAAAGGCCTTAAGTCTGACCAAGCAAAAGAAGCCTAAACCTGTCAAGCTTCAACTTATCAAACAAAGCCTAACCTGCCTCCAAATAACCTGCAACCTGCATAAGCCTTTCAAATCCTGCATAACCTAAACAAATACACAAACAACAAAGCCAAAGCCCAGACCTGCATCAAGCCTCAAGGCCCTCACGCCTATAACCTGTTTTCAAGCATACAAAGCCTGTAACCCCAAACCAGAACTACAAGCTCAACCTTCAAAGCCCTTTCCAAAAAACCAGAATCAATCCAACACAACATACCAAATATCTCAGCATATCAAACACTAAACATTCAAACAACCAACCAAACCCTTAGAAAATTTTCATCATTGGGCTACCAAAATTATCAAAGCATTTCAAGGCAACCATACTCAAAATCATCATCAAATAATACAGACACAAGCATACTCAGAAGCATATCAGAGAGGCAACATATCAATCATTTCAAGGCAACTCAGTATAGCAAGCATACAAAGGCTAACAAGAGAAGAGGAAAAGAAGCATATCAGAAGCAGACGAGCATTCAAGGGCCATCATACAAGCATACAGGGGCAAAGGTTTCACACAAAAGCAAAAGAGCCAACATATCAAAGATTCAGAATATCATCATAATCACTCAGAACATCATCAGAGGCAAAGTGGACAGAAGAGGAAAAGAAATTAAAGTAAGGTTTTCAGAAGTTCATCATGAAACCCTAAAGAAGTGAAACAAAAATACCAGGAAGAGCAAGTTCACAGCATCACCATCCCCTCGCTGTCTCCGGCCGCCTAGGCGCCTCTGATCCATCCTCCTCTGTCTCCAACAAAGGTAGTATCCTTATACACTTTTCATGCATTTCAAATAGCAGATACAATAACATACAAAATCAGGACACGAAACTAAACATGCAAGGAAGAGAAATCAACAACATATAATATTTGAAACTCTAAATGCATTAAAAAGAAACCGTCACCTTTTAATCTTGCTTCGCTAGACCAAGGAGGGAAGAGGGGACGAAGGAGGAAGCATGGTGGGCATGGGCAAGGGAGTTAACTCAGAAGTTTGCTTGAAAGAACGAAGGAAGACGAAGGAAGATGAGCGCTGTGTGTAACTCACAAACCCTAATTCTTCTTTCTGAAACACAATAACTGCAACCCTAAAACATTTGTGTCAAGCATTGTGCCTTGCCCCTTTCAGCTGCCTTAAGCCCATTGTTTTATCTGGACGCACCCCCATTTCCCTTTCTTACTTCTGTTTCATTTGTTTTTTTAGTTTGGGCCAAAACCCTTTCAGGCCCATTCAATCTATTCTTTCTTTTTTTTAACACTCTTAAACTAACATTTCTTTTACTTATCATTTTATTTTTTAGCTTAAACTAATATAATACTTTTTTTGTTTTGTTAAATAAAATAACACTTTTTTTTACAAAATATTATTAATTGTTACATTTTAGAAAATATATATAAACTTTAATTTTTCCTTAAATTTGAAACATTTTTCTTTTCTTTTAATACATAAGAATATTCATTAAAATACATACTTAATTAGGTTAATAGATTTTATCTTAAAATCTCTTTTAATAAATCTTTTTTTACATATACATAAAACATTAACTTTTCCTAAAACATTTCTTCTTAATTCTATATATAAAACCTTAACAAAGTATATAAAAGTAAACTTTTTAAAGTTAGATACTTTTCTTTAAACTTAAAACTTTTACTTTCTTTCAATTAAAAACTTTTGTACATAAATACATCAATACATAATACTTTTCTTTTCTTAAGATATTTTGTTTTTGTACATAATTAACAAAATATAAAACATGACAACAATACATTAACAAAATACAAGATAAAAAATACAAAATATATAACAAAAACTTAATTTTTCATTAAGTTAAACACATTTCGCACTTGTAAACAAATTACGTGCACTTACACAAATACATTAAATCATACACATTTACAATACACATTTGATTATCTTAATACATTGACACATTTACATTGCTTTATTCCTATACATTGATACATATTACATTTGAGATCGCAATTCGATTTGGTTGTAATTATTTGGACATTACTCTCCTATTAAGTCTCATCCCCATTTGTAAATAATTGTACCCCCACTGCCGGATACTTATTTGTAATAGCGTAGACTTTAAATTCTCGCAATTTATCGCTTTCAAATATACCATGGTTAGACCTAGGGTTTGTATGTACATAAAATCAAACGCTAGATAACCTAATACAAGACAAATACATGAAATCAATACACAATCACACTTGCACCCCTAGGGTAATCCCGCTTGTTGCCTTCCAAAATGGGCCATGCTTGCACGTTGAGTTTCTTTGGCAAAACAAAAACAATTCAAAATGATCATAGTCCCTCGATGACGCTTTCGAAAGTTGCCTAAACAAAAATGATCATAGTCCCTTCAAGCAAAATTGCCAAAGACACTTGGCACCATTGCAATCATGGTCTAAACGATGACCCGCGCCCGTCCCGTTCACATCCTAACACAAGATTGTCCACCAAATACAATGGCGGAACAAAATTGTTAAAAGGGTTAAAACATGAGAAAAACTTTTGAGTAAATTTAGGGGTAGACAACTCTTAGTTACTTGATCTAACTTGCAAAAACACTTGCCTACTTTTCAAAACCACACTCCACAAACACTTTCAAAACAAACTTTCAAAAACATTTGAAACATCTCTTCGAAAAGATACACACCTTTGTGAAACACTCAAACACGAGTCATTATAATGGTTGCCTAAAATAAGGCGTCTTCTTCAAAAAAAAATTTCAAAACACACACACACACCATTTCAAGCAATTGAAAATCGAAGGAAAGTGATCTAAACAAGTAACTAAAAGCCCATGGATAACCATGGATGAAAAGGGTGCTAATACCTTCCCTTTTCATAATCTACCCCCCGAACCCACGAAACATCTCAAAAGGTTTTTCCTGTGCTTTTTAACCTTTCCTTTAGGATAAAATAAAAAGTCGGTGGCGACTCTTGATAAACCGAACAAGTGCGAATACAAACGCAAAACTCAAGTCAGTTCTCCCACCATATCACAGAACTGGCGACTCTGCTGGGGACTTAAAAGTGGGGTTACCTTAGGGTTAGATCATTTACTTGTTTTCAATTGTTTGCTTTGTTTGCTTTTATATTTGTGGGCTTTGCATCGGAGTTTCATAGATCCTAACCCGGATCTGGGGAATACCCTTTTAGGTAGCATAAGCTGTGAGGGACCTATTTGGCGTATACCGAAATGGGTGAAGCAGTGGCTACGTTGGTGTGACACCTTGGTCTGTACCGATATCCCTTGTGTTGAAACGAGGAGAATATGGGTCTTCTAAGGAGTCATTAAGCACCAACCGACCTTAGAACCCTAAATTAACCCAACTTGGCCATAGAACGGTAGCAGTATGCTACACTCATTGAGGCTAAACTCTCGCGATGGTTCCGGCCGCAAGAAAAGATAGCGATGCTGGAGTTATGACCGATTGAGGGTAGTCAGTGATATTGAGATCCTCTAGAACCCGGTTACTTTTGATAGGACAGGTCTTAACCAACGAAACTGAAAGAGGGTACTTTACTACAACCCCATGCAAGCCTAAACCTAAGGACTTGTTTGCTTTGTGTGAATATGATTGCCTGTATATACACTTACTTGCTTTCGCATGCATGTACATAACATCATGACATCATACCATAACATTTTCACTAACCACTTCAAGGATCTCGAGGGTTATTTTGATGCAGGATTACGTTGAACCATACGTCTACCAAAGGGCAAGAGGGTTTCTCCTCTAAGAAAATGCCATCAAAGATCAAGTGCAACAACTTGAATCAGGGGCTATGACCCACTTGACATGGTGAGCTTGATTCTCATGGAAAGACATCCACCGGTGCAAAGTTCTCCAATCAAAGATCGAAGTTCAACCTCTAACATTCTTTTGTGTTTACCCCAAGAGATCCTTGAAAGCATGCATCCACATATCATGCATTGCATCATAACAGTTTTTCCCTTTTTCAGGTTTCCTTACTCTCCTACTGTTTATTTCAGTAAGAGATGGCTCTAGAGAGGACTGTCAAGGATATCCAGGACCAGACTGCTCAGCTGCAGAAAATGTTCTTGAACTTGTCTCTGGGGCAAGAAGAAATGAAAGCTCTCCTCACAAAGGGCTTGGTCCAGGAGACTTCAAACAATGCCAGGAGTGACCAGCTGGGGGAGCTGCAGCTTGATTTGGCAACATTGAGGATCCAAGTGATGGGGCAGTTGGTGGGCCAGATGGCTCTCATCTAGGATTTGTCTCAAAGACAAGAGGAACTCAGAGTTCTCGTCAACCAACTGCTTCGGAGAAACCAACTGGGGCAAACGTCTGAGGTTGAAGAGCAAGTCACCACTCAACCCCCATCCACTCAAGAAGACAAAGGGAAGGCTCCTCTGCTTGATTCAAGGTCACAAGCCCAACAACAACCTCGCCAGCGTCAACGGAGTAATCAGCGTAATCAAAATACGTCGGGAAGACAATTCACGGAGACTGATATACCGTCATCTCTGATTCTGGAGCGCTTGTTGGAGGTTAATCTGACTGCTTTGAGGGATCCTATTCGGAAGCCCAATACCTCCGCTCCTAACTATCATCCCGATGCATTTTGTGTATACCACTCCTATAACCTAGGACATGACACCGACGACTGTTGGGCCTTGAAGAACAAGATTCAAGATCTGATTGACATTGGAGTACTGAGGTTCATGCCAGACGGCGAGATGAAAATCTTCCGTTAAGGAGTTCTCCACCTGAAGTGACAAAGCTCAGACTGAAAGACTTTTGCTTCATTTGAATTTTCAAAGTTGTAATTTCTTTTGTTATTTAAACAATTAACTGTTAATGTCAAAGTCTGTTTCATTAATGCATTGCATATGTTTGTCTTGAATTCATCCATTCGTTTTCACTACTCTTGTTCTTTCTTTATGATATTTAACTCTTGATAAAAAGCTGCAAGCCTTTAGAGGGAGGATGACGAAACAATACCATAATCTCTTACAGTGTGCTTTTGAACAGACCTTGCTGATGATGTACATGCATTTCTTTCAATTCCCAAACACTGGAGTTATAAGGAAGATAATCCCTAGTCAACCCCTTCGAGCCAAAGAAGTAGGATTTTTCTGTTCTAAACAATCAAAACCTTTGATTTAAACCTGGGGCAGGGTAGTATCTCAATTAATTCAAAAGAAAATGCGCATTGAAGTCGCAAACTCTCAGTTCGTAACACAACGAACGACGTCAAAAAAAAGAAGTGAGAAAAGACATTCCTTTGGAAATCACAAGACTGTGATGGTTCCCTACCACCTAGGCAATCAATATCTCAAAAGAGAAAAAGCCCACTGAGCCAAAACCTGTAAAGGAAGCTTAAGAAAGCTGGGGCATCCCGCTGACTGTAATCTCGAAAACAGAGACAGTCAGGCAAAAGTTAGGGATAACAAATCAAAATCAAAATAGAGAGGTCATTACAAATCCTCAACAACATGAAAAATGTTGCAAAGAAAAAAGGAGTTGATGACTGTCTCCCAAAATTCAATTGGTGAACCATCACCCAAAAGGTCGTTCCAAACTCAAACAGAGTGCGACGCACAATTAACTGAGCTTAGGGTTGAAGAACATCACGAAGAGCGGGTGGGTACAAATACACTTTGAGCCTTTATCCTTTGTTTCTTAAACCGTGAACCAGGCCACGTTACAACCCTTCAAAAGTCCTAATTGAAGCATGGGTTAGTTCGAAAGCATACTGTTACCAAAGGTATCCTGACTCCTGTAAGGCTTTGCTCTAAATCTTGTGTTGATTTGTCTTATAAAAAGTTTTCTGCTAAAAATGCATTTTTCAAAACTTCAAAGACAGACATAAACTTTGCATTGCTTGAATATCATTGTTTGCATTTGGTTATTTGTTTGACAGCGAAGAAATTCATACAACGAATGTTCGGAGGAACGAAAACTCTCTCAATGAGTAAAATCACTTCAAAAGGATAACACTTCCAACGACAAGTCTCCTATCAACAAGGGGCACGCCATGTCACCATCCAATTAACCTGGGGAAGTCCAGTCAAGGTTTCAATAGATCTTTCAAAGTTCAGTTAACCTGGGGCAGTCCAGTCAAGATTTCAACAAATCTCTCAAAAGTTCAGTGAACTTGGGGCAAGTCTCCTTTATCACCACTTGGGGCATTCGAATGTCAAAAGTGTTCAACAATTCCCTCATCACCTGCTGGAAATTACAACCACCAACAGAATAACGACCAATTCCAGATTCGATACCTGTATCTAGCCAGGGCATATCTGTGAGTATTTGATTATGGATTTGACACCTGTATCCAGCCAGGGCATATCTGCATGAAGAGTCTAGAGATCCGATTCCTGTATCCAGCCAGGGCATATCTGTAGACGACAAATTCTAGATCAACACCTGTAACAAGCACCAAAGTCGGTCATCTCACTACCCCTAAAAAGGCCAAGATGGTCAAGTAAAGGTTCTAAGAGTTCATTAGTGCTTCATGAAATCACTCAGCGGCCCCGTATTCTCTTTGATTGACTCAAAGGTTATCGGTACCCACAAATATGTCGCACTAATATAGCTATTGCTTCAACCATGTCGGTATACCCCGCACAGTTTCCATAACGTATTGCTATTTACCTATGAATGTTTCCCAAATCCGGGTAGAGGATTTAAACCCAAAGAAATAGAACCAAATGTAAAGCAATCAAAGCAAAAAAAGTAAGCATGTAAAGGTGATCTAAACCCTAAGGTAACCCCACTTTTAGATTTTATCCCCAGCAGAGTCGCCAGTTTTGTGATACGGTGGGAGAACTGACTTGAGGTTTTGCGTTTGTGTTCGCAAATGTTTCGGTTTAGCAAGAGTCGGCACCTACTTTTTATTTTATCCTAAGGAAAGGTCAAAAAGCACAGGAAAGACCTTTGAGATGTTTTCTTGGGTTCGGGGGGTAGATTATGAAAAGGGAAGGTGCAAGCACCCTTTTCATCCATGGTTATCCATGGGCTCTTAGTTACTTGTTTAGATCACTTGCTTTTGCTTTTCAATTGTTTGAAATGGTGCTTTGTGTGTGGTTTTTGAAAATGCTTTGAAAAGAGGCCATCATTGTGGCAACCTTTGTAATGATTCTTGTTTGAATGTATACAAAGGTGTATTGTCTTTTGAAAAGATGTTTCAATGTTTGAAAGTTTGATTTGGGAAATGTTTTGAAATTGTGTTGTGAGGTGTGTTTGAAAATAGCAAGGATGATTTTGCAAGTTTGGATCAAGTAACTAAGAGTTGTCTACCCTATTTTACTCAAAGGTATTTCCTACACATTTTTAACCCTTTTGACAATGTTGTTTTTCCATTGCATTTGGTAAATAACCTTCTATTAGGATGTTAAATGGGACAGGCGCGGGTCATCGTATTGACCATGATAGCAATATTTCCAAGTATCTTTAGCAATTTTTTTGAGGGACTAGATCATTTTGTATAGGCAACCAAGATAGCATCATCGAGGGACTATGATATTTTGTTTTGTTTTTGTTTTTCCAAAATACTCAACATGCACAACATGGCCAATTTTAAAGGCAACAAGTGGATGAAACCCTAGGGGTGCATGTGTGTATTGTGTTGCCAATTTACATGCTTTTTTGTCTTTGTATTAGTCAAGCTATTTGTTTGATTTTGTATTTTTGGCATACCAACCCTAATCTCTAATCATGGCATAATTTAAAGCATAAATGCGTAAAATAAATCTACACTATTACAACATTTGATATGGGAAGGGGGATACAATTTTGAATGGGGGATATTTGCAAGAAATAAAACCCTAATATTACTATTACATCTAAATTGAATAATTGGTACCAATAATAAATGAACAAAATTTAAATAAATAAATTAAATAAATATACAAAATATTATGAATATGCAAAAAAATGTTTTGTTTATTTTTATGTATGTAAAAATATTTAATATAAACAGGAAATAAAAAGATTATTTTTTTTATTAAGGGCAAAACGCCTAATTTTCTTTTAAGAAAATAAATAAATATTATATTTATTATGTACAATAAAATAAATAATGTATATACAAAAATAAAATATATTTAGAAAAATATTATTTGAGTATAAATGAATAAAGAATAAAAAATAAAAGGTATAATATTATTATAGATTATATTCAAGCTTTCATTAAATAAAAGTATATACTAATTAAATTATTTTTATGTTAGAAAAAATAAAAATAAAATACAAAATAAATGTGAAAATTTATAAAAGTATTTTTGGTATTTTTTTATGTTTGAAAAATAAGAAAATAAAATCAGAAATGAAAATAAAATGGAAAAATACAAAAATATGAAGAAATGGGCCAGGGGGGTGCAATCAGTAAAAGGGGGGGGGGGGGGGGGGGGTGCCAATAGTGAGACAGAACCAAGCCCATCCCATCAGACTTCATCTTCAACCTTTGTCTCAAAATTGCACGCGTCTGGCTTCAAACATGAACAACCTGCATACGTGCTCTAATGCAAAAACCCATAACATCAAAGTTGTAGCATTTTTCAAGACGAATCCAACCATGTAAAGAACTCATTCTAACTCTCAAAGACCATAGAGAATTTCTCCGGCCCTAAATTCTAACCTAATTTTTTCAGGAAGTTCATGGATCAAATTCTCTTAACACACTTAATTTAAATGAAAACTGAGCATATGTACAGCTTCATGGCTATGATTACTACATTTTTTATTCACAAACCTAAGCCTAATGATTCCTAAATAGAGAGATAGGAAGTTGACAAAAACCTGTTTCAGTTGACTTCGTGTATGGCAATGTGGAGCTTTTCAGTGAGGCATGAGATGTTTGGGAGCTTGCTTGAACTTCCTCTGACCTTCCCCAATACCTAGTTTGCCTTGAATGTGCTTGAACAAGCCTGTAGAACTCAACCTGCATAAGCTGAAATAAAAAATGGTAAACCTTGTAAATGGAGTTACAGTCAGTGTTTAAGGGTTGGGATAGCTTGGATAGGTTGTATGGAAGGTGTTTGAAGAGGTTTGGGGCAAAATGCACGAGCAACTTGTGAGATAGAACTCAAGATGCAGAAGCTGCCCTGTTTTGCCAATGGAAGGTGATTTTGTGATATGGAAGGTTTCAGGACTCAAAGGCTCGCGTTTTAGGTTCAATACAATATATAAAAATTGTCTCAAAAGCTTGCACAAGTTGGTTCTCTCTGATGTTCAAGTTATGTGAATTTTGACATGTTTCTTGTATATGAAGCAAAAGTGGACAAGTGATGCAAGACAGGCCTGTACAGGCTATCTATCAGCTTGAACACTATGCTCTTGGCCCCTCCAATTTGTGGATTTGATTTGCTGCACAAGATATGGTTCAATGCTCAAGGGATGTGGTTTGACATAAAGCAATTTTTGACAAAAATGGCAAAGTTGCCTTTTTCTATTTAAGGATTAATCTTGTGTGCAATCCTCTAATGACCAAAACAAAGCCTTATACCAATGGATTTGCATTTAATTATTGAGTATGGAAGGGTTTTGAGACCTGTAATCTAGTGCAAACAAGGCTGATTAGAGTTTGCAACTTGTATCAATATGAACATGCCATGGATCAAAAGTGAGTTTTTGCCAACTTCAAGCCTTCGATTATCCCTAACCACAAATGATTTTGGAGAGTTCTTGGACATTTTGGAAAGATTGCAATATGATCTAAATTCCATCTTTGAAATGAAATTTGAGATTCCAAGTGGAGCTATGTGAAAAATGGCCATGAAGATGAGTCATAATCCTGCCTAAACTAGGGCAAAATTCCACTAAGTTAAAAGTTTCATGGACCCTTGTTCCAAAAATCATAACTTGAGATCCAAGCTTCTTTTTGGAAAACTTTGTGAATAAAATTTGTAGATTTTGTGGAGGACTACAACTTTCATGTTGTAAGTTTTGTTTTAATCCAATTGCATCGTGGTGAAAATGTTGGGTAAAGTTGGGAAAAATAAGAAAATTTCATAACTTAGAAAAATTCTAAGTTATGAAAATTTCCAAACTTAAACCCTAATTTGCAAATTTGGGTTTCTTGATGAACAAGTTTCATGTTTTGACACATCTTGATGAAAAATGACCCTTGGCACTTGATTTTGACCAAAAAGTCAAAGTTTGACTTTTTAGTGTACAATCAAATTTTGATCAGTTGACTGAAAAATTCATCTGTCAATCCAATGCATTTGGGATCTTTTGAACCTTGTAAATAGTTCAAGATGATGCCATTGAGTCCTTGAGTCCATTATTGAACCCAAATTTCCATTGGCTAGGTTAAAAATCAGAAATTGCCCTTGTGCAGTCAAAACCCTAAAAATGACCATTTTGCCCTTTTGATGATCTGATCAAATTTCTTGAGGAGTTGTGGTCCAAACTTGATCAAATGGTTCATAGGAGCCTATAATTTTGATGTGGATCAAAATTTATGAGGTTTGACTGTAAATTGGCCATAGTTGACTTTTTTCCCCAATATAGTTGATTTCTAGGCCAACTGTCCAATTGACTGGGCAAAAATTTGATTCAAAGCTTGAAACTTGATAGAGGCAATCTTATAAGTCCAACATGAAGTATGAAAGTCACTTGGAGCATTAAAAGTCCAAAAATCCTTGTGCAAACTCAAACCCTAATTTGGGTAATCAGTGCAAGGAGATGTCTTGAGCAGAGCAAAACCCTAATCCTGTCTGGAGTTCAAAGAGTCTTATGAGGGGAAGTCTTGGTAAAATGAGAGAGAAAATTTTGGGTTACAACACATAGAAAGCATGTTGTTGCCCCTGTGGTTATTTGTATCCCTAGTCCCGTCCCATATGAATCAAACAAAGTTGTGCCTTATAAGTATAATGCAACTATCCTAGAAGATGGTGTGGAAATTCCAATCCAACCTTTGTCCCATGTCGAGAATGTTGGTGAAGCTAGTCGGGTAACCCGCAGTGGTCGTGTCTTCGCCCCTACCTTTCAAGGGGATGTTAATTCTAATAAAGGGTTGTTGAGAATATTGAACCTAAGAAAATGATAAGAGGATCTAGTAGAACTGCCTTGGAAAAATATGTGGGCGACTTGTTGAAAATCATAAAGATGAGTGATTACAAGATTGTGGATCAATTGTTGCAAACTTCATCTAAGATTTCCATTCTAGCCTTGCTAATGGACTCTTCTGCTCATTGGGAATCTCTAATGAGAGTGTTGGATCATGCTTTTGTTGAAAGTGACATGTCTCTAGATCAGTTCAGCACCATTGTGGGGAATATTACATCTTATAATAATCTGAGCTTTTGTGATGATTAGTTGCTCGATGAAGGAAGAAACCATAACCTAGCTCTCCATATTTCCATGAATTATAAGAATGAATATTTCTCCAATGTGCTGATTGACAATGGGTCTTCTTTAAATGTCATACCAAGAAGTACACTCATGAAGATTAAGTACCAGGGAGCTCCCATGCGCCCAAGTGGCATTATAGTGAAAGCATTTGATGGTTCGAGGAATTCTGTCATCGGAGAAGCATATTTTCCTATTCACATAGGTCCGCACTTATTCTAGATTACTTTCTAGGTTATGGCTATTGTTCCCTCCTATAGTTGTTTATTGGGACGACCATAGATCCATGAAGCAGGAGCTGTTACTTCAACCATGCACTAGAAGCTAAAATTTATTCGTGAAGGGAAGGTGGTAATTTTGAACGGTGAGCAAGCTTTGTTGATATCTCATTTGTCTTCCTTTAGCATTATAGAAGCTGACGAAGCTGCTGTTGGAACTCAGTTCCAAGTTTGCCCATTAATAATATAAGGAAAAATGAGAATTCCATCGCCTCATTTAAGGATGCACAACAGGTAGTGCAGAAGGGCCCTAGTAAGGTGTGGGGGCAGGTTATCGATCCTCCCGTTAACATGAATGGCACTGGTTTGGGTTTCTCCATGAATAAGGAAGTCGTGAAGCCAAAGTTTGCTCAGAGTAAATATCAATACATCTTTCACAGTGCAGGATATCTTAATCCAACTACTCCAAGGATCAATGCTATTCTCGAAGATGAATCAGAGCAAGAGATGTCGAATTTCGTGATGCAGGGAGTCAGAGTCCATAATTGGATCATTGTTGATGTTCCTTTTTTATTAGTATTTTAAAAAATATTTCATTCTGTCCAAGGTGAAAGTATGGATGTTGTATGGGCATATCTTGTTGTTTTGATTTTTAAAATCATTAATAAAAGTTGATTTTGATTCCCAAATTATGTCTTTATTTTCTGCTTTTCTTGGAAAATGGTAATCAGAAAAATCCTTTCGAAATAAATAATAACTGTAAACAAATCCAAATAATCACTTGTTACATGTGTTAGTTTCTAAAAATCAATCATAAATCACATGTGCAGATTAATTAAAAAAACCCGTTGAGTACAATGACCCTGCACCCTCTCCCAACTTTGAATATCTTGTGTATATGGCCAAAGAAGAAGAATATGATGAAATCCCATAAGAGGTTTCAAGGTTGTTTGAGCGCGAGGAAAGTACCATTCAGCCGTATAAAGAGTCGTTGGAGGTGATTAATTTGGGTTCAGGGGAAGATCCAAAGGAAGTCAAGATTGGAGCATTGCTTCATCCCAATGTGAAGAGCAAGTTGATTGAGTTGTTGAAAGAGTATGTGGATATCTTTGCTTGGTCCTATCAAGACATGACTGGTTTGGATACTGATATTGTGGAACATTATTTGTCATTAAAGCCAGAATGTCCACCAATGAAGCAGAAGTTGCGAAGAACTCACCCCGACATGGCAGTGAAAATTAAAGAAGAAGTTTTAAAGCAGATTGATACCGGTTTTCTTGTGACATCAATGTACCCTCAGTGGAATTCCAATATTTTTCCAATACCAAAGAAAGACGGAAAAGTTCACATGTGCGTTTATTATAGAGATTTAAACAAAGCTAGTCCAAAAGATGACTTTCCATTATCGCATATTGATATGTTGGTTAATAGTGCATCAAAATTGAAATTGTTTTCGTTCATGGATGGATTTTCCAGATACAATCAAATCATAATGGCTCTTGCAGACATGGAAAAAACAACGTTTATCACACCGTGGGGAACATTTTTTTTACAAAGTGATGCCCTTCGGGTTGAAGAACGCTGGTGCAACGTACCAGAGGGCTATGACAACCTTATTCCATGATCTGATGCATAAGGAAATTGAGGTATATGTTGGTGATATGATTTCCAAATCTCAGGCTCAAGAAGGGAATATAGAAGATTGTTGAAATTGTTTTAGTGTTTGAGGAAGTATCGTCTCTACTTGAATCCAAATAAGTGTACTTTTGGTGTTCGTTCAGGAAAATTGCTAGGTTTCATTGTCATCCAAAAAGGAATTGAATTTGATGCTGATAAAGTTAAAGAAATTCAAGAAATGCTTGAACTGAGAACTGAAAAGCAAGTTAGATGCTTCCTTGGATGTTTAAATTACATTTCCAGATTCATTTCCCACATGACCGCAACACGTGAACCAATCTTTAAGCTGTTAAAGAAAGATCAAGGTTGTATGTGGACAGACAATTGGAAAAGGGAATTTGAAAGGATTAAAGAGTATTTGCTTGAACCTCCTATCTTGACCCCTCCCGCTGAAGGAAGACCATTGATTATGTATCTGATTGTGTTAGATAATTCCATGGGCTGTATTTTGGGACAACAAGATGAAACAGGAAGAAAAGAATATGCCATTTATCATCTCAATAAAAAATTTACTGACTGTGAGTCACGATATTCTATGCTAGAAAAAACATGTTGTGCTTTGGCCTGGGCAGAAAAATGATTTCGGCAATATATGTTGAATCATACCACTTGGTTGATTTCCAAAATGGACCCGATTAAGTATATTTTTGAAAAGCCTCCTCTTACAGGAAGAATTTCTTGTTGGCTAATGTTGTTGTCTGAATATGACATTGAATATCGAACTCAGAAAGCTATAAAAAGCAGTGTGTTGGCAGATTATCTTGTTCACCAACCAGTTGATGATTACCAATCTGTTAAATATGATTTTCCTGATGAGGATGTGATGTATTTGAAATTAAAATATTATGATGAACCTTTGCTTGAAGAAGGTCCTGATCCAGAATCTCAGTGGGGTATAGTGTTTGATGGGGCTGTAAATGCTTATGGAAAAGAAATTGGTGCCATGATTATCACTCCCCATGGGTCACATATCCCTTTTAATGCAAGGTTGGAATTTGATTGTACCAATAATATGGCAGAGTATAAAGCTTATATCATAGGTCTTGAAGAGGCTATAGATCTCAGAATCAAAATTCTAGATGTATATGGCGATTCAGCTTTGGTAATAAATCAGATTAAAGGAGAATGGGATGCTCGCCATGTTGACTTGATTCCCTACAAATATTATGCTAGAAGATTATTAATTTTCTTTAATAAAATTAAATTTCATCATATTCCCATAGATGAGAATCAGATGGCAGATGCTTTAGACATTCTGGCTTCTATATACCAAGTAAATGCTTGGAATGATGTACCTCAAATCACAGTTCAACATCTGGGTAGGCCGGCTCATGTGTTTGCAATGGAGGGAATGTCAGACGAAAAACCTTGGTATTATGATATCAAACACTTTCTCCAGACTCAAGAATACCCATTTAGTGCGTCAAACAAAGATAGAAAGACATTGAGAAGGTTGATAGGAAGCTTTTCCTCAATGAAGATGTGCTATACAAAAGAAATTACGACATGTTCTTGCTCAGATGCGTGGATAGACACAAAGCAGACTTGATGATGCATGAAATCCATGAAGTTTCTTTTGGTACCCATGCCAATGGACATTCAATAGCAAAGAAGATGCTCAGGGAAAGTTATTATTGGCTGACAATGGAATGTGACAGTTACAAATTTGCAAAAGAAGTGTCATAAGTGTCAGATTTATGCTGACAAGATTCATGTGCCTCTAACACTTATCAATGTTATTTATTCCCCATGGACCTTTTCTATGTGAGGTATTGATATGATATGAATGATTGATCCCAAGGCGTCGAATGGACATCGTTTCATCTTGGTGGCAATTGACTATTTCACCAAGTGGGTGGAAGCAGCTTCCTATGCTAATGTCACCAAGCAGGTGGTGGTACGCTTTATCAAGAACAATCTTATATGTCAGTATGGTGTGCCAATCAGGACTCTCACTGATAGAGGATCAAATATGAATAATAAGATGATGATAAAACTTTGTGAAGAATTCAAGATTGTCCATCACAATTCATCTCCTTACAGACCTAAGATGAATGGGGTTGTTGAAGCGGCTAACAAAAACATTAAAAAGATTATCCAGAAGATGGTTGTTACCTATAAGGACTGGCATGAGATGCTTCCTTTTGCTCTGCATGGGTATCGTACATTCGTACACGCTTCAATGGGGCAACCCCATTCTCTCTTGTGTATGGTATGGAAGTAGTGCTCCCCTTCGAGGTTGAGATTCCCTCTTTGCATGTAATAATGAAAACCAAATTGTCAGAGGCTGAATGGGTCCATAACAGGTTTGACCAATTAAATTTGATTGAAGAAAAAATAATGACAGCTTTGTGTCATGGTCAGTTATATTAGAAGAGAATGAAGAAAGATTTTGATAAGAAGGTCAAGCCTCGTGAATTCAGAGAAGGCGACCTCGTGCTCAAAAAGATCATGTCTTTTAACACTGATTCTAGGGGCAAGTGTACTCCCAATTACGAAGGCCCATATGTTGTCAAGAAAGCCTTCTTTGGCGATGCATTGATTATTAAAACTATGGATGGAGAGGAGTTCCCCCGTCCCATGAATGTTGATGCATTCAAGAAATACTTCACCTAAAGAAATAAAAGAACAACTCGCTAAGTCGAAAACCTGAAAGGGAGGCTTAGGCAAAAAATGAGCATCTTGGTAGACTGAAAACCCGAAAGGGAGGTCTAGGAAAAAGTAAGAGACACAAACAAAATAAATATTCCCGCTAGGTTGAAAACCTGCGAGGGCAGCCTAGGCAAAATTTAGGGATTTCTTGACAAGTATTTGTGTCAGACAAGACTCGATCATTGAAGCAACAATCTTCTAGGATCTTCATTACACTTCAACTGAAGTCTCCGCTCAGGAGTTCAAAGTTGTTAGGGAGAATAGTGGTCATTATATTTCAATGTATATTTTCCATATATTTACTATTTTCCAAACTTTGTAATCATCCATGGAGTCTCAACATTCGTGGACTACCATTCTATTAATAAAGTTTGAGCCTTTATCCAATTCTTTGTAGTTCTTATTTTATTTTGTTTGCAAAAATTTCATTTATTATTGATAGTAATTTTAAAAATAAAAAGATTTAATAATAAAAATGTTTTTTTGAAAGGAATTTACAAATTACTTTTTACTCCAGATTTTGTGATTCAAGTAGAATAAAAGTAGTGATTTCAAGGATGGATGAACTCTGAAGTTTTGTAATAGTTCTCCAAGAAAGCTCTCCTAAGTCACTCTTGCTGATATATGCATGATCCTCTTGTGTTTCTTTTCTCAGTTAGTTTGAATTCATACCAATTGATATATGGTGTGATATAGGGTCTGTAATCCTATTTTCCCCAGTTAAGTCTTGGTTCATATTTTTCTCCAGGTTGATTATTTTGGTTTTGGGTTTGCACGGTTTAATGCCTCTATCCCAGATTCTCCAGTCAGAACTTGGCGCATATTTTTTCCAGTTGAGCGGCTAGACAAGGGCATTATCTTTTCCAAGAGGTGTTAGAACAATTGTCAACTTTCTGGGTTTTCTCTCACCAAGTGTTGAGTTTGGTTTAAAATCCCATAATTTTAACTTCCTACTATGATGTTAACTTCTTAGGTCCCCAAATGAATCCAAGATGATGCTTCTCTTTGAAAGTTGTTATCCCCATGAAGCTTCGTAATTTCTCACCAGAGAAATTTGCACAACCATTGCTCTTGATAGTGAAGAAGGTATTTGGGTTCCCCTCGATGATGTGGTGTTGTCCTCCCCAATAAAGTCAACACGAGATTCCTAGTTGAAGTCTCGACGATGTGGTTTTCAACTTCCTTAGTGAAGTCAATATTATAATCTCTAGTGGAAGTCTAGAAGATATGGCATTATCTTCCCTAGTGAAGTCTATATGATGTTCCCCGGTGAAATCTGGAGAAGGATGTTACATCCCTGCAACTGTTTTGGTTCATTACTATCAGATTATACTTCGATAAATTTTTAAACCATGTTTTTCCCAGTGGAGTTAAACCGTGAAGAAGGAATTATTTTCCTCAGTTGGTGCTTACTATCTTATGGAATCTTCAACCCAGATGTGATTTAGCCGAGTGATTGAATTTACCCAAGTTGGTTTTGTCTGGTTATTCCTAGTGTTGTATGTCTTCTTTGTTAGCATATACATGATAACATTCATACATTCTTACGTATATCATGCATATCTGAATTTAAAATTTATTGCTCATTTGCATTGATTATTGTTTTTGTTGGCATATTACCCGATTTGCAGAGTCATGTTACCCTCTCTCCAATAGATTGTCAACCTTAAGAAGAAAGTGTATATCCTTTCAATTTCCCGACTGAGTTATCCCTCATAATTTTTTTTATTTAGCCTTCCTATTCAACTCATTATCTGGATGGAATGTGGTCCCCTTTTGAGTTTATTTCTCATCAGATGTTATCTTGGTTGACTGTTTCACTCAATTTTATTTCTAGTTTGAATATGTGGTCCCCGACAACATTATTATGATTTATGCAGGCTTTGATCCCGGGATTGAGAATGTGCATTTATTTTGCACGAGAATACTTTACCATCTTAGTAGGATTATGTTTCCATTTCCCCCAGAGAATTCATATTTTCTTTCCCAATTGGCTTCTTACAACATCAAGTGGCAGGTCTCTTTATTTGAGCAATCTGTACTTCCCTAGAAAGTCTGTTAGTTCCCAGATAAGATTACCTTTATTTACTCCAATGAATGGTAGTCTCGTCTATACGGGAGATAGTTCGTTGTTGATATTTGTTACTCCGATGAATGGTAGTCTCGTCATTATGAGAGATAGTTCGTTGTTAAGATTTTTTACTCCGATGAATGGCAGTCTCGTCATTATGGGAGATAGTTTGTTGTTGAGATTTGTTACTCCAATGAATGTTAGTCTCATCATTATGGGAGATAGTTGGTTGTTTAGATTTGTTACTCCAATGAATGGTAGTCTCATCGTTATGGGAGATAGTTCTTTGTTGATATTTGTTACTCCGATGAATGGTACTCTCGTCATTATGGGAGATAGTTCGTTGTTGAGATTTTTTACTTCGATGAATGGTAGTCTTGTCATTATGGGAGATAGTTCGTTGTTGAGATTTGTTACTCCGATGAATGGTAGTCTCGTCATTATTCGAGATAGTTTGTTGTTGAGATTTGTTACTCCAATGAATGGTATTCTTGTCATCATGGGAGATAGTTCGTTGTTGAGATTTGTTACTCCGATGAATGGTAGTCTCGTCATTATGGGAGATAGTTCATTATTGAGATTTATTACTTCGATGAATGGTAATCTCGTCATTATGGGAGATAGTTCGTCGTTGAAATTATATTTTCTCTAAAGAAGTTCATTTGTTTCCAGTCATAAGTATTGATGCCAATCATTTATTACCTACCTTAATGTTGGTATTTACCGGTATTATCTTACCATTTATTTTCCATGTGAGTCGATTTTAATTTTTTGCTATCTTCTCTGTGAGTGAATAGTTCGCAGTTATCTCTCGATCGTTGTCATCCATTAATTTCTCCTCATTATTCCAGTTAGTGACACTTTATCTCATCTTTGGGCTTTACCCCAGTAGAGTTGAGTCTTCTGTCCCTCAGCGATTTATTTTCCTGGTCGGACGTTCTTTTGATTCTTTATTTTATTTCCCGTATCCCTAGTGGTGTCCTGTGTAGCCTTTATAGTGTATCGGTTTGCATGCATAATGATAAGCATTACATGGCATCTTAGGGCCAAAAATAGGGCTTATTTTATATTTAAGTATCTTCAATCGCGTCGAGACGAAGAATTTAACCTTCGCATCTCCGGATAGAAGACACTTAAATAAGGGCAACTATTATACCCCAATTTTTGTCCCTAAGATTTCTCATCATCTCAGTTTTATCAATACAACAAGATCACACATTAGGGGTGATTCTCCCCGTCTTCATTATATCTGTAAGTTTGATCTTGAGGGATCACCAAGCATCTTTAAGTGTGTATTTGGTATAGTTTTTATTTAAACTTACATTGAAATATGTATATATGTTTCTTTGAATG
Organism: Vicia faba; assembly: GCA_948472305.1. NCBI lineage: Eukaryota > Viridiplantae > Streptophyta > Magnoliopsida > Fabales > Fabaceae > Vicia > Vicia faba. The sequence goes on along the minus strand of OX451736.1, from coordinate 979,638,838 downwards.
TTCATATTGTAGGTGGAGATACAATTTCATTCACCACACCATTTAACCTAGGGTTGTGGACTGGTTCTCAATCAAGTTACTTTTTAATGGATTGCAAGAGCTCAAGTTTCAAGGCTATGTCCATGATGTCAAATATTTGTGGTTCAAAGAATTCCCTCATCTTATTAAGGTCAAACTTTCCTCAAGGTTGGTGTTGACATTCATCAAAGAGATAGGTTCATGTGTTTATTTCCATGCCTTATTCAACAAGCTTCATTGAGACTTAAGCTCCATTTTTTTTAAATTATTCTTCAAGACAATATCATTTCAATACCTATTATGATCCATCATGCTTTTTTTTTCAATAATGCTCAAAATATTCAAAGTTTGGTTCAACAAGTTTGACCTAATTGAGAAAATACTTGATTTAGTGATCACAAGTGCACAAATCCCTCAAATTTCAACATTTTGAGTTGGATATTTTTGGTATGGATACTTTTTATCATCAACAACAACCTCTCTTCTTATGACAAGATCCAATTGTGCAAGAAAAATCATCAAAAGTTGAAAAGGGTTTCAAGTCATTTTTGGCACTCTCTAAGCTAGGGTTTGTTGACTTCCAAGAACCATATCTTACTCATTTTTTGAGATTTTTGAGTGACTCCAATTCCATGGTTCTCTTTAAAGGGTCCTTAACAAGCTCTCTTCAGAAATCTAAGGCTAATTTTGAATGGAAGATCATTAATGTTTGAGAAAGATTACAAGTCTCCTTGAAAGGCCTTGTAATTTTAGGGTTTGACTTCAAATGATCATAACTTGGTCAACTTTTTATCTCCTAGAGCCCATTATTTTTCCATAATGATTTTAAGAGTGTTAAATTTAACACTTCTTTTATGTGCAAAGCTTGAAAATGGTTAGAAGATGCCTTAAGAGTTCAAAATATTATAGGTCACTTCATGGACTTTCATCAACTTTATAAGGTCATAACTCTCTCAATTTTTGGATTTTTTGGGTGATTCAAGTTTCACAATGCTCTTTAAGAAGTATACTTCATGCCATATTCATTGACCAAAACATAATTTTGAGTGGAAGGCCATGTTTGAAGGAAAGATATTATAAGTCACTTTTAAACTCAAAACTTGGAATTTTTCTAAGTCCATAATTCAATGTGTTTTTCACGATTTCAATTGATCATAACTTTTTACTCAATAATCCTAATGCTACCTTTCTTGGAACATTATAAAGTTGGTGGTGAAATTTTTTCATTGCAAAAAGAATGAGATCATAAACATCGCCGAGCTTTGTGCACCATGGATTCAAAGTTGGCACCTTGAAACTGATTTTGTAAAAAATAGTCAGATTTTGATTTTCATAATGTGGCTTCTATACACCAATTTTGTGCATTTTTCCACTTAAAAATGTTTAACAAAGTTGCTAAGGCCGGATTAAGGATTAAAACGCAAGAAATGGTTGAGTTTTTACAACTTGCAAGTCAGACTTTTGTCATGATCAGTGACTTCACGATTTCACTTGATTGCTTATCATTCACCCTATCTTAGCATTACATTCACTTTCCCTATAAATACATACCCCATTCCACTCATTTTGGCAAGTTTGGACAACCAAAATCACACTACCAAACTCTCTTTATAACTCATGATTCTGTAACTTCGAATTTGGTTCTACAACCTTTGTCAATCCATTTTCTTTGCTAATTCTTCATCCTTGAACTTCATTGAATCTAACAGAAGAAGAACCAAGCCTTGAAGTGTCCTAAATCGTGCTAGCCAAGTCAAGATTCAGAGCTCTGAATTTGAACTTCAACAGGTGGATTCCTTCATCAATTCTCTCAAAATTTGTTACTACAGTGAAACTCTCATCACTATGATACTCATTGCATCATTTGTTTTTAATTGGAAGTGAGTTTTAATCATGAATTTTCAAATCCCTACTCAACTTTTTTCTTCTAGTTTTCTTCAAATCGACTGAGCTACAGTTTATATAAATTTTTCGAGAGGGTAACATGGAAATCGTCTTGAAGAGACGAAACAAATGGCACCAGTCTGAGCTCCTAATTTTATAGTTTATGAGATCTGCAATTCGCGTGGCTGGAGGTTGAAGATGACCAACTTGTCATCTCTCAACCAATGACAAGGCGCCCCTTGTTTTTTCAAATTTTCTTATTAATTAATGATCTGGTGGTTTATTCACTAATGTCCATGATATGCACAACATGCCAGATCCCTTGGATTTAATTAGTAACGTGTTTTAACATTCATCCAATGGTCTACATCATTTTGGTTTTATTTTTATTTTTTGATTTTATATTTTAATTGATTTAAACTTCAAAAAATCATAAAAATTCATTTCAACTTCTAAAATTCTGGAAAAAAATCATAAAAACACTTTGGATTTTTCTCTTTCTGATTTTTGTTTTTTCACAATTTTATTTTGGGATTTGATATTTTTTATATAATTTTTTTACTTTATTTAACTTGTTTTAATTGATTAAAAATACTTTTATTAATTTTTAAATTCTAGAAAAATTCTGGAAGGATCTAATGATCTCTTGAGAAATATTGGTGACCTTATTTAATTTTTATTTCTGATTTTACTATTTTTCACAGTTTTTGGTTTATTTTGCATGTTTCTTTAAATTTTAAAAATAGTTTCTAACTTTAAAAAATTCCAAAATTTTTTACCAACACTTATTAACTCATGTTTGACTTTTGAGTATTTTTGAGATTTTTATTTGATGTTTTAATATGCTTTGTGTATTTTACCAATTATTTCCCTTTTATTAACCATTTGAATATTGTTTTATTAAATATTATTTTATTATTTTTGTTTGGTCCTGATTTGGATGTTATTTTGGGACAAGTTCCTCAACCTCATTGGATCTTGGATGTTGATAGGTTGAAAAAACAAATCCACCAAAATGGATGAATGATGTTGATGATATTTAAAACTCTAATTTCATTTAATACATCCCCTCCCTTTTCTTCTTATCCCCTTTTTTACGTGTGCTACATGTTATTGGAGAATGATCTACATATCATTTCTCTAACATGTGGTATATAAATTGCTATTGACCTACCTCAAAATAGGTGTGACTTCTACACAAGTCCACTTATGATTGCTTAACATAATGCTAAATTTTGTCCCGACTCGAGAAATGATCATTCGTAGCCCAAAACTCTATTTGCAAGCCCAAGTATGTTTAATTTGAAACCTTTAATCCAATAATCTTGAGGTTCATTGTTATGAGGCTTTGGTCTTACCAATCCTCTAATGAACCTTCATAAACTTTGGTCTAAGTGAATCATTTAAACATCGTTGATCATATGTGGTCGCCTCGAGAACTTGAAATGGATGATATACTTGACAAAAAGCAAATGAAACTTGTTATTGAGAGCCTTTGATTTTATCAATCTTCTAATGAATTTTCAAATGCAAGTTTCAAGATGGTCATTCAACTAAATTCTAACTTCTAATTCACTAACAATTGACTTTACTTTGTGCTTTTACTTTATGCTTTTATTTTATGACATTACTTTTATGCACCATTTATTTTAGAATTTACATTCCTTATTATTTTTATCTTTGCTCACTTGAGAATTTATCTTGATGCCATTTTTATTTTTATCACTTGAGCCTTCATTTTGTTTTTGAAGAAACTTAATAACCAACTTGAACAATAAAAAACTTAAGGTTACTTGGACTATTTGGTTACTATCCTTGGCATTATGGAGTTGTGGACTTCTTGGACTTAGGATTAGAAGCCTTGACTATCCTTGGGACCTTGTGGCTCTATTGTTATTTTGTCTGGAGTTCTTGGGGTTTATCCCGAGACATTAGGTTAATTTTATTTGTGTGCAGGTTATTCTGATTATATTCCTTAGAGGTTTATTATCTTTGCTTTCTTTGTTTCAATCCAAAGGATGGGAATTCTATATTGACTCTTTATGTCAAGTGTTGGCTTCTTATTGGTTAGACAGTTCTTTTCCCTAACTTTTACCTTATGCTTTAGGATAGTCCCTTAATCTCCTCTCATCTTCTTTAATTTCAAAAATCTTCTCCCTCTTTTTCAAAACTTTTCTTGTTTTCTAACTCAAACTGCTTTCATAATAAACTTGGACTTAGGTTCATGCATTTTCAAAAAATATTTTCTTAATCAAACTTTAACAAACTTAATCATACTTTGACATTTTTTTGTGAGAATACTAAAAGTCAATCAATCTCATTCAAACCATTTTTTCCACTTTGGCTTTTTACTTTAAAATTTTCTCAAAAGATTAGACTTTTGTCAATCTTTGTAGTGATGCGAGCTACTATACTTCCACGATATGTAGTTAAGTGAGATATTTTCCACTTGGATGTTGAGTGAGGTTTTATTGATATTTAAAATTCAAGCTATATCCTCCACTTTGAGATGATGCAAATTCTCCTTTCTCATAATCGTGGGTAGTAAGTATGTTCTTCCACTCAGATATGATGATGATGCCTTTTCTCTTAAAATCAACCAACACACTTGTGTTTTAAATTTTTTAAAGAAGAACTACGAGTACTGTGACCCCTATTGCACGAAATGTGGTACATAGGTACTAAAGGTTCACAACCGAGGCGGGTGCAAAAACTGTAAAAAGATACTTCTCTTCTCACCTCCACCATCTATTTTTGTTTACAATACTTATAGCCAAAATATAAAAAAATTTCAAAGAGGTTCTTGCAGAGTACCGTAGATGTTTAGGGTGCTAATACCTTCCATTTGCATAACCAACCCTCGTACCTAGATTCTCTCCTCTCTTTTTTGGGTTATTCGCTCTTTTCCCATTTCTCTGGAAACAATAAAGTACGGTGGAGATTTTTATTTGATCTGTGCGAGTCAAGTCAATCCAATGGCTTACTCTCAACACTTCTACCGCTACATCTGTTACCTCTGATTGTGATCTATTTTCGTTCTTCTGATTGAGTTCTTCTCTAATTCCTCTTCTTGTTTGTAGGTGGAGCCCGACACGACAACGACTGAGGAATGAAGATGGTGACCGAAGTGGCGGCTTGAAGGAGGATCTTAGGGTTTCAGAAACTGAAACCCTTGATCCACGCTAAAAGGAATACTCCTTGCGGATTTCTATCTGCCTCCTCTTCTCTTGTTCTTCGATCTCAAATTTCTTCTTGGTTTCTCCAATTCTCCTCCCTCTTCTCTTAGAAATTAGGTTAATTTATAGTGTTTTAGAATTTAGACAAATTAGAAAATTTCTCTGTAATTATCGTTATATTTTTTTATTTATAGTAGATTGATGAATTAGGAGATTTAATTTGATTTGTATTTGATTTTATTTTCTGTAATTAATTCATATTTGTATAAGATTTTGATTCTGTTTGTGAACTACGATTTGTTCTGGACGATTTTTGTATTACGATAGAAAGATTTGATATGTTTTGATTTTGTTTTCATATGTGTTTATGGGCCTTGGGTTGAAGACAAGGAATAGGGCATATCAGCGGTGTCGTTGGCTTACAAAATTAGGGTTTTCTCCATTTCAGTTGACTTTGTCAATATTCTCAAAAATAAAAAATAATAATTGGTAATAATAATATTAATGTAAATAATAACAAATCTTAATAAAATATGTATAAATAATATTTATAATGATAATCAAACAACAATTATAATAAATAGGTACAAATTAAAAATGGACTCAAGCTGTAAATATTGAAATGGGCTAGATGATTCAAAAAAACACCCCCTTAATGGGCTGTTAATTTTGATCAACGAAGAAAAATGCACCCCGCCTCTTCTAAACAAAAATTTTTAAATGGGCCAGCAATTCAATGGACATATCCAATAAACTGAAGCAACAAGTTCTAAAAAAAAAAACGTACACCCCTCTATTTATTTGAACGTGCCTTACCCCTTAATGGGCTTAAAAAGTAAATACACTCGCTCTTTAATTGTAAGACAAACCGAATGGATCATAAAATTTACATGGGCCTTTCTGTTTTAGAAAGCCCATAAACTCCTTTATAAAAACCCTATGCCTCTTTAGGGTTTAAACCCCATAATGAATTTATCAATAGTAATCTAAACTTTATAAAGAAAATGATAATAAAAAATAATTTAGTTAGAAATAAATGGGTCAAATTAGGGTATGACAGTTGTCCCTATTTAATTAATTTTCAATTGAATAGTGCGAGAATACGCAGGTCTCGCATGCTCGAATTATAAGTTTATTAAATAATGAAAGACCACAGAATTTGTCCGAATGATTTATAAGGATACATTGTACAACTTTTCCTATGAGCATAGAGAAAATAGGCACAGATGATGATTTATCATCTTACCAGAGTTTGAAATAAGAGCTTTTAATTTGACTTATATATGACGATGCAGATAACTCGTCAATATCTAAAAGAGATCGTAGATTTTTTGCATATTTACCATAACCTAGGAGGTAAATAATACAAGTTTTAAAGTTGACTTACTAACGCTTCGAGACTAATATAGTAAGTTTAATGCAGATTTTTGCTATTCATCACAACCTAGGGGATGAATAAAACAAAGCTTGATAACACATTGCCACATGGAGACTGAAACAATAAATTATGCAGATTTCGTTATATTTACTACAACCTAGAGAGTAGATATCACGAGGATGAAGTTGTGCATTTATCACAACCTAGAGCATAAATGACACAGGGATAAGCTTATGTTATTCATCATGATTTAGAGGATGAATAATATAACCTTAGAAATTCATATACCTATCACAACCTAAGGGATATATATTTGAAGAGTTTGTGCATTTACCATGACCTAGAGGGTAAACGGCAGGAGTAGTCTTACCTATTTATCACGACTTAGAAGATAAATGACGTAATTCTGAAAGTTTGCATACCTACCACAACCTAGAGGATAGATACTTGAAAAGTTTGTGCATTTACCATGATCTAAAGGATAACCGACACGAAGATAGATTCACATATTTATGAAGACCTAGGGAATGAATAATATGAACCCGAAAATTCGCACACCTACCACAACCTAGGGGATAGATGATTGAAAAATTTGTGCGTTTATCACGACCTAGAGGATAAACGCCATGAAGGTAGTCTTACTTATTTATCACGACCTAGAGGATAAATAACATAATCCCGAGAATTCGTATATCTACCACAACCTAGAGGATAGATACTTGAAGAGTGTTTTGGTAATCAGATCTTAGATAACTAGACCAAAGATAAGATCAGAGTTTATCGGTTATGTATGTTCTCAACTAAGGTATTTGTTAGTTTTACAGATAAGATAATTTGCTAATGGGCCCCAAGAAAGTTCATAATTTAACCAAAATGTATTTGGAAAATTCCATGCATAATGCCCTAAGTTGATATGGGACCCAAAATGTATATGCACCGAGTATTTTATATATGCCTTAAATTTTTGTGTATGCACCGAATGTATGAAAAATTACTTTTATGTTCTCTCCTTTTAAACCATTGGTTTTGTGCCATCGACTCTCCAATGTTGTATGCTATATTTTTGCAATATTTTGAATTGATTTGAACAAGATGAATGGTGTTAGCAGGATTTTGATATTTGTATGCAGGCGCAAGCGTAGGCGTGGGCGTAGTTGTGGATGCCGGTGTGGATATAGACATAGATGTGGACGTAGGCATGGATTTTCTTTTGATGTTTTTCTGACCGAAATGCTTTTTGATGTTATATCAAATGCATTTTTTGTTTGTCAAATCCCCAAAATGATTTCAACGCAGTATTCACAAGAAATAATAGTAGTATTTGCAAACAAATCAGAAAAATAAAAAACACAATTGAAGGATTTGGAAAATTAAATGTTTTATTTGATAAACATGCCTTTGAGTAGGTAAGAGTAGAAGATGTAATTCCTAGAAAAAGGTAATTAGAGAAATTCTTAATAAAACTGTAAAATGGCAATGAAAATGATACTTGGTACTGCTGCCTCTCCAATTTCCTTTTGATAGCTCCAATCCCCTTTGCTTATGAGTTAGATGATTTAGATTAACCCCTCTCCTTCGTGGTTGTGGTCGTAGTCCTTGGATCACATTCTTTTTTTCCTTTATTTTCGAACAAGATCTCTAACTTTCTCCTGGACCGCTCTTTCGGGTTTTCAATCACCCGGGATAATTTTTTTGTGTTTGTCCCTAATTTTTTCCTGGATCACCCTTTAGTGTTTTCAATCCACCAGGAAGCTCCTTTTTGCCTAAGTCACATGTTTAGGGTTCGAATTTAACGAGCCTTTTTATACATAGTATTTTTTGATTGCGTCTGAATTTTCCAGATATGGCAGCTCTTATATGTCTCAAAGTATTCTCATGCCAAATTCCAAGCCTTGCAACACAAGTTTGCTCAGTCAATTGTTCAGATGATTGAAAATCAACTACATTGGACAAAAAAGTCAATTGTGGTAACATACAATCAAACTTCAAGATTTTTGGTCAACATAAATGTTTTGAAGTCACACTCACCATTTGATCAATGGTTGATCATGATTCATCAAGAAAACTCAAGATTCATCAAAAGTCAAAAGTTACCAAATTAGGGTTTTCTTAAGGAGAAGTCAACTCAACTTTGACCAAGCATAAATTTCATATGCTTCATCAGATTCTTCTCAACAAAACTCATCTTGAAGGAAATTCAATTCTCTACAACTTGGTCTCTCTAGGCTCAAGTCTAAAAAATGCTTCATTTGAGAGATATAGGCCAAAACATTACAGGTCATTTCAAAAGTCAACAAAAAGACACTTTTTGTCAAGGCAACTTACATCAAGATAAATTCTTCAAATAAAAACATGATCAACATAGATATTTTAGAGGACATCTTGAGCTTTCCAAAAAGTCCAAGATCACCTTCATGTGATAAAAATTGAGATATTTATGATTGGTGCAAGTTGGGAAATTTTGAGAAAATGCATGAAACTTAAATTGATCAAACTTGAGTTTTTGGGCTAGTGGGCTTATCTTTCAAGGTCCAAACGTGTTTTAGGCTTCATAGTGAACCTCTGAATCTATTCATACACCCCTTTGATTTTTATTCCATTTATTTTTTATTTTATTTATTTAAATTCAAAATTAAATTAAATAAAATCAAAATTCTCATACAAAGTTCCAAGCCCATCTTGTGTTGACCTAATTCACAGCCTATATATTCCTTGAGTTCAAACAACAAAGGGACAAGAAATATTGCAAGAAACCACCACCTTCCAAACTTCAAATTTTATCAAAACTAGGGCAAACTACAAACCCTATTTTCAGCCTCTCTCAAATCAAAAGAACCATCCCATTCAACCTTAGGGACATCATAGGGTAATAATGGATCGATTATGATGATCCAAGAAGCCTGAAATGCATAACTATGCATCACTGTTTTTTACTCTTACATAAAATTCATGTTTTTGTTTTTATCATGCTTTAATCGAAACTAACATCACTAATGTTCTTCTGAGATGTTAATATACAGGTTTGAACCATTGCATGGCCCCCATAATTCCAGAATCATGTGTTGCCATGTTTTCACCGTTTGACCTTGTTTGCTTTGTATCTTTTTGTACATGAAGAATTATCCAAAACCAAGGCCACCATTTAATTTGCAAGGTCCAAATTAAAGGGGTTAGTGTCCCTTTGAACCACTAACGTTCGTTACTTTGTAGGAACAAGAAAAGAAGTCGTCAGAGAAGACGACCAGAGCTAGGGCTCCGACGCCTCTTCAGTCCAATCAATTTTGTTTATTTTATATTTATTGATTCCTATCATAATACCGGAAGTAACAACCACCCCTATGGCAAGGCGCGCGCATGTTAAGGCATTAGTCTCTAAGGGCGCGAGTTCGATCCCTGGCTTTTGGTGTTTTTTTCATATTTTCCAATACTTACAGGTTTTTCATATATTATATGCAGCGTTCATTCTCATAACACAAACACCATGCAACTTAGTTGGCAAAACGTATACGCTGGATAGGCAGGGGCTGTGGGTTCAACACCCACCCCCAACATTCTTTTTTCCCTTGTTTTTCCTAAACTTAAATCCTTCTTTTTTAGTTAATAAACCCTAATTCTTTTAGTTAAACCCTAACTTTTTAATTAAACCCTAATTAACCTAATATTTTCCTAACCCTAATTAAATTAGGATTAAGTTTTTTGTGATAATAAATTTTTTACTTAAATTAATTATTTTTTTTAAAACATTAAAATCAATTAGAAATTTTTGGTTTATTAATCATATTTTATCATTAAAAATTATTTTTTCTAAAGAACATTGAAACATTTTTCCAAATCTTTTCTCTCTCTTCTATTTATTTTCTTAGATAAATGTATAGGTCGCGTGTTTCCTATGTAATAGCTTATATCTTTATTTCCCGCTTTCTTTTTTTTCATTATCATGTTACTGCTTCGAATATGTAATAGTTTTAGGGTTTAATTTTGCATCTGTACTATGTAACTGCCCCAAAGCTCTGTAATAGTTTTAGGTTTACGTTTCCGCCTTTACCTTCCGCTATATTTCTATGCAACTGCTAGTAATTAGGATTTGTTTGACAAGATAAAATCAACTGATAGCAAAACCCTAATTTCAAGATAAATAACTGAACTGAACACACTTGCACACTTACACCTCTAAGGTAGCCTCCCTTTGTTGCCTTTCAGAATAACAGTCATGTCCCTCGAACGTACATATGCTTTAGCAAAAGACCCCCAATATAAAAGATCATAGTCTCTCAATGACCCTTTGACGTTTCCTATGATAAATAATCAAGTCCCTAATGAAACTGCCAAAGCATCCTTACAAGTTTTCTTCGATGATCGTACGATGACCCTTTGTTTGTCCCTTCACATACAATAGATTGGGCTACCTACCAACTAATAGTACGGATAGTGCTATCTCTAAGGAAGAAAGAAAATAATAAGAACAACCTCGAGTGGGTAAGAACTCTTAATCGCTCGCTCACAAGATTTTCTAAAAAAATATTTTCTCACATCACACTTTTCAAACAAAATATTTTCAAACACTTTGTACGCGTTCTTGAGGACTGATACAAGAATCATTACAAAGTCAGCCGTACTTTGGCTTTTTAAAAATATTTTCAAATCACACACATAAAGCAATCTTTAAAAAGTGAGCTAGAGATTAAGAGCCCGTAGATGATTACAGATGAAAAGGGTGATAACACCTTCCCTTTTCATAACTTGCCCCCCAAAATCAAAATCTTCAAGGTATTTCCTGTTCTTTTCACTCTTTCCTTATTGGATAAAATAAAAGTCAGTGGCGACTCTTTCTATCTGCAACATTTGCAAACACAAAATAAGTCAGTTCTCCCACCGTATTACAGAACTGGCGACTCTGCTGGGGAAGATACTTAAAAGAGAGGTTACCTTAGAGTATTAGATCACATTTACTTGCTTTAAATTGTTTGCTTTATTTTAAGGGTTTCTTGGTGTTGTACCCCAAAATTATACCTCCCCTTTTCTTCTCAAGAAATTCTTTCAAGGCTTCTCAGATATTCAAGACACTCAAGGGTTGACTAGTCAAGATGCTCCTCCTAAGCCAAAGGCCTACAACTAAGGTTTGGAGTTTCTCAATTAAATTTAGTTTGCAAAGGTCTCAAGTGGCTTCCATGGATTTCCTTAGGTCATCAATAAGGTTCTTGTCAAGTTTCAAGTCTTTCATCACAAGTTTGCCCAATCAATGACTCAGATGATTGAAGATCAACTTTATTGATCAAAAAGTCAACTGTGGTCAACATACAGTTAAACTTCAAGATTTTTGGTCAACATCAACATTTTGAAGTTATATTCATCATTTTATTAAGGTTTGATCATTATTCCCTAAGGAAAGCTCTCAAATCATCAAAAGTCAAGAATCGTCAAATTAGGGCTTCCTTAGGAGAAGTCAACTAAACTTTGACCAGGAATAACTTTCACATACGTCATCAAATTTTCCCCAAACTAAGCTCATTTTGAAGAAAATTTAACTCTCTACAACGTTTCATTTATTCTCAAGTCCAAAAAATGCTTCATTTGGAAGATATGATATAATACATTATAGGTCATTTTCAAAAAGTTAACAAAAGACACTTTTTGTCAAAGCAACTTACATCAAGATAAATTCTTCAAAATCAAAAATGATAAACATATAGATTGTATAGGACATCTCTAGCTTTCCGAAAAGTCCAAGATCATCTTCAAAAGTTGAAAATTGAGAAAGTTATGAGTTTCACAAGTTGGGAGATTTTGAAGAAATTCATGAAATGCAAATTGAGCAAAATTACAATTTTGAACTAATGGGCCTAGTTTTTTATATTCAAACATGTTTATAAGACGTGGTAGGACCTATAAAAACATTCACACATGCTCATGATTTTTATTGCTTTTATTTTATTTTTTATTCATTTAAAAATGAATAAAATTGAATAAAAATGAATAAAAAGATGAAAATAGAGTGTGAAGACTCGGGCCTTTGGATTTCAAACCTTTTGCAAGCCCAACCAACTCATGCTCAAAATGGAAATGGAAAGGATATGGCAAGTTTGGAAATAAATTAAGGTGTTTGATAATGGTTCGAAAAAGGCCTTCATGGCTTGATTCAGTACCATATATATCTACCTCTTTCACTTATCTATAAATACTCAAGCAATGCAAGCTTAAAAAGACCACAAAATTTTGCACCAAAGCTCTCTAAAAAGTTCTCCAAATTTAAAGAAATTGTGAAAATCATATCTCATATCTCCAGTGGTTTTCAAACTGATCCAAACCTTCCATTGTCCTCTTAATGTTGCCAAGAGTCATAATCAACCATTACCCTTCGCAAGTCAACCCCAGAAACCACCCTCACATCAACTCCGATTGGTAAGATTGGTAGATTTAATTTTCTCAAGATTTTCATGGTTTAAATCCTTGTAAGCATGCTTATTCCATTCATATGTATTTCCTAAATTTTTCTAATGTTTTACTTGTAAGCATGGTATACATAATGCTTTGACCTTCAGATTTTGAAAGATTCAGATTCAACGCCCCTGATGGAGTCCCCATGGTGAACCCCAGGGAACCGGTCACGCAGAACCACCACCAGGTCCTGTGCTCATTTTTTTGGGCTTAGTTTTCCTTCTTTCCACACCCCTCCAATTTCTTACAAGAAGGCCCATAAATCTTTCTTCTTTTTATTTTGTTTTAATTTAATTTAATTTTTTTATTTTAATAACCTTTTTTAATAAAAATCATAAAAAAAATAAAAAATTAGATATAGATTTTAATTAATTAACTTTATTTTCACAATAAAAATTAATTAATTTAATCACTTTTTAAGTTTATTTTATTAATTAAAATATAATTAAAATTAGGCTTTAATTATCATTCAATTATTTTTCGAAATAAAAACACCAAAAATATTTTCTTATACTTAGAATTTTTTAGGTTTTTTTAGATACCTTTCTCTTTTCAATCTCCGCGCGCTTATTTACTTTTTCCCATTTTTTTCAATATTGTAACTGTCTAAAGTTTGTAATAGCTAATTAGGACCTTTACCTTTTTATTTCCCAATTTTTGGTTTGTACTCCCCATCCCCGAAGCGATGTAATTGTATAGTTTAAATTCCACATTTTTACTTTCTGCACTTGTATTATTCAACTGCTAGATGTATGCTAATAAGCTTGTATAGGAAGACTAAAAGCAAACGCTAGACAACCTAACCTCAAGACCAATAAATGAAACACAATACACTTCGCACATGTGCACCTCTAGGGTATTCATCACTTGTTGCTTTGGATAAACAACAGTCATGTCCCTCGAACGTGGGACACTTTAGCAAAGTCCCTCGATACAAAGATCATAGTCCCTAAATGATCCTTCGATGTTGCCTTTCGGTAAATGACCTAGTCCCTTACGATAAACTGCTAAAGTATCCTACAAGTTTCCTTTATGACTGCATGATGACCATCGCATGTCTCTCAAAACATCCAATGATAAGGCTACCTACTAACTAATAGTAGGATAGCACTGTCTAAAGGAAAATAGGAAAAGAACAAAGACCGTACGAGTAGGTAGACCGCTTATAGTTACTTGCTCACAAAAACAAACAAAACAATTTTTCACACATACACAAACCCTTTTCTAAATATTTTCAAATATAAAAAACACTTTGTATGCATTCTCAACGATACGAGAGTCATTACAAAGTTTGTCGTACTAAGGCGTCTTTTCAAAAATATTTTCAAATACACTTACACTAAAAAGCATTTTCAAAGTGAGCTAGCAACTAAGAGCCCATAGGTAACTTCGGATGAAAAGGGTGCTAACACCTTCCCTTTCCATAACCTACCCCCCGAACTCAAAATCTTTAAAAGGTCTTTCCTGTTCTTTCACCCTTTACTTTATTGGATAAAATAAAATTTGGTGGTGACTCTTGCTAACCGCAACAATTACGATAAAATGCAAAACCAGTAAAGTCAATTCTCCCACCGTATTACACTTGGGTTTAATTTCTTGCAAAGATCATACAACCAGATCTAGGGATACCTTAGGTAAGTAGTAATAGATCATGGAAACTGTATGGCCTAGACCGATATGGTTAAAGTGATGGCTACGTTAGTGTGACACTTTGGTTTGTACAGATGTTCCTTGAGTTAGTAGAGGATAACATTGGGATTCCACGTGGTGTCGTAACCACTAATTGACTTTTAGAACCTTAATTGACCCATCTTGGCGATCAGAAGGTAGTGAGATAGCCGGCTTTAGTGCAGTCTAAAGTTGGTTGATACTCGATGCTACACTTATTGAGATTCGACTCGCGAGATGTTTTGGTTGCAAATCAGTTGATGTACTAAAATAAAACCTTCGAGAAAGATCGGTGATATGGGATTCCTAGAACCCGGTTACTATTTTTAGGACAGGTTGAGCCAACTTGACTTCAATAGAGAAGGGTACTTACCTATGGACCTCATACAAGCCTTTAAGCCTAAGGCTCTTGCATGATTTGTTTGTGTTTGCTATCTATCTAACATAAACATAACATCATGACATCATAACATCTGACATGGCATTTACTAACCATTTCAAGGATCTTAGGGGTCTTTGGTGCAGGGTTTTAAATCGGACTACTAGCAAGGGGAAAGAGGATTTATTTTCCTCTAACCAGATGTCGTCAAAGATCAAAACATGTTGTATTGAGTCAAAGGCTAGGACCCACTTTATATGGTGAGCTTGATTCTAAATGAAGGAAGTCCAAAAATGAATACTCGAAGTTCCAATAGTCAAAGCTGCAACCAGGACTCATCTTCAATCTTTTTTTTATCCTGCGAGATCCTTGAAAACATTGCATATGCATCTACATACCATACTTACCATTACATAACAGGTTTCTAAGACAAGTTTTCTCATCTTCTTGTTGTTTATTTCAGCAAAAAGATGGCTCTTGAACAAACAATCAAAGATCTTCAGGCCCAGAACGCTCAATTCCAACAAATGTTTCTAAACTTAGCCAAGGGACAGGAAGAACTGAAGACCCTCATCACCAAAGAGAGGAAGAAAAAGAAAAGGAAACCAATCGGCATCCTCAACATGGGAAGAAGGTTTAGAGGTTCCATCAAGTGAGCTCAAGACTGTAATATCCCATCAAACAAAGATGACAACCAGGGTGAAGATGGTAAGAGTGTGAAGGCTGAGAAAGGAAGCAACCTTCATTTTGACCAATATTTAGAAGAAGAAGAAGAAGACTATTTGGATGAAGAGTATTCTCCTACTGATGAAAATTATAAACAACTAGAAGACCGTCTAAATTCTATGGAGATCCAGAGAGTGCGTGGGTTGGATTTTGAAGAGCTGGGTTTAGTCTCAGGAGTTGTCATTCCTCACAAATTCAAGGTCCCTACTTTTGCAAAGTATGATAGTGTTTCTTTCCCTAAGCTTCATTTGAGGTCTTATGTCTGAAAGATTCAACCACACACTACCGACACGAAGTTATGGGTGCATTTCTTTCAATAGAGCCTATCTGGGACATAATTGGAATAATTCTATCAACTGGAAGAAACCAATATCCTTACTTGGGAAGATTTAGCTGCTGCTTTCTATAAACAATACCAATACAATACTGATCTTGCACCAACTCGTGTGCAATTACAGAGTATGACCATGGGCTCTAATGAAGGCTTTAAAGAGTATTCCCAGAAATGGAGAGATCTAACAGGAAGATTTCAACCTCCCTTGTCTGATAGGGAATTGGTTGACATGTTTTTGCGAACTTTGATAGAACCGTTCTTCAATCATCTGATTGGAAGCTCTTCAGTCGGGTTCACTGAGTTAATATTAACAGGGGAACATGTTAAAGGTGGAATCAGAAGTGAAAAACTTCAGGTGGCTGCGTCTTTAAGTACTATGAAGAATACATTCAATGGAAAGAAAGAAGCTAATGCTGTATATGGCCAGAAAGGTCTTGGTGGAGGTGGTCGCAACCAATATGTGGGGGAAATAATAATCTTTAATCCTGCACCAATGCAACATCAACAAGGCAATCATCGTAGGTCAAAAACACCCAGAAGACAATTTACCAAGATTAACATGCCTTTGTCTTAGTTATTACAACACTTGTTGAAGGAATAGATAATTACATTGAGAGATACTCCTCATAATCCCAACACCTCCTCTCCTCGATACAATCCTAATGTAAGGTGTGCCTATCATTCCAATAGTCCCGGACATGACACAAATAGTTGTTGGGCTATGAAAAATAAGATTCAGGATATGATTGACTCCAAAGAGATTGAATTTGATCCTCCCAAAACCCCCAATGTGATTACTGCACCTATGCCTAACCATGACAAAGGTGTTAATGCTATCGATGATGTTTTTTATGTTTCTGCTGTAAGTGACTTGACTACTCCCCTCTGATTATTAAGAATAATATGTTGCAAGCCAATTTATTTATGGGTTGCATTAAAAGGTGCTACTGCTGCGCAACCCAATCTAATGGCTATAAACTGCTGAAAGAAGGTATTCAACGTCTAATGGACAACCATATAACTCTAGTTGAGAATACTCCATCTATGGAGAATTTTTTTCAAGACTTGGAGCTTGAAGAGGTATCTGTAATTTCCAGAACTCCTGTAAGGATCACTTCCAGAGGACTTGTGAAGATTACAACTGAACCTAGAGTTTCTCCTCTGATCATTACCGCGCCCGAACCAATTCCATATTCCTCTAACAAGGTTATCCCTTGGAATTCTGGAGCTGACGATTACTACCATGGCGTCAAGAAAGAAACATTGACTATTGAAAGTGGAAATGTTGAAGTTATTGATCCCAACATTGAAAATATATCTAGGACTAGTAAAGTTACCAGAAGTGGAAGGGTTTTCTCTCCAGAAATATCTCCGAAGACTGTTGCTACACCAGTTCATGTTACTGCTACTGAATCAACTACTGAGACTCGAGGGAAAGAACAAATGATTGTCTCTGCCCATACTAAGGCTCCAAAAGAGGTTACTGCTTAAGATGCTTCCAAGCAAGAGATGGAGGAAGTAATGAAGATTATTCGGAAGAGTGACTACAAGATAGTTGAATAACTGAGGAAGACTTCCTCCAAGATATCCATGTTATCTCTGTTGTTGTGCTCCGAAGCACATGCTCAGGCTTTGGTGAACTTCTTGAAATCTGCTAATGTATCGCAAGAAATCTCTATTGATCAATTTGAAAATTATGTTTCTAGCCTGATGTTTGACAATAGGCTAGGCTTTTCTGACGTTGATTTGACTTCCGAGGGAAAGAACAATAACAAGGCCATGTATGTCTCTATTGAATGCAAGGGAACTACCATAGCTCATGTGTTGGTTGATACGAGTTTCTCATTAAATGTTCTACCAAAGGATTCTCTAGACATGCTTAACTGTGAATGGGTTATGCTGAAACCCAGTGACATTATGGTCAGAGCCTTTGATGTTTCAAAGAGGATGGTGCACAGAGAGGTGGATCTCCCGATCAAAGTAGGTTCATAAGTCTTCGACTCTACCTTCTATGTGATGGATATTTGTCTAGCCTATTCCTATTTACTTGGAAACCCTTGGATTCATGGGGCAGGCGTTGTTACTTCGACATTGCACCAAAAGTTGAAATGCCCTGTGAAAGGAAAGATTATTACAGTTTATGGTGAATAAGAATACATGGCGAGTCACTTGAACTCCTTTAAGTATGTTAAGATGGACGGAGAATTCATCGAGACTCCCTGCCAGACCTTTGAAGTTATTCCTTGGACTACTACCATTACTGAAGATGTTTCTGCTATTCCTAAGGTTACTAGGCTTCTACCTAGAATGGATTCTCTAAAAGACGCTAAAGTTGTGGTAGAAGAAGGTGGTTGCACTACTTGGGGTCAGCTTCCCGACATTCCTTACAAGTCTGATAAATTTGGTTTGGGTTTCACTTTAGAGGCTCAGAGGGCTGTTCGTCGTACTCGTGCTGGGAGACCACCATTCTACATCAACAATAATGGAGTCAATGCGATAGAAGATGCTGATATGGACTATGACCTAGACAATTGGATTTTTCCTACCACCAACAACGGGCTCAGTAAATGGAAGACTGGAGAAGTTGTACCAATCTCCTTTAGTTAGGAGTAAATTCTATTTTCTATTTTCTTGCTTTCAAGTTTTTGGTTATGTAATTTTTAAAATAATAACTTTAAGCCTTGTGCCTTACCCAGGGCACAATGGTCCACTTGTTAGGGTTGTCATTTTTCATTCACATATTTTCATTCAATAAACCATTGAACGTTTGCATTCAAATTTTGCACTCTTTGTCTTTCTTTTACTTTATTGCTTTCAAAATAGCCATATGTCAAACTTTATTACTTTATTACTTTATTTCTGTCAAACTTCATAATTTTTGGTCCATATCAGCATGATGACCTTCTATATGTCATTTGATCAAGTTTGGACCATAATTTTTCAAGAAATTTGATCAGATCATCAAAAGGGCAAAATGGTCTAAAATAGGGTTTTGACTGAGAAGGTGCAATTTCTGATTTTTGACCTAGAAAATGATGATTGGTTTGAGACATGATCTCAAGGATTCAATTGCACAATTTTTACCTAATGACATGGCTTAAAACATCTCTCAAGTTCAATTGGTTGACAATTGAATTTTAGTCAACTGATGAAAAGTCAACTGTACACTGAAAAGTCAAACTTTTACTTTTTGGTCAAAATCAAGTGTCAAAGATCACAATTCATAAAAACATGTCAAAATATGAAACTTGTTCATCAAGAAATCAAAAAGTCATGATTTCATTTTGAAAAGTCAAAATTTCTAAACTTAGAAATTTTTCTAAGTGTTGAAAACTTCATAGTTTTTCACAAGTTTGAGCCAATTTTCCACCATGATGCAAGATGATTCAAAGGAAACTTCCAACATGAAATTTGTAGATATCAATGAGATATAAAACATTGTATAACACAACTTCTCCTATAAATGCATGGATTTCAAGTTATGATTTTGTGAATACATGTTCATGAAACTTGGAAACTTAGTGAAATTTTGCCCTAGTTTAGGTAGGATTTTAACCTAACTTCATGGCAATTTTTCACATTGTTCCAAGAGGAATTTTCAAAAATATCCAACAAGAGGTTGTATAGGATTTTACAAGATTTACAAAATGTCCAAGAACTCATTGAGATCATGATTGAGCACGGAGAATCGAAAGCAAGAAGTTAGGGTTTTCAAACATGAATTACAAGCCATTTTGTGAAGAATACATGAACCAAATCCATGCTAGGCTGCATAATATTTGCTTTTCATGCCTCAAACTTGTTTGTAACTCCATATGTAAATGTTTGCACAGCTGTTAGAGCTTTGATCCAAGCATTTGAGCCATTATCCAAGTTGCATTTCCATTAATGGCACAAAGTAACATTGCCATTCTAGTAAAGAGGCTTTAATCACAAATTCAACTTGTCTTGAGATTTTCACTTGTTCCTTATGATCAAAAAACAATCTAAAATCCATAAGAATCTTTTCTAGAGCCACTAACTACTCAGGCCATGCTTGTACTATGCATTGAAACCATGTTTGTCAACCATACTTCAAAAATAAGCCAAGAAGCCAAAACATGTGATCTTGTACTTTTGACCATCTCAAGTCTCCAAACCTTTTACTATATATCAAAACACTATTATGCAACCTAGGAAACGAGTTTGAACACCCTTAAGAACTCCCAAATCCCCTCAAGCCAGAAATTGCACAAAACCTCCATTTTTGTGTCATTTCTGACTTTGAACTTCAATCTTCAAAACCACTCGTGCGTTTCTTGGCTTGATACTTCCAAAAGCTTCTTAGCATCATACACAAACCATACCAATACTTGTTTGCAAACTGTAACACCATTTATACCATCCTCCATAACCAAAAACAGAGGTCTGCATCTTGACTTCTCCAGGCCATTTCATCTACTCTCAGTTCAAGCCAGTTATTGCATTAGCTTCCTAGAGGTTCAAGGAAGCTAACCTGATCATCACCATCACTTGAAACAAGCTCAAACTCATTTCACGATTTCCAGTTTAGAGGTATTTTTCTTGAACTTCTATCTTTTCATTTAGGCATTGTTAGGCTTGCATTTGTGAAGATAAAATGTAGACATCATTGCCCTGAAATTATACATGTCCATAGATTTCATTTATGTTGTTTGAGTAAGGAGAATTTTGAGTTTGAACCTCTAAAAATATTTAGGTCAGAATTTGGTACTGTTAGAAATTCATGCTCATCTTTGAGAATTAGCTTAAGTTATTTACATATTCAGAATTGTGAGGAAATTTCTAACAAGTTTGATGTTGGAAGTTTTGTGAATGGATGAGAAATGAATGAGTTACATGTTCTTTGGCTGGAGGTTGAAGATGAAGTTACATTAAGGGCAAAACTTATGTTACATATTTATTGTTTTGTTTAAGTTAATGGATGTATCACCACCCCAGTGGTTAAAGCGCGCGCCTGTCACCTTAGGGACCTAGGTTCGAGCCTCGGTGGTACCCTTTTGTGCATTTTTCACTTTTTTGTGTGTTTCAGTTTGCTTCTTCTAACCCCAGTTTCATTTTTGCACCCCTGACTCTTTATTTTCTTTATTATTTCATTTTTCTTTTTCTTTGTTTTATTTTCATTTAATTTTGTTTTTTTATCATTTTTATTATTATCATCATTATTATCATTATTATTTTTATTATTAAAAAATATAAAAAATATATATTTTTTAATTATTTTCACACTTATATATTTTATTTTTCTCTATAAAGATGAAAGAACAAAAACATTTCCTTAAAAATATTAATTTATTTATTTTTTTATAATTAATATTTAGACTTAGGATTAATTATTATATTATTTTCTTTTCTTAATTAAAATTAATTTAGAACTTGGGTTTATTTTAATTAATCAATTTCCATATTATTTTCTTAATTTAAAATCTTTTCATAAAAAACCCTAAAAACATTTTTAACTTAATTTCCTTCTTAATTAATTTAGGTTTAAATTTTGCTTATTTTTCATTATTTATTTTCTTAATTAGGTTTAGGTTAAAACTTTTTCATGAAAATCAAACAAACAAGGTCATTTCTTTTTCCATTTGCATTTGTAATTTATTTATTCAATTATTGTACATTTACTCAATACGGTTGTAATAGTTAATTAGGTTTAATTTTCTTGCAAAATCCCCATTTGTAAATTTGTACTCCCCCTCCCCTATTGATGTAATAGCTTAGTATTTTTACTTTTCGCAATTTATCGCTTTATATAAATGCTAATAAATTAGGGTTTGTATATAAAGATAAAATTAACAAGTTAGAAAACCCTAATTCAAGATAAACAAGCATGTAAATCCAACACATTTGCACACTTGCACCCTTAGGGTAATTCCGCTTTGTTTCCTTGCAAAAATGGACATGTTATGCGTGTGGGGTATCTTAGCAAAAAGCAATCAAAATACAAGATCATAGTCCCTCGATGACGCTATCAAATGTTGCCTTTCAAAATTATCTTAGTCCCTCAAAGAGAATTGCTAATATATTTCACAACATTGCTATCATGACTATACGATGACCCACACCCGTCCCTTTACATCCAAAGATAGGGCTTCTTACCAAATCAATGGTAAGATAGCAATATCAAAGGAAAGGAAGAAATGAACTAAGACTTTTAAGTAGGTAGATTATTCCTAGTTGCTTGCTCAATTTAAAATCAAACACTCTTGCTTATTTTAAAAACAAACACCAACACTCTCAAAAACACTTTCAAACCATTTTCCAAACATGAAACATTTTTCAAAAGATCAACATTTTGTATACGTTCTTACGAACGAGAACTATTACAAAGTTTGCCTAAACGAAGGTGCCATATCAAAATGCTTTCAAAACCACACAAAACACATTTTCAAACAAAAGCAAGTGGGCTAGAAAGTAACTAAGAGCCCATAGATAACTATGGATGAAAAGGGTGCTAACACCTTCCATTTTCATAATCTACCCCCCGAACTCAAGAAACAATCTCAAAGGTCTTTCCTGTTCTTTTCAGCCTTTCCTTTTGGATAAAAGAAAAGTCTGTGGTGACTCATGCTAACCGCAACATTTGCGATAAAATGCAAAACACCCAAGTCAGTTCTCCCACTGTATCACAGAACTGGCGACTCTGTTAGGGAGAAATTTAAAAGTGGGCTTACCTTAGGGCTAGATAACCTTTATTTGCTTTCATTGTTTGACTTGTTTGCTTTAAATTTTGGTTCTTTGTTTGGGCTTGTTCCAATCTTCTACCCGGATTTGGGATACCTTATAGATAAGTAGCAATATATTGTGGAAACTATGCGGGGTATACCGACATGGTCTAAGCAATAGCTACGTTAGTGTGACATATTTATGGTTACCGGTAGCCCTTGAGTAGTCAAGGAGAATACGGGGAGACGGAGTGATGTCATGAAGCACTAACTGACTTTTAGAACCTTTACTTGACGAACTTGGCTATTAGGACGTAGTGAGATGGCCGAATTTGGTGCAGTCCGAAGTTGGTAGATACTCGATACTACACTCATTGAGGTTTGATTTTTGGGATATTTTGATCTCCTTGAAAGAGGCTTGCTCTGAAACAATGCCCTAGAAGACAAATCAGTGATATTGAGATCCCTTAGAACCTGGTTACTATTTATAGGACAGGTTTGAGTCAACTAAACTTCAAGAGGGTACTTACCTATGAGAATCCATGCAAGCCTAAACCTAAGGACTTGTTTGCTTGTTTTGATATATTTACTTGTACATGACATATAAACATCATAATATCATACTCATACTCACTAACCATTTCAAAGATTATTAGGATTTATCTTTGTACTGTTTTGCAGGACATGGATTCTATCTGCAAGAATACTATCCAAGTCAATCTCGTAAGGATCCCTCCTCAACTCAAAGAGTTAACATCAAGGGTTCCTTAGAATTCTCCATTCACCGAAATACATGGTCGTCTCCTAAACTTGGTTACCTCCAACACTGATGAAGATATGATGAAGGTGTTTTTCCAATATTTTGATCCTCTACACCATTGCTTCACTTTTCCTAATTATCAACTTGTTCCTACTATAGAAGAATTTTCACAACTCTTGAGGATTCCCATTCTCAATCAACTACCCTTCAACAGTACGGAAAGAGATCCAAAACCTGAAAAGATTGCCCAAGAATTACACTTTCAACAATCTGATATCACAACTAATTGGGAAACAAGGAGTGGTGTCAAAGGTTTCTTAGCCAAGTTCTTGTTCGAGAAAGATCAAAATTCTTGGAACTCTTTAGACTTACAAGCTTTTGAAATATTTTCCCTTCTCATCTATGGGATGGTTTTATTTCCAAACCCTGGCCAACTCGTATATATAAATGTTGTCAAGATCTTCATGTCTCGCAAACCAGTGCCTACCTTGTTGGGAGATATCCTACATTATTTGCATTCTCGCACTATAAGGAAGAGAGAGATCCTCATGTGTTGCACTCCTATCTTGGCAAGATGGTTTATTTCGCATCTTTCCTGATCTGTGTTGAAGAACAAGCAAGGTTTAAGATGGTCCCATAGGTTGATGACGCTCAGACATTCAGATGTTCATTGGTGTTCCCGATCCTTAGAGAATGTTACTATCATCGACCATTGTGGAGAATTCCCTAATGTCCCCCTGCTTGGAATTAGAGGAGACATCACTTACAACCTTTTCTTAGCCTTACGACAATTTGTTTATGCCCGAAGGGATGGCCCACATGAGATGCTCATTCAAGGAGTGATTTTCGACTACGAGAGCGATGATCAAAGTTACCGTCAGAGGTTTATCCGAGCTTAGAGGATGGTGAGCAAGGTGGATAGTAAGACGCTGGGACACAAGAATTCCATTCCTCTCGAGCCTTACCTTAAGTGGGTACGATATCGTGCTCATAAACTTTTGATGCCTTATCCCTCCATCTTACAAGTTAACATGGAACCTGTGGTTGGAGGAGATGTTCCCTACACTATCCTCCACCCCGACATGCCTATATCTCTCGAAGACTTGCAAAAAGGATGGATTTAGCTAAAGGAAGAACAATATACTTTCGAGGCTCAATTCTATGCTAGTGAGAAGAGGGTCTTAGAGCTTACGAAGCAGCTACAAGAAGAGCAAAGTGTGAATGCCTACCTTGCGTCGAAGAGGATGCGTTTAGTCTTTTTATCTTAGAGAGTCATTTTGTAAGCCCAAGAGGCATGTTGTAATCTTTTCAAACTAATTAATGAAAATTGACATTTGTTTACTCTTTTGTCTATACAAATTTAAATTTCAACAAATCCTTGAAATCATTTGCATATACATCTCCCATGCATCATAACATGACAGGTTTTCGCATAACAGGTTTCCTTATTTTTCTGCTGTTTATTTCAGCAAGATGGATCTAGAGAAAACTGTGAAGGATCTTCAGGCACAAAACTCTCAATTCCAAGAGACTCTACTGGCCCTAGCCAAGGGGCAGCAAGACATGATGGCATTGCTGGAAGTTAAGAAGAAGCCCAAGAAAAAAGCTCTGCTCAATATGGGTAGAAGGTTCAAAGAGTCGGTTCGTCAGATCCTGATAGTGGAAGACTAATCTGAAGAGGATGAGAATCAGATTGGTGAGGTTAAGAGTACCCAGGCTGACTGTGTTAATGATCAAGCGTCTGGTGATGATTATTTCGAAGAGCAGTATCCACCCGCTGATGTCAAGTATAAGCAGTTAGAAGACAGATTGAAGGCTGTTGAAATCCAAGCCGTCCCCGGGTTAGATTTTGATGATTTAGGTTTGATCTCTGGGGTTGTCATTCCCCACAAATTCAAAATACCAGTCTTTGCAAAGTACAATGGAGTTTCTTGTCCAAAACTTCACCTGAAATCTTATGTGCGCAAGATACAGCCGTACACTGCTGATAAGAAACTCTGGGTTCACTTTTTCCAAGAGAGCTTGGTCGAAATGCAACTTGAATGGTTTTATCAGTTAGATGGTTCCCGTATCAATACATGGGAAGATTTAGCTACCATATTCTACCATCAGTACCAGTATAACACCGACTTGGCGCCAACAGGGGTTCAGTTGCAAGATATGACTATGGGGAAGAACGAAGGATTTAAAGAATATGCACAAAAGTAGAGAGACCTCGCCAGTAGGGTTCAACCACCCTTGACTTATAGGGAGCACATTGACTTGTTCATAGGCACTTTATCTTGTCCTTTCTTTAATCTATTGGTTGGCTTCACTTCTTCTATTTTCATCGAATTAATGTTAACCGTTGAAAGAGTTGAAAGCGGCATCAAAAGTGGGAAGATCTCTGTGGCATCTGCCTCCACTTCTAATCCTGTCAAGAAACCTTTTGTTGCAAAGAAGTAAATCAATTATGTGTACGGGGAAAGGGCCCGTACCAAGAAGAATGATCATCCGTCTGTGAATGTTGTCCGAATCTCCAATCCAACTCCTACTTAAAGACCATCTGCTAATCATCAAAGTTTTGAAACTTCGAAAAGACAATTTACGAGGTTAGGCATGTCACTGTCTCAAACCTTACAACACTTACTCAAGGCTAATTTGGTGACATTGCGCGATCCTCCTGCCAACCCTGATACCTCTTCACCAAAGTATAATCCAAATGCTAAATGTGCTTAGCACTCAAGCAGCCCCGAGCATGAGACTGACCAATGTTGGGCCTTGAAGAACAAAATTCAGGATTTGATCGATAACAAGACTATTGAGTTTGATCCTCCCCCGACTCCGAATGTAATCACCGCACCTATGCCGAAGCATGACAATGGTATTAATGCTGTTGAAGATACAATTTTTGTTTCCTCTATTGAAGAATTGACTACTCTGCTGAATATCATCAAAAAGAATATGTTGAAAGCTGGGATCTTCCCTGGCTGTGTAAAAGACTGTGTGTGTTGTACAAGACAACTCAACAGATGCGAAGGGCTGAAGAAAGGCATTCAACACCTATTGGATAGCCACAAAATTCTATTTGAGAAGACCCCGCTTGCCAAAAGTTTGACTGACAAATGTGAAGATCTCTCCATTATCACCATCTCAAACAAGCCTCTTAGGATCACCTCCAAAGGTCCTATTAGGATTTCAAATGAACCAACTGTTGCTCCCTTAATAATTACCAATCCCGGACCAATTCCATACTCTTCAAACAAGGCGGTACCTTGGAACTATGGTGTTGAGGTATTTTACCATGGCATAAAACAAGACGCTTGGATTGATGAAGACAAAGCTGATGTTGTTGGTAATATAGATGGCTCAAGCAAAGTAACCAGAACTGGGAGAATATTTTCACTCAATATCTCACCACCAGTTGTTACAAAGGCACTCATCCGTATTACTACTGCCAAGCCAAGTACCGATACAAGAGGGAAGGAGAAGGTTGTTGAGCCAATCGTGACAAAAATATCCACAAAGGACGTTGCTGATGGAGAACCCTCCGCTCGTGAGATGGACGAGATCTTGAAGATAATAAAAAGGAGAGACTTCAAGATTATGGAACAGTTGGGGAAAACCCCTTCTAAGATTTCTATGTTGTCATTACTACTCTGTTCCGATGCCCATGATCGTACATTAATTAAATTCTTGAAAAAAGCTCATGTCCCCCATGAGACAACAAAGGACCAATTTGAGAATTGTGTGGCTAGCTTAACGGCTGATAATGGCTTGGGATTTTCAGATGCTGACCTAACACCATTAGGGAAGAACCACAATAAAGCTCTAAATGTTTCTATCGAGTGCAAGGGGACCACCCTAGCACATGTTCTAATCGACACTGGTTCTTCTCAGAATGTATTACCCAAGGGGGCGTTAGACCGTCTAGACTATGAAGGTTTAGTCTTGAAGCCAAGTGATATCATTATAAGGGCGTTCGATGGATCAAAGAGGACAGTTCATGGGGAAGTAGACCTTCCAATCAAAGTGAGCTCCCAAATATTCAACCCCACCTTCTACATTATGGATATTCGTCCTGCCTATTCTTGTCTGTTGGGTCGCCCGTGGATCCATAAAGCTGGGGCAGTAACCTCAACTCTCCATCAGAAACTCAAATATCCGGTCAAGGGAAGAATTGTGACCGTCTATGGAGAAGAAGAGTTTATGGTAAGTTACCTTAACTCGTTCAAGTACGTAGAGATGGATGGAGAATTCATTGATACCCCATGTCAAGTCTTTGAAGTCGTGCCACCAATGGTTTCTGCTACCAAATGTTCCTCTAATGAATCCAAAGCTGTTAAGGTTGTACCAAAGATGGCTTCAGTCAAAGATGCTCGTGCTGCAATTGAAGAAGGAAGTTGTGATACTTGGGGGAAACTCCTCGATATCCCATTCAAAGAGAACAAGTTTGGTTTGGGCTTCACCGTCAAAGCTCCAAAGGAAGTAAGGCGTGCACGTGCAGGAAAGCCACCTCTCCGCATTGAAAGCCATGAAGTAAATGCTATGGGTGATTCCGATGAAGAAGCTGCATTTGAAGATTTGGTGTATCCTACAACAGCGGAGCTGAAGAATTAGTATGTAAAGGACTTTGTGCCCATCTCCTTCCTCGAGGAGTAATCTACTTGTTTTTGCTTTTCTTTCAATTCAAGAACATTTTGTTTGTAATATTTAACAATGACTTTTAAGCCTTGTGCCTGGCCCGGGGCACTTTGGTCCATTTGTCAAGGGTTTTATTTATGTTCATATAATCATATGATCATTCAATACAAATCATTGGACTCTTTTGCATTCAAATATTTGTGTTCATTATCTTTTCCTTCAAATACATTTTTCCAAATAGCCATGTATCTTACATGCACACACACACACTCTTGCAGGTCCCCATCCACTATGGATCTTGTTGCTAATGACTCTACCATTGCCGACTATGATTTCGAATGTCCAATTAACCAAGCCGAAGAGGAAGGCGAGGAAGATTGTGAAATACCGGGAGAACTAGCCAGACTACTATTACAAGAAGAAAAAGCTATTCAGCCGCACGAAGAGTCAGTTGAAGTCATTAATCTGGATACTGAGGCAGATAAGAAGGAAATCAAGATCAGTGCTAACTTGGAAAGCAGTGCCAAGAGCAGGTTGGTTCAGATGTTGCATGATTATGTGGAAGTATTTGCTTGGTCTTATGAAGATATGCCAGGGTTGGATACCGACATCGTAGTTCATCGTCTGCCAACAAAAGAAGATTGTCCTCCCGTCAAACAAAAGGTTTGTCGCATGAGGCCTGATATGTCTGAGAAGATCAAAGCTAAAGTAATGAAACCGTTTGATGCAGGGTTCCTAGTTGTGACATCCTATCCCCAATGGATTTCCAATGTGGTACCAGTGCCGATAAAAAGACGGAAAAGTTCGCATGTGCGTAGACTATAAGGATCTGAATAGGGCAAGCCCCAAGGATGACTTCCCTCTACCACACATTGATGTCTTGGTCGATAATACTGCTCAACATAAAGTCTTCTCTTTCATGGACGGTTTCTCCGGCTATAATCAGATAAGGATGGCTCCCAAAGACATGGAGAAGACAACTTTCGTTACGCAATGGGGCACCTTTTTCTATAAGGTCATGCCGTTCGGATTAAAGAATGCAGGGGAAACATATCAAAGGGATATGGTAGCTTTGTTTCATGACATGATTCATCATGAAATAGAGGTATATGTGGATGATATGATTGCCAGATCACAAACTGAAGAGGAACATCTCGATCACTTGTAAAAACTATTTGAGAGGCTGAAAAAGTACAAGTTGAGGTTAAACCCTAACAAGTGCACATTTGGAGTACGATATGGAAAACTTCTAGGTTTTGTCATCAGCAATAAAGGCATTGAAGTTGATCCCGCCAATATAAAGGACATCCAAGAAATTCCAGTCCCTCACTCTGAAAAGGAAGTAAGAGGATTCTTGGGCCGCCTCAATTACATCGCCCACTTCATATCACACTTGACTGTTACTTGTGAGCCAATCTTCAAACTCTTGAGGAAAGATCAGGTAGTCAGATGGAATGATGAATGCCAAGCTGCCTTTGACAAAATCAAAGAATATCTACAAGAGCCTCCTATTCTCATGCCTCCAGTGGAAGGAAGACCCTTGATCAGGTACTTGACAGTACTAGAGAACTCTATGGGGTGTGTTTTGGGCCAACATGAAGAGTCTGGCCGAAAAGAGCATGCTATTTATTACCTGAGCAAAAAGTTTACCGATTGTGAAACCAGATATTCACTGCTCAGAAAAACTTGTTGTGCTCTGGCATGGGCTGCTCTCCGGCTAAGACAATATATGTTGACTCATACCACTCTATTGATTTCTAAGATGGATCCAATCAAGTACATCTTCGAGAAACCTGCCCTTTCCGGATGGATAACAAGATGGAAAATGATCTTGACTGAGTACGACATTCAATAAACTACATAAAAGGCAATCAAAGAAAGCGTACTAGCAGATCATTTGGCCCATCAAGCTGTGGATGATTATCAGTCCATGAACTTCGACTTCCCTGATGAGAACATCATGCTGGTTACCGATTGTGCAAAACCTGGACCATATGACAGACCTGAACAAGGATCCCGATTGACTATGGTCTTCGATGGGGTTTCCAACGCCTTAGGTAATGGAATTGGTGCAATGATTATATCTCCTGAAGGTTGCGACACTCCTTTCACCTCCAGACTATGCTTCGATTGCACGAACAATATGGATGAATACGAAGCGTGCATTTTAGGTCTGAAAGCTGCCATTGACTTGAGAATCAAACATTTGAATGTGTTTCGGGATTCCGCTCTAGTGATTAGCTAAGTAAAAGGAGATTGGGACACTAAACACCCTAATCTCATCCCTTACAAGGAACTTGTGCTATCCCTAATTCCCTACTTTAAAGAGATCACCTTTGAGCACTTCCCTAGGGAAGAGAATCAATTGGCTTATGCCTTGACAACCATGTCTTCAATGTTCAAGGTCAGATGGGACAACGAAGCCTCTATGATTACCATTGAAAGATTCGATGAACCTGCCCACTATTGTGAGCTTGACACTGATACAGAAAAGCCATGGTACCATGAGGTGATGATATATCTTGAAGCACAAGAGTATCCCAAGGGAGCATCCATTAATGGCAGAAAGTTCTTACGAAGATTCTTGGCCAAATTCTTCCTAAGTAACGGACTATTATACAAGCGCAGCCATGACTCTACTCTACTCCGATGTGTGGACAAGAAGGAGGCAGAGGAAATTATGAAAGACATGCACGATGGTCTTTTTGGTACTCACTCAAGCGGACATATGATGGTTAAGAAAATCTTGAGAGCTGGCTACTATTGGTCAACAATGGAGACTGATTGCCATCAACATTCAAGAACTTGTCACAAATGCCAAATCTATGCTGACAAGGTACATGTGCCTCCTATCACTTTGAACGTCATGACTGCTCCGTGGCCATTTGCAATGTGGGGCATTGATATGATTGGAGAGATCAAGCCAACCTCTTCTAATGGACATCGCTTCATTTTGGTCGCTATTGACTATTTCACCAAATGGGTCGAAGCCGCTTCTTTTGCCTCAGTCACAAAGAATGTGGTATTCAGATTCATCAAACACAACCTCATCTACCGCTATGGTATCCCCGAAAGGATCATCACCGACAATAGGACTAACCTCAACAATGCTATGATTACTGAGCTTTGAACTCAGTTTAAGATCAAGCATCACAATTCTTCTCCATATAGACCGAAAATGAATGGCACAGTCGAAGCGACCAACAAAAATATCAAGAAGATTATGCAGAAGATGGTAGTAACCTATAAGGACTGGCATGAGATGTTACCATTTTCTCAACATGGCTACCACACTTCAGCTAGGACATCAACTGGGGCAACTCCCTTTTATCTAGTCTATAGCATGGAAGCTGTTTTTCCAGTAGAAGTTCAAATTCCCTCTTTAAGGATCATGAATGAAGCAGGCTTAGGCGAAGACGAGTGGATTCATACGAGATTGGATCAGTTGAACTTGATCGATGAAAAACAGTTGGATACTGTTTTTCATGGTCAAACGTACCAAAAATGTATGATCAAGGCTTTCAACAAAAAGATTAAGCCTCAAGTATATCAAGCTGGAGACTTGGTGATAAAGCGCATTATTCTGCCACAAGGCGACCCCAGAGGCAAATGGACTCCCACCTACGAAGGGCCATTTGTTGTCAAGAGAGTGTTCTCTGGCGGTGCCATGATGCTGACTACCATGGATGGTGAAGACTTCCCGCATCCTATAAATGCGGACATAGTTAAAAATACTATGCATAAGAGACCCGCTAGGTTGACACACCTAGGAAAAATAAGGGTATCCCGGCAAACCAAAAGGTTTGGGAATTTTTTTTGGATATATGCAAAAGACCGTACACCCGACAAGTTGAAAACCGGAAAGGGTGACTTGGGCAAAAATGGGTATCCTGGTGGGCTGAAAACCCGAAAGAGCGGTCCAGGCAAAAGTTAAGGATTGAAAGCGTACGACTATGTCCCGTGGAATCACCACCATTAACTTTATCACCAAGGTCCGAGTTCAAGAGGTCCAAGATCAATCCAATCAACTTCTGGTCAACGACAAGGGGCATTCGAGGATATTGGGGCAATAGTAGAGTTGGAATGCAATGAGATCATTTCACATGGCTATTTGTTTTGTTTTTAATTTTTGCTTTCCTTTCGACGATTTCCTCTTACTAGGATCTCCGTCTCTTTGTACAAAAACGCCTATTCATGGGAAAAATATTAATACAAATATACTTTAAAGTGCAAACTTTCTGTTTTAATTTTGAATGCAAAATTGTCCAATGACTAAAATTGAACGAACATATGCATATTAACATAATTAAAAATATTTGGCACATGTGTCCTGCTAAACAGTATCAAGCATATCTTTAGTGTATATGGAATACCCCTACATAGTTATTTCATTTGCATTATCCCCACAAGACGGCTACAATAAACCAATCTTCAACAAAGTTACCTACAAAGTTTCTTTGCACAGGATAAGCTCCAACCAGAGTCTCAATCTCTTGGCAGCTCTCTCCCCAGCTAAGTTGGTCCTACAAGTAGAAGCCTTGTGGACCTCTTCCTAAAAGAACTCGCCTCATCAGTTGTTCATCAGGTATTCATCAATATGGTTTATTTCCCCAACAGGTTTTATTTCCCCAACAAATAACGAGTATCATAACTCCCCAGTCGAGTGCAAAATTACCCAGCTTAGTCTATCTTCACCAGCCGAGTCTGTATTCCCCCGACATAGTCTATCTTCCCCAGCTGAGTCTGTTATCCCCAACTGAGTGTATCCTCCCCAAGCTGAGTATGTCCTCCTCGACTGAGTCTACACTCTCCAGCTTGAGTTTGCCTTTCAGACTATGGAAAATCTTAGGGCCACAACCCATAATCCTCAATAAAGTCAGAAAAACCTTTACTATCTCCAAAAATACTATGAAGCCTGGACCAGACCTGATATTAGTACAATTTTCAAGCTACTATGAAGCCTAGACTCGACCAGATAATAGTCAACTTCTCAAAACACTATGAAACCTAGACCCAACCAGATAGTAGTTTAACTTTTCAAGATATAGAAGAACCTGGACTCAACCAAACCAAGGTTTAACTTCTTCTCTCCAGTAGAGCTTGCCTCTACCCCAACAAGTTATTGTGAATCCTGGATCCGACCAGATGGCAATTCCCCTCAAACGTTTGTTGTAAAACCTGGAATCCGTCTAGATAATAACTAAATCCCCAAGAAGTTTATTGTGAAACCTGGACCCGACCAGATATTAATTAACCTCATCTACCTCAGAAATCTGCAAAGCTTGGATCCGACCAGATATCAGTTTTTAAGCAAGTTATTGTGAAGCCTGGAGCCCGACCAGATAACAACTAGCTACAAAGTCAGCAAGTTACTGCAAAGCCTGGACCCAATCAGATAATAGTATGATTTTTCCAAAACCATGAAGCCTAGACCCGACCAGGTAGTAGTTACCATTATAAGTTACTACAAAGCCTGGAGTCCAACCAGATAATAATTAACTTCCTTATCCCTAGTAAATTGTTGTAAAGCCTAGATCCGACCAGATAACTATTCAATTTCAAGAAATTTTCTGCAAAACCTAGAGTCCGACCAGATAACAGATAATTTATTCTTCCCTAGTAAGTTACTGTGACGCATGGATCTGTCCAGATAGCAGTTGATTTCCTCATCCTCAGCAAATTGTGAAGTCTGGATCCGATAAGATAACAACCAACATTCAAAATATATTCCTCAGCGGAAGCATCCTTTCAACAAAGTTTGAAGATATGTATACTCTTCACCCCCCAACAGCGATCTGGGATTCAACTTCCCATGAATTCTTCAGCAGCAGTCAGGGATTTATTTTCCTAGACAAAAACATGCATCTCACATTCATACATCATGACATATACATACAAAATTCATTTAGCATGATCTCATTCATCTTGTGAACATCATGCATACATCTGCACTTTACTAACCTTTTGTCCCACAGGTGAAACATCAAAATTTAGTATAAATCGACCAAATATTTGTGTTGATACTTATTCCAATGTTTACCAACATTCCTCCAAATGGCATCTACAAGCCCATTCACAATACATCTTCGAGTGCAAATATCTGGGTATTCTAGTGTTCAATCATCTTCTACCTTCAAGTCACAAATGGCACTCAAGTTGTGTAATTAGAACAATTTTAACATTTTTTTTAATAAGTAAAATTAATTTAGAATTAGGCCTTTCACTTTCAACTTTTAATTTCTTTTTTTAATTTTATTTCATTAATTACAAAAAAGGACAAAAATTCAATTCTTTCTTAAAAAAGGGGTCAACACCCTAAGACGTCCCGATTCGATTCTCTCGCGCTCTAATTTATTTTCATTATATTTATGTAACTGCTTCTGGAAATGTAATAATTAATTAGGACCTCTTTTATTGCTTTATTTACTTTCTCGCAGTTTATTTTTTTCAAACGGGTTTTTGTTTTTTTGGCGATGTATAGACCCGCGCCTTGTAATAGCTAGATTTACATTTCTGTAATTTATTTTCCGCACTCCTAACTGTTAATATGCATGAAAGAATGTATGAAAAATAAAATCAATCCATAGCTCACAAATAACATGTACAAGATAAACAATAACATGAAAACAACACACAAGCACATGCCACTCCTAGGGTACGCCTCACTGGTTGCCTCGACGTGGCCATCAAGTATAGGGTGTCTTAGAGGCCGCCCTTTGTCTAAAGATCCAGTTGCCTCGAAATGGTTGCCTCGGATAAAAGGATCTAGGACATTAGGGTTACTTCTAAGATGTCCTACCATTGCTTTGGTGACCACATGTCCCTAATAATCGAATTGACCCGAATAACTCCAACGATGGTGCTACCTACCTCTCAATGGTGGGATAGCACTATCTAAAGGACTCTTACACAGCCTAATTCCTTAGAGTAGGTAGATCTCATGGGTACTTGCTCTTTTCAAAACAAACAAAAATACTTTTTGCACTCACACTTTCTAAAAGTTTTCAAACAAA
The DNA here is from genome assembly GCA_948472305.1 of Vicia faba. Classification (NCBI taxonomy): domain Eukaryota; kingdom Viridiplantae; phylum Streptophyta; class Magnoliopsida; order Fabales; family Fabaceae; genus Vicia; species Vicia faba. Next base: position 979,603,761 of record OX451736.1, on the reverse strand, counting down.
TTTTTCATACACTCTTGAGGACAGATACAAGAGTTACTTAGAAATCTTTCAAAAGAACTTTTCCAAAACCCACACACATTTGAAAAGCAAACAAATTTTGAAAACATAAGAGCAAGTACCTAAGAGCCCGTGGATAACCACGGATAGAAAGGGTGCTAACACCTTCCCTTTCTATAAATCTACCTCCCGAACCGAGAAATATTCTCAAAGAAGGAATTTTGCTGTGCTTTTGTCCTTTCCATGTTGGAGAACATAAAAGACGGTGGCGACTCTTGCTTACCGCGACATTTCGCGAACCAGCTTAAAAAACAGTCAGTTCTATTCCCACCGATCACAGAACTGGCGACTCTGATGGGGACAAATAAAAGTGAGGTGTACCTTAGGATTAGACCACTCTTATGTTTTCAATTGTATGTTTTGTTTGCTTTTATACCGTGGGCTTGTTTTGGAGTTACATAGATCCTAATCCGGATCTGGGGAATACCCTTTTAGGTAGCATAAGCTGTGAGGGACCTGTCCGGCGTAGACCGACATGGGTGAAGCAGTGGCTACGTTGGTGTGGCACCTTGGTCTATACCGATATCCCTTGTGTTGCAACGAGGAGAATATGGGTCTTCTGAGGAGTCATTAAGCACCAACCGACCTTAGAACCCTAAATAGACCCAACTTGGCCATAGAACAGTAGCAGTATGCTACACCCATTGAGGCTAAACTCTCGCGATGGTTCTGGCTGCAAGAAAAGATTGCGACACTGGAGTTATGACCGATTGCGGGTAGTCAGTGATATTGGGATCCTCTAGAACCCGATTACTTTTGATAGGACAGGTCTTAACCAACGAAACTGAAAGAGGGTAGTACCTGAACTTCATGCTGGCCTAAACTCTAAGGGCTGTCTTGTGTGAATTGTGTGCCTTATCATGTTTGCCTTTGTGAATATTTGTGGTGTGCTTTATCATAACATCATACCATCATACCATTGCATGCATTCTGCATAAGGACTGACCTATTTCAAAGACAAGAGGGTTTCACCTTTGCTCTGTTTTGTAGGACAGCATGATGCCTGTGCGAAGGAACACTATCCAGCTCAACTTTGTTCACCCACCTGATTTGCTTAAAGAGTTGGTTGACAGAATTCCAAACACTGCTTCCTTCATCCAGAGGCATGGTTCTATTCTCGGTTTAGTCACTTCAAAGTGGGACCAACAACTGATGAGTGTCCTGACCCAGTTTTATGATCCTCTGTACCATTGCTTCACCTTTCAAGACTTCCAGCTGGTCCCTACCCTGGAAGAATTCTCTGATTTGCTTGGTATCCCTATCTTGGATCAGACCCCATTCACTGGTTGGGAAAAGACTCTTAGGCTTGAGGAGATTGCTGCAGCCCTTCCCTTGACCGACAAGGAGGTAATGGATAACTGGGTGACTAGAAGTGGAATTAAGGGCTTTTTGGCTAAGTTTCTGATTGGTAAAGCTAACAGTTTCTGGAATGATTTAGACTTCAGGGCGTACAAAGACATTCTGGCTCTCTTAATCTACGGTCTGGTATTGTTTCCAAATCCTGATAACTTTGTCAATATCAATGCCATAAAGATCTTCATGTCTCGGAACCATGTACCCACTCTCTTGGGTGATATCCTGCAACAACTCTATGCTCGTACTGCCCGAAGACGGGGAACTCTATGGTGTTGTTCTCCTTTGTTAGTGAGGTGGTTTATTTCGCACCTCCCCAAGTTCATGCTGAAGAACCAAGAAGGAAGAGGTTGGGCTCATAGGTTAATGTCTCTCGCTGATAATGACATCATTTGGACTCTCAGAGGTTTAGATGAGGTGGCTGTTATTGATCGTTGCAGAGAGTATCCTAATGTTCCATTGATCGGTACCCAGGGAGGAATCTCTTATAATCCATGTTTAGCTCTCCGTCAATTTGGAAGAGCCAGAAGAGCAGGGCCTCATGAGATGTTGGTGCCTCACATCAGTTTTGAGTTTCAGGTAGATAGTGACGAGCTGCGCCATAGATTCATCAAAGCTTGGGACAGAATTCACAAAGCTGACCCACATGAGTTGGGACCGAAGACTTCTCTACCAATGGAACCCTATTACAGATGGGTCCGCATCCGTGCTCAGAAGTTAGGTATGCCATATGAAGCTGTCAGGCCTATCATTCTTGAAATTCCTGATAGAGACGGGGTTCCTCCAACCATACTCCCTCCTCAGATACCCACTGATGTCGATACACTAAAGAGGTCTTGGGCGCAACTACAGGAAGAACAAGATTCTTATCGAGAAAAGTTCAACGAACAAGAACATAAAATCTAAAAGCTGACAAAGCAGTTGGAAAACGAACGAACCCTGAATGACTATATCCGTACTGAGAAGAGGAGGCCATGGGAGCACTGATGGGCTTTGGATGTTTCCTTTACAGCTTTTATTTCCTTTTCAGTATTTTCATACCTGTAACGCCTAAGGGCAATTTGTTGAACAATTTAAATTCCAAAGTTTAAATCTAATAAAGAGTGTTCCTTTTGTCTACAAAGTTGATTCCCGATTGTCTTTGAAAACATAATTCATACGCATTTCATGCATCATATGCATAACAGGTACTCTTTTCTACAGAATGCTTAATCTTCTTCGCTGTTTATTTCAGCACTCGATCATCATGTATCCTTAACTTACCAATGAACAAGCTATCAAGGCTCTCCAGGCCCAGAACGCCCAGTTTCAAGAGATGGTTATGAGCTTAGCCCAGGGGCAACAGGAGTTGAAGGCTTTGCTCCTGAAGAAGAAGAAGAAGAGGACTGTGATGTTCAACACTGGACACAGACTCGGGAATACACTGCAGAATGAAGCTGAGATGACTACTCCATCTGTTGGGGAAGGCACTCACCAGGAGGGAAGGGTTCCTAGTCCCGTGGTCTCTGACACCGAAACAGATTTTAATGATGAACAGTACCCTCCTGCTGAGGACAGGTACAAACAACTGGAGGACCGGTTAAATGCTATAGAAATTCAACGTGTGCCCGGGTTGGATTTTGGAGACTTAGGGTTATCTTCCGGGGTGGTGATCCCACACAAGTTCAAGGCACCTGCCTTTGTGAAGTACGACGGGGCTTCCTGTCCTAAACTGCACCTCCGCTCTTATGTAAGGAAGATCCAGCCTTACACTGCAGACAAGAACTTATGGATCCATTTCTTCCAGGAGAGTCTTTCAGGGACTCAGCTCGAATGGTTCTATCAGCTGGATGGAACCACTATTCGTAACTGGGAGGACTTGGCTACTGCTTTTTATAAGCAGTATCAGTACAATTCCGACCTTGCTACCACGCGTACCCAACTTCAGGGTATGTCACTAGGAACGGGTGAAGGTTTCAAGGAGTACGTGCAGAAGTGGAGAGACCTGGCTGGCAGGGTGCAGCCACCGCTGACTGACCGTGAACTCGTGGATATGTTCTTGGGGACCCTATCTGGTCCATTCTTTAATTACCTGATTGGTAATTCCTCTGCTGGGTTTACAGACCTGATCCTGACTGGTGAGAGGATCGAAGTTGGTATCAAATCGGGGAAGATACATAAAGGTGCCTCCTCGAGCATTGAAAAGAAGCCCTTCAAGAAGGAAGCTAGTGTTGTGTATGGTCCCAGAAGACAGAACAAACCGGAATGCCGCCAAGCTGTCAACGCGGTGGTAATTTCAAAGCCTGCTGCTGCTCCTCAGAAATACAACCAACCAAGAGTTGAGAGACCCAAAAGACAGTATACTCGGCTCAGCATGACCCTGTCTCAGATTCTGCCGCAAGTGCTGTCAACCAATCTAGTAACTGTCAAAGAAGCTCCGAAGGTAGTGAATACAACCTCTCTAAAGTACAACCCCAACGCCCGCTGCGCTTATCACTCTGATAGCCCGGGGCATTCTACTGATGATTGTTGGGCTCTAAGGAATAAGGTTCAGGACCTTATTGATGCTAAGGAAATACAGTTTGAGGCGCCCGAAAGGCCCAATGTTATGACTGCTCCCATGCCCCAGCATGGAGTGAATGCTGTGGAAGAGGATCTGTATGTAGCTTCTGTGGATGATATTGCTACTCCGCTGTTGACCGTCAAGAGGAACCTGTTACTAGCTGGTTTATTTCCGGGATGTAGTAAAGGTTGCCATTTATGTGCTGTTTCACCTGCTGGTTGTCCTTTGCTGAAGTCAGGCGTCCAAAACCTGATGGATAGCAAAGAGATCTTGTTCAAGAAAATTGTTGTTCCTGCTGTCCCTGTCGAAGAAGTTTCAATTGTCACTATTTTCAATAACCCCCCTAAGGCTCCCTCAAAGAAGCCTGTCAAAATCATGCCTGTTCACAAGATTGCTCCCATCATCATCACTGTTCCGGGGCCCATCCCCTATAAGTCTGACAAAGCTGTCCCGTGGCACTATGGGGCAGATGTTTATGTTCTGGGAGTAAAACAAGAGTTTGACGCTAGTACCGGTGTCAGCAACATCACCGGGCCTGCCAAAGTTACTCGTAGTGGTAGGCTGTTCTCACCAGATATTGCGCCACCAACGATTCAGAGACCTCTTGTCATCACACCTGCCAGTGTGCCTGTTTCCCCTCCTGATCAAGTTTCTACCCCTGCTGCCGGGTCATCTGACGCTCGGGGCAAGGGGATTGCTACTGGTGTACCTGCCCGGACGGAGGTATCGAAGACCAATGTTGAAGCTTCCAAGCAAGAGATGGAAGAGATCCTCAAAATTATCAAGAAAAGTGATTTCAACGTCGTTGAGCAGCTGGGGCACACCCCCTCTAAGATTTCAATGTTATCACTGTTATTGTGTTCAGAGGCCCACGCCAAGGCTCTGATCTCCTTCCTGAAGACAGCCCATGTGCCACAAGAAACGTCTGCTGATCAATTTACCAATTGTGTGGCCAACTTGACTGCTGATAATGGGTTGGGTTTCTCTTACGCCGACCTGACTGCCAAGGGAAAGAACCATAATGATTCCCTGCATGTCTCCATTGAATGCAGGGGCACTACTCTTGCCCATGTGCTGGTTGACACTGGTTCTTCATTAAATGTACTACCCAAGAAAGCTCTAGACAGGATGGATTATGAGGGTTTAGAGCTCAAGCCAAGTAACATTGTTGTCCGGGCCTTTGACGGGTCCAAAAGGATGGTGCATGGCGAAGTTGACATTCCAATCAGGGTTGGCTCTCAAGTTTTTGACTCCACTTTCTATGTGATGGACATTCGTCCATCCTATTCTTGCTTGCTGGGTCGTCCTTGGATCCACAAGGCTGGAGCTGTGACCTCCATATTACATCAGAAGCTTAAGTACCCAGTCAAAGGGAAGATCGTAACAGTGCAGGGGGAGGAGGAATACATGGTCAGCCACCTCAACTCGTTCCGGTACGTAGAAATGGATGGGGAGTTCATTGAGACCCCCTTTCAACACTTTGAAGAGGTGCCTCAAACATTGGCAGCAGCAGAGACAGTGACTGCAGAAGACTCTCCTTTGAAGATGGCTTCCTTGAAGGATGCCCGGGCTGTGATTGAGAAGGGTGAGTGCGCAAACTGGGGCCGACTTCCTGATTTCACTCCAAAGACTGACAAGTTTGGCTTGGGTTTCACTGCAGAGGCTCAGAGGGCTGTGCGTAAGGCAAGGATTGGAAGACCTCCTGTGTTCATCACCAACCCAGGAGTAAATGCTATTGAAGACGAAGTGGAGGAATCCGAATTTGACAGCTGGATCTACTCGACGACCAACGGTGGACCAAGCAACTGGACTGCCAAAGATTTCATACCTATTACTTTTGTCACTCAGTAATGAACTCCTTTGTTTTGAATTTGTAACAAACAATAATTTGAAACTTTATGGCCCGGTGTCTTACCCGGGGCACCGTGGCATCATTTGTGAGGGCTTATTATTTGTCACTTTCATATATCATGAATAAAAGCATTGGACGTTTTTCGCATTTCAAATCTTGCGCTCCCTTTCTTTCTTTATATATTGTAAAACAGCTATATTTACACACACTCACCTATACAGGTTCCAATCCACTCTGGATCTCACTGGTAACGACTCTGCTACCTCCAGTTATGACTTCGAAAATCCGATCAACTTAGCCGAAGACGAAGGTGAAGATGATTGCGAAGTGCCTGGTGAGCTTGCAAGACTGCTACTCCAGGAGGAGAGGGCCATTCAGCCACATGAAGAGCCAGTGGAAACGGTAAATCTGGGTACTGAGACAGACAGAAAGGAAGTCAAGATTGGTGCCAATCTAGAGCTCAGTGTGAAACAACGGTTGATTCAGATGCTGCATGATTATGTGGAAATCTTTGCCTGGTCTTACGAAGACATGCCTGGGTTGGATACCGACATTGTGGTTCATCACCTACCTACCAAGGAAGAATGCCCTCTGGTCAAACAGAAGGTCCCACCGTATGCGTCAGGAGATGTCCGAGAAAATCAAAACTGAGGTTATGAAACAATTTGACGCCGGTTTTCTTGCAGTGACTTCCTACCCTAAGTGGGTTGCCAACGTGGTTCCAGTGCCAAAGAAAGATGGTAAGGTCCGAATGTGTGTTGATTACAGGGATTTGAACAGGGCCAGCCCTAAGGATGATTTCCCTCTGCCTCGTATCGACGTTCTGGTTGACAACACTGCTCAGCACAAGGTATTCTCCTTCATGGACGGCTTCTCCGGATATAATCAGATCAAGATGGCTCCTGATGACATGGAGAATACCACTTTTTTTACTCAGTGGGGCACCTTTTGCTACAAGGTCTTACCTTTTGGGTTGAAAAATGCTGGGGCAACCTACCAACGTGCCATGGTTGCTCTATTTCATGACATGATCCACCATGAGATCGAAGTATATGTCGACGATATGATTGCAAGGTCCCAAACTGAGGAGGAACACCTTGACCATCTACAGAAGTTGTTTGACCGTCTGAAGTTGTACAAGCTGAGGTTGAACCCAAACAAGTGCACCTTCGGGATGAGATCTGGAAAACTGCTAGGTTTCGTCGTGAGCGACAAAGGTATTCAAGTGGACCCTGCCAAAGTGAAAGCCATACAAGAGATGCCAGCTCCCAAGACAGAGAAAGAAGTCAGAGGCTTTCTAGGACGACTGAACTACATTGCTCGATTCATCTCACATCTAACTGCTACCTGTGAACCAATCTTCAAGCTGCTGAAGAAAGATCAAGTAGTACGTTGGAACGATGAATGTCAGGCCGCTTTCGACAGAATCAAAGAGTATCTCCAAGAACCACCCATTCTTATGCCACCGGTTGAAGGGAGACCTCTAATACTATACTTGACAGCACTTGACAGCTCAATGGGGTGTGTGTTGGGGCAGCATGACGAGTCTGGCCGAAAAGAGCATGCTATTTATTACCTTAGCAAAAAGTTTACCGACTGTGAGACCCGATACTCACTGCTCGAGAAAACTTGCTGCGCTTTGGTATGGGCTGCTTGCCGGCTGAGACAGTATATGTTGACTCACACTACTCTTTTGATTTCAAAAATGGATCCGATCAAGTACATCTTCGAAAAGCCTGCCTTGTCCGGAAGAATAGCAAGATGGCAGATGATCTTGACAGAATACGACATCCAGTACACGACTCAGAAAGCAATCAAGGGAAGCGTATTGGCAGACCATTTGGCACACCAGGCAGTGGACGACTACCAATCCATGAACTTTGAATTTCCAAACGAGAATATCATGGTAGTGACTGATTGCGAAGTACCTGGACCGGACGAAGGACCTGAGGAAGGATCCCGATGGTCTATGCACTTTGACGGGGCCTCAAACGCTTTGGGTAATAGTATCGGCGCTATGATCATATCCCCCAAAGGCACTCATACTCCACTTACTGCCCGGCTATGTTTCAACTGCACCAACAACATGGCAGAGTATGAAGCCTGCATCATGGGTCTTCAAGCTGCAATTGACTTAAGGATCAAGTTTCTGAGTGTCTTCGGAGATTCTACTCTCGTGATCAATCAGATCAAAGGCGAATGGGATACGAAACACCCAAATCTTATTCCTTACAAGGAGTATGTACTGACACTGATCTCCCATTTCGAAGAGATAACTTTTGAACACTTCCCAAGAGAGGAGAATCAGTTGGCGGACGCGTTGGCTACAATGTCTTCCATGTTCAAAGTCAAATGGGACAACGAGGCTCCCCAGATCATTATATGGAAATTAGATGAACCTGCACATTGCTGTGATCTCGAGGCTGAAGAGGTAACTGAAAAACCTTGGTATCATGAAGTGAAGAGGTACTTGGAAACTCAAGAATATCCCGAGGGTGCATCTTTCAATGACAAGAAGTTCCTGAAAAGGTTCACGGCAAAGTTCTTCCTCAGCAATGGCATTCTCTACAAGCGAAACCATGACTCAACCTTACTGCATTGTGTGGATAAATCTGAAGCAGAAAAAATCATGGCAGAGCTACATGAAGGTACCTTCGGAACACATTCCAGTGGACATACCATGGCAAAGAAAATCCTTCGGGCAGGATATTTCTGGTCCACAATGGAAGCTGACTGTTACCAATATTCTCGGACGTGTCACAAATGCCAGATCTATGCTGATAAGGTGCACATTCCTCCAGTTCCTCTGAACGTCTTGACAGCACCTTGTCCTTTTGCAATGTGGGGCATTGATATGATCAGCGAGATCAGACCTACGACATCCAACATGCATCGCTTCATCCTGGCAGCGATTGATTACTTCACAAAGTGGGTTGAAGCAGCTTCCTATGCTACCGTAACCAAGAACGTCGTGGCACGGTTCATTCGGCATAATCTGATCTGTCGATACGGCGTCCCGGAAAGGATCATTATAGACAATGGTACCAATCTCAACAACAAGATGATCATTGAGCTCTGCGAGCAATTCAAGATACAGCACCACAACTCTTCTCCTTACCGACCGAAGATGAATGGTGTTGTCGAAGCGGCAAATAAGAATATTAAGAAGATTGTGCAGAAGATGACAGTGACCTACAAAGATTGGCATGAAATGTTACCGTTTGCTCTTCATGGGTACCGCACCTCAGCCAGGACGTCAACCGGGGCAACACCCTTTTCCTTGGTCTATGGCATGGAGGCAGTCTTGCCCATTGAAGTCCAGATACCCTCTCTCCGGATAATGAAGGATGCAGGTTTGAACGAAGATGACTGGATCCAGACTCGACTTGATCAATTAAATCTAATCGACAAAAAGAGACTCACCACTATTTGTCATGGTCAGACGTACCAAAAACGGATGATCAGGGCATTTAACAAGAAAGTCAGATGACAAGAGTATCAAGTCGGAGACCTGGTAATCAAGCGCATCATTCTTCCTCAAAATGATCCCAGGGGCAAATGGACCCCTACGTACGAAGGGCCATTTGTGGTTAAACATATCTTCTCAGGAGGAGCTATGATTCTAACCACCATGGATGGTGACGACCTCCCTCACCCCGCCAATGCAGACATAGTAAAAAGATACTACGCATGATCAAAGACCCGCTAGGTTGACACACCTAGGAAAAAATAAGGGCTTCCCGGCGAACCAAAAGGGTTCGGGCAAAAATAAGGGATGAAATGAAAAAATCTGTACACCCGGCAAGTCGAAAACCTGAAAAGGCGGCTTGGGCAAAAATGGGTATCCCGGTGGACTAAAAACCCGAAAGGGCAGCCCAGGCAAAAGTTAGGGATAAGCGTAATACTATGTCTCATTGGATCACCTTGCATTCAGAATTCGGTATCAACTATCAGGTTCAGACGGCATCAATCAATCAGCTTCATCTTCAACTAAGCAGCAAAGTGATGAGACGCTTGAAGACATAAAGGCGATAGCAGAGTGGGAACCCAGTGGGATTATTGTTTTCACATAGCTGTTTTGCTTTCCTTTTCAAAATTGTATAAAACTCTATGTTGTTCGGCGGCGTTCTCTTACTAGGACGTCAACCTCTTGTACATAAATGCCTATTTACAGGAAAATCCAAAAATCAATAAAAATTCATTTTTCATACAAATTTCCAATTGTTTTTTCTTTTTCTGTTTTGTCTTGCGAAGAACGTCCAATGTTCATTTTTGATATATGCATTTGACACTAATTGCTAACTCATAAATATTTGCATGCGAAATGAAGGACTAATTACAGGTGACATCAGAAACAAGGGCAATAATGAATTGTCTAGACGATCTAGTTGCTCTGTCCACCAAGGTACTAAGGTATGTTCAGCTGAAGAATGTAACCAAGATATCTCCACTCCCCGCAGAGTAAGACAGATTTCAACAATACTTTCCCCCGAGCAGAGTTGGCCCCCACAGCCCCGAAGAGGCACAGTATCTCCAGCAAGTCAGCAACGCTCTCCCCAAGCAGAGTTAGCCTACTGTCAGCCTTAAGGAAGTTGGGTATCCCCAGAAGATCTCAATATTCCCCAGCGGAGTATACATATGTTCCTAAGCAAGCATCCCCGGCAGTCTTGATCTAAGATTGTTTCCCGGCGGAATACCAGATACCCCAGTGGAGCCATTTCCCAGTACAGTCTCAAAAGTCTCCCCAGGAGAGTTGAATCAATCTCCCCAGTAGATTCTGGAAGCTTATCCCCAGTAGATTCTAGAAGCTTATCCCTGCAGAATACGAACGCGTCTCCCCGGCTTTATTCAAAGGTTATTCTCCACCAGAGCTTATAACTGGGTTATCCTCAGCTAATTACCACGGAAAGATCGTCCTCGGCGAGGTTCTTCCTACCCCCAGTGGAGTTCATCAAATCTTCCAACATAACAGATCAACGGTAGCCCCAACGGAGTTATCATCAACATCTCAGCGAAGTACCTCTCTCCCCACAGAGTAATTCCCCGCAGAGTAATCTCTTCAACAAGTTTATTCCTCAACGGAGTCACCTTCTCCTAACCGGTTTATTCTTGCAACCATCATCCCCAGCGGAAACGAAGAACTCTAATCTTAAGCATCAGCCCAGGATTCAAGCTCCTGGCAGTCGTCAAGGATTTATTTTCCTAGACGAAAAGACATTCATAGACATTTCACATTATCATACACCACGACGCATGCATATACGCATCATAACACAATTATCTCATTTATATTTTGAACATCATGACATCATGCATTTCATACATCATGACATTGCATATAACTGATGTTTTGCCTTTTCAGGAAAAAGGTCAATCCAAAGATGATTATTATCAACTGTCGCAATTCCAGATTCGATTCCTGTATCTAGCCAGGGCATATCTGTGAGTATCTAATTCCAGATTCGATTCCTGTATCTAGCCAGGGCATATCTGAAGAGTTTGAAGATTCGATTCCTGTATCCAGCCAGGGCATATCTGTAGATGACTAATTCCAGATTCGATTCCTGTATCTAGCCAAGGCATATCTGAAGAGTTTGAAGATTCGATACCTGTATCCAGCCAGGGCATATCTGTAGATGACTAATTCCAGATTCGATTCATGTATCTAGCCAGGGCATATCTTAAAAGTTTGAAGATTCGATACCTGTATCCAGCCAGGGCATATCTGTAGATGACTAATTCCAGATTCGATTCCTGTATCTAGCCAGGGCATATCTGAAGAGTTTGAAGATTCGATACCTGTATCCAGCCAGGGCATATCTGTAGATGACTAATTCCAGATTCGATTCCTGTATCTAGCCAGGGCATATCTGAAGAGTTTGAAGATTCGATACCTGTATCCAGCCAGGGCATATCTGTAGATGACTAATTCCAGATTTGATTCCTGTATCTAGCCAAGGCATATCTGCGAGCGATTAATTGTAGATTCGATACCTGTATCTAGCCAGGGCATATCTGCATGAAGAGTTTGAAGATCAAACCCTGTAACAGGCCAGTTAATTATCTTTCTTTCTCAGGTACGCAAGTTCTCGCTAAGGAATCTCTTACGCGATCGACACTCCCAATGGCATCTATAAGCCCATCCTCCTATCCATCATATCTCCAAATGGCATCTATAAGCCCATTCCCGACAAGGTCCTGTCACATCCAGATGGCATCTATAAGCCCATCCTCCTATCCATCATCTTTCCAAATGGCATCTATAAGCCCATTCCCGCTATCACACTGCTGATACTTTACTATGTGAGTGCAAATTTCTAGGCACTTTAGTGTTCAATCCTCTTCCACCTTCGGATCACGAAAGGCACACAAGCCAATCTACATCCTCAGGTCTAAGAAGATTGAACAGGGGCAACTGTTGTACCCCAAAATTTGCCCTCCCATATTCTTCAAAGTGTTGACAAGCATCATCTCAATTTGCTCAAGTCTACTCAAGGGTTGCACAGTTCAAACACCCTCCTAAGCCAGTCAAATTAGGGTTTTGGTTCCTTCAAGGAAGATGAGGTTTTCAAGGGCTCAATCAAGTCACATATGCCTATACACATTGTCAAGCACCTACATGCCAAGTTTCAAGGCTCACAAGGTCAAGTTGCACAGTCAAAAACCCTAATTACTTCACAATCAACTGTAGGGGTAAAATGGTCATTTGGCAATCAAAAGTCAAAATTTTTGGTCAACATCTTATTTTGAAGCCACAATCATCATTTGGTCAAGTCTTGACCATGATTCCACAAGCATGGCTCAAAAATCATCAAGGTGTTAAAAGTTTCTATTTTTGGACAGCTGAAAAGTCAACTGTAACTTGACCAAGGCATAACTTTTTCATGGTTCATCAGAAAAATCCCATCCAATGCTCCTTTTGAAGGGGAGGATATTTCCTACAACTCATCTTCACATTCCAAGTCCAAGAAATGCTCTCACAAAAAGTTACCAATTTCAACATTATAGGTCATTTTCAAAAGTCAACAAAAAGGCATTTTAAGTCAAAGACCATAACTTGAGATTGGTAAATTCAAATGACATGGGACCAAAGGCATTGGTTAGAGGACTTCAAGACCTTTCCAAAATGTCCAAGAACATGTTCATATGATCAAAATTGAGCAAGATATGCATTGGAGAAGTTGGGAAATTTTTGTGAAATGGCAAAAGTCAACTATCCTTGAAACTTCAATTTTTGACAAAAGGGCCCACTTTTTTCCACTTGATTCAGCCTTGTCATGCCACCCACGTGTCCCATGATCAATTTCAAGATTAAACATTAATTTTTCTATTTTATTTAATTTTTATTGATTTAATCCATTTTAAATCCATAAAATTCAAATAAAATCAAAAAAATTAATTAAAGGGCATCTTTGTGGTTTGAATGACCTTTATATGCCATTTACTAGCTGCCAAATTCGTGCAAGCTATTTTTGTACACAAAATTTTGAATTTGAACCAAGTATGGAATGTCCTTTTAATGGTGGTCAAACAAAATCCAAAGCTTAATTGCACAAGGTTAAGGCTCTTAATGTTGACTTAATTCCCTTCATACATACATATGCAAGTGTTCCATACCTCATTCACGGCGTAGAGCTCATTGAAACGGCCAAACCAATTCCAAAAAATTCCAAAGAAATTTGAAAACTGAAATCTACCTTTCAGCACGATTCAAAGTGTTTTCTTGATCCAAACACATTCCTAACACTCCCAGGAATCTATTGCAATCACAAACAAGCTCTAACACTCAAGGAATCACTCATTACAGTCCCACGGTTTGTCCATTTTTTTCAAAATCAAAATGCATGATTCATGAACATTTGACATAATTCAAAGCTTATTTTACATTGTTTGCATCCCCATAAAGCTGTTGGTATTACTTAATTGAATTATTACGCAGTGAAATGAAAACCACCATTAACGAATTTTAGGTTTTCTAAGCTTGAAATTTGGGGATTTAGTAAGCAGGAAAAATTGAACTCCATAACGCCCATGGTTGGATTTAGAGGATCAAGACGAACTCATTGCAACCCTCGCGCCCTTTTTATATAACACGTACTGCTAATCGCTATTTTTTACATTTGCAGTTTGTGGGGGTTAAAGACCCCCGCTATCTACTTTATTTTTTACAGGCCAGGTGAAGAAGACAATACGTGGAAGAGCATGGTTGGTGCATTCAAACGTAGCGCGCGTTTTTTGTTAAATTCCAGCATGGACGTTGTTTCTATATTTTATGTTTATTGCATATTATATTAACAAACGCAGCACAATGGCTCAGTGGTTGATGACGCGTCTAGCAATCGTTGGGACCTGGGTTCGATTCCCAGGTCCCCCCATAATTCCATGTTATTTTTTCTAATGCGTTCTTGTGTAGGTTTCTAAATGATGAGCACCATAAACCTCACATACCAGGGCGCCAAGTGTCTCAAAAGATCAATCCAAAGGCCAAAGGGTGCTCCACACCATGCTCCCTGGTCAACGCGCCTCTGGACGATTCAAAAGTCAAAAATGCTTGAGACAATGGGCCTAAATTCCTGATTCACCTCCCTAAGGGTCCAACACCCCCTGGGTTCTTATTTTCTTTTCTTTTTTCTCTTTTTTATTTTCTTTTCTTTTATAATTTCCCTTTTTATTAATTATTAGTTTTATTAAGTATTTAATTAACCAATTAACATTTTTCACAATAAAACCAAAAAAAAAACATTTTATTATTTATTAACTTATTTTGTAAATAAATTTTAATATTAATTAATTAGTTGTGTAATTAGAACAATTTTAACATTTTTTTAATAAGTAAAATTAATTTAGAATTAGGCCTTTCACTTTCAACTTTTAATTTCTTTTTTTAATTTTATTTCATTAATTACAAAAAAGGACAAAAATTCAATTCTTTCTTAAAAAAGGGGTCAACACCCTAAGACGTCCCGATTCGATTCTCTCGCGCTCTAATTTATTTTCATTATATTTATGTAACTGCTTCTGGAAATGTAATAATTAATTAGGACCTCTTTTATTGCTTTATTTACTTTCTCGCAGTTTATTTTTTTCAAACGGGTTTTTGTTTTTTTGGCGATGTATAGACCCGCGCCTTGTAATAGCTAGATTTACATTTCTGCAATTTATTTTCCGCACTCCTAACTGTTAATATGCATGAAAGAATGTATGAAAAATAAAATCAATCCGTAGCTCACAAATAACATGTACAAGATAAACAATAACATGAAAATAACACACAAGCACATGCCACTCCTAGGGTACGCCTCACTGGTTGCCTCGACGTGGCCATCAAGTATAAGGTGTCTTAGAGGTCGCCCTTTGTCTAAAGATCCAGTTGCCTCGAAACGGTTGCCTCGGATAAAAGGATCTAGGACATTAGGGTTACTTCTAAGATGTCCTGCCATTGCTTTGGTGACCACATGTCCCTAATAATCGAATTGACCTGAATAACTCCAACGATGGTGCTACCTACCTCTCAATGATGGGATAGCATTATCTAAAGGACTCTTACACAACCTAATTCCTTAGAGTAGGTAGATCTCATGGGTACTTGCTCTTTTCAAAACAAACAAAAATACTTTTCGCACTCACACTTTCTAAAAGTTTTCAAACAAATTTTTCATACACTCTTGAGGACAGATACAAGAGTTACTTAGAAATCTTTCAAAAGAACTTTTCCAAAACCCACACACATTTGAAAAGCAAACAAATTTTGAAAACATAAGAGCAAGTACCTAAGAGCCCGTGGATAACCACGGATAGAAAGGGTGCTAACACCTTCCCTTTCTATAAATCTACCTCCCGAACCGAGAAATATTCTCAAAGAAGGAATTTTGTTGTGCTTTTGTCCTTTCCATGTTTGATGAACATAAAAGACGGTGGCGACTCTTGCTTACCGCGACATTTTGCGAACCAGCTTAAAAAACAGTCAGTTCTATTCCCACCGATCACAAAGATAAACAAGCATGTAAATCCAACATAATTGCACACTTGCACCCTTACGGTAATTCCACTTTGTTGCCTTACAAAAATGGCCATGTTATGCATGTGGGGTATCTTAGCAAAAAGCAATCAAAATACAATATCATAGTCCCTCGATGACGCTATCTAATGTTGCCTTTCAAAATGATCTTAGTCCCTCAAAGAGAATTGCTAAGATATTTTACAACATTACTATCATGGCTATACAATGACCCACGCCCGTCCCTTTACATCCAAAGATAGGGCTTCTTACCAAATCAATGGTAAGATAGCAATATCAAAGGAAAGGAAGAAATGAACTAAGACTTTTGAGTAGGTAGATTGTTACTAGTTGCTTGCTCAATTTCAAATCAAACACTATTGCTTATTTTCAAAACAAACACCAATACTTTCAAAAACACTTTCAAACCATTTTCCAAACATGAAACATTTTTCAAAAGATCAACGCTTTGTATACGTTCTTACGAACAAGAACTATTACAAAGTTTGCCTAAACGAATGCACCTTTTCAAAATGCTTTCAAAACCACACAAAGCCCATTTTCAAACAAAAGCAAGTGATCTAGAAAGCAACTAAGAGCCCATAGATAACTATGGATGAAAGGGGTGCTAACACCTCCCCTTTTCATAATCTACCCCCCGAACTCTAGAAACAACCTCAAAGGTTTTTCCTGTTCTTTTCAGCCTTTCCTTTTGGATAAAAGAAAATTTGGTGATGACTCTTGCTAACCGTAAAATTTGCGATAAAATGAAAAAAACCCAAGTCAGTTCTCCCACCATATCACATATATCCACTCTGGATCCCACTGATAACAATTTTTCTATTGCCAATTATGACTTTGAAAATCCGATCTATCAAGCCGAGGACGAAGGTGAGGAAGATTGTGAAGTACTTGGAGAACTTGCTAGGCTGTAAATGCAGGAAGAAAGAGCCATACAACCGCGTGAAGAGTCAATCGAGGTTGTGATCTTGGGTACTGAAGAGGACAAGAAAGAAGTCAAGATAGGTGCTGAAATTCTTGTATCAGATATGTGATGTCGAATGAGATGTTACGACACAAATATATGAGGAACAAAGTAAAGTGCAACAATAATAAATGCAGTAAAAAACACAAGGGATTGTTAACCCAATTCAGTGTACAATAAAACCTACTCTAGGGGCTACCAAGCCAGGGACAAGTCCACTAAATAGTATCAATTCATAGACCCTCAGTAAACAACCAATTTACGATCTAATCACTTAATCACTACCCATGTTATACTTATACCTAAGACTCACCTAGGTATGAGGCCCTCCTCAAATCCCTTCAATCACTTACAGTGAAGAAAAAACGAAAATAATAAGTTTAAAAACTTCAATCATTCAAGGCTTAAAAGCTTATGAATGATACACAATTAACAATCCAAATGACAACATAAGTATTAAATCAATACTAGAGTGTTTGACAATTAAAAGACTTAGACTTCTAAAACAGAAAGAAAGTATTCTTATTCAAAAGTTGCAGCCGTCTGAATAAGGAAGCAGGTCCTTATATATGTGCAGCAGTGGGCTTGGGCTGAAAAACAAATATTCAAATCTTTTGAATATTTCCATGAAAACAGGCCAAGATATAATCCATAAAGATAATTCAAATAGAAAAATATCCCTCCATATTTTTCACAGCCTATGAGTCATAAATTCTGAATTATGGTACACAGGAAATCAGGAGATAGAAAACTTAAACAGATATTGGGCTGAGTTCAGTTCAGGAGGCAGATGTCTGTCAAGACATCTGCTTTGACACCATTCAAAATAGTTTTGCTTCAAATGTTAAGAAATTTAGCAAAACATTATCAAGTCATTATTTTACCAAAATTGTTGCCAACAAACACTTACAAACTCCCCCTTTGGAAAATTTTGGCTAAAACCTTATCAGAGAACATTATCAGAGCATTATTAGAGCAGCAACGTAAGCAAAGAAATCAAAACAAAAAACTCAGTTAGTTATTAGCAAAGGAAGATGTCAAAACATCTTCTAAGACATGAGGCTCCCCCTCACGTATTAACCTCCCCTTTAATCAGTGGTCAGTCAGGGGTCAGTGGTCAATCAGTCACTTTCTCTCCCCCTTTTTAGACATAATATGCTAAATAAAAGGATGCATTCAAGAGTGTATCAATAATTTAGGTACATACTATAGGAATCAAATTTTAAGCACATGAAAGTGCCAAAAAGAAACAAAGGGGTCAAATGATTAAACAATAAATAGTCTAATTGTCTTCAGGACCAGTAGACTTGGCTGAGCCAGAACTTCCTTCCTCACTAGAATCTTCTTCTTCAGAGCTCACCCTATCATCAAAGTTGTTGTTCTTTTGCAGCTCCTTGATCATCTTCTTTAAAGTTACCTTCCTTGCTGAGCTAACTCTAATCACATCATCTAGTTCTTTGTAGGCTTCTTTCAATTTAGTGATCATGTCATTCTTGGTGAAGGTCTTATTTTCAGCAGGTGCAGATGTTAAAACAATGTATGGGATATGTTTTCCTGAAAAAAACTTAAAACGAAGAGTCAAAGCAGACTCCCTCTTGCACACTACATCATTACCACTTAGAATCCCAGATGCTGATTAAGGATAATTCCACAGATAAGGGAAGGAAAGGCAATGGGTGTCTTAATGACACATGTTCCTGCATGCTTAATAGTCTGATCAAAGATGTAAGAACCATAATCAAACAATTTCTTGTTTCTAACTGCATAAATAAACTTTCCTAAGAAAATAGTGATGACTGAAGTGTGATTTGTAGGAACCCAATTTACAGCTCCAATTCTATGCAAAATAGCATATTTCACACTAAGCTTGCTAACAAGAATTTTATTTTTCAAGGGCCACTCACTCACATGATTAGTAGTGATGGCTCTGCACACTTAATTATCTGTTACTTCTAGCTCACAAAAGTCATCTTCAATCCTATCCAGAAATCTATTTATGATAGCAGGGGAAAATTCTACACACCTACCCCTAACATACACCTTTCTATACTCCTTAATTTTATGATCAGCACAGTCAACAGGAATATTAACAATGGATTCCTTAACAAGAGTCTCATAGCATTTGTCAAACTTGGTAACAGTTTTCATCTGTCCAACATAAGTGTAACACGGTTGGAGAACTGACTTGGTGTTTTGCGTTTGATCGCAATTGTTGTGGATAGCTAGAGTCGCCACCGACTTTTCTTTTATCCAACAAAGGAAAGGTTGAAAACAACATGAAAGACCTTTTGAGATTATTTCTTGAGTTTGGGGGGTAGGTTATGAAAAGGGAAGGTATTAGCACCCTTTTTATCCATAGTTATCTACGGGCTCTTAGTTGCTTTCTAGATCACTTACTTTGTTTGAAAGTGTGCTTGTGGTGTGGGTTTGAAAATATTTTGAAAACGTCTCTGTAATGATTCTCGTCTCTATAAGAATGCATACAAAGTGTTGGTTTTGAAAATAGTTCAAAGAGGTGTTTGTTGTGGGTGTTTTTGAAAGTGATTTTGAAAAGTGTCTTTGTAATGATTCTCGTTTCTATAAGAATGCGTACAAAGAGCTTTGTCTTTTGAAAATATTTCAATTTGAAAGTGTTGGTGTGAAAATGTTTTTTTGTTATGAGCAAGTGAGCAACTATGAGCATCCTAACTACTCAAAGGGTCTAATATTCTTTCCATCCTCCTTTAGATGTTTCTATCTTACCATTGACTTGGTAAGAAGCCCTATCGTTGGATGTGAAGGGACGGGCGTGGGTCGTTTGTGTGGTAATAAAAGGTAACCTATGAGACGTTTTAGCAATTTCGTATAGGGACTAGATCATTTACTGCATGAAACATCGAGGAACTACGATATTTTATCGAGGGTCTTTGCTAAAACATCCATATTCGAGGGACATGACTATTTTCCGAGGCAACAAGTGGGATTACCCTAGAGGTGCATGTGTGCAAAGTGTGTTTAATTGCATGCATTTAGTCTTTTGATTTTGGGTTGTCTACTTAGTTTTATCTTGCCATACACCCTAATTACTAACATTTGTATAAAGCAATAAAAATGCAAAAAATAAATATCCTACACTATTACAACCATATTGAATAGCAAGAGAATATAAAGACAAAACAAAATAAAAGAAGGGAACATGATTTTTTTCGATCCAGGCAGAATGCACCCTTCGATTCTACTTTTCTGGGCTTCTTTTGATTTGGGCCTAGCAGTCAGCGTATGAGGAAGCTTTCGATTCATTCATCTGGCTACTTCTTTCGATTAGGCCTGGAAGTCAGTGTGGACACCCTTCTTTTCTCCCTTCTTGCTCCTTCATTTAGACTGTGAAGCAATATAGGTCTGCAAAGCAACATGAGTGTGCATCCTCCGTTCACGCCCTCTTTGTCTTTCGTTTGGGACTGTGGAGCAGCTAGGGGCGAAGCCTAAGGCTTCATTTCACACAAAACCCCTTCTTTCATTTGGGGTCTATACTGGTTAGTTCTACCATACACTTGGACAAGAAAAACAAACGAAAAGGGCAAAAACGAAAAGTAAACAAATGTCATGTACATGCTTGAAACGAAAGGGTTAAGGTCAGGGGACTTACCTTGCTTCTAAAGTTGGTGCTTCTAGACCTTGGGTGATTGGATTGTATGCTCTTGGATTCGAAGGAAAGAAACAAGTGTGGTGTTTCTTTGACTGGATTTGAAGGTCAAGAGAGTGGGGTTGTGTTTGTTGTTTCTGGATTCGAAGGAGAAAAACAGGTGTAGTGGTCCTTCTGCTGGATTCGAAAGAAAGAACAAAGAGTGAGGGTTACTCCTGGATTTGAAAGGGAAAAGAAACAGGTGTTGTGTTTCTAGTGTTTGATTAAAAAGGGACAGAAATAAAGGTATGGTCTTTTGATTCTGGGTTTGAGAATGTGTTAATTGTTTGATGATTTTCACACAATCAAAGTTTCTCCAGCTATCAAAGACCTTTGGATGTGTTGTCCAGCCCCCAAAGATGTGTTGGGGAACATATTATTTATAGATGAAGTTGGATTAGGTTTAGGAGGGAAAACAAAATAATTTTTACAAATTGAGTATACTGTCTTTGTAGCTTTCGAGGGGCAGTATTTGTATGCCTAATTGGTTCAAGAATGGGAGCAGCATTGCAGGACTACTTTGCAGCAGTTTTGGAGAGTTGTGGCCAGTGCATCAGGCTTGGACTTGCAACAGGCATCTTTGAATATTTCATATTTTCGCTTTGATCCTATAGGTCTAACCTTCGACCAGATTCCTCTTCAAACAATAATATTTATTTCCAATCAAAGTGTCCTTCGAATGGGTCCTTTGTGTATCCTTCGAAGGGGCCAAATGTATGCTCCTTGAATGGACACCAAAATATGTCCTTTTAATGGGACATCAAGGTATGTCTCGCATGTCCTTTGAATGGGCCACCATAGTGTAGAAACTATGCGTGTCGAAACAAAACTTTCCAAGGGAGATACTTCCCAGTCGAAACTAGCATGAAACTAGTCAATGCTTTATGGGCGCTAGCATGAAGATAGCCATTGCTTTGTGAATCAAATCCAGCATGTCAGGGGCCAATGCTCAACCGAAGGATGTATTTAGGAGACTAAATGCCCAATCGAAGCTTGCATGCAGGTACCCATTACATTGTGAATCAAGCAAACATGTAAGGCCAATGGTGCAATCAAAGGACGTATGTAGGGAACCTAAATGCCCAAATGAGGCTTGCATGAAGAAAGTTCCTACTTGGTGAATCGAAGGGAACCTTTAAAAGGCCACTTCCTTCTAAATCGAAGGAAGCCTATATTCCCAATTGAAGGATGAATCAAGCTCGTCCGAAGGAAGCCTAGATGCCCAATTGAAGCTATAATGAATCGAAGGAAACTTGCTTTTCTTAAAAAATTCATTTTATCTGCTTTGCCATTTTTGTCTGCTTTATACTTGCGTAAGCTTGAGCTTTTGAAAATACTTGAGAAAAGAGAGGGAAAAGTTTGGGGTACAATAATTTCCCCTGTTCAATCTTCTTAAACCTGAAGAGTGAGATTGGCGAGTCTGGCATTCGTGACTTGAAGGTGGAAGATGATTGAATACTAGAGTGCCCAGAAACTTGCACTCGATGATGTGGTTGTTGATTGTGTAGGGAATGGGCTTAAAGATGTCATTTGGAGAATTTTCGGAGATGGGCTTACAGATGCCATCCAAAGTGATTGTTGACAAGAATTAGACTCAGTCTAAGCTTGACTTCAATTGGAAAAGAATCAGAATAAATCTTTGGTTGATTTAAACTAAACCAGAAGAAGTGTCTACAAGAATGGAATCAGGATA
The DNA here is from genome assembly GCA_948472305.1 of Vicia faba. NCBI lineage: Eukaryota > Viridiplantae > Streptophyta > Magnoliopsida > Fabales > Fabaceae > Vicia > Vicia faba. The sequence continues at coordinate 979,581,621 of OX451736.1, read as the reverse complement.
AACCATTGATTGATTTAAACTGAACCAGCATAGGTCTTGAATAATCTTTAACTAGAAAGGAATCAGAATAAATCTTTGGAGCGATTTATCTAAACCAGAGAAAGTGTCTACCAGAACGGTATCATGATAAACCATTGATTGATTTAAACTGAACCAGCAAAGGTCTTTAATAATCTTTAACTGGAAAAGAATCAGAATAAATCTTTGGAGCGATTTAACTGAACCAGATAAAGTGTCTACTAGAACGGAATCAGGATAAACCATTGATCGATTTAAATTGAACCAACAGAGGTCTGAAGGAAGTGTTCGTTATGTAGATGGTCACCCCGTTTTGTTTCAGGAATTGATCTACAATCAAATTATCCACATATAGTTTTCCTGTCTTGTTTCAGGTATTAATCTGTAACTTGTTTTTTTGTTGGTAAGTATGAATCTTGACTGTGACATATAGTGAAGGAATCTTTGCCGACTTCTACCTCAATAGATGATGAAGGAATCTTGGACAATTACTACCTCAACATATAATGAATGAATCTTGGACGATTACTACCTCAACAGAAAATGAAAGAATCTTGGATGATTACTACCTCAACAGAAAATGAAGGATTCTGGGATGATTACTACCTCAACAGATAATTAAGGAATCTTGGATGATTACTACCTCAACAGATAAAGAAGGAATCTGGGACGATTACTACCTCAACAGATAATGAAGGAATCTGGGACGATTACTACCTCAACAGATAATGAAGGAATCTTGGACAATTACTACCTCAATAGATAATGAAGGAATCTTGGACAATTACTACCTCAACAGATAAAGAAGGAATCTGGGACGATTACTACCTCAACAGATAATGGAATCTGGGACGATTACTACCTCAACAGATAATGAAGGAATCTTGGACGATTACTACCTCAACATATAATGAAGGAATCTTGGACGATTACTACCTCAACATATAATGAAGGAATCTTGGAAGATTACTACCTCAACAGATAATGAATGAATCTTGGACGATTACTACCTAAACAGATAATGAAGGAATCTTGGACGATTACTACCTCAGCAGATAATAAAGGAATCTGGGACGATTACTACTCCAAAAGGTAATGAAGGAATCTTTGATGATTACTACCTCAACAGATAATGAAGGAATCTGGGACGATTACTACCTCAATAGATAATGAAGGAATCTTGGACGATTGCTACTCCAAAAGGTAATGAATGAATCTTTGATGATTGCTACTCCAAAAGGTAATGAAGGAATCTTTGACGACAGCTACTCCAAAAGGTAATGAAGGAATCTAAGCTTGGTTTTTTATTGGAGAAGTTTACAGATAGTTAATGCCACTTATCTGTTGATTGATCTTTTCCTGAAAAGGTAAAGAGTTAGTTATATATAATGTCATGATGTATGCATTGTGTAATGATGTTCTCGAATTAAATGAGATTTGTGCTACATGTATTTTGTATGCACATGCTATGCATGTTGTTGGAGTGTATCTCTGTCTTGGAAAATAAATCCTTGACAAGTGCTGGGGAGATTTTCGGAAGTTAAATCTCGGACTGTCGTTGGGGATGAAGAGTATGCACCTCTCCAGACCTTGTTTTAGGATGTTTCCGCTGGGGATTCCCATTTTGTTGTTTGAGGAGAAATCCGCTGGGGAAGATTGGCTTTGGCTTGAGAAATATTTGTGGAGAATGTTGATTTCTGCTTGGGGAAAAGAGTTCAGGAGTTTTAGTTTTCCGTTTCTCTATCGGGGAGTTATCTCTTGATGAAAGTGAAAGTAAGTTAATAACTTGTTGGGGATAAAGAAGTTAACTGTTATCTGTTTGTCTCCCAGGCTTTGCAGCAACTCACTAGGGATTGTAGAGCAGTCTAATGGAGAATATGGGTTGTGATCCCTTGATTTGTGATAGCCTGGGGGGAAAACTCAAGTTGGGGAATCTGTAGTTTGTTGGGGGAAATAAACCCTGCTGCCAATCAGCTAGAGAGGTGTTTTCTTTTGGTAGAACTCCTCGAGGATCATTGAGATCAACTCAGCTGGGGAGTGGTTTCCCGGAGGTTGAAGCTCTGGCTGGGGATTGCATGAATCCAATTTTATGGGGATATCCATGAATTTGGCCTTGAGGGGTTGGTACCCTTATTCGTAAAGATTATTCTGTGGGGATAACCTTATAGAGATGACTTTATGGGGATTTGACTGAGGATCACCCTATGAAAGAGACTTTGTGGAAATTTATCGCTGCCCCTAGTAGCAGGTGTTGTAGCATTGCCAGGAAATGTTTTCTTGACCGTACACATCCCTTTGCTGGAATTAATGTTCAATGCTCCGAGCGGTTCAAATGCATACCTGCCCCTGGTTATTCAACATTCCTTGAGAGATTTCTTGGAATCTCGACTTGACTACCTCAAGATGATTTAGACAATGACATGTCATGCTCCCTTGCTTATGAGAGAGTTTGTCATTTGGAAATCTCATCCCGTTTGAAGTGGTTCTGTTCCTTGAGAATTTTTGTTCATTAGATATTCATTGTGTGAATTCCTCCACTGTCAAACAATTACCCATATGCAAACAGCAATATCCAAATAATGCAAAGTTTATGCTTGTCTTGAAGTTTTAAAAATGCGTTTTAGCAGATAAAGATTTTTGTAAGAATATGAATTCAACTCTAGATTTGCAGTAAGCCTTACAGGAGTCAGGATACTTTTGGCAATAGTATGCTTTCAAACTAACACATGCTTCAATTAGGACTTTTAAGGGTTGGAACGTGGTCTGATTCACGTCTTAAGAAACAAAGGATAAGGCTCAAAGTGTATTTGTACCCGCCCGTTCTTCGTGATGTTCTTCAGTCCCTAACTCAGTTAATTGTGCATTTGAATTCTACTTGAGTCTGAATGACGTTTTGGTGATGGTTCAGAAATTTGGAAGTTTATTTGTTGGAATACAATCATTTTTACCATATTTTTCATGTTGTCGAGGATTTGTAGTGACCTCTTTTAATTTATTATCCCTAATTTTGTCCTGACTACTCTTGTTTCGAGATTACAGTCAGCGGGATGCCCCAAATTGTTTTCTTAAGTCTCCTTCATAGGTTTTGACTTAGTGGGCTTTTCTCTTAGGAGATAATGACTGCCTATTTGATAGGGAACCATCGTCGTCTTTTGATTTTTTATGTCATTCGTTGTGTATGAAGTGAAGGCTTGTGACTGAACACGCATTTAAATTAACTAAGAGACTACCCTGCCCCAGGTTTTGATTAAAGGTTTTAATTTGTGTAAAAAAGAAAACTCCTACTTCTTTGGCTCAAAGGGGTTGACTAGGGATTATCTTCCTTATAACTCCAGTGTTTAGGAATTGAAAGAACGCCTGTACATCGTCAGCAAGGTCTGTCAAAAGCATATTATATGAGATTATGGCATTATTTTCATCATTCTCCTTCTAAAGGCTTGCAACTTTTTGAAACAAGAGTTGAATATCATAAAGGGAGTAAAAAGCATAGCTTAAATAAAAACGAATGGATTAATTCAAGACAAACATATGCAATGCATTAATGAAATAATGTTTGACATTAATAGATAAGTGTTTGAACAACAAAAGAGATTACAATTGAAAATTAAAAAACGAAATAAACGCTCTCAATTTTAGCCATAATTTGGCATGGGAGTAGTGATCACATTGGGAGCCTTAGGAGGGTCAAATTCGATCTCCTTGTTGTCGTTCAAATCTTTAATATTATTCTTCAAAGTCTAACAGATGTCGTTGTCTTATCTAGGACTATCATAATGGTAGGCACATCTTACATTTGGATTATACTTAGGAGAGGAGGTATATGGGTTTTGAGGAGGATCCCTTAGTGTAATCAGCTCTGCTTTCAGTAAATGTTGTAACGCTTGAGACAATGGCATATTAATCTTAGCGTACTGCCTTTCTTGGTAATTTACCCTACGCCTATTGTGTTGTCGTTGTTGAACGGGTGTAGGATTAAAAATTAGGATTTCCACCACATGCTAGTCGTGGTTACTCTGGTTACGACCTTTTTGACCGTACACAACATTAGACTCTTTCTTCCCATTGAAAGGTTGTTTCCATGCACTTGAAGATGCACCCCCTTGTACTTTACCGCTTTTGATGCCAGCTTCGACTCTTTCGCCAGTCAGTATTAGCTCGGTGAACCCGACCGAGGAGCTTCCGATTAGGTGATTGAAGAAAGGTCCTGTTTTATCCCAAAATTTTCCCTCTCATTTATCAAGATTTTTCTCACAAGACTTCTTGGACTCAAGACAGGATTAGGGTTTGCTCAGCTCAAAACATCTCATCTTGCACTGATACCCCAAAATTAGGGTTTGAGTTTGCACAAGGATTTTTGGACCACCAATGCTTCATGTGACTTTAATACATCATCTTGGACCCCTAAGATTACTCATGTTAAGTTTCAAGCCTTGAACCACATTTTTGACCAGTCAATTGGATAGTTGATCTAAAAATCAGCTGTATTGGGGAAAAAGTCAACTATGGCCAATTTACAGTCAAACTTCATAATTTTTGATCCACATCAACATTTTAGACTCATATGTACCATTTGCTCAAGTTTGGATCACAACTCCTCAAGAAATTTGATCAAATCATCAAAAGGGCAAAATGGTCAAAATTAGGGTTTTTACTTAGAAAGGGAAATTTCTGATTTTTAACCTAGCCAATGACCAATTGGGTTCAAACATGATTTCAAGGGTTCAATGGCATCTTCTTGACCTAATTACATGGTTCAAAAGATCTCAAGTTCATTGGATTGACAGATGAATTTTGCAATCAACTAATCAAAAGTCAACTATACACTGAAAAGTCAAACTTTGACTTTTTTGTCAAAATCAAATGCCAAGGGTCATAATTCATCAAGATATGTCAAAATATGAAACTTGTTCACCAAGAAAACCAATTTTGAGAATTAGGGTTTTGAATTTGAAAATTTTCAAAACTTAGAATTTTTCTAAGTATGAAAATTTTCTTATTTTTTCCCAACTTTCCACCATTTTTTCACCATGATGCAATTTGATTCAAAGAAAACTCCCAACATGAAAGTTGTTGTCCTACATGAAATCTACAACTTTTCCTCACAAACTTTTCCCAAAATATGCTTGGATCTCAAGTTATGAATTTGTGAATATAGGTCCATGAACTAAATAAATTAGTAAAATTTTGCCCTAATTTAGGCAGTTTTTGGACCCAACTTCATGGACATTTTTCACCTAGTTCCAAGAGGTATCTCAAAATGAATTTCAAATATGGATTATATAGCACATTGCAAGCTTTCCAAAATGTCCAAGAACTCTCCAAGATCATTTTTGTTTAGGGAGAATCGAAGAAGGGAAGTTGGCATTTTATCACTTTTGATCAAGCCATTTTTACAAAGCATCAAGTTGCAAATCAGATCATTGATGTTTGAATCTTGCTTTACAGGTCCTAAAATCACTCTACACTCCATATTTAAATACAAACTCAGAAGTTAAAGGCTTTATCTTGGCTTTTGGAACATTGTACAAGAGATAATTCCATTTTAGGCATAAAGGTTACAATGCCATTTTCATAAAGGTGAGCTTTTGCAACTTTACAAATCTTGAGCCTTGGACCTGTCCCTTTGGTACAAACAACTTCTACAGGTATCAAGAAATGTGTACCAACTCCTATCAGCTCACAAGCCAACCAGTACAAGCATGTAGCAATTGTCACTTCACTTTTCTTCAAATGCAAGAAAAGGTTGCCAAAATGTTAGAACTTGTACAACTAGTGACGAGTGGACTTTGTATCCATTCTATACATATTTACAAACTTGTTACAAACTAGAACACGATTGCTTCACATATAAAACTCTCCAAAACATAAAAACTCCAATTTTCTGTCCAAACATACAGATTTCTGCAAAACCATAGCCAATACACTTTTGGCTCGCGCGTTTTGTATTTTAACACTTCAAACGCCTTCTATATATCAAACCAAAGCAATCCAAGCCTTTACACTGCTTCTGTAAGCCCTGTTTCAGCCATTGCCATTTTCACTTTGGAAGCTTGCAACTTGACTTGTGCAAAGAGTTCTAGCTATCCACAAAGCAAGCTATGCATTGGAATAGCTTGCAGGAAGTTCAAGGAAGCTCACACAATCATTAGGCCTCCATAAAAGTCCCTGCATTACTCTATCTAAATCCAACTGAAGGAGGTATTTTTCAAAACTCTATCTCTCTGAATAGGCATCCTCAAACCACGATTTGTGAAGAAAAAAATGTAGACCTTATCATGGTGAAGTTGTACATATGCATACTTTTCATTTATATTAACTATGCTGTGAGAATTTGAAGCTTGAAGTTCATGAAATTTTTAGGTCACGAATTGGGGATCCCAAAATTCTCTCTGATCTTTGAGAGTTAGGTTACAAATTTTATATGGTTGAAATCGTGAGATTAAATGCCACAAGTTTCATTTTACAAGTTTTTGTTTTTGTGCAAGCATGAGCAAGATACAATTTGAATGAAAAACGCACGCGCAAGGAGCTTGGCTAGAGGACAGGGATTAAGTCTGGGCTTTTGGCGCCTTGGGCTTTTTGATTCTTCTTTTTGCACCCCCTAGCTTGATATTTGCACCCCCTGACGTATTTATTATATTTTTGCATTTTCTTGCATATTTTTATATTTATTACTTGCATTTGTTTTTTTAATGACAAAAAATACCCAAAAATAATTTATTCATTTTCACATTTTTATTTTATTTTTTTATTATTTCTTGCATAAAAAAATAGTTTATTTAATAGAATAGAACTTATTTTCTTAAAATAACTTATAAATATATTTAAAAATACTTAATATTTTTTTATTATATTATTTATACATATAAAATATTATTTTCTACACATACTTAATTTTTAATATTTATATATAATATTATTTATTATTTTCTTATACAAAAAATGGACAAAATAATAATAGGAAACATTATTTTCTTTTAATTAAAAAATTAGGGTTTCACCCCTTTCCAAAAATAATAATTTTATTTTTCCTTTCTTTTTAGGGTTTAAATCAAATCATATTTCTCATACAAAAAACAAATACAAAACATTTTTTTGCATAAATACATTTGCATTGCATTTTAATATTTGTATATTTATTTAATTTCGCATAATATTCGATTGTGTTGTAATAATATTTTTAGGTTTATATTTGTACAAAAATCCCCATTCAAAACTTGTATCCCTCCTCCCATAATAATTGTTGTAATAGCTTAGTTTACATTTACGCAATTTATTGCTTTATATACTATGCTTAGTAAATTAGGGTTTGCATGACAAGAACAAAATCAAAGCAAAATACAAAAACCTAATTGCAAGAAAAAAGCATGAAAAATGACACACTTTGCACACAAGCACCCTTAGGATTTCTCCCACTTGGTTGCCTAAATAAAAATGGTCATGTTACGCACGCGAAGTATCTTGGCAAAACAAAATAAATAAGATCATAGTCCCTCGATGACGCTATCAAAAGGTTGCCTAAACAAAGATGATCTTGGTCCCTAAAAAATGCTAAGATACTTGGAAACATTGCTATCATGGTCATACGATGCCCCACACCTATCCCGTTTACATCCAAAGATAGGGTTGCTTACCAAATCAATGGTAAGTCAACAATGTCAAAGGAATAAAAATGCACAAGAAAGACATTTAAGTAGGTAGATAGCTTCTAGTTACTTGTTACATTTCAAAACAATCCTTGCTATTTTCAAAAACAAACACACACACACACACACATTTTAAAACATCTTACAAAACATTGAAACATTTTTCAAAAGACAAACATCTTTGTATACATTCTTACGAACGAGAAACATTACAAAGGTTGCCTAAACGAATGACCTCTTTTCAAAATACTTTCAAAACCATACCAAGCACCATTTCAAACAAAACAAAGCAAAGCAAGTGATCTAAATAAGTAACTAAGAGCCCATGGTAAACCATGGATGAAAACGGTGCTAGCACCTTCCCTTTTCATAATCTACCCCCCGAACTCAAGAAAACATCCCAAAGGTCTTTCCTGTTCTTTTTTACCTTTCCTTTTGGATAAAAGAAAAGTCGGTGGCGACTCTTGCTAACCGTAACATTTGCAAACAGAAACGCAAAACCTCGAGTCAGTTCTTCCACCGTATCACAGAACTGGAGACTATGCTGGGGAAAATTCTAAAAGTTGGGTTACCTTAGGGTTTAGATCACCTTTATTTGCTTACAATTGTTTGACTTGTTTGCTTTACAATTATGGTTCTTTGTTTGGGTTTGAATCCTCTACCCGGATTTGGGAAACATTATAGGTAAATAGCAATATGTTGTGGAAACTGTGCGGGGTATACCGACATGGTCTAAGCAATAGCTATATTAGTGCGACATATTTATGGGTACCGGTAGCCTTTGAGTCAATCAAAGAGAATACAGGGCCGCTGAGTGATGTCATGAAGCACTAATGGACTTCTAGAACCTTTACTTGACCAACTTGGCCTTTTAGGATGTAGTGAGATGACCGGCTTTGGTGCAGTTCGAAGTTGGTAGATACTCAATACTACACTCATTAAGGGTTGGTTTCTTGGAATATTTCGGTCGCCAGTAAAGAGGCTTAAACTGAAACAATGAACAAGGAAACAATCCTGTGATATTGAGCTCCTTAGAACCCGGTTACTATTGCTAGGACAGGTTGAGCCAACTAAACTTCAAGAGGGTACTTACCTATGAAACCCCATGCAAGCCTAAACTAGGAACTTGTGTGATTTTCTTATACATATATACTTGTGCATAACATCATGGTCATCATATGCATTCACTAACCATTTCAAGGATTTTGGAGATTCATCTTTGTTCTTGTTTTGTAGGTTATGGATTCACTTCGCAGGAAAACCATCCAAATCAACCTTGTAAGAATTCCTCTACAACTAAAGGAGCTAGCTTCAAGGATTCCTGAGAATTCTACATTCACCGAGAGACATGGTCGTCTACTCAACTTGGTCACTTCCAACACAGAGGAAGATATGATGAAATTTCTCTTCCAGTTATTTGACCCTTTGCATAATTGTTTCACATTTCCTGACTATCAACTTGTGCCCACTTTGGAAGAATTATCTCAACTCCTGAGGATTCCTATTCTCAATCAACTACCCTTCAACGGTACGGAAATAGATCCAAAGCCAAAAGAGATTGCTCAAGCCCTGCACTTGCACTCATCTGATGTCATAACTCATTGGGAAACTAGAAGTGGTGTCAAAGGCTTCTTGTCAAAGTTTCTGTTTGAGAAGGCCCAAAGTTGTTGGAATTCCCTAGACTTGCAAGCTTTTGAGGAGATTATAGCTCTTCTTATATATGGGATGGTCTTATTCCCTAATCTTGAACAACTCATAGATGTAAGTGCTGTCAAAATCTTCATGACTCGCAACCCGATGCCTATATTGCTTGGGGATATCCTCCACTCTTTTCACACTCGTACAATGAGGGAAAAAGGTGTTATTATGTGTTGTACTCCTCTCCTGGAAAGATGGTTTATTTCTCATCTTCCCCAATCAGTCTTGAAGAATGAGCAAGGTTTGAGGTGGTCACAAAGGTTAATGACACTTAACCATTCAGATATTCATTGGTGTTCTCGATCCAAAGAGAATGTTATTATTGTTGACCGTTGTGGGGAATTCCCTAATGTCCCTCTACTTGGCATTAGGGGAGGCATCACCTACAACCCTTGTTTAGCTCTAAGACAGTTTGGTTAAGCCCGAAGGGATGGCCCACATGACATGCTGATTCAAGGATTGGTCTTCGACTATGACAACGATGACCAAGGACTCCATCAGAGATTCATCCGAGCTTGGAGGTTTCCAAACTAGGTGGATAGCAGGACTTTGGGACACAAGAATTCCATCTCTCTTGAGCCTTACCTCAAGTGGGTACAAACCCGCACTCATAGTCTTATGATGCCTTACCCCTCCATTCTCCCAATGATTATAGAGCCTGTTAAGGAAGGAGAGGTTCTATACACCATCCTAAATCCTGACATGCCAACATCACTCGAAGACCTACAAAGGAGTTGGATACAGCTCAAGTGAGAGCGCGATACTTTCGAAGCCCAATTCTACGCAAGCGAGAAGAAGGTTTTGGAACTCACTCGACTACTTCATGAAGAGCAGACAATCAACACCTACATTGCACCAAAGAGGATGCGCAACGTCTTTTTACCTTAGAATTTTGTATTATTTTTCCCAAGGGGCATTGATGTATTCACAATTCTATCTTATTAATATGACGTGTGTTTCTTTTTTGTTTAAAACAAATTTGAATTTCTAAATCCTTGAAAGCATTGCATGAATACATATCATTCATCATAAGCATAAATATGTCTTCACACCAAGTTTCCTCATCCCTCTACTGTTTATTTCAGCAAGATGGGTCTTGAACAAACAGTCAAAGACTTACAAGCTCATAATTCACAATTTCAGCAGTTACTCATGACCTTAGCCAAGGGGCAGGAGGAGCTGAAGACTTTGCTATAAAAAGAGAAAGAGAAAAAGAAGAAGAAGAAGAAGCCAACTGGTGTGGTAATTATGAGTAGAAGATTTCAGGGACAAGCCAGACGGACCTTAGATTTTCCAACAACATCTGATGAAGGGGAAAGAAAAGGAAAAGAAACGGCAGTACCATCAGATTCTGTAGCAGAAGAAGAGGAAGAAGAGGACTACTCCGAACAACAATACCCTCCGGCTGATGACAAGTACAAACACCTTGAAGAGCGACTAAGCCCTATGGAAATCCAGAGAGTACCAGGGCTAGATTTTGAAGAGTTGGGATTGGTGTCACGAATTGTAATCCCTCCAAAGTTTAAAGTGCCACTGTTTTCCAAGTATGATGGGGTGTCTTGCCCTAAAATGCACCTCAGATCCTATGTCAGGAAGATTCAACCACACTCTGCTGACAAAGACTTATGGGTCCACTTTTTCCAGGACAGCTTATCAGGAACACAACTTGATTGGTTCTACCAGTTGGAGAGGGCCGAGGTTCACAATTGGGAAGACTTGGCAGCAGCCTTCTATAAACAGTATCAATACAACGCCGACTTGGTGCCTACCCGTACTCAGCTGCAGAGTATGGCTATGGCTACCAATGAGGGCTTTAAAGATTACGCCCAAAAGTGGAGGGATCTAGCCGGAAGGGTGCAACCCCCTCTATCTGAGAGGGAGTTGGTGGACATGTTCTTGGGAACTCTATCAGGTCCTTTCTTTAATCATCTGATTGGCAGTTCTTCTGCAGGATTTACTGAATTGATCTTAACCGGCAAAAGAGTGGAGGCTGGTATAAGAAGTGGGAAGATTCAAAAGGACGCGTCTGCCTCAAAAAAGCCCTTCACTGGAAGAAAGGAAGTATCTTCTATCTATTCACAGAGGAATTAGGGAAGAAATGAGCGCTGACCAATAGTGGGGGTCGTTATGATTACAAAGCCTACATCAGACCAGCCAAGAAATAATCAGCAAAGGGTAGAAAGGCCGGTTCGGAAATTTACCAAGATTAACATGACTCCAGCCCAAGTTCTACCACATCATTTGAAGTTGAATCTGGCCACTTTGAAAGAGGCCCTAAAAAATCCCAATACTACTTCTCCACATTACCATCCCAACGCCAGATGCACGTACCATTCTGAAAATCTAGGGCACGACACCAACAATTGTTGGGCTCTGAAGAATAAGATTCAAGATCTGATAGATGCGAAGGAAGTTGAGTTTGAAGCGCCTGAGAAACCAAATGTTATTTCCGCCCCAATGCCGAGGCATGGTCACAATGCCAACGCTATTGAAGAAGGTCTGTTTGTTGCTAATGTGGATAAACTGTTAACTCCGCTCCCAATTATCAAGTTGAATTTGTTGAAAGTTGGCATCTTCCCAGGTTGTGACCAAGACTGCCATACTTGCCTATCCTCGCCATTTGACTGCCCTCTGTTGAAGAAAGGTATCCAACGACTGGTGGATAACCAATAAATTTTGTTTGAGAATGCTCCTATTTCACCCGTTCCAGTGAAAGAAGTTTCAATAATTACTGTTGTACCCCAAAATTTGCCCTCCCATTTCATCAATATTTTCTCACCACAAGACCCTTGGAGCTCAAGATCAAGTTAGGGTTTGCTCTGCTCAAGACCCCTCCTTGCACTGTTGACCCAAATTAGGGTTTGAGTTTGCACAAAGATGTTTTGACCTAAAATTCCCAAAATGATTTTCATGATTCATGTTGGACTCACAAGTTTATCCATACCAAGTTTCAAGTCTTGATTCCAATCTTTGCCCAGTCAATTGGACAATTGACTTGGAAATCAGCTGTATTGGGGAAAAAGTCAACTGCGGTCAATTGACAGTCAAACCTCATGATTTTTGACCCACATCAACATTATGAACTCATATGGACCATTTGATCAAGTTTGGATCACAATTCCACAAGAAATTTGATCAGATCACCAAAAGGGCAAAATGGTCATTTTTAGGGTTTTGACTGCACAAAGGCAATTTTTGACTGTTTGACCTAGCCAATGGCAAACCAAGCTCACATATGGACTCAAGGACCCAAAGACATGGTTTTGGCACATTCAACAAGTTCAAAAGATCCCAAATGCACAAGATTGACAGATGAATTTTCTAGTCAACTAAGCAAAATTTGACTGTATACTGAAAAGTCAAACTTTGACTTTTTGGTCAAAATCAAGTGTCAAGATTCATTTTTCATCAAGACATGTCAAATTATGAAACTTGTTCATCAAGAAATCAAAAATTGCAAATTAGGGTTTAAAATGAAGAAATTTCATAACTTAGAATTTTTCTAAGTTATGAAACTTCCTTATTTTTTCCTAACTTTGTCCCATTTTTTCATCAAGATATATTTGGATTCAAACAAAACTCAAACCATGAAAGTTGTAGTCCATTGCAAAATCTACAACTTTGATTCACAAAGTTTCCTCAAAAGAAGCTTGTAGCTCAAGTTACAAGTTTTGGAATAGGGGTGCAAAACATTCTTAACTTAGAGAAATTTTTTGACCTATTTTAGGCAGGATTTTTGCCTAACTTCATGGCCACTTTTCACATGCTTCCACTTGGAATTTCAACTTGCATTACAAAGATGGATTGTAGTACACATTCCAAGCTTTCCAAATTGTCCAAGAACTTCTCAAACACCCTTGTGGTTAGGGAGAATCGAATTGGGAAAGTTGGGCAAAATCCACTTTTGTTCTTGACCAAATGCATGTTCATAACTTAGGCATTTTTGAAATCAGCTTGTACAAGCTAGATTACAGGCCTCTAATCCTTCTTACACTCAATAATTAAATGCCAATCCATTGTGTTCTAGCATTATTTTGTGCATTTGGTCATTACATGAAGAATTAAGCCATAATTAGAAAAGCATTTTATCTATTCTTGTAAAGATCAAATTTATGTCAAGTTTACAATCTATGAAGTACAAAGTAAATATCTGAGGCACAAATGTGTGGACATATCCCACTGATCAAGAACAAACTTTGCAGCATGTTTAGAGGGCCTGCATAAGCTTGTAACCCAACTTGGCATTTTTGACTTAAGAGAGAAGAAACTTGCATTTTGAATCACAACTCACATTCCTGTCAAGACAAGCCTAAACAAACTTCATGAGCATTTTCCAAACATCAAACCAAGTCTGAAACACGACCAAACCATCTCTCAAACCTCCATATACAGAAAAATACAGTTTTGTGGCAAAACAGGGCATAGGCTGCAGTTTGAATCCCACGGTCCATTCCTATCGTGCGTTTTGGCTGAAACCTCTTCAAACACACTCCATAGCATCCATACAAACTATCCCAAGCCCTAGCTACAGACTGTAACACCTCTAACCAAGTTTACAATTTTCATTTTTTCAGTTGTGCAGGTTAACTTCCATAGCTCGTTTCAGTTAGTTCCAAAGCAAGCTAGAGGTTGAAGAAGCATCCCTGGACCTCAAGTAAGCTATACAAGTCCTCACATTGCATTGAAAGTACCTCCATTGTTGTACACGATTCAAGCTGAACAGATAAGTTTTTGGACTTCTATCTCTTTATCCAAGCATATCTAGGCTTAGGTTTGTGAAGAAGTTATGTCCTACTCATGGCACTGAATCCACCCATATCATTACTTTTCATTTATGTTGTGTGTATTGAGAGAATTTGGGACCTGAATGTTGAACAAAACTTAGGTCAGGAATTGGGGGAGAAGAAATTCTCTCTCATTTCTGAGAGTTAGATCAAGTTCTTTATATGTATGAATTCGTGGTTTGATGCTTTACATTTTTTGTGTTGTGAGTTTTTGTTAAAAATCAAAGAATCAGGATGTTTGAACAAGCATGAGAAGCGCGCGTTTTTGAGACAAACTGGCTGGAGGTTGAAGAAGATAGACTTGGGTTGTGCCTGAGTTTTGTTTTTTCTGTTTACACCACCTTTTCACACATACACCCCCTTGGCCCATTTTGCTTTATTTTTATCATTTTTGATTTTTTCTTTTTGTTTCTGACTTGTTTATTTTTTTGTTAAAACATAAAAAATATTAAAAATATTTTTCAACCATTTTTGCATTTTATTTGGATTTTATTGGTTTATTTGAAGTTATACATTATAATTAACATATATATACTTTTACTTTAAATACTAAAAAATAATGCAAATACATTTTATTTTCTGATTTTATTTCATTTTATCTTTTGAAAATTTTTTCTAAAAAATATACTTTTTTTTGTAAATAACAAATATATTTTATTTTTGTATATATTTAATATATTTAATATAATACAAATACTTATATAATTATTAGAATATTTAGGATAAAAACATAAAAATAATACATTTTTATTTTTATTAATATTTAACCTCAAAAAAATACTTTTCTACAATATACTTCCTTTTTATTCATTTTTTGTACATAATTAATAAATATTGTATGTAATAAATCATTAATACTATTTATTTGCAAAATTAGGGTTCTTGCCCTAAACATTGAAAATATCCAAAATTAACCTTTTTTATTTATTTTTATTTCACTTGTAAATAAATAATATACTTACACAAATACATTTACACATACACATTTACTTATTCCTATACATTGATAAATATTATATTTGTGATCGATTCGATTTGGTTGTAAATATTGGATACTACTCTCCTATTAAAGTCTCATCCCCATTTGAACATTTGTACCCCCATTCCTATGATTATCTTGTAATAACTTAGGACTTTAAATTCCGCATTTTAAAGCTTTCTAAATATGCCATGATAGACTTAGGGTTTGTATGCAAATCAAAAATAACAAATAGCTTGGCCTAATTCAAAGATAACAAAGCATGAAAATGGACAACACTAATCACACTTGCACCCCTAGGGTTACTCCACTTGTTGCCTTCAATAATGGGCCATGTTGCATGTTGAGTTTCTTTGGCAAAAACAAAACAATAACAAATGATCATAGTCCCTCGATGACGCTTTCGAAAGTTGCCTAAAAATGATCAAGTCCCTTAAAGGAAAAATTGCCAAAGACACTTGGCACTATTGCAATCATGGTCTAAACGATGACCCGCGCCCGTCCCGTTAAACATCCTAACACAAGATTGTCCACCAAATACAATGGTGGAACAAAATTGTTAAAAGGGTTAAAACATAGGAAAAGCCTTTGAGTAAATTTAGGGGTAGACAACTCTTAGTTACTTGATCAAACTTGCAAAAACACACTTGCCTATTTTTTTTAAACCACACTCCACAACACTTTCAAAACAAAAACATTGAAATTTTTTCAAAAGATATGCACCTTTGTATACATCCAAACATGGGTCATTACAAAGGTTGCCACAACAATGGTTTCTTTTCAAAACATTTTCAAACCCACACACAAAGCACCATTTCAAACAATTGAAAATGCAAGGCAAGTGATCTAAGCAAGTAACTAAGAGCCCATGGATAACCATGGATAGAAAGGGTGCTAATACCTTCCCTTTCTATAATCTACCCCCCGAACCCAAGAAAACATCTCAAAGGTTTTTGCTGTGCTTTTTAACCTTTCCTTAGGATAAAATAAAAAGTCGGTGGCGACTCTTGCTCAACCGAAACATTTGCGAAAACAAACGCAAAACCCCAAGTCAGTTCTCCCACCGTATCACAGAACTGGCGACTCTGCTGGGGAATTTCTTAAAAGTGGGGTTTACTTAGGGTTTAGATCACCTTTTGTTTTCAATTGCTTGCTTTGTTTGCTTTTATATTTGTGGGCTTTACATCGGAGTTTCATAGATCCTAACCCGAATCTGGGGAATACCCTTTAGGTAGCATAAGCTGTGAGGGACCTGTCCGGCGTAGACCGACATGGGTGAAGCAGTGGCTACGTTGGTGTGACATCTTGGCCTGTACCGATATCCCTTGTGTTGCAACGAGGAGAATATGGGTCTTCTAAGGAGTCATTAAACACCAACCGACCTTAGAACCCTAAATTGACCCAACTTGGCCATAGAATGGTAGCAGTATGCTACACTCATTGAGGCTAAACTCTCGCGATGGTTCTGGCTGCAAGAAAAGTTTACGATGCTGGAGTTATGACCGATTGAGGGTAGTCAATGATATTGAGATCCTCTAGAACCCGGTTACTTTTGATAGGACAGGTCTTAACCAACGAAACTGAAAGAGGGTAATACCTAAACTTCATGCTGGCCTAAACCCTAAGGGTTGTCTTGTGTGACTTGTGTGCCTTATCATGCTTGCCTTTGTGAATACTTGTGGTGTGCTTTATCATAACATCATACCATCATACCATTACATGCATCCTGCATAAGGACTGACCCATTTGAAAGACAAGAGGGTTTCATCTTTGCTCTGTTTTGTAGGACATCATGATGCCCATGCGTAAGAATACTATCCAACTCAACTTTGTTCAACCACCTGCTTTGCTCAAGGAATTGGTTGATAGGATTCCAAACACTACTTACTTCATCAAGAGGCATGGTTCTCTTCTAGGATTGGTCACTTCAAAATGGGACCAACAACTGATGAGTGTCCTGGTCCAGTTCTATGATCCCCTTTACCATTGCTTCACTTTTCAAGACTTCCAATTGGTCCCTACCCTGGAAGAATTCTCTGATTTGCTTGGTATCCCTGTTTTGGAGCAGACTCCATTCACTGGTTTGGAGAAGACTCTTAGGCCTAAAGAGATTGCTGCAGCCCTTCCCTTGACCAAAGAAGAGGTAATGGCTAACTGGGAGATTAGAAGTGGAATTAAGGGCTTTTTGGCTAAGTTTCTGGTTGGCAAAGCTAATAGTTTATGGAATGACTTAGACTTCAAGGCATACGAAGACATTCTAGCTCTTTTAATATATGGTCTGGTATTGTTTCCAAATCCTGATAACTTTGTCAATATCAATGCCATAAGGATCTTCATGTCTCAGAACCCTGTACCCACTCTCTTGGGTGATATCCTGCAACAACTCTATGCTCGTACTGCCCAAAGACGGGTAACTCTGTGGTGTTGTGCTCCTTTGTTAGTGAGGTGGTTTATTTCGCACCTCCCTAAGTTCGTGCTGAAGAATGAAGAAGGAAATGGCTGGGCTCATAGGTTAATGTCTCTCACTGACAATGACATCATTTGGACTCTCAGAGGTTTGGATGAGGTAGCCGTTATTGATCGTTGCGGAGAATATCCTAATGTTCCATTGATCGGTACCCAGGGAGGAATCTCTTATAATCCATGTTTAGCTCTCCGTCAGTTTGGAAGAGCCAGAAGAGCGGGGCCTCTTGAGATGTTGGTTCCTCACATCAGTTTTGAGTTTCAGGTAGACAGTGATGAGCTGCGTCGTAGATTCATCAAGGCTTGGGACAGAATTCACAAAGCTGACCCACATGAGTTGGGATCGAAGACTTCTCTACCAATGGAATCCTACTGCAGATGGGTCTGCATCCATGCTCAGAAGTTAGGTATGCCATACGAAGCTGTCAGGCCTGTCATGCTTGAATCTCCTGATGAAGACGGGGTTCCTCCAACTGTCCTCCCTCCTCAGATACCCACTGATGTGGATACACTAAAGAGATCTTGGGCGCAGCTACAGGAAGAACAGAATTATTATCAGGAAAAGTTCAACGAACAGGAACAAAAGATCTAGAAGCTGACTAAGCAATTGGAGGAAGAGCGGATTCTGAACGACTATATCCGTACTGAGAAGAGGAGGCCATGGGAGCACTGATGGGCTTTGGATGTTTCTTTTACAACTTTTATTTCCTTTTCAGTATTTTCATTCTTGTAATGCCTAAGGGCAAGTTGTTGAACAATTTAAAGTTTGAATCTAATGAAGTGTGTTTCCTTTTTGTCTACAAAGTTGAATCCCGATTGTCTTTGAAAGCATCAATCATACGCATCTCATTGCATCATATGCATAACAGGTACCCTTCATCTACAGGTTGCTTAATCTTCTTCGCTGTTTATTACAGCAATCATCATGTCTTCCGAGCCTACTACAGAACAAGCTATCAAGGCCCTCCAGGCCCAGAACGCCCAGTTTCAAGAGCTGGTCATGAGCTTAGCCCAGGGTCAACAGGAGTTGAAGGCTCTGCTCTTGAAGAAGAAGAAGAAGAGGATTGCGCTGTTCAACACTGGACGGAGGTTTGGGAATACCCTGCAAAATGAGGCTGATCAGGCTACTTCCTCTGCAGATAAAGACAGTCCCCAAGGGGGAAGGGCTCCTAGTCCTGTGGTCTCCGACAACGAGACGAATTATAATGATGAACAGTACCCTCCTGCTGAAGACAGGTACAAGCAACTAGAGGACCGTTTAAGTGCCATGGAGATTCAACATGTGCCGGGGCTGGATTTCAGAGATCTAGGTTTATCTTCTGGGGTGGTGATCCCACACAAGTTCAAGGCACCTGCCTTTGCGAAGTACGACGGGGCTTCCTGTCCTAAGCTGCATCTCAGATCATATGTAAGGAAGATCCAACCTTACACTGCCGACAAGAACCTTTGGATCCATTTCTTCCAAGATAGCCTTTCAGGAGGTCAACTCGAATGGTTCTATCAGTTGGATGGGACCAGTATCCGAAACTGGGAGGACTTGGCTACCGCATTTTGTAGACAGTATCAGTATAATTCCGACCTCGCTCCCACGCGTACCCAACTCCAGGGTATGTCACTAGGGACGGGCGAAGGATTCAAGGAGTATGCACAAAAGTGGAGAGACCTGGCTGGCAGGGTGCAACCTCCTTTGACCGACCGTGAGCTTGTGGACATGTTCTTAGGGACCCTGTCCGGTCCATTCTTCAACCATCTGATTGGTAATTCTTCTGCTGGGTTCACAGACTTGATCTTAACGGGTGAGAGAATAGAAGCTGGTATCAAGTCGGGGAAGATACAGAAAGGTGCCTCCTCGAGTATTGAAAAGAAGCCCTTCAAGAAGGAAGCTAGTGCTGTTTATGGTCCCAGAAGACAAATTAAACCGGAACGCCGCCAAGCTGTCAACGCGTTGGTAATTTCAAAGCCTGCTGCTGCTCCTCAGCAATACAACCAACCAAGGGGTGAGAGACCCAAAAGGCAGTACACTCGGCTCAGTATGACCCTGTCTCAGATTTTGCCGCAACTACTGTCAACCAATCTGGTAACTGTCAAAGAAGCTCTGAAGGTAGTGAACACAGCTTCTCCAAAGTACAACCCCAACGCCCGTTGCGCTTATCACTCTGATAGTCCGGGGCATACTACGGACAATTTCTGGGCTCTGAGGAATAAGGTTCAAGACCTTATTGATGCTAAAGAAATACAGTTTGAGGCGCCCGAAAGGCCCAATGTTGTGACTGCTCCTATGCCCCAGCATGGAGTGAATGTTATGGAAGGAGACCGGTATGTGGCCTCCGTGGAAGAGATTGTTACTCCGTTATTGACCGTCAAAAGGAACCTGTTGCTAGCCGGTTTATTTCCGGGTTGTGGTAAAGGTTGCCTTCTATATGCTGTTTCACCTGTTGGTTGTCCCTTGCTGAAATCAGGTATCCAAAGCCTGATGGATAGCAAAGAAATCTTGTTCTAGAAAATTGTTGTTCCTGCTATCCCTGCTGAAGAAGTTTCTATTGTCACTATTTTCAACAAACCTCCTAAGGCTCTCTCAAAGAAGCCTGTCAAAATCATGTCCACTCAGAAGATTGCTCCTATCATCATCACTGTTCCGGGGCCTCTCCCTTATACATCCGACAAAGCTGTCCCATGGCATTATGGGGCAGATGTTTATGTGCTTGGAGTTAAACAAGAACTCGATACAAGTACCGGCGTCAGCAACATCACCGGGCCTGCCAAAGTTACTCGCAGTGGTAGGCTCTTCTCACCTGATATTGCGCCACCAGTTATTCAAAGACCTCTTATCATCACACCTGCAAGTGTGCCTGCTTCCTTTCCTGATAAAGTTCCTATTTCTACCCCTGCTGCCGAGTCATCTGACGCTTGGGGCAAAGGGATTGCTACTGATTTGCCTGCCCTGACGGAGGCACCAAAGACAACCAATGCTGAAGCTTCCCAGCAAGAGATGGAAGAGATTCTCAAAATTATTAAGAAGAGTGATTTCAACGTAGTTGAGCAGCTGGGGCACACCCCATCGAAAATTTCTATGCTATCACTGTTGTTGTGTTCAGAGGCCCATGCCAAGGCCTTGATCTCCTTCCTAAAGACGGCTCATGTGCCACAAGAAACATCTACTGATAAATTTACCTATTGTGTGGCCAACTTGACTGTCGATAATGGTTTGGGCTTCTCTGACGCCGATCTGAATGCCAAAGGAAATAACCATAACGACGCCCTGCATGTCTCCATTGAATACAGGGGCACTACTCTTGCCCATGTGTTGGTAGACACTGGTTCTTCATTGAATGTATTACCTAAGAAAGCTTTAGACAGGCTGGATTGTGAGGGTTTAGAGCTCAAGCCAAGTAACATTGTTGTCCGGGCCTTTGACGGGTCCAAGAGGATGGTACATGGTGAAGTTGACATTCCAATCAGGGTTGGTTCGCAGGTCTTTGATTCAACTTTCTATGTGATGGATATCCGACCATCCTATTCTTGTTTGCTGGGTCGTCCATGGATCCACAAGGTTGGAGCTGTGACCTCCACACTACATCAAAAGCTGAAATACCCGGTCAGAGGGAAAATTGTGACAGTCCAGGGGGAGGAAGAGTATACGGTCAACCACCTCAACCCGTTCTGGTACATAGAGATGGATGGGGAATTCATTGAGACTCCATTCCAGCACTTTGAAGAGGTGCCTCAGACACTGGCGTCAGCAGAAACTGTGACTAAAGAAGACTCTCCTTTGAAGATGGCTTCCTTAAAGGATGCTCGGGCTGTGATTGAGAAGGGTGAGTGCGCAAACTGGGGCCGACTTCCTGATTTCACTCCGAAGACCGACAAGTTTGGTTTGGGTTTCACTGCAGAGGCCCAGAGGGCTGTTCCTAAGGCAAGGATTGGAAGACCTCCTGTGTTCATCACCAAACCGGGAGTGAATGCTATTGAAGACGACAGGGAGGAATCTGAATTCGACAGCTGGATCTACCCAACAACCGACAGTGGACCAAGCAACTGGACTGCCAAAGACTTCACACCTATTACTTTTGTCACTCAGTAATGAACTCTTTTGTTTTGAATTTGTAACAGACAATATTTTGAAACTTTTATGGCTCGGTGTCTTACCCGGGGCACCGTGGCTTCATTTGTGAGGGCTTTTGTTTGTCACTCTCATATATCATTAATGAAAGCATTGGACGTTTTTACATTTCAAATCTTGCGCTCTTTGTCTTTCTTTATTATATATTGCAAAACAGCTATATTTACACACACTCACCTATACATGTTTCAATCCACTCTGGATCTCACTGGTAACGACTCTGCTACTGCCAGTTATGACTTCGAAAATCCGATCAACTTAGCCGAAGACGAAGGTGAAGATGATTGCGAAGTGCCTGTTGAGCTTGCAAGACTGTTACTCCAGGAAGAGAGGGCCATTCAGCCACATGAAGAGCCAGTGGAAACGGTAAATCTGGGTACTGAGACAGACAGAAAGGAAGTCAAGATTGGTGCCAATCTAGAGCTCAGTGTGAAACAACGGTTGATTCAGATGCTGCGTGACTATGTGGAAATCTTTGCCTGGTCTTACAAAGACATGCCTGGGTTAGATACCGACATTGTGGTTCATCACCTGCCTACCAAGGAAGAATGCCCTCTGGTAAAACAGAAGGTCCGCCGTATGCGCCCAGAAATGTCCGAGAAAATCAAAGCTGAGGTTATGAAACAATTTGATGCCGGGTTTCTAGCAATGACTTCTTACCCTCAGTGGGTTGCCAACGTGGTTCCAGTGCCGAAGAAGGATGGTAAGGTCCGAATGTGTGTTGATTACAGGGATTTGAATAGGGCGAGCCGTAAGGATGATTTCCCTCTGCCTCATATCGATGTTCTGGTTGACAATACTGCTCAGCATAAAGTATTCTCCTTCATGGACGGCTTCTCCGGGTATAATCAGATCAAGATGGCTCCTGAAGACATGGAGAAGACCACTTTTGTCACTCAGTGGGGCACCTTTTGCTACAAGGTCATGCCTTTTGGGTTGAAAAATGCTGGGGCAACCTACCAACGTGCCATGGTTGCGTTGTTTCATGACATGATCCATCACGAGATAGAAGTATATGTCGACGATATGATTGCAAGGTCCCAAACTGAGGAGGAGCACCTTGACCATCTACGGAAGCTGTTTGACCGTCTGAAGTTGTAGAAGTTGAGGTTGAACCCAAACAAGTGCACCTTTGGGGTGAGATCTGGAAAACTGCTAGGCTTCGTCGTAAGCGACAAAGGCATTCAGGTGGACCCTGCCAAAGTGAAAGCCATACAAGAGATGCCAACTCCCAAGACAGAGAAAGAAGTCAGAGGCTTTCTAGGACGGTTGAACTACATTGCCCGATTCATCTCACATCTAACTGCTACCTGTGAACCAATCTTCAAGCTGTTGAAGAAGGATCAAGTAGTACGTTGGAACGATGAATGTCAGGCCGCTTTCGAAAAGATCAAAGAGTATCTCCAAGAACCACCCATTCTTATGCCGCCGGTTGAAGGGAGACCTCTAATCTTATATTTGACAGTACTAGACAACTCAGTGGGGTGTGTGCAGGGGAAGCATAATGAGTCTGGCCGAAAAGAGCACGCCATTTATTACCTTAGCAAAAAGTTTACCGACTGTGAGATCTGATACTCACTGCTCGAGAAAACTTGCTGCGCTTTGGTATGGGCTGCTCGCCGGTTGAGACAGTATATGTTGACTCACACTACTCTGTTGATTTCAAAAATGGATCCAATAAAGTACATCTTCGAAAAGCCCGCCTTGTCCGGAAGAATAGCAAGATGGCAAATGATCTTGACAGAATATGACATCCAGTACATGACTCAAAAAGCAATCAAGGGAAGTGTATTGGCAGACCATTTAGCACACCAGGCAGTGGACGATTACCAGTCGATGAACTTTGAATTTCCAGACGAGGATATCATGGTAGTGACCGATTGTGAAGTACCTGGACCGGATCAAGGACCTGAGGAAGGATCCCGATGGTCTATGCACTTCGACGGAGCCTCGAATGCTTTGGGTAATGGTATCGGCGCTGTGATCATATCCCCTAAAGGCACTCATACTCCACTCACCGCCCGACTATGTTTCAACTGCACCAACAACATGGCAGAGTATGAGGCATGTATCATGGGTCTTCAAGCTGCAATTGACTTAAGGATCAAGTTTCTGAGTGTGTTCGGAGATTCTGCTCTCGTGATCAATCAGATCAAAGGCGAGTGGGATACGAAACACCCAAATCTTGTTCCCTACAAAGAATATGTGTTGACGTTGATCCCCCATTTCGAGGAGATAACTTTTGAACACTTCCCAAGGGAGGAGAATCAGTTGGCAGATGCGCTAGCTACGATGTCTTCTATGTTCAAGGTCAAATGTGACAACGAGGCTCCCCGGATCATTATTTGGAAATTGGATGAACCTGCACATTGCTGCGATCTTGAGGCTGAAGAGGTAACTGAGAAACCTTGGTATCATGAAGTGAAGAGGTACTTGGAAGCTCAAGAATACCCCGAGGGAGCATCTGTTAACGACAAGAAGTTCCTGAGAAGGTTCGCTGCAAAGTTCTTCCTCAGCAATGGCATTATATACAAGCGAAACCATGATTCAACCTTACTGCGTTGTGTGGATAAGACTCAAGCAGAAAGGATCATGGCAGAGCTACATGAAGGTACCTTCGGAACACATTCCAGTGGACATACCATGGCAAAGAAAATCCTTCGGGAAGGATATTTCTGGTCCACAATGGAAGCCGACTGTTATCAGCATTCTCGAACTTGTCATAAATGCCAGATCTATGCTGATAAGGTGCACATTCCTCCGGTTCCTCTGAACGTCTTGACAACACCTTGGCCTTTTGCAATGTGGGGAATTGATATGATCGGAGAAATCAGACCTACGGCATCCAATGGGCATCACTTCATCTTGGTAGC
Source organism: Vicia faba (assembly GCA_948472305.1). Taxonomy (NCBI): domain Eukaryota; kingdom Viridiplantae; phylum Streptophyta; class Magnoliopsida; order Fabales; family Fabaceae; genus Vicia; species Vicia faba. The sequence continues at coordinate 979,557,040 of OX451736.1, read as the reverse complement.
GATTGATTACTTCACAAAGTGGGTTGAAGCAGCTTCCTATGCTACCGTAACCAAGAACGTCGTGGCACGATTCATTCTGCACAACTTAATCTGTCGATACGGCGTCCCGGAAAGGATCATTACGGACAATGGTACCAATCTTAACAACAAGATGATCACTGAGCTCTGCGAGAAATTCAAGATACAGCACCATAACTCTTCTCCCTACCGGCCGAAGATGAATGGGGCTGTCGAAGCGGCAAATAAGAATATCAAAAAGATTGTGCAGAAGATGACAGTGACCTACAAGGATTGGCACGAAATGTTACCGTTTTCTCTTCATGGGTACCGTACCTCAGCACAGACGTCAACAGGGGCAACTCCCTTTTCCTTGGTCTATGGTATGGAGGCAGTCTTGCCTATCGAAGTCCAGATACCCTCTCTCCGGATAATGAAGGATGCAGGTTTGAGCGAAGATGATTGGATCCAGACTCGGCTTGATCAATTAAACCTAATTGACGAAAAGAGACTCACCGCTATTTGTCATGGTCAGACGTACCAAAAACGGATGATCAAGGCATTTAACAAGAAAGTCAGACGATAAGAGTATCAAGTTGGGGACCTGGTAATCAAGCGCATCATTCTTCCTCAAAGTGATCCCAGGGGAAAATGGACCCCTACGTACGAAGGGCCATTTGTGGTTAAAAATATCTTCTCAGGAGGAGCTATGATTCTAACCACCATGGATGGTGACGACCTTCCTCACCCCGCCAATGCAGACATAGTAAAAAGATACTACGCATGATTAAAGACCCGCTAGGTCAACTGGCCTAGGCAAAAATAAGGGCTTCTCGGCGAACCAAAAGGGTTCGGGCAAAAATAAGGGATGAAAATGGAAAAAGCTGTACACCCGGCAAGTCGAAAACCTGAAAAGGCGGCTTGGGCAAGAATGGGTATCCCGGTGGACTGAAAACCCGAAAGGGCGGTCCAGGAAAAAGTTAGGGATAAAGCGTAATACTATGTCTCATTGGATCACCTTGTATCCAGAATTTGGCATCAACTATCGGGCTCAGACGTTGCCAATCAATCAGCTTCATCTTCAACTAAGCAGCAGAGTGATGAGACGCTCGAAGACATAAAGGCGATAGCAGAGTTGGAACCCAGTGGGATTATTTTTCACATAGCTGTTTTGTTTCCTTTTCACAAAATTGTATAAACTCTATTTTGCTCGGTGGAGTTCTCTTACTAGGACGTCAGCCTCTTGTACATAAACGCCTATTTACAGGAAAAATTCAAAATCAATACAAGTTCAATTTTTCAGACAAATTACCCATCGTTTTTCCTTTTTCTGTTTTGTTTTGCAAAGAACGTCCAATGTTCATTTTTGATATATGCGTTTGACATTAATTGCTAATCATGAATATTTGCATACGAAACAAAGGACTAATTGCAGGTGACATTAGAAACAAGGGGAAATAATGAGTTGTCTAAGCGATCTAGTTGCTTTGTCCACCAAGGTACCAAAGTAGGTTCAGCTGAAGAACGTAACCAGGATACCCTCACTCCCCGCAGAGTAAGACAAGGTTCAGCAATACTCTCCCCCATGCAGAGCTGGTCTCCCATCAGCCCTGAGAAGGCACAATTTTCCCCTAGCAAGTCAGCGGTACCCTCCCCAAGCAGAGTTAGTCTACTGTCAGCCTTAAGGAAGTTGGGTATCCCCAGAAGATCTCAACATTCCCCAGCGAAATTCGGACATCCCAGTGGAATCCATATCCCCAGTAGATTCTGAAGCTTATCCCCAGTAGATTCTGGAAGCTTATCCCCTGCAGAGTACGAACGCATCTCCCAGCTTCATTCAAAGGTTATTTCCCACCAGGGTATAACTGGGTTATCTTCAGCTAATTACCACGGAAAGATCGTCCTCGACGAAGTTCTCCCTATTCCCCAGCGGAGTTCATCAAATTCCCCAACATAACTTATCAGTGGAATCCCCAGCGGAGCTCTCATCAAAACCTCAGCGAAGTATCCCTTCCCACAAGAGTAATTCCCCGCAGAGTAATCTCTCCAACAAGTTTATTCCCCAACAGAGTCATCTTCTCCTACCGGTTTATTCTTGCAACCATCATCCCCAGCGGAAACGAAGAACTCTACTCTTCAACATCAGCCCAGGATTCCACAAGCTCCCGGCAGTCGTCAAGGATTTATTTTCCTAGAAAAAAATACATTCATCACATTATCATACACCATGACGCATGCATATACGCATCATATCACACAATCTCGTTTAATTTTGAAAAACATCATGACATCATGCATTTCATACATCATGACATTGCATACAACTAATGTTTTGCCTTTTCAGGAAAAGGTCAATCCAAAGATGATTACTATCAACTATCGCAATTCCAGATTCGATACATGTATCTAGCCAGGGCATATTTGTGAGTGATTGATTGCAGATTCGATACCTGCATCCAGCCAGGGCATATCTACATGAAGAGTTTAGAGATCCGATTCCTGTATCCAGCCAGGGCACATTTGTAGACGACCATTTCCAGATCCAATTCCTGTATCCAGCCAGGGCACATCTGTAGACGACCATTTCCAGATCCGATTCCTGTATCCATCCAGGGCACATCTGTAGACGACAAATTCTAGATTCGATACCTGTATCCAGCCAGGGCATATCTGTAGACGATAATTTCCAAATCCGATACCTGTATCTAGCCAGGGCATATCTGTAGATGACGAATTCCAGATTTGATACCTGTATCTAGCCAGGGCATATCTGTAGACAACAAATTCCAGATTCGATACTTGTATCCAGCCAGGGCATATCTGTAGACAACCAATTCCAGATTCGATTCCTGTATCCAACCAGGGCATATCTGTGAGCGTTTGATTGTAGATTCGATACCTGTATCTAGCCAGGGCATATCTGCATGAAGATACTCAAGATCAACACCTGTAGCAAGCCAGGAAACCATCTTTCTTTCTCAAAACACGCAAGTTCTCGCTAAGGAATCTCTTACGCGATCAACACTTCCAAATGGCATCTATAAGCCCATTCCCGACAAGGTTCTGTCACGTCTCCAGATGGCATCTATAAGCCCATCCAACTATCCACCATCTCTCCAAATGGCATCTATAAGCCCATTCCCGAAATCACATTGCTGATACTCTAGTGCGAGTGCAAATTTCTGGGCACTTTGGTGTTCAATCATCTTCCACCTTCGGATCACGAAAGGCGCACAAGCCAATCTACATCCTTAGGTATAAGAAGATTGAACAGGGGCAATTGTTGTACCCCAAAATTTTCCCTCCCATTTCATCAATATTTTCTCACCACAAGACCCTTGGAGCTCAAGATCAAGTTAGGGTTTGCTCTGCTCAAGACCCCTCCTTGCACTGTTGACCCAAATTAGGGTTTGAGTTTGCACAAAGATGTTTTGACCTAAAATTCCCATAATGATTTTCATGCTTCATGTTGGACTCACAAGTTTATCCATACCAAGTTTCAAGTCTTGATTCTAATCTTTGCCCAGTCAATTGGACAGTTGAGTTGGAAATCAGCTGTATTGGGGAAAAAGTCAATTGCGGTCAATTGACAGTCAAACCTCATGATTTTTGACCCACATCAACATTATGAACTCATATGGACCATTTGATCAAGTTTGGATCACAATTCCACAAGAAATTTGATCAGATCACCAAAAGGGCAAAATGGTCATTTTTAGGGTTTTGACTGCACAAAGGCAATTTTTGACTGTTTGACCTAGCCAATGGCAAACCAAGCTCACATATGGACTCAAGGACCCAATTACATGGTCTTGGCACATTCAACAAGTTCAAAAGATCCCAAATGCACAAGATTGACAAATGAATTTTCCAGTCAACTGAGCAAAATTTGACTGTATACTGAAAAGTCAAACTTTGACTTTTTGGTCAAAATCAAGTGTCAAGATTCATTTTTCATCAAGACATGTCAAATTATGAAACTTTTTCATCAAGAAATCAAAAATTGCAAATCAGGGTTTAAAATGAAGAAATTTCATAACTTAGAATTTTTCTAAGTTATGAAACTTCCTTATTTTTTCCTAACTTTGTCCCATTTTTTCATCAAGATATATTTGGATTCAAACAAAACTCAAAACATGAAAGTTGTAGTCCATTTCAAAATATACAACTTTGATTCACAAAGTTTCCTCAAAAGAAGCTTGTAGCTCAAGTTACAATTTTTGGAATAGGGGTGCAAAACATTCTTAACTTAGAAATTTTTTGACCTATTTTAGGCAGGATTTTTGCCTAACTTCATGGCCACTTTTCACATGCTTCCACTTGGAATTTCAACTTGAATTACAAATATGGATTATAGTACACATTTCAAGCTTTCCAAATTGTCCAAGAACTTCTCAAACACCCTTGTGGTTAGGGAGAATCGAATTGGCAAAGTTGGGCAAAATCCACTTTTGTTCTTGACCAAATGCATGTTCATAACTTAGGCATTTTTGAAATCAGCTTGTACAAGCTAGATTACAGGCCTCTAATCCTTCTTACACTCAATAATTAAATGCCAATCCATTGTGTTCTAGCATTATTTTGTGCATTTGGTCATTACATGAAGAATTAAGCCATAATTAGAAAAGCATTTTATCTATTCTTGTAAAGATCAACTTTATGTCAAGTTTACAATCTATGAAGTACAAAGCAAATCTCTGAGGCACAAATGTGTGGACATATCCCACTGATCAAGAACAAATTTTGCAGCATGTTTAGAGGGCCTGCATAAGCTTGTAACCCAACTTGGCATTTTTGACTTAAGAGAGAAGAAACTTGCATTTTGAATCACAACTCACATTCCTGTCAAGACAAGCCTAAACAAACTTCATGAGCCTTTTCCAAACATCAAACCAAGCCTGAAACACGACCAAACCATCTCTCAAACCTCCATATACAAAAAAACACAGTTTTGTGGCAAAACAGGGCATGGGCTGCAGTTTGAATCCCACGGTCCATTCCTATCGTGCGTTTTGGCTGAAACCTCTTCAAACACACTCCATAGCATCCATACAAACTATCCCAAGCTCTAGCTACAGACTGTAACACCTCTAACCAAGTTCACCATTTTCATTTTTTCAGTTGTGCAGGTTAACTTCTATAGCTCGTTTCAGTTAGTTCCAAAGCAAGCTAGAGGTTGGAGAAGCATCCCTGGGCCTCAAGCAAGCTATACAAGTCCTCACATTGCATTAAAAGTACCTCCATTGTTGTACACGATTCAAGCTGAACAGGTAAGTTTTTGAACTTCTATCTCTCTATCCAAGCATATCTAGGCTTAGGTTTGTGAAGAAGTTATGTCCTACTCATGGCCCTGAATCCACCCATATCATTACTTTTCATTTATGTTGTGTGTACTGAGAGAATTTGGGACCTGAATGTTGAACAAAACTTAGGTCAGGATTGGGGGAGAAGAAATTCTCTCTCATTTCTGAGAGTTAGATCAAGTTCTTTATATGTATGAATTCGTGGTTTGATGCTTTACATTTTTTTGTGTTGTGAGCTTTTGTTAAAAATCAAAGAATCAGGATGTTTGAACAAGCATGAGAAGCGCGCGTTTTTGAGACAAACTGGCTGGAGGTTGAAAAGATAGACTTGGGTTGGGCCTGAGTTTTGTTTTTTCTGTTTACACCACATTTTCACACATACACCCCCTTGGCCCATTTTGCTTTATTTTTATCATTTTTGATTTTTTCTTTTTGTTTCTGACTTGTTTATTTTTTTGTCAAAACATAAAAAATATTAAAAATATTTTTCAACCATTTTTGCATTTTATTTGGATTTTATTGGTTTATTTGAAGTTATACATTATAATTAACATATATATACTTTTACTTTAAATACTAAAAAATAATGCAAATACATTTTATTTTCTGATTTTATTTTATTTTATCTTTTGAAAAAATTTTCTAAAAAATATACTTTTTTTTGTAAATAACAAATATATTTTATTTTTGTATATATTTAATATATTTAATATATTTAATGTAATACAAATACTTATATAATTATTAGAATATTTAGGATAAAAACATAAAAATAATACATTTTTATTTTTATTAATATTTAACCTCAAAAAAAATACTTTTCTACAATATACTTCCTTTTTATTCATTTTTTGTACATAATTAATAAATATTGTATGTAATAAATCATTAATACTATTTATTTGCAAAATTAGGGTTCTTGCCCTAAACATTGAAAATATCCAAAATTAACCTTTTTTATTTATTTTTATTTCACTTGTAAATAAATAATATACTTACACAAATACATTTACACATACACATTTACTTATTCCTATACATTGATAAATATTATATTTGTGATCGATTCGATTTGGTTGTAAATATTGGATACTACTCTCCTATTAAAGTCTCATCCCCATTTGAACATTTGTACCCCCATTCCCATGATTATCTTGTAATAACTTAGGACTTTAAATTCCGCATTTTAAAGCTTTCTAAATATGCCATGATAGACTTAGGGTTTGTATGCAAATCAAAAATAACAAATAGCTTGGCCTAATTCAAAGATAACAAAGCATGAAAATGGACAACACTAATCACACTTGCACCCCTAGGGTTACTCCACTTGTTGCCTTCAATAATGGGCCATGTTGCATGTTGAGTTTCTTTGGCAAAAACAAAACAATAACAAATGATCATAGTCCCTCGATGACGCTTTCGAAAGTTGCCTAAAAATGATCAAGTCCCTTAAAGGAAAAATTGCCAAAGACACTTGGCACTATTGCAATCATGGTCTAAACGATGGCCCGCGCCCGTCTCGTTAAACATCCTAACACAAGATTGTCCACCAAATACAATGGTGGAACAAAATTGTTAAAAGGGTTAAAACATAGGAAAAGCCTTTGAGTAAATTTAGGGGTAGACAACTCTTAGTTACTTGATCAAACTTGCAAAAACACACTTGCCTATTTTTTTTAAAACCACACTCCACAACACTTTCAAAACAAAAACATTGAAAACTTTTCAAAATATATGCACCTTTGTATACATCCAAACACGGGTCATTACAAAGGTTGCCACAACAATGGTTTCTTTTTAAAACATTTTCAAACCCACACACAAAGCACCATTTCAAACAATTGAAAATGCAAGGCAAGTGATCTAAGCAAGTAACTAAGAGCCCATGTGTTGTACCCCAAAATTTTCCCTCCTATTTTCTCAACATTTCTCATCACAAAGCCCTTGGAGATCAAAATCCAGTTAGGGTTTCATCTGCTCAAGACTTCTCCTTGCACTGTTGACCCAAATTAGGGTTTGTGTTTGCACAAAGATGTTTTGACATAAATGACCTAAGATTACTTTCATGCTTCATATTGGACTCCCAAGTTTATCCACATCAAGTTTCAAGTCTTGATTCCAAGCTTTGCCCAGTCAATTGGACAGTTGACCTAGAAATCAACTGTATTGGGGAAAAAGTCAATTGTGGCCAATTGACAGTCAAATCCCATGAAAATTGACCCACATCAACATTATAAACTCACATGGACCATTTGATCAAGTTTGGATCACAATTCCACAAGAAATTTGATCAGATCATCAAAAAGGCAAAATGGTCATTTTTAGGGTTTTGACTGTACAGAGGCAATTTTTGACTGTTTGACCTAACCAATGGCAAACCAAGCTCACATATGGACTCAAGGACCCCATGGAATTATCTTTACATGCTCAACAAGTTCAAAATATCCCAAATGCACAAGATTGACAGTTGAATTTCCCAGTCAATTGATCAATTTTGACTATATACTGAAAAGTCAAACTTTGACTTTTTGGTCAAAATCAAGAGTCAAGATTCATTTTTCATCAAAACATGCCAAATCATGAAACTTGTTCACCAAGAAATCAAAAATTGCAAATTAGGGTTTGAAATGAGAATTTTTCATAACTTAGAATTTTTCTAAGTTATGAAAAACCCTAATTTTTCCCAACTTTGCCCCACTTTCTCACCAAGATTCATTTGGATTCAAGCAAAAGTCAAAACATGAAAGTTGTAGCTTATTGCATAATATACAACTTTGATTCACAAAGTTTTCCAAAAAGAGGCTTGTATCTCATGTTACAATTTTTGGAATAAGGGTACTAAACCATTCTTAACTTAGTGAAATTTTGACCTTTTTAGGCAAGGTTTTTACCTAACTTCAAGACCATTTTTCACATACTTCCCCTTGGAATTTCAATTTGCATTTCAAAGATGGATTGTATTACATATTCCAAGCTTTAGAAAATGTCCAAGAACTCATCAAACAACCTCATGACTTGAGAGAATCGAATTTTGCAATATGGCAAAAACTCACTTTTGAATTGGCCAATTTCCATGTTCATAACTTGTGCAAATTTCTCAAATCAGCATGCAACTTGATTACAGGCCTCTAAACCATTCAACACTCATAAATTTAATGCAAACTCTTTGTGCCAAGACCATGTTCTATGTGTTCAAGCATTGCATGATGGATTAATCCCAAAATAGATAAAGCACTTTAACCATTTTTGCAAAAGTAAGCTTTATGTCAAAATGAAAATCCAAGAAGTACAGATCAAATCCCCTTGGGACAAGTTTAGGGACTAATCACACTGATCAATGCCAAGGTTTGCAGCATGTTATGGGGGCCTCTACCTGTCTAAACACCAACTTGGCCTTTGCTTGCTTAAGTGTGAAGAAATAGAGCATAACACTAGACAACTTTCATCTCAGCATGAGAACCCTTAAGCAAATATTTTGTACACATTCAAGACATCCTAACTGAGCAAGCACACGACTCCAACACCTCTAATACCTCCACAAACTCAATCACCATTGAACTGCACAAAAACAGGGCTTGTTGCAGTTTGAGTGCCAATTCTCATCCCTTTCATGCATTCTTGCTAAAAGCTCATCAAACACATTCCCTAGCATCACTTGAAGCTAACCCAAACATAAAACATGACCTGTAACTCCTCTAGTCAGTTCCACCATTTTCACTTTCTTATTTTGCAGTTGAAGGTCCATAGCTCGATTCAAGGTGTTTCAAAGCAAAGTAAGCATTGGAATAGCATCACTACACTTCAGGCAAGCTGTACAGATCATCATCTTGCCCTGAAAGCTCCTCCATTGCCAGATACAACTTCAACTGAACATGTATCTTCTTGAACTTCTAACTCTTAATGTAGGCATTGTTAGCTCTAGGTTTGTGAATAAGAAGTGTTCTACTCATGCCCCTGAATCTATACATGCTTTTACTTTTCATTTATTTTGCCTGAGCTATGAGAATTTAAGGTCTGAATATGGAAGAAAAGTTAGGTCAAGATTTGGGAATGTTAAAATTCTCTCTCATTTCTGAGAGTTAGGATGAGTTCTTTACATATTTAGAATCGTGATTCAATGCTTAACATTTCATATGCTGTAAGTTTGTGCAAAAGATCAAGAAATCCAGATGTTTGAATGGATGTTCAGGCGCGCGTTTTTGAACATTTTTTTTGTCCAGAGGTTGAAGAAGAAGCCACATGGGCTGGGCCTGCTTTGATATTTCTCTTCACACCATGTTTTTGGTTTTACACCCCCTAGGCCCATTTTGTTTATTTGCATGATTTTTTGACTTTTCTTTTTTTATCCTGACTTATTTATTTTTGCTAATAATATTAAAAACATAAAAAATTATTTTTACACCATTTTTATATTTTTAAGCATTTATTTGTTTATATGAACTATTTGTACATAAATAATATATATATACTATTATTTAGAAAAACTAGAAAAATAATGCAAATATATTTTAGTTCTGATTTTTTTATTTCATTTTTTCTTTTGAAAATATTTTATACAAAACATACTTTTTTTATAAATATTAAATATTATTATTTTATATATATAATATTTATTTAGTAAATAATAAAGATATTTATATATATTAGTATATTTAGGTAAATAATACAAAAAAAATATATACATTTTTTATTTTTTAATATTTGACATAAAAAATACCTTTTTATGAATATACTTCATTTTTATTTTATTTTGTATATATTTATTAATTATTGTACACATTAAATAAATAATACCTTTTATTTAAGAAATTAGGGTTTTACCCTTAAAACACAAAAACTCCAAAAATATTACTTTTTTTTTTATTTTTATTCATTTTGTGTATTTGACATAAAAAATATCTTTTTCCATACATATGAAAACCCTTTTTGCATTTTGCATCTTTATTTTATTTTCCATTTAATTTATGCAATTAATTATCTTGTAAATATTCCAAATTGATGTAATAGCTAGGTTTAAATTCCTTGTCTAAATATCCCCCCATTTGAACATTTGTACCCCCCTTCCCATATTGTGTTGTAATAGTTTAGGAAATTTAAATTTCGCACTTTATTGCTTTCTAAATATACCATGCTAGAATTAGGGTTTGTATGCAAATAAAAAGAACAAAATAGTTGGACCTAATTTCAAGATAATCAAACATGAAAATGGACAACACATATCACACTTGCACCCCTAGGGTATTCCACTTGTTGCCTTCAATAAATGGGCCATATTGTAGGTTAGGTTTCTTTTGGTAAAACAAACAATCAAATGATCATAGTCCCTCGATGACGCTTTCGAAAAGTTGCCTAAAATGATCAAGTCCCTTTCAAAGAGAAATTGCCCAAAGATACTTAGCCCTATTGCAATTATGGTCTAAACGATGACCCGCGCCCGTCCCTTTCACCTCCTAACACAAGATTGTCCACCAAATACAATGGTGGAACAAAATTGTTAAAAGGGTTAAAACATAGCATAAATCTTTGAGAACTTTAGGGTAGATAGCTCTCAAGTACTTGTCCACTTGCAAAACAAAACACTTGCCTATTTTTCAAACCACACTTCAGAAACACTTTCAAAACAAACTTTCAAAAACCTTGAAACATCTTTTCAAAAAGATAAACACCTTTTGTAAAACATTCGAGTAAAGAATTGTTACAAGGGTAACCTAAACAAAGGCATCTTTTTCAAAACCTTTTCAAAGCCACACACAAAGCACCATTTCAAACAATTGAAAACCAAGGCAAGTTGATCTAAGCAAAGTACCTAAGAGCCCATGGATAACCATGGATAGAAAGGGTGCTAATACCTTCCCTTTCTATAATCTACTCCCCGAACCCAAGAAAAATCTTAAAGGTTTTTGCTGTGCTTTTTAAACCTTTCCTTAGGATAAAATAAAAAGTCGGTGGCGACTCTTGCTCAACCGAAACATTTGCGAAAATAAACGCAAAATCATAGTCAGTTCTCCCACCGTATCACAGAACTGGCGACTCTGCTGGGGATAATCTTTAAAAGTGGAGTAACCTTAGGGCTTAGATCACCCTCTTGCATGACTAATTGTTTGAATTATTTGCTTTATATCTTGGCTCTGTTGTTTGGGTTTGCAATCCTACACCCGGATTTTGGGAAACATTCATAGATAGCAATACGTTGTGGAAATTGTGCGGGGTATACCGACACGGTCGAAGCAATAGCTATATTAGTGCGACATATTTGTGAGTACCGGTAACCCTTGAGTTCAATCAAGGAGAGTACGGGGCCACTGAGTGATGTCACTAAGCACTAATGACCTAGAACCTTACTTGACCATCTTGGCCTTTTATTAGGGGTAGTGAGATGACCGGCTTTGGTGCAGTCCGAAGTTGGTAGATACTCGATACTACACTCATTGAGGGTTGTTTTCTTGGAATATTTTGGTCGCTAGTTAAGTGGCTAAACCAAAACAATGAACAATGAAAACAATCCTGTGATATTGAGCTCCTTAGAACCCGGTTACTATTTATAGGACAGGTTTTTAAGCCAACTACACTCAAGAGGGTACTTACCTATGAAACCCCATGCAACCCTGAAACTAAGGTTTGGTGTGATTTGCTTGTACATATGTTTTGTGCATACATCATAAACATCATAAAAACATCATATGCATTCACTAACCATTTCAAGGGTTTGGATCTTCATCTTTGTTCTTGTTTTGTAGGTCATGGAAATTCCTCGCAGAAAGACCATCCAAGTCAACCTTGTGAGAATCTCTCCTCAAATCAAGGAGCTCACCTCAAGAATTCCGGAAAACTCATCCTTCAGTGAAAGACATGGCAGACTGCTCAGCCTAGTCAACACCAATATTGAAGAAGACATGATGAAAGTGCTATTCCAGTTCTTTGACCCTCTTCACCACTGTTTCACTTTCCCTGACTACCAGTTGGTGCCCATTTTGGAGGAGTTTTCTCAACTCCTAAGAATCCCTATCCTTAATCAACTACCCTTCAACGGTACGGAAAAGGAACCAAAGCCGGAGGATGTTGCTCGAGCATTACATCTACAACCATCCGACATCAAGGGGCATTGGGAAACCAGAAGCGGCGTCAAAGGATTCTTAGCAAAATTATTGTTTGAGAAGGCACAAGAATGTTGGAATTCATTGGACCTACAAGCCTTTGAAGAAATTGTGGCACTCCTTATCTATGGTTTGGTCTTGTTCCCAAATTCTGACCAATTGGTAGATGTCAACGCCGTCAAAATCTTCTTGTCCAGAAATCCAATACCAACATTGCTTGGGGACATCCTTCACTCATTTTACACACGAACAATAAGAAAGAGGGGTGTTCTCATGTGCTGTACTCCTCTCCTTGCAAGGTGGTTTATTTCGCACCTTCCACAATCTGTCTTGAAGAATGACCAAGGCTCAAGGTGGTCCCAACGGTTGATGACTCTTACTCACTCTGATGTACATTGGTGTTCTCGGTCCAGAGAAAATGTCATCATCATCGATCGTTGTGGAGAGTTTCCTAATGTTCCTTTACTTGGAATCAGAGGAGGTATCACCTACAACCCTTGCCTAGCTTTGAGGCAATTTGGATATGCACGGAGGGATGGCCCTCATGACATGTTGATTCCTGACCTAGTTTTTGACTTCGACAACGATGCGCAAGGACTTCGCCAAAGATTCATCAGAGCTTGGGGAAGGCCCAACAAGGTTGATAGCAAGACACAGGGACACAAGAACTCCATCCCTCTTGAGCCTTATCTCAAGTGGGTACGAGCCCGAGCCCAGAGTCTAATGATGCCTTATCCTCATGTACTCCCTGTGATTAAAGAGCATGTCAATAAAGGAGAGGTTCCCTACACCATCCTACATCCTGACATGCCTACATCGTGGGAGGAAATGCAGAAAAGTTGGATTCAGCTCAAGGAGGAACGGAACACTTTCGAAGCCAGCTTCTATGCTAGTGAGAAGAAGGTTCTAGAGCTTACCCGCCGACTCCATGAGCAAGAGGCCCTAAACACCTACATCGCACCAAAGAGGATGCGCAATGTCTTTTTTCCTTGAGAAGTTATTTTGTAATATTTGGCCCATGGGGCATTTATGTACTAACAAATTTCTTCTTATTAATATGACGTGCGTTCTTCTTTGTCTGCAACAATTTTGAATGTTCTAAATCCTTGAATTCATTGCATACATAAGCATACCATTCATCATATGCATAAGCAGGTCTCACTCCAGGTTTCCTTATCTGTCTGCTGTTTATTTCAGTAGGATGGATCTCGAGCAAACAATCAAAGACCTGCAAGCTCAGAATGCACAGTTTCAGCAACTCCTGACAACCTTGGCTAAAGGTCAGGAGGATCTCAAGACCTTGCTGGGGAATAAGGACCCAGTGAAAAAGAAGAAAAAGAGACTCAGAGTGGCTACTTTGGGGATAAGATTTGACGGAGAAGCTCGGAGAGTGCTTGAATTTCCTCCTACTTCTGATGAAGGAACCAGCAAAGGAGGTGGGGCTACGGTACCTTCCGAGTCCGATGTGGAAGAAGAAGAGGTCGAAGAGGATGAAGATTATTCTGATCAACAATACCCTCCAGCTGATGATAAATACAAGGGTTTAGAAGACAGGTTGGCCGCCATGGAATTACAAAGAGTACCGGGTTTGGACTTTGAAGACTTGGGTTTGGTTGCCGGGATTGTGATTCCCCCAAAGTTCAAGGTGCCAGTGTTTGTGAGGTATGATGGGCTGTCCTGTCCAAAGATGCATCTCAGGTCCTACGTAAGAAAGATCCAGCCCTATACGGCAGATAAAAACCTTTGGATTCATTTCTTTCAAGACAGCCTTTCTGGAGCTCAGTTGGAGTGGTTTTATCAACTAGAGGGAACCAGCATCCGAAATTGGGAAGACTTGGCCACCGCCTTCTACAAACAATACCAGTATAATTCTGACCTTGCTCCTACTCGTACCTAACTTCAGGGTATGTCACTAGGAACAGGCGAGGGATTCAAAGAATATGCACAATGGAGGGATTTGGCTGGCAGGGCGCAACCTCCTTTAACTGACCGTGAACTTGTTGATATGTTTCTAGGGACCCTATCTGGGCCATTTTCAATCATCTGATTGGTAACTCTTCCGCGGGGTTTACCGATTTGATCTTAACAGGAGAAAGAATAGAAGCTGGCATCTTGTCAGGAAAAATTCAGAAGGGTGTTGCTGCAAGTGTTGAGAAGAAACTATTTAAGAAGGAAACGACTGTGGTATATTCTCAGAGAAGAGCAGGGAAGACTGAGCGCCGACCGACGGTGGGGGCTGTAATGATTCAAAACCCTTCAAGTGAGCAGCCTCGCTATAACCAGTCCAGACCAAATCAGCAACGGGTGGAACGGCCACAACGGCAGTTCACCCGCATTAATATGACTCCAACGCAAGTGCTTCCCCATCTGTTAAAGTTGAATCTCGCCACTATCAAGGAGGCACCAAAGAATGTGAATACGTCCTCTCCGCATTATCATCCTAATGCTAAATGCGCTTACCATTCTGACAGTGTCGGGCACGACACCAATGATTGTTGGGCACTCAAGCATAAAATCCAAGACCTGATAGAGGAAAAGGAGGTGGAGTTTGACGCTCCGGAGAAGCCTAATGTGATATCTGCTCCCATGCCGAAGCACGGCCGAAATGTCAATGCCATTGAAGAAGATTTGTATGTCGTTGATGTCAATGATCTGATTACTCCATTGTTAACCATCAAGTTGAATCTGTTAAGGGCCGGGATCTTCCCGGGATGTAAAGAAGACTGTTATTGTTGTTATTCTCTGCCGTTTGATTGTCCGTTACTGAAGAAAGGCATCCAAGGCCTAATGGATAGTCGACAAATTTTGTTTGAAAAAGTTTCTGCTGTTCCAACCCATACTGAAGATGTCTCAATCATAACCATTCACACCAATCTTTCCAAGGCCGTCAAAAAGCCTGTTAAGATTACACCAGCTACGAAATCTGTTCCTTTGAAGATAACAATGCCAGGGCCTGTCCCCTATGTTTCTGAGAAGTCAATACCATGGAACTATGGCGGTGACGTCTACTACCATGGTATTAAACAAATCGAAATAACTGAAGAAAGTTCGGATGATGAAGAAGCCAGCATTAGTAACATTGCAGGCACGAGCAAAATCACCAGGAGCGGGAGAATATTTTCTCCAGAGATTTCCCCTCTAAGAGCAATCTTTGGACCCTCATTTGCCGACAAGGTCATCCCTGCACCAATAAAACTCTCTGCTAGAACCCCTTTGATTGAAGATGTTGTTGTTCCTAGTACTGTCCCTCCTACCACTGCTGACAAAGGTAAGGGAATCCAAGATGAGCTCGTCAGGACGAGGGCTCAACCCTTGGTCATCCCGGAAACCTCCAAGAAGGAAATGGATGAGATTTTGAGGATAATCAAAAGGAGTGATTACGGTGTGGTAGAACAACTGGGGTAAATCCCCTCAAAGATCTACATGCTGGCACTACTACTTTGCTCGGAAGCGCACGCTAAAGCTCTGATAAAATTCCTGAAGGCAGCCCATGTGCCCCAGGAAACCTCTGCGGATCAATTTCAAAATTGCGTGGCTAGCCTGACTGCGGACAATGGATTAGGTTTCTCTGATGCCGACCTAACTCCTAAAGGTAGAAACCACAATGATGCTTTGCACATTTCAGTCGAGTGCCGGGGAACCACTCTCGCACATGTCTTGGTCGACACTGGTTCGTCGCTGAATGTATTGCCTAAGAAGGCCTTGGACCGACTAGATTGTGAAGGGTTGGAGTTGAAACCGAGTGATATAGTTGTCAGAGCTTTCGATGGTTCGAAGAGAATGGTCCATGGGGAGGTTGAAATTCCCATCAAGATAGGCACTGAGGTGTTTAAGTCTACTTTCTATGTGATGGACATCCGTCTGTCATACTCTTGCTTGCTGGGTAGACCTTGGATACACCATGCTGGGGCAGTCACCTCCTCCTTACATCAGATGTTGAAGTATCCTGTCAAGGGAAAGATCATTACTGTCCATGGTGAAGAGGAGTACATGATTATCCACTTGAATTCTTTCCGGTACGTGGAGGTAGAAGGGGAGTTCATTGAGACGCCTTTTCAGCATTTCGAAGAAGTCCTTCCTGAGATAACAGTAGCAAAGTTGGCAGCTGAGACACCGCGGCAGATGGCCAGGATGGCATCTCTAGAGGATGCAAGGGCCGCAATAAAGGAAGGGAAGAATTCAGCATGGGGGCAGTTGCCTGATATTCCACATAAGACAGACAAATTTGGATTAGGGTTCACTACCGCAGGCCAGAAAGCTATGCACCGTGCGAAGATTGAAAGAGCGCCAGTCAAAATTTCTCCCTACGGAATCAATGCTTTGGAGGACGAAGACAAAGAGAGCAACATCGAAGAATGGATTTACCCAACTGTCAAAGGAGGATTGTGCAACTGAGAGGAAAAAGACTTTGTCCCCATCACTTTTATTCATCAGTAATTTATCTGTTAAACATTTCCTATTTGGTCAGTAATATTTTATTTTCAAACAATCCGTACACTATCTTTTTCACCTCATGCCTTGCCCAGGGCATGTAGGTCCATTTGTAAGGGTTTTGATTATCTTTCATATCCATATGCCATGTTTAATGATTCATTGGACGTTTTTCATTTGATAAACTGCTTGTGTTCATTTTCTTTCCTTTTGCATTTTTTTTTTGTTTAAGGATGGAAATCCCTTACACACACCCACACTCACAAATGCAGGTATCCATCCACTCCGGATTCCATGGGTGACTATTCTGCTATACCTTTCAATAACTTTGAAGATCTGGTCAATCAAGCCGAGTATGAAGATGACGAAGGTTGTGAAGTACTAGGGGAACTAGCCAGACTTCTACAGCAAGAGGAAAGGGCCATCTTACCGCACGAAGAGTCATTGGAAACTGTCAACTTAGGGACCGAGGAAGACCGAAAGGAGGTGCAAGTGGGTGCCAATCTGGAACCAAGTGTCAAGGAACGCCTGATACAGTTGTTGAATGAGTATGTTGAAATCTTCGCTTGGTCTTATGAAGACATGCCGGGTTTAGACACAGACATCGTGGTTCACCGTCTCCCCACGAGAGAGGATTGTCCGCCGATCAAGCAAAAAGTCCGCCGAATGAGGCCTGACATGTCTGAAAAGATCAAAGCAGAAGTGATGAAGCAATTCGACGCTGGCTTTCTGGCTGTTACGTCCTATCCTCAATGGGTCGCTAACATTGTGCCAGTACCTAAGAAAGACGGCAAAGTCAGGATGTGCGTGGACTACCGGGATTTGAATAGGGCCAGCCCCAAAGATGATTTTCCACTTCCACACATTGACATTTTAATCGACAATACAACTCAGCATAAAGTGTTTTCCTTCATGGATGGATTCTCGGGCTACAATCAAATCAAAATGGCCCCCGAGGATATGGAGAAAACAATTTTTGTCACACAATGGGGCACTTTCTGTTACAAGGTGATGTCGTTCGGGTTGAAGAACGCAGGGGCAACTTATCAACGCGCCATGGTAGCTTTATTTCATGATATGATACATCACAAGATTGAAGTTTACGTAGACGATATGATAGCTCGGTCACAAACAGAGGAAGAGCACCTTGAACATCTAGAAAAGCTGTTTGCCAGGTTGAAAGAATACAAACTCAGGTTGAATCCAAGTAAGTGCACTTTTGGAGTTAGGTCTGGTAAACTTCTAGGATTTATTGTGAGCAACAAAGGCATTGAAGTCGATCCCGCAAAAGTGAAAGCAATACAAGAGATGCCTGCTCCCCGTACTGAAAAGGAGGTTAGAGGATTCTTGGGGCGTTTGAACTATATTGCCAGATTCATCTCTCATCTGACTTCTACCTGTGAGCCAATTTTCAAATTCTTGAAGAAAGATCAGGTAGTCGAATGGAACGACGATTGCCAAACTGCTTTTGATAAAATCAAGGAGTATTTGCTAGAACCTCCTATTCTGATGTCACCCGTCGAAGGAAGACCATTGATCATGTATTTGACCGTCTTGGATAACTCAATGGGGTGTGTTTTGGGCCAGCATGACGAGTCTGGTCGAAAAGAGCATGCTATTTATTACCTTAGCAAAAAGTTTACCGACTGTGAGACTCGCTACTCACTGCTCGAGAAAACTTGCTGCGCTTTGGTATGGGCTGCTCGCCGACTAAGACAGTATATGTTGACTCATACTACCTTGTTGATTTCCAAAATGGATCCTATCAAGTATATCTTCGGAAAGCCCGCTTTATCTGGAAGGATAGCTAGATGGAAAATGATCCTAACCGAGTATGACATCCAGTACACTACCCAAAAAGCTATAAAAGGGAGTGTACTAGCTGACCATCTGGCTCATCAAGCTATCGAAGATTATCAACCCATGAGATTTGACTTCCCAGACGAGGACATCATGAATTTGGACAACATTGAAGGTAACAGACCGTATGACGGGCCCGAAAAGGGATCCCGATGGACCCTGTACTTTGATGGTGCTTCAAATGCACTCGGAAACGGTATCGGTGCGGTACTCATCTCCCCGGGAGGTTGTCACACACCTTTCACGGCCCGACTTTGCTTCAGCTGCACAAACAACATGGCTGAATACGAAGCTTGCATCTTTGGTCTCAAGGTTGCTATAGACTTGGGGATCAAATCTTTGATCGTATTTGGGGACTCGGCTTTGGTTATCAGTCAAATCAAAGGAGAGTGGGATACCAAGCATCCTAATCTTATCCCATACAAAGAACATGTCCTGACATTGCTGCCTCATTTCGAGCAAATTACCTTCGAGCATTTCCCGCGAGAAGAGAATCAGCTAGCAGATGCTCTAGCCACAATGTCCTCCATGTTTAAACTCAACTGGGATAACGAGGCTCCCCAAATCACCATTGAGTGAATGGATGAACCTGCGCATTGTCACGAGATTAATACCGAAGAAGTAGTGGAACAACCTTGGTTCCATGAAATCAAGAGGTATCTCGAGACCAGAGATTATCCCAAAGGAGCTTCCGTAAATGACAAGAAGTTCTTAAGGAAATTTGCTTCCAAGTTCTTCCTGAGCAACGGAATCCTTTACAAACGAAGCCATGATTGTGTATTACTCTGATGTGTAGACAAAGCTGAAGCAGAGTTGATCATGACTGATATACACAGCGGTACATTTGGCACTCATTTGAGCGGGCATACAATGGCTAAGAAGATCCTAAGGGCAGGCTATTACTGGTCTACCATGGAAGCTGACTGCCATCAACATTCCCGTACTTGCCACAAATGCCAAGTCTACGCTGACAAAGTTCATATCCCTCCGGTTCCTCTCAATGTTCTGACTGCTCCGTGGCCCTTTGCAATGTGGGGCATTGACATGATTGGAGAGATCAAGCCCACGGCTTCCAATGGACATCGCTTCATCCTGGTTGCCATTGACTATTTCACTAAATGGGTCGAAGCAGCTTCCTTCGCCTCTGTTACTAAAAATGTGGTTTCCCGCTTTATCAAGCAAAATCTCATACGTCGGTATGGTGTTCAAGACAGGATCATCACATACAACGGTACAAATCTGAATAACACGATGATCACCGTATTGTGCGAACAGTTCAAGATTTATCATCACAATTCATCTCCCTATCGGCCAAAGATGAACGGTGCTGTTGAAGCTGCGAACAAAAACATTAAGAAGATCATTCAGAAAATGACAGTCACTTACAAAGACTGGCATGAGATGTTACCGTTTGCTCTACATGGATACCGTACGACGGCACATACTTCAACCGGGGCAACCCCGTTTTCTTTGGTATATGGCATGGAAGTTGTCCTGCCTATGGAGGTTCAGATCCCTTCTCTAAGGATTATGAAGGACGCATGTTTGAATGAAGATGATTGGATTCAGACCCGACTTGATCAACTCAATTTGATCGACGAGAAGCGACTCACTGCTGTATGCCATGGTCAGACGTATCAAAAGCGGATGATCAAGGCCTTCAATAAGAAAGTCAGACGTCAGGTGTATCAAGTCGGAGATGTCGTAATCAAGCGGATTATCTTGCCACAAAGTGATCCCAGGGGCAAATGGACTCCTACATATGAAGGACCATTTGTGATCAAGAGCATATTTTCTGGTGGTGCAATGATTCTGACCACCATGGACGGCGACGATTTGCCACACCCTGCGAATGCAGACATAGTCAAAAGATACTACGCATAAAATAACCCGACAAGTCGAAAACCCGAAAGGGCGGCTTGGGAAAAAATGGGCATCCCGGTGAACCGAAAACCCGAAAGGGCGGTTCAGGCAAAAGTTAGGGATAAAAATAAAAAAATCTATACACCCGGCAAGTCGAAAACCCGAAAGGGAGGCTTGGGCAAAAAGGGGTTTCCCGGTGGATCGAAAACCCGAAAGGGCGATTCAGGCAAAAGTTAGGGAATTAAAGCGTATGACTATGTATCGTCGGATCACTTCAAAGACAATCTCTTCATCAACCAGTTCCAGGCTTCTGATCAATCCAGTCATCGGCGAACGAAGCATTGAATGGACAGATATTCAGAGTTGTGAAAGCTATAGCGGAATGGAATCCCATGGAATTATTTCACATAGCCATCTTTATTTTATAAATCTTTCAAATATTTACGACAAAATCCTCTTACTAGGATGATTGTCTCCTTTGTACAAATATACTCAGAGAAAGTTAATACAAATACTTTTCCTAGAAATTTATGTCATTTCCTTTCACTTCTTCTATTTGTTTTATTTTGAGAAACGTCCAATGTTTTGTTAAATAGGCATATGCATTTGAACATAATCATTTCCTTATGAATCAAGAAAGAGGATTACTGATAGGTTGAAGGTACAATTGGATATCTTGATACCCTTCAAAGGAAACCCCCAGGAGATTTGGAATCCATATCCCCAGCAAACCCTGAAGCTTATCCCCAATAGATTCTGGAAGCTTATCCCCTGCAGAGTACGGACGTCTCTCCCGAGCTTTATTCAAGGTTATTCCTCACAAGGGCTTATAACTGGGTTATCCTCAGCTAATTGCTACGGAAGATCGCACTCGCCAAATTTATTCCAATCCCCAGAGGAGTTTATCTCTGTTATCCCCAGCCAGAGGATCCTCCGGAACTCAATTCCCCTCAGAACTAAGTTTCAGTATCCCCGGCAGAGCTAAAGCTTCAAATTATCAATCCTCGGCGGAGCCAGACTAATGAACCTTCTCCCCACAGAATTTTGGGAGGGAAAATCTTGAGTTCCCCAGTGAAGTCGCCAGAGATACTTCCCACCAAGCTGAAGATTCTCAATCTTACCTCCCCAGCATGAGTCTATTAGATTGGAACTCCCCAGTAGGAGTCATCAGGAATTCCCCAGAAGATTGGTATGCAACCCAAGCTCTTTTCTCCAGCAACAACCAGGAATTATTCTTCCCAGCAGCAGTCAAGATACTATTATCTTCAGCCATCTCGGATTCATCTATCCTTTTCAAGACAACTCTCCAGCTTACATGCGCATTCATTTACATTCATATCACATAACATACATTGTATCATGCATCATGACATTGCATATAACTAACTCTTTACCTTTTCAGGTAAGATCAGTCGAAAGACCAGAATCACTATCTTCCGAGATTCTTTCCAGGAATAGTTCAGATGTGACCCAGACATGGCAACATTCTAATGCTTATTCCAGATTCATCCAGATGCAGCTTTACACGAGCTCATTCTCAGGGAACCCTAACAGTTTATGGATTCTTCCCAACAACGGATGTTAATCTATCGCTTGTTCAGATGCGACTTTTGAAAACAGTTTACGGATGCCTCCCAACAACGGATGCTGCTCTATTGCTTATTTAACTCCAAGATCTCTG
This sequence comes from Vicia faba, assembly GCA_948472305.1. Taxonomy (NCBI): domain Eukaryota; kingdom Viridiplantae; phylum Streptophyta; class Magnoliopsida; order Fabales; family Fabaceae; genus Vicia; species Vicia faba. The sequence goes on along the minus strand of OX451736.1, from coordinate 979,534,811 downwards.
AAAACAGTTCACGGGTTCTCCAAGTAACGGATGTTAACCTATCACTTGTTCAGTTTCTTCTAAAGACTTCTGAAAACAGTTTATGGATTCTTCCCAACAACGGATGTTAATCTATCGCTTGTTCAGATGCAACCTCTGAAAACAGTTTACGGACGCTTCCCAACAACTGATGCTGCTCTATTGCTTATTCAACTCCAAGATCTCTGAAAACAGTTCGCGGGTTCTCCAAGTAACGGATGTTAACCTATCGCTTGTTCAGATTCTTCTCCAGACTTCTGAAAACAGTTTACGGATTCTTCCCAACAACGGATGTTAATCTATCGCTTGTTCAGACTCTTCTCAACTTCTGAAAACAGTTTACGGATTCCTCCCAACAACGGATGTCAATCTATTGCTTATTCAGACCCGCAGTTCAGAGATGGTCCAAAGCATGGACACCTTCCTGATACTCATTCCAGATGGCATCTTTAAGCCCATCCCCGACAAGCATCTGTCATTCCTCCCGATGGCATCGTTAAGCCCATCTCCAAATGGCATCTCTAAGCCCATTCCCGCATCCCTTGCTTTGACGAGTGCAAATTTAAGGGCACTCTAGTGTCCAATCTCCTTTTACCTTCGAGTCACGAAAGGCAAACTTTCCAATCTAACTCTTCAGGTTCAAGAAGATTGAACAGGGGCAACTGTTGTACCCCAAAATTTTCCCTCCCATTTTCTCAACATTTCTCATCACAAAGCCCTTGGAGATCAAAATCCAGTTAGGGTTTCATCTGCTCAAGACTTCTCCTTGCACTGTTGACCCAAATTAGGGTTTGTGTTTGCACAAAGATGTTTTGACATAAATGACCCAAGATGACTTTCATGCTTCATATTGGACTCCCAAGTTTATCCACATCAAGTTTCAAGTCTTGATTCCAAGCTTTGCCCAGTCAATTGGACAGTTGACCTAGAAATCAACTGTATTGGGGAAAAAGTAAACTGTGGCCAATTGACAGTCAAATCCCATGAAAATTGACCCACATCAACATTATAAACTCACATGGACCATTTGATCAAGTTTGGATCACAATTCCATAAGAAATTTGATTAGATCATCAAAAAGGCAAAATGGTCATTTTTAGGGTTTTGACTGTACAAAGGCAATTTTTGACTGTTTGACCTAACCAATGGCAAACCAAGCTCACATATGGACTCAAGGACCCCATGGAATTATCTTGACATGCTCAACAAGTTCAAAAGATCCCAAATGCACAAGATTGACAGTTGAATTTCCCAGTCAATTGATCAATTTTGACTGTATACTGAAAAGTCAAACTTTGACTTTTTGGTCAAAATCAAGAGTCAAGATTCATTTTTCATCAAAACATGCCAAATCATGAAACTTGTTCACCAAGAAATCAAAAATTGCAAATTAGGGTTTGAAATGAGAATTTTTCATAACTTAGAATTTTTCTAAGTTATGAAAAACCCTAATTTTTTCCCAACTTTGCCCCACTTTCTCACCAAGATTCATTTGGATTCAAGCAAAAGTCAAAACATGAAAGTTGTAGCTTATTGCATAATCTACAGCTTTGATTCACAAAGTTTTCCCAAAAGAGGCTTGTATCTCAAGTTACAATTTTTGGAATAAGGGTACTAAACCATTCTTAACTTAGTGAAATTTTGACCTTTTTAGGCAAGGTTTTTACCTAACTTCAAGACCATTTTTCACATACTTCCCCTTGGAATTTCAATTTGCATTTCAAAGATGGATTGTAGTACACATTCCAAGCTTTCCAAAATGTCCAAGAATTTATCAAACAACCTCATGACTTGAGAGAATCGAATTTTGCAATATGGAAAAAACTCATTTTTGAATTGGCCAATTTCCATGTTCATAACTTGTGCAAATTTCTCAAATCAACATGCAACTTGATTACAGGCCTCTAAACCATTCAACACTCATAAATTTAATGCAAACTCTTTGTGCCAAGACCATGTTCTATGTGTTCAAGCATTGCATGATGGATTAATCCCAAAATAGATAAAGCACTTTAACCATTTTTGTAAAAGTAAGCTTTATGTCAAAATGAAAATCCAAGAAGTACAGATCAAATCCCCTTGGAACAAGTTTAGGGACTAATCACACTGATCAATGCCAAGGTTTGCATCATGTTATGGGGGCCTCTACCTGTCTAAACACCAACTTGGCCTTTGCTTGCTTAAGTGTGAAGAAATAGAGCATAACACTAGAGAACTTTCATCTCAGCATGAGAACCCTTAAGCAAATATTTTGTACACATTCAAGACATCCTAACTGAGCTAGCACACGACTCCAACACCTCCAATACCTCCACAAACTCAAAATGACCATTGAACTGCACAAAAACAGGGCTTGCTGCAGTTTGAGTGCCAACTCTCATCCCTTTCATGCATTCTTGCTAAAAGCTCATCAAACACATTCCCTAGCATCACTTGAAGCTAACCCAAACATAAAACACGACCTGTAACTCCTCTAGTCAGTTCCACCATTTTCACTTTCTTGTTTTGCAGTTGAAGGTCCATAGCTCGATTCAAGGTGTTTCAAAGCAAAGTAAGCATTGGAATAGCATCACTACACTTCAGGCAAGCTGTACAGATCATCATCTTTCCCTGAAAGCTCCCCCATTGCCAGATACAACTTCAACTGAACAAGTATCTTCTTGAACTTCTAACTCTTAATGTAGGCATTGTTAGCTCTAGGTTTGTGAATAAGAAGTGTTTTACTCATGCCCCTGAATCTGTACATGCTTTTACTTTTCATTTATTTTGCCTGAGCTATGATAATTTAAGGTCTGAATATGGAAGAAAAGTTAGGTCAAGATTTGGGAATGTTAAAATTCTCTCTCATTTCTGAGAGTTAGGATGAGATCTTTATATATTTAGGATCATGATTCAATGCTTAACATTTCTTATGCTGTAAGTTTGTGCAAAAGATCAAGGAATCCAGATGTTTGAATGGATGTTCAGGCGCGCGTTTTTGAACATCTTTTTTGTCCAGAGGTTGAAGAAGAAGCCACATGGGCTGGGCCTGCTTTGATATTTCTCTTCACACCATGTTTTTGGTTTTACACCCCCTAGGCCCATTTTGTTTATTTGCATGATTTTTTGACTTTTCTTTTTTTATCCTGACTTATTTATTTTTGCTAATAATATTAAAAACATAAAAAATTATTTTTACACCATTTTTATATTTTTAAGCATTTATTTGTTTATATGAACTATTTGTACATAAATAATATATATATACTATTATTTAGAAAAACTAGAAAAATAATGCAAATATATTTTAGTTCTGATTTTTTTATTTCATTTTTTCTTTTGAAAATATTTTATACAAAATATACCTTTTTTATAAATATTAAATATTATTATTTTATATATATAATATTTATTTAGTAAATAATAAAGATATTTATATATATTAGTATATTTAGGTAAATAATACAAAAAAAATATATACATTTTTTATTTTTTAATATTTGACATAAAAAATACCTTTTTATGAATATACTTCATTTTTATTTTATTTTGTATATATTTATTAATTATTGTACACATTAAATAAATAATACCTTTTATTTAAGAAATTAGGGTTTTACCCTTAAAACACAAAAACTCCAAAAATATTACTTTTTATTTTATTTTTATTCATTTTGTGTATTTGACATAAAAAATATCTTTTTCCATACATATGAAAACCCTTTTTGCATTTTGCATCTTTATTTTATTTTCCATTTAATTTATGCAATTAATTATCTTGTAAATATTCCAAATTGATGTAATAGCTAGGTTTAAATTCCTTGTCTAAATATCCCCCCATTTGAACATTTGTACCCCCCTTCCCATATTGTGTTGTAATAGTTTAGGAAATTTAAATTTCGCACTTTATTGCTTTCTAAATATACCATGCTAGAATTAGGGTTTGTATGCAAATAAAAAGAACAAAATAGTTGGACCTAATTTCAAGATAATCAAACATGAAAATGGACAACACATATCACACTTGCACCCCTAGGGTATTCCACTTGTTGCCTTCAATAAATGGGCCATATTGTAGGTTAGGTTTCTTTGGGTAAAACAAACAATCAAATGATCATAGTCCCTCGATGACGCTTTCGAAAAGTTGCCTAAAATGATCAAGTCCCTTTCAAAGAGAAATTGCCCTAAGATACTTAGCCCTATTGCAATTATGGTCTAAACAATGACCCGCGCCCGTCCCTTTCACCTCCTAACACAAGATTGTCCACCAAATGCAATGGTGGAACAAAATTGTTAAAAGGGTTAAAACATAGCATAAATCTTTGAGAACTTTAGGGTAGATAGCTCTCAAGTACTTGTCCACTTGCAAAACAAAACACTTGCCTATTTTTCAAACCACACTTCACAAACACTTTCAAAACAAACTTTCAAAAACCTTGAAACATCTTTTCAAAAAGATAAACACCTTTTGTAAAACATTCGAGTAAAGAATTGTTACAAGGGTAGCCTAAACAAAGGCATCTTTTTCAAAACCTTTTCAAAGCCACACACAAAGCACCATTTCAAACAATTGAAAACCAAGGCAAGTTGATCTAAGCAAAGTACCTAAGAGCCCATGGATAACCATGGATAGAAAGGGTGCTAATACCTTCCCTTTCTATAATCTACTCCCCGAACCCAAGAAAAATCTCAAAGGTTTTTGCTGTGCTTTTTAAACCTTTCCTTAGGATAAAATAAAAAGTCTGTGGCGACTCTTGCTCAACCGAAACATTTGCGAAAACAAATGCAAAATCATAGTAAGTTCTCCCACCGTATCACACCATGGATAACCATGGATAGAAAGGGTGCTAATACCTTCCCTTTCTATAATCTACCCCCCGAACCCCAGAAAACATCTCAAAGGTTTTTGCTGTGCTTTTTAACCTTTCCTTAGGATAAAATAAAAAGTCGGTGGTGACTCTTGCTCAACCGAAACATTTGCGAAAACAAACGCAAAACCCCAAGTCAGTTCTCCCACGGTATCATAATTACCATCTACACCAATCCTTCCTGGGCCCCTAAAAGACCCGTTAGGATTACACCTGCTCCAAAGACTGCTCCGCTTAAGATTACAATGCCCGGGCTAGCCCCATACAATTCAGATAAAACAGTACCATGGAACTATGGTGGAGAAATCTACTACCATGGTATTAAACATATTGAACTGAATGCCGAAGAAGAAAGCTCTGAAGAGGACAGTTCAGACATTAGCAATATTGTTGGAACTAGCAAGATCACCCGCAGTGGTAGGATCTTCTCTCCAGAGATTGCTCCTCCAACAGCAGTCTTCTGACCCGTGGTCGTTCCGAAGATTACCTCTACACCAGTGATTGTACCTGCAAGCGTACCCACCGACAAAGACAATACAATTCCTATCCCTACCTCCACTACTGAGAATAAAGGAAAGAACATTCAAGAGGAGCCTGTCCAGACGAAGGCTCAATCACTAGCTATGCCTGAAACATCCAAGAAAGAGATGGAAGAAATCCTGAGGATAATTAAGAAGAGTGATTATGATGTGGTTGAACAATTGGGGCAGATCCCTTCCAAGATCTCTATGCTAGCACTGCTGCTGTGCTCTGAAGCACACACCAAAGCTCTGGTAAAATTTATGAAGACAGCTCACGTGCCGCAAGAGACGTCTGCTAACCAGTTCCAGGACTGTGTGGCCAGTTTGACAACTGATAATGGCTTGGGCTTCTCCGATGCTGACTTGACACCCAGAGGGAGAAAACACAACGATGCACTACATGTCTCAGTGGAGTGTAGAGGAACAACCCTAGCTCATGTCTTGGTTGATACTGGATCGTCTTTAAACGTCTTGCTGAAGAAAGCCCTTGATAGATTGGATTGTGAGGGGCTGACTTTAAAACCTAGTATATAATGGTGAGAGATTTTGATGGATCGAAGAGGATGGTCCATGGGGAGGTGGACATCCCAATCAAGGTGGGAACTCAAATCTTCAACTCAACATTCTATGTGATGGACATCCGTCCTTCTTATTCCTGCCTGTTGGGACGCCCCTGGATCCATAATACCGGAGTTGTCACCTCCACCTTGCATCAGATGCTAAAGTACCCCGTCCAAGGAAAAATCATAACTGTCCATGGGGAGGAGGAGTATATGATTAGTCATCTGAATTCCTTCCGTTATGTGGAGTTAGATGGCGAGTTCATAGAGATCCCTTTCCAACATTTTGAAGAAGTCTCTGAAGAAATAGCGGCAACCAAGGCGGTATCCTCGATTCCAAAGATCACAAGACCTCCACCTCGGATGTCATCTCTCAAGGATACAAGGGCAGTAGTGGAAGAAGGGGGATGCACCATCTGCGGTCAGCTTCCAGACATTCCTTACAAATCAGACAAGTTTGGCTCGGGGTTTACTTCAACTGGTCAGAAGGTCGTGCGCCATGCCCGTGCTGAGGGGCCACCGATAAAGATTAGCAACCAAATCATCAATGCGGTAGAAGACAATGAAGAGGATGGCAGCTTGGAAGATTGAATATTTCCTACTGTCAGCGGAGGACCGCGCAACTGGGAAGCCAGAGACATCATCCCAACAACTTTCATATCTCAGTAATTTATCTTTCACATTTCTGTTGGACTGTAATAATTCACAAACAATTCGTACTTTAAAAACCTTGTGTCTTACTCGAGACACAATGGTCCATTTGTAAGGGTTTTTATTTCATCTACATATTTCATTCAATGAATCATGGACGCTTTTTCACATATAAACCTTTTATTCTCATTGTTTTTCTTTTACATTTTATTGTTTTAAGATGGCTATACCCTTACACACACCCACACTCACAAATGCAAGTACCCTTCCATTCCGGATCCCATGGGTAACGATACTGCTATAGCCTTCAGTGACTCTAAAGATCTGATCTACCAAGCCGAATACGAAGGTGAGGAAGATTGTGAGGTGCCAGGGGAATTGGCCAGATTACTACAGCAAGAGGAAAGAGCAATTCAGCCTCATGAGGAGTTGTTGGATACAATCAACTTGGGAACCGAGGAGGATAAAAAGGAAATCAAAATAGGTGTCAATCTAGAGCCGAGTGTCAAGGAGTGCCTAATTCAGCTACTGCATGATTATGTTGAGATATTTGCCTGGTCATATGAAGACATGCCAGGAATCGATACAGACACTGTGGTACATCGTCTACCCACCAGAGAAGACTGTCCACCAGTGAAAAAAAAGGTCTGCCGCATGAGCCCTGACATGTCAGAGAAGATCAAAGCTGAAGTTATGAAACAGTTCAATGTTGGATTTATGGCTGTTACTTCCTATCCTCAATGAGTGGCCAACATTGTTCCTGCTCCTAAAAAGGACGGCAAAGTGAGAATGTGCATGAATTATAGAGATTTAAACAGGGCCATCCCTAAAGATGACTTTCCACTTCCACACATCGACATCCTGGTTGACAATATAGCCCATCACAAAGTATTTTCTTTCATGGACGGATTCTTAGGCTATAACCAAATCAAAATCGCACCTGAGGACATGGAGAAAACTACATTTGTCACACAGTGGGGTACGTTCTGCTACAACGTGATGCCATTCGGACTGAAGAATGCCGGGGCAACCTATCAACGCGCCATGGTAGCTTTGTTTCATGATATGATACATCATGAGATAGAGGTCTACGTAGATGACATGATAGCCCGATCACAAACTGAAGAAGAGCACCTTGATCACTTGCAAAAGCTATTTGTCAGATTGAAGGAGTTCAAGCTAAGATTGAATCCAAACAAGTGTACATTTGGAGTCCGGTCCGATAAACTCTTAGGTTTCATTGTCAGCAACAAAGGCATCGAGGTTGATCCTGCCAAAGTCAAAGCTATACAAGAAATGCCTGCTCCTCGCTCTGAGAAGGAAGTCAGAGGTTTTTTGGGACGCCTAAACTACATTGCCGGGTTCATTTCTCACCTAACGTCTACTTGTGAACCAATCTTCAAACTGTTGAAGAAAGATCAAGTAGTTAGATGGAACAATGAATGTCAGATTGATTTCGATAAAATCAAGGAGTATTTGCTAGAACCTCATGTCCTAATGCCACCCGCCGAAGGAAGACCGCTAATCATGTATCTGACCGTCTTAGAGAATTAAATGGGGTGCGTACTGGGGCAGCATGACGAGTCTGGCCGAAAAGAGCACGCCATTTATTACCTAAGAAAAAAGTTTACCGACTGTGAAACCAGATATTCACCGCTTGAGAAAACTTGTTGCGCTTTGGTATGGGCTGCTCGCCAGCTAAGATAGTATATGTTGACTCATACCACTTTGCTGATATCTAAGATGGATCCGATAAAGTACATCTTTGAGAAGCCTGCTCTATCTGGGAGGATATCTAAATGGCAGATGATCCTAACGGAATACTACATGTAATACACTACCCAAAAACCTATAAAGGGCAGTGTGCTAGCTGATCATCTGGATCATTAAGCTGTAGAAGATTACCAGTCCATGAAGTTTTACTTCCCTGACGAAGACATCATGACATTGGACAACAACGAAGAGATCAGGCCATATGACGGACCTGAACAAGGATCCCAATGGACCCTGTACTTTGATGGGGCATCCAATGCACTTGGTAACGGTATCGGCGCTGTGCCCATATCTCCAGAAGGATGCCATACTCCTTTCACCGCCAGACTTTGCTTCAACTGTATGAACAACATGGCAGAGTACGAAGCATGCATCTTTGGTCTCAAGGCTGCCATAGACTTGGGAATCAAATCTTTAGATGTGTTTGGGGACTCAGCTTTGGTCATCAGTCAGATCAAAGGAGAGTGGGATACTAAGCATCCAAACCTCATCCCTTACAAAGAACATGTTTTGACATTGTTACCACATTTCGAGCAGATTACCTTCGAGCATTTCCCGCGAGAAGAAAATCAGCTAGCAGATGCCCTAGCTACAATGTCATCTATGTTTAAACTTAATTGGGATAATGAGGCTCCCCAAATCACCATTGAACGGATGGACGAACCAGCACATTGTCACGAGATTAATACCGAAGAAGTAGTGGACCAACCATGGTTTCATGAAGTCAAAAGGTATCTCGAGGCTCAAGAATATCCCGAAGGAGCTTCAGTCAATGACAAAAAGTTCTTAAGGAGATTCTCAGCTAAGTTCTTCCTAAGTAATGGCATCCTGTACAAGCGCAATCATGATTCTATTCTGCTCCGTTGTGTGGACAAGATTAAAGCTAAAAATATCACGGCTGAATTGCACGAAGGTACCTTTGGAACTCACTCTAGTGGGCATACGATGGCAAAGAAGATTCTACGGGAAGGCTATTACTGGTCTACCATGGAAGTTGACTGCTATCAACACTCCCAGACTTGCCATAAGTGTCAAATCTATACAGAAAAGGTCCACATGCCTCTGGTTCCTCTAAATGTCTTAACATCTCCTTGGCCCTTTGCTATGTGGGGAACGACATGATTAGGGAGATTAAGCCTACAGCCTCCAATGGACACCACTTCATTCTGGTGGCCATTGATTATTTCACCAAGTGGGTCAAAGCAGCTTCCTTCGCATCCGTTACTAAGAATTTTGTTGCCTGCTTCATCAAGCAGAATCTTATTTGCCGATACGGTATCCCCGAAAGGATCATCACTGATAACGGTACAAACCTTAACAATACTATGATCACCGCCTTGTGCGAGCAGTTCAAGATTCAACATCACAATTCATCCCCCTATCGGCCAAAGATGAATGGTGCAGTTGAAGCTACTAACACAAATATTAAAAATATCATACAAAAGATGACAGTCACCTACAAGGACTGGCATGATATGCTACCATTTGCTCTCCACGGGTACCATACCACGGCTCGCACATCAACTGGGGCAACACCCTATTCTTTGGTTTATTGCATGGAGGTTGTTCTGCCTATTGAGGTTGAGATTCCCTCCTTAAGAATCATGAAAGATGCAGGTTTGAGTGAAGACGATTGGATCCAGACCTGGCTTGATCAACTAAACTTAATTGACGAGAAAAGACTTACTGCTGTTTGCCATGGCCAGACGTATCAAAAACGGATGATCAAGGCTTTCAACAAGAAAGTCAGACGCCGGGTATATCAAGTTAGAGATCTAGTGATCAAGCGCATCATCTTGCCACAAAGTGATCCCAAAGGCAAATGAACTCCTACCTATGAAGGACCATTTGTAATCAAGAACATCTTTTCTGGTGGGGCAATGATCCTAACCACCATGGACGGTGACGACCTGCCACACCCTGCGAACACAGACATAGTCAAAAGATACTATGCATAAGAGACCCGCTAGGTTGAAACACCTAGGCAAAACAAGGGCATCCCGGCGAACCAAAAAGGTTCGGGCAAAAATTAGGGATAAAATAAAAAAAATCTGTACACCCGGCAAGTTGAAAACCCGAAAGGGCGACTTGGGCAAAAAAGGGTTTCCCGGTGGACTGAAAACCCGAAAGGGAGGTCCAGGAAAAAGTTAGGGAATGAAAGCGTATGATTATGTCTCGTCTGATCACTTTAAGGACAATCTCTTCACTGACAAACCTTGAGCTTTTGACCAATCCAATCATCTTCGGACGAAGCAACAGACAGATAAGATATTCGGAGATACGAAGGCTATAGCGAAATGGGAACCCCATGGGATTATCACATATAGCTATCTTTCTTTGTATAAATTTTCCTTACTTTTATGACACCATACTCTTACTATGATGCCTGTCTCCTTTGTACAAAATACTTATTCAAAGTAAATACAAAGATATCTCTTTCAAAGTACAGAAAACTATTTGCCTTTTTCTTTACACTTGTGTTTTTATGTGCAAAAACGTCCAATGATTCGTTAATGAACATATGCATTTGAACATAACTATTGTTTACAAATAAACAAAATGGAAAAGAACAATTACTGACAGGGTGAAAGGATAGGAAAACGTCTTTAGGCTATTCCAGGGGCAATCCCTACAATACATCATCTACATCCCCAGCGGAGCCAAAATTTCCAACTAGAGATCCCCAGCGGAGTTAAAACTTCAAACTATCAATCCCCAGCGGAAACCATTCAGTTTCTCCAAATTCTCCAGCAGGTTGTCTTAAAGTCTGAAAATCAACCAGATAACAGTTAACTTTTGTCTCTCCCCAACCTAGGATAATTCCCCAGTAGAGTGGCAGACGATCGAAACTCCTGAACTTTTTCCAAACAGGAATGAGTTTTCTTCCCCACAGAGTTTTCATTACTCCCCAACAGAATGAAGATTCTCTTTATTAATTCCCCGCAGAAGTCATCAAAGTTTTCTTTATTCCCCGGCAGAAAAAGGATTCTCATTGTGTAATCCCCAATAGAAGTCATCAATATTCTCTGGATTCCCCAAGTAGATTACTCAAGCAGTATACGGCATTGCTCACAATAGAATTTTTGTCAAATACTCCGACTTCAAGACATGAAGGATCCCTGTATCCCCAGTGAAGTCACCAAGGATTTCATATCCTCAGCAATCAAGGATCTATTGTCCCCGGCAGCAATCAAGGATTTATTTTCCTCAGCAATACAACAAATCAGCTTACATGCGCATACATTACATCCATATATCATAATCATTGATAAAGCACATTTATTGCATCATACATTTCATGCAACATAACTTTGTTTTTCAGCTAACAATTTACCCTTTTCAGGATAAGATTAACCGCTACCATTGACAATGTTCAAAGATTTCAAGAAACAGTACATATACGCTCTAGATACGGAAGCCATTATGTCACTGATTCAGACTTCAACACTCAGATACAGTTCAGATACACTCCAGACACGAAAGTCATTCTGTTACTCATTCAAATTCAGCATTCAGATACAGTTTAGATACGCTCCAGATGCGGATGCTATTATATTACTCATTCATACCCCAATTTCAAGATACAGTCGAGATACGCTCCAGACACGGTTGCCTTTCTGTTACTCATTCAGATTCCAGTTCAGATACGCTCCAGACACGGAAGTCATTCTGTTACTCATTAAGATTCAAGTACAGACACAACTCGGATACGCTCCAGACACGAATGCTATTCTGTTGCTTATACAGATTCAATTCAAGATACAACTCAGATACGTTCCAGACGCAGACACCATTCTAATGCTTATTCTTCTGACTTACAACTTACAATTCAACAAACATTCTTAGATGGCATCTACAAGCCCATCTCCAACAAGATTCTATCACCTCTCCAAATGGAATCTTTAAGCCCATTCCTTCAACTACACTTCGTCGAGTAAAAATTTATGGGCACTCTAGTGTCCAATCATCTTTTACCTTCGAGTCACAAACGGCAAAACTCGCCAATCTAACTTTTCAGGTTCAAGAAGATTGAATAGGGGAAGTTGTTTTACCCCAAAATTTTCCCTCTCATTTATCAAGATTCTTCTCACAAGACTTCTTGGACTCAAGACAGGATTAAGATTTGCTCAGCTCAAGACATCTCATCTTGCACTGATACCCCAAAATTAGGGTTTGAGTTTGCACAAGGATTTTTGAACCACCAATGCTTCATGTGAATTTCATACATCATCTTGGACCCCTAAGATTTCTCATTTTAAGTTTCAAGCCTTGAACCACATTTTTGACCAGTCAATTGGACAGTTGACCTAAAAATCAGCTGTATTGGGGAAAAAGTCAACTATGGCCAATTTACAGTCAAACTTAATAATTTTTTATCCACATCAACATTTTAGAGTCATATGTACCATTTGATCAAGTTTGGATCATAACTCCTCAAGAAATTTGATCAAATCATCAAAAGGTTAAAAATTGTCAAAATTAGGGTTTTGACTGAGAAAGGGCAATTTCTGATTTTTAACCTAGCCAATGACCAATTGGGTTCAAACATGATTTCAAGGGTTCAATGGCATCATCTTGACATAATTACATGGTTCAAAATATCTCAAGTTCATTGGATTGACAAATGAATTTTGCAGTCAACTAATCAAAAGTCAACTGTACACTGAAAAGTCAAACTTTGACTTTTTGGTCAAAATCAAATGCCAAGGGTCATAATTCATCAAGATATGTCAAATATGAAACTTGTTCATCAAGAAAACCAATTTTGAGAATTAGGGTTTTGAATTTGAAAATTTTCATAACTTAGAATTTTTCTAAGTATGAAAATTTTCTTATTTTTTCCCAACTTTCCACCACTTTTTCACCATGATGCAATTTGATTTAAAGAAAACTTCCAACATTACAGTTGTAGTCCTCCATGAAATCTACAACTTTGCTTCACAAACTTTTCACAAAATATGCTTGTATCTCAAGTTATGAATTTGTGAACATAGGTCCATGAACTAAATAACTTAGTGAAATTTTGCCCTAATTTAGGCTGTTTTTGGACCCAACTTCATGTACATTTTAAACCTATTTCCAAGAGGTATATCAATATGCATTTCAAATATGGATTATATAGCACATTTTAAGCTTTCCAAAATGTCAAAGAACTCTCCAAGATCATTTTTGGTTAGGGAGAATCGAAGAAGGGAAGTTGGCATTTTATCACTTTTGATCAAGCCATTTTTACAAAGAATCAAGTTGCAAATCAGATCTTTGATGTTTGAATCTTGCTTAAAGGTCCTAAACTCACTCTACACTCCATAATTAAATGCAAACTCAGAAGTTAAAGGCTTTATCTTGGCTTTTGTAACATTGTACAAGAGATAATTCCATTTTAGGCATAAAGGTTACAATGCCATTTTCATAAAGGTGAGCTTTTGCAACTTTACAAATCTTGAGCCTTGGACCTGTCCCTTTGGTACAAACAACTTCTACAGGTATCAAGCAATGTGTACCAACTCCTATCAGCTCACAAGCCAACCAGTACAAGCATGTAGCAATGGTCACTTCACTTTTCTTCAAATGCAAGAAAAGGTTGCCAAAAGGTCAGAACTTGTACAACTAGTGACGAGTGGACTTTGTATCCATTCTATACATATTTAAAAACTTGTTACAAACTAGGACACCATTGTTTCACATCTGAAACTCTCCAAAACACAAAAACTCCAATTTTCTGTCCAAACATACAGATTTCTGCAAAACCATAGCCAATACACTTTTGGCTCGCGCGTTTTGTATTTTAACACTTCAAACTCCTTCTACATATCAAACCAAAGCAATCCAATCATTTACACTGCTTCTGTAAGCCCTGTTTCAGCGATTGCCATTTTCACTTTGGAAGCTTGCAACTTGACTTGTGCAAAGAGTTCTAGCTATCCACAAAGCAAGCTAGGCATTGGAATAGCTTGGAGGAAGTTCAAGGAAGCTCACACAATCCTCAGGCCTCCATCAAAGTCCCTGCATTGCTCTATCCAAATCCAACTGAAGGAGGTATTTTTCAAAACTCTATCTCTCTGAATAGGCATCCCCAAACCACGATTTGTGAAGAAAAAAATGTAGACCTTATCATGGTGAAGTTGTATATATGCATACTTTTCATTTATATTAACTATGCTGTGAGAATTTGAAGCTTGAAGTTCTTGAAATTTTTAGGTCACGAATTGGGGATCCCAAAATTCTCTTTGATCTTTGAGAGTTAGGTTACAAATTTTATATGGTTGAAATCGTGAGATTAAATGCCACAAGTTTCATTTTATAAGTTTTTGTTTTTGTGCAAGCATGAGCAAGATACATTTTGAATGAAAAACGCGCGCGCAGGGAGCTTGGCTAGAGGACATGGATGAAGTCTGGGCTTTTGGTGCCTTGGGATTTTTTATTCTTCTTTTTGCACCCCCTGGCTTATTTCTTATATTTTTGCATTTTCTTGCATATTTTTATATTTATTACTTGCATTTATTTTTTTTAATGACAAAAAATACCCAAAAATAATTTATTCATTTTCACATTTTTATTTTTTTATTTATTATTTTTTGCATAAAAAAATAGTTTATTTAATATAATAGAACTTATTTTCTTAAAATAACTTATAAAGATATTTAAAAATACTTAATATTTTTTTATTATATTATTTAAACATATAAAATATTAATTTCTACACATACTTAATTTTTAATATTTATATATAATATTATTTATTATTTTCTTATACAAAAAATGGACAAAATAATAATAGGAAACATTATTTTCTTTTAATTAAAAAATTAGGGTTTCACCCTTTTCCAAAAATAATAATTTTATTTTTCCTTTCTTTTTAGGGTTTAAATTAAATCATATTTCTCATACAAAAAACAAATACAAAACATTTTTTTGCATAAATACATTTGCATTGCATTTTAATATTTGTATATTTATTTAATTTCGCACAATATTCGATTGGGTTGTAATAATATTTTTAGGTTTATATTTATGCAAAAATCCCCATTCAATACTTGTATCCCCCCTCCCATAATAATTGTTGTAATAGCTTAGTTTACATTTACGCAATTTATTGCTTTATATACTATGCTTAGTAAATTAGGGTTTGCATGACAAGAACAAAATCAAAGCAAAATAGAAAAACCTATTTGCAAGACAAAAGCACGAAAAATGACACACTTTGCACACGAGCATTGTGATCGGTGGAAATGAGAACTGACTATTTTGGAATGCTGGTTTGCGTTTGTGTTTGTTTTCGCAAAATGTCGCGGTAAGCAAGAGTCGCCACCGTCTTTTATTTTATCCAACAAGGAAAGGACAAAAGCACGGAAAAATTCCTTTTCGAGATATTTCTCGGGTTCGGAAGGTAGATTATAGAAAGGGAAGGTGTTAGAACCCTTTCTATCCGTGGTTATCCACGGGCTCTTAGGTACTTGCTCATTGTGTTTTCAAAAGGTTTGCTTTTCTTTGTGATTGTGGGTTTTGAAAAGAGTTTTGTTTTTGAAGAAAGTGTAAGTGCGAAAAGTTTTTGTTTTGTTTTAAAGGAGCGAGTACTTAAGAACCTCTACCTACTCGAAAAGGAATTAAACTGTGCAAATGTCCTTTAGACAGTGCTATCCCACCATGGAGGAGTAGGTAGCACTGTCGTTGGAGTTTTCAGGTCAATTCGATTTAAGGGACGTGTGGTCACTAAAGCAATGTTATGATGCCTTAGTGGTAACCCTAGTGTCTTAGATCATTTTTCCGAAGCAACCGTTTCGAGGAAAATTATAATCTTGGGACAAAAGGACGACCTCTAAAACATCCTATACTTAATGACCACGTTCGAGGCAACCAAGTGAGGTGTACCCTAGGAGTGGTATGTGCAAGTGTGTCAATTTTCAGTAATATTATCTTTGCATGTCATGGTGAGCTACTGTTAATTTTAAGTTAAGAGTTAATCTTGTCATGCATAGCCTAGTTAGCATACATCTAGACAGTTAATATATGTACAGGAATTTAAAGTGCGGGAATTGTAAATCCTACGCTATTACAAGGCTTCGAGGAGGGGGATTATTTACATGTCCAAAAATTGGGGGAATGAAAGCAGTAAAGTAAAAGTCTTAGTTAAGCTATTACAAATCAGTAGGCAATTACAATAAAATAAACGCGCGTGAATCTTAAAAATCCTAAGAATAAAATCTTTTTGTTGTTTTATTTTATTTTGGAAAAATGATCTAAATCTATTTAATTTTAGTTTTTGAGAAAATATTAAGATAATTAAGAGATTAATTAACAAAGTTAATTTTAATAGAAAAAAACTAGCCTAATGTTTTTGTGTTTTTATTTTATTTTAATGCTAATTAAAAAGATAAAAAGAAGTCTATAAAAACAAAAATAACATGCAGGAGGGATCCTTCGATCTAGGAAAAAAAAGGAGTTTCGACCCAGGGAGGGAATGGAAGCTTCGATCCAGAGAGGGTCCGGGTCCTTTCGATTGGGCCAGACAGTAAGGCGTGAGTAGCCTTCGATCCAGGGAAGAGGATTGCCCTTCGACCATGGAGGTCATGGCTTTCGATCCAGGAATGAGATGCCTCCTTCGATCCAGCATGCTAATGGGTTCGATCCAGAGAAGGTGTCTCCTTCGATCTGGGATGTTATACCTGCAAAAGTGTGTTAGCGAAATAAAATGCAGGGCCTGGGTATCGAACCCCATGCCCTTCGATCCTGCGCTTGCTGGGTCTCTTCAGGCTATGTCTGCAGCAAGTGTTAGCAAACGAAAAACATGACCTGGGTGCCAAACCCAGGCCCTTCGATCCTGTCTAGGATGGAAAATCAAAGGTAGCAACAAGTAAAAATGTGTTATGCAAATGTGAGGTTGGATAGTTTACCCTTTCTTACCAACAGATTGGACTCGATTTGGGCACTTCCTGGATGTAGGCACCTTCGATCTGGGCTTCTGGGCTTGGCTACTTTTGCTGAAGGGTGGCTTTGCTTGGAAAATTCTGGCAACCTTTGATGAATTTTGTGGGCATCCTCTCTCCAATGTTTCTTTCGTTCTCCTGTTGTGTGTTTTTTTTCTATATAATTTTCGTGTGTCCTGGATATGTATGCTGGCCTCTGTATTTATAGGGGTGTGAGGGTGCAGTAATGGCAAGAGACAGCCATTAAACAGGCCATTAAATTCCATGAGACAAGAAACGGATACATTAAAATTTTTCCTTTTTTGAAGCATTCGTGTCTCTTGAATGAACCTGGACACTTCTGAATTAAGCGCCCTCTTGATGACCTCCTTCGAATGGCCCTTGTCTAAAGATCAATCGAAGGGTACTAATTAAAATTCCAATCGAAAGGCTTTGTTAACAGGCCAATCGAAAGGTGTTGTTTCATGCTAATCGAAGTGATCCTTCAGAATACCAATCGAAGGGTCTTTCAGAATGCCAATCGAAGTGCTCCTTCAGAATGCCAATCGAAGGGGCTTTCAGAATGCCAATCGAAGTGCTCCTTCAGAATGCCAATCGAAAGGCTCATTCAGAATACCAATTGAAGGGTCTTTCAGAATGCCAATCGAAGTGCTCCTTCAGAATGCCAATCGAAATGCTCCTTCAGAATGCCAATCGAAGGGTCTTTCAGGATGCCAATCGAAGTACTGCTTCAGAATGCCAATCGAAGTTCTCCTTCAGAATGCCAATCGAAGGGTCTTTCAAAATGCCAATCGAAGTACTCCTTCAGAATGCCAATCGAAATGCTCCTTCAGAATTCCAATAGAAGGGTCTTTCAGAATGCCAATCGAAGGGTATTTAAGCACCACTCAAAAATTTTCTTTTTTCTTAGGCAAGGGTATGTGATCAACCATGCAGGGGGAAGACTTTGGAAAACATGAGAGGGCAAATTTTGGGGTGAAACAGTTGCCTCTGCTCAATTTTCTTAAACTTGAGGATATAGATTGGCTTTCGAGCCTTTCGTGATCCGAAGGTGGAAGATAATTGAACACTAGAGTGCCCAGAAATTTGCACTCACATGGTGTAGTATCAGCATTGTGACATCGGGAATGGGCTTACAAATTCCATTTGGAGATTGTTGGTAGGAGGATGGGCTTATAGATGCCATCTGCAGGAGTGTCGATCGCATAAGAGATTCCTTAGCGAGAATTTGCATACCTGTTGTTGTAGAAGATTCTGTCGGGGAAGTCTAACTTTAGAGGTGAACTGCATATCTGGACTGAGAAGGAACCTGGGTAAGGTTACTTCATGATGAGTCCATGTAAAACTTCATCTGGAAAGGAGGAACCTGTGTAGGGTTACTTGATGATGAGTTTGTGTAAAACTTTATCTTGGAAAGAGAGGGAACCAGTGTAGGGTTTCCTGATGACGAGTCCGTGTAAAACTTCATCTTTGGAAAGAGAGAACCTGTGTAGGGTTTCTTGATGACGAGTCCATGTAAAACTGCATCTTAAAGAGGGGGAAACGGTGTAGGGTTGCCTGATGACGAGTCTGTGTAAAACTGCATCTTGGAAAGAGAGAACCTGTGTAGGGTTTCTTGACGACGAGTCCGTGTAAAACTGCATCTTGAAGAGAGGGAACCGGTGTAGGGTTTCCTGATGAGGAGTCCGTGTAAAACTTCATCTTTGGAAAGAGAGAACCTGTGTAGGGTTTCTTGATGACGAGTCTGTGTAAAACTGCATCTTGGAAAGAGAGAACCTGTGTAGGGTTTCTTGATGACGAGTCCGTGTAAAACTGCATCTTGGAAAGAGAGGGAACCAGTGTAGGGTCGCCTGATGAGGAGTCCGTGTAAAATTTCATCTGTGTAAGGTTTCTTGATGACGAGTCCGTGTAAAACTGCATCTTGAAGAGAGGGAACCGGTGTAGGGTTGCCTGATGAGGAGTCCGTGTAAAACTGCATCTTTGGAAAGAGAGAACCTGTGTAAGGTTTCTTGATGATGAGTCCGTGTAAAACTGCATCTTGAAGAGAGGGAACCGGTGTAGGGTTGCCTGATGAGGAGTCCGTGTAAAACTTCATCTTTGGAAAGAGAGAACCTGTGTAGTGTTTCTTGACGACGAGTCCGTGTAAAACTGCATCTTGAAAGGAGGAACCGGTGTAGAGTTTCCTGATGACGAGTCAGTGTAAAATTTCATATTTGGAAAGAGAGAACCTGTGTAGGGTTTCTTGACGACGAGTCCGTGTAAAACTACATCTGGAATTGAGAAGGAACCGGTGTAGGGTTGCTTCATGATGAGTCCGTGTAAAACTGCATCTGGAATTGAGAAGGAGGAACCTGGGTAAGGTTACTTCAGGATAAGTTTGTGTAAAACTTCATTCAAAAATATATGATAAAGGACCCGTGTAGGATTTTTCAAGATAGACCCGTGTGAAGTCTGTTTAGTTTCCGGAGTTAATCTTGAACTCGCTGGAAGTTGTTGATGATAGCCATCTTTCCTGAAAAGGTACATGATTAATCATATATGATGCATGACATGCATTGTATGATGATGTTCTCAAAATAAATGAGATTATGTTGTATGCAATATGTATGTGCACGTCATGATGTATGAACATGAAATGCTATTGTGGTACGTCCGAGTTTGGGAAAATAAATCCCTAACTGTTGTTGGAGAATAAAGAGTTTCACTCGCTGGAGATAACGACCGAAGATGATTGGGAGAATAATCCTGTAGGAGAGAACAACTCCGCTGGGGAATGTACTGACGAGGAAATGACTCTGTGGGGAGTATATACTCTGCTAGAAGATCTGCTGATTTGGAGAAATAAAACTCAGCTGGGGATGAATTACTGTTGCTGGTGACAGTGAACCCTGTTGGGGATTGAATTTCTGTCTGTGAAAGGAATGAACTCCGCTGGGGATAGAAAGAACTTCGCTGGGGATGATCTTTCAGTTGCAAATTGCTGAGGATAACCCAGTTAGACTCTTGTGAGGATAAACTCTGAATTTGGATGAGGAGACTTATTTGTGCTTCGCAGGGGACAAGCTTCCAGAGTCTACTGGGGAAGAGGAGTTGTGGTCCTTTGATCTGTAGTAGTCGGAGAGGAAAACTCAAGCTGGGGAATCATGGTGTTGTTGGGGAAATAAACCCTGTCGTCAGTCCGCTAGAGAGGTGACATCTTTGTTGGGGGAAGTCCTCGAGGATTCTTGAGGTTGATTCAGCTGGGGAAAGGTTTTCAGAGATTAAACCCTTGATGGGAGTTATCCTATGAGAAGGATTTTGGGGGGATTTGTCATTGCCCCTAGTAACAAGTGTTTGTGACATTGCCAGAAAATGTTTAATTGTACGTAACCCTTCACGGAGATTGATGTTCAATGCCCCATGCGACGGAGATGGAGACTTGCCCCTGGTTACTCTGCACTTCTTCAGAGATTTCTTGAAATCTTGACTGGACTGTCCCAGGTGTGCTGGATAGTGACATGTCAAGTCCCCTTGTTGATAGGAGATTTGTCAATGGAAGTGTCATCCTTTTTGAAGTGATTTTGTTCACTGAGAGGGCTTTTGTTCATCGGATATTCGTTGTGTGAATTTCTCCGCTGTCAAACAAATAGCCAAATGCAAACAGTGATATTCAAATAATGCAAAGTTTATGCTTGTCTCGAAGTTTTTGAAAAATGCGTTTTTTAGCAGAAAACTTTTTTATAAGACAAATTCAACACAAGATTTAGGACAAAGCCTTATAGGAGTCATGATACCTTTTGTAACAGTATGCTTTCGAACTAACCCATGCTTCAGTTAGGACTTTTGAAGGGTTGTAACGTGGCTTGGTTCACGGTTTAAGAAACAAAGGATAAAGGCTCAAAGTATATTTGTACCCACCCGCTCTTCGTGATGCTCTTCAATCCTAAGCTCAATTAATTGTGCATTTGAACTCCAAATGAGTCTGGAACAACGTTTTTGGTGATGGTTCACACAAGTTGAATTTGTTGGAAGGCAGTCATTTTTGCAACATTTTTCATGTTGTTGAGGATTTGTAGCGACCTCGTTCTTTTGATTTGTTATCCCTAACTTTTGCCTGACTGTTCCTGTTTTCGAGATTACAGTCAATGGGATGCTTCAGCTTTCTCAAGCCTCCTTTATAGGTTTTGGCTCAATGGGTTTTTTTTTTGAGAGATTGACTGCCTATGAGGTAAGGAACCACCACTGTTTTTTTGATTCCATAGGAATGCTTTTGATGTCGTTCGTTGTATTATGAACTGAGAGTTTGGCGACTTCAATGCACATCTTTTGAATTAACTGAGAGACTACCCTGCCCCAGGTTTAAATCAAAGGTTTCAATTTGTTTAAAAACAGAAAACTCCTACTTCTTTGGCTCGAAGGGGTTGACTAGGGATTATCTTCCTTATAACTCCAGTGTTTAGGATTTGAAAGAAATGCCTGTACAGCGTCAGCAAGGTCTGTCCAAAAGCATACTGTATGAGATTATGGCATTGTTTCGTCATCCTCCCTCTAAAGGCTTGTAACTTTTAGCAAGAGTTGAATGTCATAAAGTGAGTGAAAAACATAGTTTAAATGTAATTAAAATGATTGGATCAAATCAAGACAAACATATGCAATACATTAATGAAACAAAGTTTGGCATTAATAGATAATTGTTTGAATAACAAAGAGATTACAACTTGAAAATTCAAATGAAACAAAGAAATTCTCAATGATTTGGCGTAGGAGCAGTGATTATGCTAGAGTCTCCGGAGGACCAAACTCAATCTCCTTGGCATCAATCAAATTCTGAATATTGTACTTCAATGCCCAACAATCGTCAGTATCGTGCCCCGGGCTACCAGAATGATAAGCGCAAGTCGCATTAGGATTGTAGTTGGGAGAAGAAGTCTTGGGGTTTGGATGAGGTCCTATCAATGTAATTAGATTCATCCTCAACAAGTGTTGCAACACTTGAGACAACGACATGTTGATGTTGGTGAACTGTCTTTTAGGCTCATCTGGCTTTCGTTGATTTCCCTTTTGCTGTTGTCGGTGTGACACAGAACCAGAGACCAGGACTGCCCCTATGTGTTGGTGACGGTGACCTTTTTGACTGTTCACAGCATTGGACTCTTTCCTCCCATTGTAGGGCTTTTTCTGAGCATCAGAAGGTGTAGCTTCTTGAATCTTCCCACTTTTGATGCCAGCTTCGACCCTTTCGCCGGTCAGTATTAGCTCGATGAATTCGGCTGAAGAGATTCCGATCAAGTGTTTGAAATAGGGACCAGACAAAGTCCCAAGAAACATATCCACCAACTCCCTATCAGACAGAGGGGGTTATACTCTTCCACCAACATCTCTCCATTTCTGAGCGTAGTCCTTAAAGCCTTCGCCTATACCCATAGACATACCCTGAAGCTGAGTACGCGTGGGAGCAAGGTCGGCATTATACTGGTATTGCTTGTAAAAAGTAGCAGCAAGGTCCTCCCAGTTGCGGATGTTAGCTCCTTCCAGTTGACAAAATCATTCCAGTTGAGTCCCTGACATACTATCTTGAAAGAAATGAACCCAGAGATTTCTATCAGCAGTATAGGGTTGAATCTTCCTCACATATGACCGGAGGTGTAGCTTTGGACAGGAAGCTCTGTCGTACTTGGAAAAGGCAGGTGCCTTGAATTTATGGGGAATCACCACCCCAGAGGATAGACCTAGATCTCCGAAGTCCAGACCGGGCACCTTCTGTATTTCCATAGCGTTCAAATGGTCTTCCAGTTGTTTGTATTTATCCTCAGCAGGAGGATACTGTTCTTCATCATAGTCTGTCTCGTTGTCGGGGACTTCAGGGCTAGGAACCCTTCTTTCTTGTGGACTATCCTTCTCTCCAGATGGGGTGGCCAGATCAATTTCATTCTGCAACCCATTTCCAAACCTGCGTCCAGTGTTGAACAGGATGGTCCTCTTCTTCTTCTTCTTCCTCTCTTTCAGAATCAGGGTCTTCAGGTCCTGCTGACCCTTAGCTAGATTCATGACCAGCTCTTGAAATTGGGCGTTCTGAGCCTGGAGGGCCTTGATAGCTTGCTCAGTGGAAGGTTCAGTAGACATGATGATTGCTGAAATAAACAGCAAAGAAGATAAGAGACTTGTACTGGGAGACCTGTTATGCAATGATATGTATGATATATGTATGCAATGTTTTCAAGGATCTCGCGGGGTAAACAAGAAACTGTTAGAATTTGAATCTTGTAGCTTTGATTGAAGATGCTTCATGTTGCTGAGAGTCCTTCTTCAAAAGTCAAGCTCACCATATCGAGTGGGTCATAGCCCCTGACTCAAGTTATCATGTTTTGATCTTTATATGGCATTGGCTAGAGGAAAATAAATCCCCTTTGCCCCTTCCTGGACATCTGATTTACCATAACCTGCATCACAGACCATTGAGATCCTTGAAATGGTTAAGGAAATTTTAAGGCATGATGTTATGATGTATATGCTATGCGTTTAAGCAAAAATGTGATGTGATGTAAGTAAGCCCTGCAATAAATCCAAGTTATTGGATAAGGACTGTAAACAAAACTTGCAAGGAACTTCTGTTGTCAAATAACAAGAATGTGCAAGTAGTTCAAGTTTGAAGGCACACAAGTCACACATATAGCCTTAAGTTTAGGCTGGCATGGAGTTTAGGCATTACCCTCTTTCGGTTTCAGTTGGTTAAGACCTGTCCTAAAAAAATAGTAACCGGGTTCTAGAGGATCTCAATATCACTGACTACCCTTAATCGGTCATAACTCCAGCTTAGCAACCTTTTCTTGCGGCCGGAACCATCGCGAGAGTTTAGTCTCAATGAGTGTAGCATACTGCTACTGTTCTATGGCCAAGTTGGTCAATTTAAGGTTCTAAGGTCAGTTGGTGCTTAATGACTCCTTAGAAGACCCATATTCTCCTCGTTTCAACACAAGGGATATCGGTACAGACTAAGGTGCCACACCAACGTAGCTACTGCTTCATCTGTGTTGGTCTACACCGGACAGATCCCTCACAGTTTATTGCTACTTACCTAAAAAGGGTACCCCCAGATCCAGGTTAGGATCTATAGAACTCCGATACAAGCCCATAAAATTAAAAGCATACAAAGCAATACAATTGAAAACACAAGTGATCTAATCCTAAGGTATACCTCACTTATTAATTCCCCAACAGAGTCGCCAGTTATGTGATCGGTGGAAATGAGAACTGACTGTTTTGGAATGCTGGTTCGCGTTTGCGTTTGTTTTTGCAAAATGTCGCGGTAAGCAAGAGTCGCCACCGTCTTTTATTTTATCAAACAAGGAAAGGACAAAAGCACAGAAAAATTCCTTTTCGATATGTTTCTCGGGTTCGGGAGGTAGATTATAGAAAGGGAAGGTGTTAGCACCCTTTCTATCAGTGGTTATCCACGGGCTCTTAGGTACTTGCTCATTGTGTTTTCAAAAGGTTTTCTTTTCTTTGTGATTGTGGGTTTTAAAAAGAGTTTTGTTTTTGAAGAAAGTGTAAGTGCGAAAAGTTTTTGTTTTGTTATAAAGGAGCAAGTACTTAAGAACCTCTACCTACTCGAAAAGGAATTAAACTGTGCAAATGTCCTTTAGACAGTGCTATCCCACTATGGAGGAGTAGGTAGCACCGTCGTTGGAGTTTTCGGGTCAATTCGATTTAAGGGACGTGTGGTCACTAAAGCAATGTTAGGATGCCTTAGTGGTAACCCTAGTGTCTTAGATCATTTTTCCGAGGCAACCGTTTCGAAGCAACTTATGATCTTGGGACAAAAGGACGACCTCTAAAACATCCTATACTTAATGACCACGTTCGAGGCAACCAAGTGAGGTGTACCCTAGGAGTGGCATGTGCAAGTGTGTCAATTTTCAGTAATATTATCTTTGCATGTCATGGTGAGCTACTGTTAATTTTAAGTTAAGAGTTAATCTTGTCATGCATAGCCTAGTTAGCATACATCTAGACAGTTAATATATGTAAAGGAATTTAAAGTGCGGGAATTGTAAATCCTACGCTATTACAAGGCTTCGAGGAGGGGGATTATTTACATGTCCAAAAATTGGGGGAATGAAAGCAGTAAAGTAAAAGTCTTAGTTAAGCTATTACAAATCAGTAGGCAATTACAATAAAATAAACGCGCGTGAATCTTAAAAATCCTAAGAATAAAATCTTTTTGTTGTTTTATTTTATTTTGGGAAAATGATCTAAATCTATTTAATTTTAGTTTTTGAGAAAATGTTAAGATAATTAAGAGATTAATTAACAAAGTTAAATTTAATAGAAAAAAACTAGCCTAATGTTTTTGTGTTTTTATTTATTTTAATGCTAATTAAAAAGATAAAAAGAAGTCTATAAAAACAAAAATAACATGCAGGAGGGATCCTTCGATCTAGGGAAAAAAAAAGAGTTTCGACCCAGGAAGGGAATGGAAGCTTCAATCCAGAGAGGGTCCTGGTCCTTTCGATTGGGCTAGACAGTAAGGCGTGAGTAGCCTTCGATCCAGGGAAGAGGATTGCCCTTTGTTGTACCCCAAAATTTGCCATCCCATATTTCTCAAAATATTTCAAGAAAAATTCACAAGTCCAACCCGGCGCGTCATATTCAGGTGTTCTTTCACCAAAATATCTCTGATAACGTATTCTCAAATTCAGGTTCGGCTCAAGAGTCAATTCTTTAAAGAAGGTATCCGAATGTGCGAGTTTTCTTGAAGAAATATGGTGAAAAAGTGTGCTGAAAGTGCAGTTTTTACGCGCTAAAAAATTCATAACTTGAAGATCGTGACTCGTTTTGAACCCGTTCCGGTGGCCAAAATTCTGTCTTGACATTATTTGCGTTTTCATCTCTCACGGATGGAAGCCAATTTCGATCAGAAGGTCTTCAAAAATGTGGATTTATCAAGTATTTTCATACAGAAAATTTGTGACAGAAGTTTATTTGCGTCATGTTCAGAAAATCATAACTTGGTCGATTTTCATCGTATCGAGCTGGTTCCGGCGCCAAAATTTCACAAATTGAGTTGGCTACATTTTCACAGGAGGTATCGAGTTCGAACGGTGTTCAAAAGGCCTTCAATTTTTGTTTAGAGTGCGTGACACGCTGAAAATTCTGAATGCTGAATATTATTTCATCTGGGCCGAAACTTCGAAAATTCATAACTCGGTCAATTTTTATCGGATTGGGCTCATATTTTTACACAAGGTCCCTGACTCATATATCTACAACTTTGCTTCAAAAGTCGAGACCGGATTATGCTCCGATCAATACCAGTTTTTTATTGAAGAACGTGTCAGAGTCGACACTGGAGCCCAAAATAAGTTTGTCTGAGCTGAAACTTCAAAAATTCATAACTAATTCACTGTTTATCCGATTGAGCCGATTTTCGGACAGGAGTTAGTTATCGATGTCGGCTACATTTTGTTTTCACATTTCAACTTCAAAAATTTCACTTAAGTCCCTGCGATTTAGCCTGGAAAGTGACGAACTCAAGTGAACATTGGAGGCCCAATTGCACATTCAAAGCCCATTTTCTTTACCCTAATTTCCATTATATAATCACCTTCTTTTCACACAAACCAGGGAGGAGGAAAAGAGAGAAAAAACCTTGCCACAACACTGTTAGAATATCAAATTCTTTCAAGAACCCTAAAACCTTGAAATCCTTATTACAAATCCCTCTCTCACTACAAACAAGCCATCACAGTTACAAACCAACACCTCACTACTTCTTCAGTAAGGATAAGGCTGGCTTGATCTCCATGATCCAAAGGGCATAAAAGCATTCAGGTCACTAATTTTCCAGTAAGGGTAGGATTGATTTGATCTCCATGATCAAAATGGTATAATCATTCATACATGCCATATTGTGCCTAAACATTAAATTTCTTCATATATTGGCTTTATTTGCATTTTTATGATTTTATTTAATGTGTTCATGAGATTCAACATTGCAGATTTAGACAGGATCCCATGCAGGTTCATTAAGGAACGTTGAGGCCAAAATACAAATGGCCAAAAGCCAGAATACAAATGGTCAAAAGCCAAAAGCCAAATGGCCAAAGTAGAACAACTTATGCATGATGAGGCCAGAACACAAATGACCAACAGCCAGAACACAAATGGCCATGAAACCCAATCCAATGGCCAAAGAATGCAGATCACGGTACTCAGGAGTCAATAAACACGCACGTGATGCCAGAAAGTCAAACAAGGCTTTTTGTCTAATGGGCCAGAATACTTCAAAAAAACCTCCCCTTGGGCCTGAAACCCCCCTTGGTTTGCATCCTTTTTAATTTTATTTTCTTTTCTTTTCTAATTCTTTTTTAATTATTTTAATTGTTTTTTTTACCATAAAATAATTTTCTATAATAAAAAACAGAAAAATAAAAAATACAAATATATTTAATTATTATTAATTTCATCACTAACCTATTTTTTGTTAATAAACTCTAACAATTAACTTAGTTTAATTTAGGTTTTTAAACTTTAATCTTTTTCTTAATAAGTAAAAAGTATGTAGAATTAGGTTTTTTTTTTACATTTTCATCTTTTTCTTAAATAAATTATTAATCATCATTATTTATCATTATTATTAATTATCATTAATTTTGTAAATAAACATGTAAATAAATTAATTAACTAGTAAATTAGGGTAACTTTAATATTTTCATTAATAATTAAAATAATCTAGATTTAGGGTTTCCTTTTAATTCTTGTTCTTTATTTTTCATAAATACAAAAAAACACTAAAACACTTTCTTTTCTTTAATTAAATAATTAATTGGACTTTAATTTAATTTAATTTCATGCAAAGGGTCAAAACCCTCGGATGTCCTAATTTTAATTCTTTTCACGCATTATTTCTTTCGATCATTATGTAACTGTTTCTCAGATGTAATAGTAATTAGGTTTATCTTTCCGTCTTTACTTTCCGCATCTTTATCAAAAACGGGTCTTTGTAATTTGGCGATGTATAGACCCGCGCCTTGTAATAGCGTAGGATTTATCTTTCCGCATTTAAATTTCAGCACTTTTAAATTCTAATTGCATGAAAGAATGTATGGCCTAAATTAAAAACAAGCGTAGATCACCATGATACATGTACAAGATAAAACATAACATGAAAATAACATACAAATTCACACACCACTCTTAGGGTACGCCTCACTGTTGCCTTGCCTTCGAAACGGGGTCGTCGAGTATAGGACGTTTTAGTAAGTCCTCATGTCCGTTGATCCATATGCCTCAAAAAAAGTTGCCTCGGAAAAGTTGCCTCGAATTAAAAAAGGATCAATGGCATAAGGGTAGCTTCTAAGGTGTCCTACTGTTGCTCTGGTGACCACATTGTCCCTACAAACGAATTGACCCGAACACCTCCAACGGTGGTGCTACCTATCTCTCAATGGTGGGATGGCACTACCTTAAGGACTTCTACACCGCCTAATTACTTAGGGTAGGTATATGACTCGTAGATACTTGCTCTATTTCAAAAACAAATCAAAACTCTTTTCACACCGACACTTTTCAAAAAGCTTTCAAAACAATTTTTCAAACACTCTTGAGGACTGATACAAGAGTCGATCTGAAATCTTTAAAACGAAACTTTTTCAAACTCACTCACAATTGAAAAGCAAACACTTTTGAAAACACAATGAGAAAGTATCTAAGAGCCCATGGATAACCATGGATAGAAAGGGTGCTAACACCTTCCCTTTCTATAAATCTACCTCCCGAACCGAGAAACTATCTCATAAGGAATTTTGCTGTGCTTTTGTCCTGTCCATGTTGGAGAAAATAAAAGACGGTGGCGAATCTTGCTTACCGCGACATTTCGCGAACCAGCGTTAAACAGTCAGTTCCAGATCCACCGATCACACCCTTCGATCATGGAGGTCATGGCTTTCGATCCAGGAATGAGATGCCTCCTTCGATCCAACATGCTAATGGGTTCGATCCAAAGAAGGTGTCTCCTTCGATCTGGGATGTTATACCTGCAAAAGTGTGTTAGCGAAATAAAATGCAGGGCCTGGGTATCGAACCCCAGGCCCTTCGATCCTGCGCTTGCTGGGTCTCTTCAGGCTATGTCTGCAGCAAGTGTTAGCAAACGAAAAACATGACCTGGGTGCCAAACCCAGGCCCTTCGATCCTGTCTAGGATCGCAAATCAAAGGTAGCAACAAGTAAAAATGTGTTATGCAAATGTGGGGTTGGATAGTTTACCCTTTCTTACCAACAGATTGTACTCGATTTGGGCGCTTCCTGAATGTAGGCACCTTCGATTTGGGGCTTCTGGGCTTGGCTACTTTTGTTGAAAGGTGGCTTTTCTTGGAAAATTCTGGCAACCTTTGATGAATTTTGTGGGCAGCCTCTCTCCAATGTTTCTTTCGTTCTCCTGTTGTGTGTTTTTTTTCTGTATAATTTTCGTGTGTCCTGGATATGTATGTTGGCCTCTGTATTTATAGGGATGTGAGGGTGAAGTAATGGCAAGAGACAACCATTAAACAGGCCATTAAATGCCATGAGACAAGAAACAGACACATTAAAAGTTATCCTTTTTTGAAGCATTCGTGTCTCTTGAATGAACCTGGACACTTCTGAATTGAGTGCCCTCTTGATGACCTCCTTCGAATGGCCCTTGTCCAAAGATCAATCGAAGGGTACTAGTTAAAATTCCAATCGAAAGGCTTTGTTAACAGGCCAATCGAAAGGTGTTGTTTCATGCTAATCGAAGTGCTCCTTCAGAATACCAATCGAAGGGTCTTTCAGAATTCCAATCGAAGTGCTCCTTCAGAATGCCAATCGAATGGGCTTTCAGAATTCTAATCTAAGTGCTTCTTCAGAATGCCAATCGAAAGGCTCATTCATAATACCAATCGAAGGGTCTTTCAGAATGCCAATTGAAGTGCTCCTTCAGAATGCCAATCGAAATGCTCCTTCAGAATGCCAATCGAAGGGTCTTTCAGGATGCCAATCGAAGTACTCCTTCAGAATGCCAATCGAAGTTCTCCTTCAGAATGCCAATCGAAGGGTATTTCAGAATTCCAATCGAAGTACTTGTTAGAACAATGTTTGAATCTAGTACCCTATAATTAAGTTTTGATGATAACAAAGTGAAAAGATATAGTAGTTAAATATTTCATGATTGAATTATATGCTACCTAAAATTACTATGCTCTGATTTGCAGATATGCTGATTAAAATAAGCAAGATCACGCTTTCAGCATCAGAATATGAGTTCATGCACCAGCATCAGAAGTTGCTGAATCAGAACGTCAAAGATCAGATGATCAACGCTTGCACATGCTGAAGCTTGATGAACAGAACTGCGCGTAAAACACTCTGATACAGAAACAAATTAGTTCATCAGCAGCGAAGCAGAATCAGAATGAGCCAAGCCAGAACGTGCATTGAAGAAGCAACGGTACTGTGCATTGAAAGCTAATCAATACCAACGGCATCATTCTAGACAAGATCTGCTCAGAAAGGAAAGCTTGTTAATAGCATTGAATCAAGAATATTTGCTTCAACGTTCATCTTCTCAAGTGCTATATAAACCAAGCTTTGAAGATTATAATGGCTAATGCTTCCAAACTCTCTACACGCAAAAAGCTGAACAATAATCTTCACTCTACAAGTTTTGCTAAACCAACAAACTCTGATACCTTATTAGCGTTTAGCAACTTAGTATTCTAAGCTTCATTTGTGTAAACATCACAGTTGTGATATAGTTTTTGTAGAAACATTCACACACATTTGATTATTCCTTTGTAAGAAAGTGTTGCCTTGACAAACCGGATTGTGGTTTGAATCAAGAAGGTTTTAGCAGTTGCTAAAGCAGATTTGTATTCAGTTGAATATAGTGAATTAAGACCTCGTTGGAGAGAGGCGAAATCACCTTGAACGGGTGGACTGGAGTAGTTTGAGATCAAACGAACCAGGATAAAAATACCTTGTCATTTGCTTTAAGTTTCCAGTTTTACAATTCAACCCCCCCCTTCTTGTGTTTTTCACCCCTTCAATTGGCATCAGAGCGCCTGGTTCTGAGCTAAAACACTTAACCGTGTCAGTAAAAGATCCAGCGTCAGAAAAACACTATGGCAGGAAACAACTCTCATTTCAGCAATGACAACAATGAGGATAGAGACAGATTCAGCGGCAAACGTCCAGTCTTTGATGGAGAAAACTTTGACTACTGGAAAGACAGAATTGAAAGCTTCTTTCTAGCACATGATGCTGATCTGTGGGATATGGTGACAGATGGATACACGCACCCTGTTAATGCAACTGGTCAGAAGATTGATAGAAAATCAATGACTGATCAACAAAAGCGTGATTTCAAGAATCACCATAAGGCCAGAACCATCCTTCTCAGTGCTATCTCCTATACTGAGTATGAGAAGATCTCCAACAGAGACACAGCTAAGAACATCTTTGATTCTCTCAGAATGACGCATGAGGGCAACATTCAAGTCAAGGAAACAAAGGCTCTGGCGCTCATTCAGAAGTATGAGGCGTTTAAAATGGAAGAATCTGAATCCATTGAAACTATGTTCTCCAGATTTCAGATTCTGGTAGCTGGTCTCAAAGTTCTGGACAAGGGATACTCTACTGCTGACCATGTCAAGAAGATAATCAGAAGTTTACCCAAGCAGTGGAGGCCTATGGTTACTGCTCTGAAGCTGGCGAAAGATCTCAACAAAATCACTCTGGAGGAACTTATAAGCTCCCTCAGAAGTCATGAGATAGAGCTGGAAGCTGACGAGCCTCAGAAGCAAGGTAAGCCTATAGCTTTAAAATCTAACAGAAAATCTGAATCTAAAGTTTTGCAGGCAGTTGAAGAAACATCTGATGGATCCTCATCAGAAGAAGACGAGCTTTCTCTTCTCTCCAGAAGAGTAAATCAACTGTGGAAGCAAAGACAAAAGAAGTTCAGGAATCCCAGAAGATCTGATCAGAACGAGTCTTCTTCCAGATACAGAAGGACAGATTCTTCCTCTGGATACAGAAGATCTGAAGGCTCCTCTGGTAGCAAGAAGCCAAATACAAAAGACATCATCTGCTACGAGTGCAATGAGCAAGGACACTACAAGAGTGACTGTCCAAAGCTTCAGAGGGAAAAGCCCAAAAGGAAGTTTGGAAGAGAGAAGAAGAAAAGTCTCATGGCCACATGGGATGACTCTGACTCGTCTGAAGCTGACTCAGAATCAGATGATGAAAGGGCGAACATAGCGCTTATGGCTAATATTCCAGATGACAGTGAAGCCTCTGACTCAGACTCAGAATCAGACACAGAAGAGGTATTCCCTAACTTCGCTGTTAATTTTACAAAGGCTGAACTTGCTGAAAGCCTAAATGAAATTCTGGAACGTTATCAGCAGATTAGAGCTAAATTCAGAGACCTGAAAAGGACTCTTGAATCTGACTCTAATAAGTCTGAGAGTCTCAAATTGGAAAACTCTGAGCTGAGAGATAAAATCTTAAAATTAGAAAACTCTTTACAAAACTCTCAGAAGGAACCAATTGCTGAAACTCCCAGCAACGCTGATGAGATCATCAAGGAGTATGATCATAGTTTCCAGAAGTTCCTTGCTAAAAGCATAGAGAGAAGCAGAATGGCTTCAATGATCTATGGAGTTAGCGGAAACGGCAGGAAAGGAATAGGATACCTAGGTAAGGTTCCTACACCTAAAAATGTCATGGATTTAACAATAAAATACACTCCTCTAAATTCACACTTTGTGTATGGTCACACACATGACATCAAATATACTAGTAGTAATCACTTTGTGAAACCAAAATTCAACCAGAGTTTTGGTAAGACTAACAAATCAGGACCCAAGAAGATCTGGGTACCTAAGGATAAAATAATACATGTTGCAGATATCTTTAGCAGCAAGTCAGAAACACCAGTCATGGTACCTGGACTCTGGCTGCTCACGTCACATGACGGGAAGAAGGCATATGTTCCAAAGCCTGGAACTTAAGCCTGGAGGCCACGTTGGCTTTGGAGGCAATCAGAGGGGAAAGATAATTGGCTCTGGAACTGTAGGTAACGGAAATCTTCCCTCTATTAATAATGTTCTGCTTGTTGATGGATTGATGCATAACCTGTTATCCATAAGTCAATTAAGTGATAACGGTTATGATATAATCTTTAATCAAAAATCATGTAAAGCTGTTAGTCAGAAAGATGGGACTATCCTTTTTAATGGTAAGAGGAAAAACAACATTTACAAAATCAAACTTTCTGAACTAAAGAGTCAGAACGTAAAATGTCTTCTGTCTGTTAACAACGAGCAGTGGATCTGGCACAGAAGATTGGGGCATGTTAGTATGAGAAGAATATCTCAGATTAACAAACTCAATCTGGTCAGAGGACTTCCAAATTTGAAGTTCAATTCAGATGCTCTGTGTGAAGCATGTCAGAAAGGCAAATTTGCAAAACCATCTTTTAAATCCAAAAATGTTGTTTCTACCTCTAAGCCATTAGAACTTCTGCACATTGACTTATTTGGACCAGTTAAGACTGCTTCTGTCAGTGGCAAGAAGTATGGGTTAGTAATCGTAGATGACTATAGCAGATGGACATGGGTAAAGTTCTTAAGACACAAGGACGAGTCACACTCTGTGTTTGTTACCTTCTGTAACCAAGTTCAGAATGAAAAAGATCTTAGAATCGTTAAAGTCAGAAGTGATCATGGTGGAGAATTTGAAAATAAAGATTTTGAGTCATTCTTTAATGACAAAGGCATTCTGCATGATTTCTCTTGTCCTAGAACTCCCCAACAAAATGGAGTTGTAGAACGAAAGAACAGAACATTGCAAGAAATGGCCAGAACCATGATCAACGAGACAAACGTTGCTAAGACTTTCTGGGCAGAGGCAATAAACACAGCGTGCTACATTCAGAATAGAATCTCAATAAGACCTATTCTGGAAAAGACTCCATATGAATTGTGGAAGAACAGAAAGCCCAACATTTCGTACTTTCATCCATTTGGATGTACTTGCTATATGTTAAATACTAAGAATTATTTGAACAAGTTTGATTCTAAGGCACATAAGTGTATTATGTTAGGATACTCTGAACGCTCAAGAGGGTACAGAGTATACAATACAGAAACACAGATTGTGGAAGAATCAATCAGTGTTCGTTTTGATGACAAGCTTGACTCTGAAAAGTCAAAGCAGAATGAAAATCTTGCAGGTATAGAAATTGAATTTGCAGGTTCTGAAGACAAGTCATCAGAAGCTCTCAACACAGACATTCCTTCAACTGCTGCTGATCAACCTCAGAAGAGAGTACCCAGAAGCAGTTTGGATCACCCAGAAGAATCTATTCTAGGAAGAAAGGAAGATCCAATCAGAACAAGAGCAAGCCTCAGAAACTCTGAAGAAACTCTGATGGGACTTGTGTCTCTGATTGAACCTTCTTCTATTGATGAAGCACTTCTGGACAATGACTGGATTCTGGCAATGCAAGAAGAGCTGAATCAATTCACCAGAAACGACGTATGGGATCTCGTTCCAAGACCCAAAGGATTCAACGTCATTGGAACAAGATGGGTGTTCAGAAACAAGCTTAATGAACAAGGTGAAGTCGTCAGAAACAAGGCACGACTGGTTGCACAAGGTTATAGTCAGCAAGAGGGGATAGACTATACAGAAACCTTTGCCCCAGTCGCCAGGTTAGAATCTATAAGACTTTTAATCTCATTTGCTGTTAATAGAGGCATCACTCTGTATCAGATGGATGTCAAAAGTGCATTTTTAAATGGTTATATAGAAGAAGAAGTGTATGTTCACCAACCCCCAGGTTTTGAAAATACCAAACATCCAGAACATGTTTTCAAACTGAAAAAGTCACTGTATGGTCTGAAACAAGCTCCCAGAGCTTGGTATGAAAGGCTAAGTAACTTTCTGCTTGAAAATGAGTTCACCAGAGGGAAAGTGGACACCACTCTATTCTGTAAAACAGTTAAGAGTGACATTTTAGTCTGTCAAATTTATGTTGATGATATAATCTTTGGTTCTACTAATCCTTCTCTTGGAAGAAAATTTGCTAAGTGTATGCAGGCAGAATTTGAGATGAGCCTCATGGGGGAACTGAAGTTCTTTCTAGGAATTCAGATCAATCAAACTCCAGAGGGAACTTACATTCATCAGAGCAAATACATCAGAGATCTTCTGAAGAAATTTGACCTCTCAGAATGTAAGCCATCAAAGATTCCAATGCATCCCACGTGCATTCTGGAAAGAGAAGAGGTAAGCAAAAGCGTAGAACAGAAAGTCTACAGAGGTATGATTGGTTCTCTCCTTTATCTGACTGCTTCAAGACCTGATATTCTATTCAGTGTATGTATTTGTGCTAGATTCCAATCAGATCCTAGAGAATCTCACTTAACAGCTGTTAAGCGAATTTTCAAGTATCTGAAAGGTACTACTAATCTGGGTTTGTTTTATAGAAAATCTAGTGATTACAGTTTAGTAGGCTACTGCGACGCTGATTTTGCTGGAGACAGAGTGGAACGAAAAAGTACTTCTGGAAGCTGCCAGTTTCTGGGAGAAAATTTGATCTCGTGGTCCAGCAAAAGGCAATCAACTATTGCTCTGTCAACAGCAGAAGCTGAGTACATAGCAGCAGCTGGATGTAGCACACAGATGCTCTGGATGAAAAGTCAGCTTGAAGACTTCCAGATTTTTGAGAGTAACATTCCTATTCTTTGTGATAATACTTCTGCTATTTGCTTAAGTAAGAATCCTATTTTACATTCTAGAGCTAAACATATAGAAATAAAACATCATTTCATTAGGGACTATATTCAGAAAGGCATTTTAAACTTGAAATTTATAGATACAGACCATCAATGGGCTGATATCTTTACAAAACCCCTTTCAGAAGATAGGTTTAATTTCATTCTGAAACATCTCAGCATGAAAGTATGCCCAGAATGAAAATGCTTTAATTCCATATTTTTATCTTTCAGAATGTATTTATATTACTGTGAACTTCTGATCAATCTTCTTTCAGAAAGATAGAACATGCAGATTGTATCAGAGGCAAGTCTAAAGATCTGAGAGTCTAATCTCAAATACAGACGTGCTGATCACTACATCAAACAAGTGTCATCCAATCATCAGCAAATCCCTGAAGCAGAACGCGTGCACGTTTCTGAGAAAGGAAAACGCTGATTGGGTGCATTGAGACACATGTCTGGTAACCGTTTTTAAGTATCTTTCTCAAATCCCCCAAAATCAGCAAGCATTAAATGCAAAAGTAATCACGCTTGTTAATTGCAATCATTATTTTTTTCTCTCTCTTAAAAACGTTTTATTTTTCAAAATAATTTTTGAAAATCCTATTTAAGCACATTACTCTTCATTCTTAATCTTTACGCTTACTCATAATCTCTTAAGAATTTTTCTGCATATCTCCTTCAAAACCCTAGCTTTTCTCAAATCACTCTCAAGCTTTTTGTGTGAGAACAATGGCATCCTCCAGCATTTCTGCAGGAAATCAGAAGAAGGAAACCTCTGAGCAATATCAAGCGCCTACCAGAACTCTTCTCACACCAGTAAAGAATCTTGAGGTTCTCTCTGAGTTAATCGTGGATTTCGAAAGTTTGAAGGAAAATGGATTTGACCTAACTGCTGAAGTCAAAACTCAAAAGTGGGAGAGGTACTTTGATAGATTGGTTGGACCAACCTTCCCAGAGCTTGTCAAAGAATTTTGGATTCATGCCAAGATTGATAAGCATCTAGTCGTCTCTTCTGTCATGGGAAAGAAGATAATAATTTCTGAAGACCTCAT
The DNA here is from genome assembly GCA_948472305.1 of Vicia faba. Classification (NCBI taxonomy): domain Eukaryota; kingdom Viridiplantae; phylum Streptophyta; class Magnoliopsida; order Fabales; family Fabaceae; genus Vicia; species Vicia faba. The sequence goes on along the minus strand of OX451736.1, from coordinate 979,497,684 downwards.
TGCTAGGTTAATTGGTCAGAGTGGTGGTGGAGTCCGTTGTGTGGACATGGCTGATAGGTGCCCTGATATTGGTGTGGTAGCAAACTGCATTTTCACTCTTGGTTTTCCCAGCAGCAAAATCAAGGATCTGAAGGATCACTGCAGAGTGTGGGCCAAGATTGTTCTAGGCTGTTTCAATCACAGGAAGCCAACAAGCTCTCCTGACTATATAAACGTGGATCAGCAATTTCTGATCTACTTTATTGATCAGAGGGTGAAGATCAATTTGGCACACTTCCTGTTCAATCATCTGAAGACTAGTGTTAAAGAGACTAGAGAAGAAGAAAGGACCAAAAGGGACTGGATACCATTTGGGAGGCTCATATCAGATATTCTGACAGAGAATAAGCTGATAGATTATCTGAGCGAAGCTAAAGTACTGGGCAATTTTGAACCAACTGTTGGAAAAGCGCTGAATGCTAAGAACCTGAAAAAGATGAAGCTGATAGACAATATCAGGAAGGAACCCAGAGCTTCTTCAACTGCTGACATCTCCAGAAGAAGAGTGCCTCTGAGTGATTTCCCAAGATTTTCTGAGATGGAATCCCACCCTGATATGGTTGCCAAGTATCCAGATTCATACAAGGAAGAAGTTGCAGGTTCAAAGCTGAAGATCAAAGATCTGAGTCAAGTTCAACCTGAAGTGACTCAGAAGAAGTCAAAGAAGAGGAAAGCAGAAGGATCATCTCACCAGACTCCAAAGAAACGAGGTAATCCATCTGCTGCTCCTATTTCAATTTCAACTACTATTCCAACATCTGTTGCTCCACCCCAAACCTCTCACAGAATTTCCATTCCAATCCCCACTATTGATGAAAACATACCAGAAGACCCTTCTGAGGCCTTACAACTCAGAAGAACCAGAATTAAAATTCCCATTAAAATTACCAAACAACAACCAACTGTTTCAACAACACCAGCACTTGATAGAGTGCTAGCTGACATTGAGCGTGAACATGCTTCTGTTCAACCTCACTCTGAACCACTAAATATTCCTCCTCCACAACCTGAACCAGAAATTCAACCTGAACCAGAAATACAACCACAACCAGAACCACAACCAGAACCAGAACAAGAACCAGAACCACCTCTCACAGAAGAACCTCTGATTCATGAACAATCAGAAGTTCCACCCCCTCAACCAGAAAATAATCCTCCCTCACCTCCAACAGAGTTTCATCGCTATGAAACCCCATCTCCTCATCATTCTGATCCCCACTCACCTCAACCTTCACCGCTGGCTATACAGTTGCCATGTGGAACCACCATTGTCAGACCCCAGTTACCATCATCAGAGGAATCAACACCTCCAAAAACTCCAACCACTCCAATAGACATATCCTCTGACTCTGATAACCATCCACCAAAACAAACAGCACCTCAGCACACCTCTGAAAACCAATCCTCTGAAAACCCCAGCAAAATATTCATTGACTTAACAAGTCTTGAACGTCTTGCTGATTTAAGACACAAATTGGCCATTCCCAAACCAAAGCAATTAGATGTTGGCTCTGGTATTTTGGACTTTGAAACAGGTATGCTGCAGTGGATTGCTTCTTTGAAGCAAGTCTGTCCGGGGATGATCGACCCAGCTGCTTCTGATCAGCTCTGGTCTCAGTTCAGAATATGGGTTCATACTGAAGCACTCAAGCTGCAGGACGTCAACTATGAGCAGGCTCAACAGAACTTTAGCAAGCTGCTGAAGGAAGTTGAGAGTCAGCTGCCTCAAGAAGTTGTGCTGCCTCTGGACTCTGAATCTTGGGCTGAGAAAGAGCAAGCTGCACAGGTGGAACCAGCAGAAGAAGACAAGTCTCTTCAAGAAGAAAATCCAGCAGAAGATATAGCTGAAAGTTCTGAGAAGCTTCCTCCTGCTGAAAGTTCTCAAGCTGCCTTGGACAGGCAGGCTCTGGAAGAATTAAGGCTGAATGACTTGCGTCTACAGCAGCGGATGGAAGAGAATGATCAGAAGATGGAAGCAAGAATGAATGTCCAGGACAGCAAGATTGATTCTGTTGTCACCATGGTTCAGAAGCAGAATGCAACTTCTGAAAAGATTCAGGCAATGCTGGAAAGCCTGTTCTCACGCATGCCCCCACAACCTTGAAATTTTTTTCATGCATGACATTCTCTATATTTTCTTCATTTTCTGATGTACTTTTGACTATGTTTTGACTATGGTTTGTAATGCTATTTTGCTCTGATTCTGAACTATTTTAATATTATTAGTTTTTCTGATCTAACTCATTTTAGCACATCACCAGCACTTTTTGATTGCTGACAAAAAGGGGGAGAACAAGAATGATATTTAAAATCAATAACGGCTAACTAAGACAGAAATTCTCAAACATTCTAACTCTATTACTTGAAATGTTTTTCTGTTTTGTTGTTAAGTCTACAGGCACAAGGAAGCTCCGAACACTATGAAGACTAAGAACTAGAAGCTCTGATCAAAATACAGAAGCTCATGTTGCTCTGATCAAATATGAAGTTCTGATATATGAAGCTCTGATCGAAGCAAAGCTCTGACAGGAAAAGCTCTGAAGCTCTGCTCTCTGATAAGTCAAAGACTTATAATCCGATGCTCAAAGATAGAAAAAGATCTGACTCTGAAGAACACGCATATCAAAGGGAAGTAACAAACTCAGGGGGAGTATCTCTTAACTCTAACTTCTCCGTACTTCTTATTCTGATACATAGATCTGATAACTTTTCACGTTATTTTTTCATTTAAAATATCTAGTTTTTGTCATCATCAAAAAGGGGGAGATTGTTAGAACAATGTTTGAATCTAGTACCCTATAATTAAGTTTTGATGATAACAAAGTGAAAAGATATAGTAGTTAAATATTTCATGATTGAATTATATGCTACCTAAAATTACTATGCTCTGATTTGCAGATATGCTGATTAAAATAAGCAAGATCACGCTTTCAGCATCAGAATATGAGTTCATGCACCAGCATCAGAAGTTGCTGAATCAGAACGTCAAAGATCAGATGATCAACGCTTGCACATGCTGAAGCTTGATGAACAGAACTGCGCGTAAAACACTCTGATACAGAAACAAATTAGTTCATCAGCAGCGAAGCAGAATCAGAATGAGCCAAGCCAGAACGTGCATTGAAGAAGCAACGGTACTGTGCATTGAAAGCTAATCAATACCAACGGCATCATTCTAGACAAGATCTGCTCAGAAAGGAAAGCTTGTTAATAGCATTGAATCAAGAATATTTGCTTCAACGTTCATCTTCTCAAGTGCTATATAAACCAAGCTTTGAAGATTATAATGGCTAATGCTTCCAAACTCTCTACACGCAAAAAGCTGAACAATAATCTTCACTCTACAAGTTTTGCTAAACCAACAAACTCTGATACCTTATTAGCGTTTAGCAACTTAGTATTCTAAGCTTCATTTGTGTAAACATCACAGTTGTGATATAGTTTTTGTAGAAACATTCACACACATTTGATTATTCCTTTGTAAGAAAGTGTTGCCTTGACAAACCGGATTGTGGTTTGAATCAAGAAGGTTTTAGCAGTTGCTAAAGCAGATTTGTATTCAGTTGAATATAGTGAATTAAGACCTCGTTGGAGAGAGGCGAAATCACCTTGAACGGGTGGACTGGAGTAGTTTGAGATCAAACGAACCAGGATAAAAATACCTTGTCATTTGCTTTAAGTTTCCAGTTTTACAATTCAACCCCCCCCTTCTTGTGTTTTTCACCCCTTCAGTACTCCTTCAGAATGCCAATCGAAATGCTCTTTCAGAATTCCAATCGAAGGGTCTTTCATAATGCCAATCGAAGGGTCTTAAAGCACCACTCAAAATTTTTCTTTTTTCTTAGGCAAGGGTTTGTGATCAACCATGCAGGGGGAAGACTTTGGAAAACATGAGAGGGCAAATTTTGGGGTGCAACAAGCACCCTTAGGGTTTCTCCCACTTGGTTGCCTAAATAAAAATGGCCATGTTACGCATGCGAAGTATCTTGGAAAATCAAAACAAATAAGATCATAGTCCCTCGATGACGCTATCAAAAGGTTGCCTAAACAAAGATGATCTTGGTCCCTAAAAATGCTAAGATACTTGGCAACATTGCTATCATGGTCATACGATGACCCACGCCCGTCCCGTTTACATCCAAAGATAGGGTTGCTTACCAAATCAATGGTAAGTCAACAATGTCAAAGGAATAAAAATGCACAAGAAAGACATTTGAGTAGGTAGATAGCTTTTAGTTACTTGTTACATTTCAAAATAATCCTTGCTATTTTCAAAAACAAACACACACACATTTCAAAACATCTTACAAAACATTGAAACATTTTTCAAAAGACAAATATCTTTGTATACATTCTTACGAACGAGAATCATTACAAAGGTTGCCTAAACGAATGGCCTCTTTTCAAAATACTTTCAAAACCACACCAAGCACCATTTCAAACAAAACAAAGCAAAGCAAGTGATCTAAACAAGTAACTAAGAGCCCATGGAAAACCATGGATGAAAAGGGTTCTAGCACCTTTCCTTTTCATAATCTACCCCCCGAACTCAAGAAAACATCTCAAAGGTCTTTCCTGTGCTTTTTTACCTTTCCTTTTGGATAAAAGAAAAGTCGGTGGCGACTCTTGCTAACCGCAACATTTGTGAACACAAACGCAAAACCTCAAGTCCATTCTCCCACCGCATCACAGGTCCTGTCAAAGTTCCGATGAAGATGTCAGTCAACTCCCTATTAGTTAAGGGTGGCTGCACTCTGCCTGCCAAGTCTCTCCATTTTTGGGCGTATTCTTTGAAGCCCTCAGTTGAACGCATGGTCATATTCTGCAACTGCATGCGAGTTGGTGAAAGATCGCATTGTATTGGTACTGCTCGTAGAAAGCAGCAGCTAGATCTTCCCAAGTGTGAATGTGGGGACTCTCCAATTGATAGAACCATTCAAGTTGCGTCCTAGGTAGGCTCTCTTGGAAGAAATGGACCCTGAGCTTTTGATCAGTGGTGTATGGCCGAATCTTGCTGACATAAGATCTCAGATGCATCTTGGGACAAGAGACTCCATCATACTTGGCAAAGGCAGGAATCTTTAATTTTGATGGGATGACCACTCTAGAAACCAATCCCATTTCTTCAAAGTCCAGACCAGGTACTCTCTAGATTTCCATGGCATTGAGGCGATCCTCCAGCTGTTTGTATTTTTCGTCTGCAGGAGGATACTGTTCTTCAGCGTAGTCTGCCTCTTCTTTGTAAGACCCCAGACTGTGGTCCCCTTCTTTTGTTTGGTTGTCTCCTTCAGTTGATGGAGTTACGAATTCTAGAGCTCGCTCTTTTGGTCCTTTGAACCTCCTTCCCAAATTTAGGACACCCACCGACTTCTTTATCTATTTCTTCTTGTCTTTGAGAAGAATACTCTTCATGTCCTCTTTCCCTTTAGCCAAAGTCAGAAACATTTGTTGGAATTGGGCATTTTATGTTGGAAGGTCCTTCACAGTTTGTTCCATATCCATCTTACTGAAATAAATAGTAGGAAGATAATGAAACCTGTGTGGGAGAAACCTGTCATGGTATGATGCATGGTATGTGGATGCATGTTTTCAAGGATCTCGTGGGATAAACACAATAAGATGTTAGAAGTTGAATTTGGATCAACAACTTTAACTGGAGAACTTCGTATCGGTGGATGTCCTTCCACGAGATTCAAGCTCACCATGTCAAGTGGGTCATAGCCCTTGACTCAAATTACCATGTTTTGGTTTTTGACAGCTTTCGGTTATAGGAGAATAAATCCTCTTACCCCTTGATAGACGTCTGATTTATAATGACCCTGCATCATAGACCCTTGAGATCATTGAAATGGTTATTGAAAATGATATGGTATGATGTCATGATGTTATGTACAAGTATGCAAAGCAAGCAAGTTGTTATGTACAAATAGTCATATACACAAAAAGCAGACAAGTCCTTAGGTTCAGGCTTGCATGGAGTTTATAGGTAAGTACCCTCTTGAAGTTTAGTTGGCTCAACCTGTCCTAGAAAGTAATCGGGTTCTAGAGGATCTCAATATAACCGATCTTTCTTCATCAGGCATTGTTTCAGCCAAGCCTCTTTATTAGCGACTGAAATATCCCGAAAGTCCAATCTCAATGAGCATAGCATCGAGTGTCAACCAACTTCGGACTGCACTAAAGCCGACTATCTCACTACTTCCTAATGGCCAAGTTCTTCAATTAAGGTTCTAAGGCCAGTTAGTGCTTCATGAAACCACACAGCGGCCTCGTATTCTCCTTGACTACTCAAGGGCTACCGGTACTGTTGTACCCCAAAATTTGCCCTCCCATTTCCTCAACATTTTCTCATCACAAGACCTTTGAAGATCAAGATCCAGTTAGGGTTTCTTCTGCTCAAGACTTCTCCTTGTACTGTGGACTCAAATTAGGGTTTGTGTTTGCCTAAAGATGTTTTGACCTAAAATGCCTAAGATGACTTTCATGCTTCATATTGGACTCCCAAGTTTACCCATACCAAGTTTCAGGTCTTGATTCCAAGTTTTACCCAGTCAATTGGACAGTTGACCTAGAAATCAGCTGTATTGGGGAAAAAGTCAACTGTGGCCAATTGACAGTCAAACCTCATGAAATTTGATCCACATCAACATTTTGAATTCATATGAACCATTTGATCAAGTTTGGATCACAATTCCACAAGAAATTTGATCAGATCACCAAAAGGGCAAAATGGTCATTTTTAGGGTTTTGACTGCACAAAGGCAATTTTTGACTGTTTGACCTAGCCAATGGCAAACCAAGTTCACCTATGGACTCAAGGACCCCATGGAATTATCTTGACATGTTCATCAAGCTCAAAAGATCCCAAGTACACAAGATTGACAGTTGAATTTCCCAGTCAATTGATCAATTTTGACTGTACACTGAAAAGTCAAACTTTGACTTTTTGGTCAAAATCAAGAGTCAAGATTCATTTTTCATCAAAACATGCCAAATCATGAAACTTGTTCACCAAGAAATCACAAAATGCAAATTAGGGTTTGAAAATGGAATTTTTCATAACTTAGAATTTTTCTAAGTTATGAAAAACCCTAATTTTTTCCCAACTTTGCCCCATCTTTTCACCATGATCCATTTGGATTCAAACAAAAGTCAAAACATGAAAGTTGTAGCTTGTTGCATAATCTACAACTTTGATTCACAAAGTTTTCTCATTTGAAGCTTGTATCTCAAGTTATGATTTTTTGAATAAGGGCACTAAACCATCTTTTAACTTAGTGAAATTTGACCTATTTTGACAAGGTTTTCTACCCTACTTCAAGGCCACTTTTCATACCCTTCCACTTGGAATTCCAAGTTGCATTTCAAAGATGGATTGTAGTACACATTCCAAGCTTTCCAAAATGTCCAAAAACTCATCAAACAACCTCATAACTTGAGAGATTCGAATTTCACAAGTTGGCAAAAATTCACTTTTGTTCTTCATCAAGACATGTTCATAACCTTGCCAATTTGAAATCAGTTTGCTTTATGCTTGATTACAGGTCCTTGAACCATTTCATACTCAATAATTTAATGCATATTCAATGTGTTAAGGTCATGTTCTTTGTGTTCTAACATTGCATAATGGTTTAATCCTAAACTAGATAAAGTGGAATTTCCATTTTTGAAAAGTTTAGCTTTATGTCAATTGGTAAATCAAACAAGTACATAGAAGATCTGCTTAGCACAAGATTATGGGCATAACACACTGATCAAGAGGAGTTGATGCAGCACATTAGGGGGTCCTATACTGACCTAGAACACCAATTTGCTTTTGGTAGCTTAAGTGTGAAGAAAGGTCCATATCATATGCTATCTCTCATATCAGCAAAACAACACAGCACAAAAGATATCAAACACATTCCATAGACCATATTCAAGCTTTTGCACGAGCCATTTCCCTTTCAAACACCCTCCATCTCAGAATCATCCTCAAACTGCACAAACAGGGGTGCCCCTGCAGTTTGAGTGCAATCTCTCAAACCCTTCAAGCATTTTGATCAAAACCTGTTCCTCTACCTTCCTTACAACCTATGCAAGCTATCCAGAAGCTAAGGCACTATCTGTAGTTGCTCTAACCACTTCCATCATTTTCACATCTTTGACTTGCAGGTGAAGTTCTACAGCTTGATACAAGAAGGTTCAAGACAAAGTAAGCATTGAAAAAGCATCCCTGGACCTCAAGGAAGCTTTTCCAATCATTGCATTGCACTGAAAGTCTCTCATTCTCCACATAGAAGTTCAACTGCACAGGTAAAAGTTTGAATTCGTATCTCTCTTATTAGGCATCTTTAGTCTTAAGTTTGTGAAGAAACAAGGTCCTACTCATAGCCCTGAACATGTACATAGCTTTACTTTTCATTTCTTTTATCTAAGTAGAGAGAATTTGAGCTCTGAAAATGGTAGAAAAATTAGGTCAGAAAAGAGGGGGAGAGAAATTCTCCCTCATCTTAGAGAGATAGGTCAAGTTCTTTATATGGTTAGAACCGTCTCTTCATGCTTAACATCTTTTGTGTTGGAAGTTTGTTCAAAAAATCAAGGAATCAGGAGTTAGACATTGAAGCAAGAGGCGCGCGTTTTTTCAAAGTTTGAAGCTGGAGGTTGAAGACAGTGTGTCATTGGGCTGGGCTGTTGTTGTTCTTTCTTTTCACACCATCCTTTTTGGCTTACACCCCCCTGAGCCCATTTACTCATTTTTTGACATTTTTGATTTTTTCCTTTTTTGCTGACTTCATTTATTTTTTCTCATGTCATTTAAAAATTAAAAATATTTTTTCCATCATTTTTTGCATTTATTGCATATTTATTTGTTTATTTGTTTAGTTTGTACATAAATATATATATTTGATTATTAGAATAAATGTAAAAATAATGTAAATACACTTTTTATTTTTATTTACTTTCTGAAAATATTTCACACAAAAAATACTCTTTTATTTATTTTATTAAAATATTAAATAAATATTTATTTTTGTATAATACATATCTAGGGTTTAATAAAATATATATATATGATTATTAATATATTTAAGACAAAAATATAAAAATATTTGATTTTTTTCATTTGTATTTAATATTTGATACAAAAATACCTTTTTCACAATACACTTCATTTTATTTTATTTTTTAGGAATAATAAATAAATAGTAGAATTAAGTTAGATAATAATACCTTTTATTTAAAAATTAGGGTTTTTCACCCTAAGTCCAAAATACTAAAAAATAAATACATTTTTTATTTTCTTCTTTCTTTTACATAAATAATATTTTCTCATACACATAGAAACTTTCTTTTTACATTTCACATATTTATTTAATTTACATTTAATTATGCATTGCAAAATATCCAATTGTTGTAATAATTTAGATTTAAATTCTTGTCAATATCCCCATTTGAACATTTGTACCCCCCTTCCCATATTTGGTTGTGTAATAGCTTAGTAATTTTAATTTCGCACTTTATTGCTTTCTAATAATAACATGCTAGAATTAGGGTTTGTATGCGAAAAACGATAAAAAAAATAGTTTGACCTAATACAAGATAAACAAGCATGAAAATGGACACACAAATCACACTTGCACCCCCTAGGGTATTCCACTTGTTGCCTTCAAATAAATGGGCCATATTGTATGTTGAACATCTTTGGGCAAAGCAAACAGTTTGAATGATCATAGTCCCTCGATAAAACTTTTCAAAACAAACAAAACAAATGATCAAGTCCCTTAAAGAAATTGCCCAAAGACATTTAACGTCGTTACAATTATGGTCTAAACGATGACCCGCGCCTGTCCCTTTCACATCCTAACACAAGGTTGCCCACCAAATACAATGGTGGTGCAAACTTGTTAAAAGGGTTAAAGTATAGCAATAATCTTTTGAGAAATTTAGGAGTAGAGAACCTCTTAGTTACTTGAATCAACTTGCAAAACAAAACACTTGCCTAATTTCAAAATCACACATCACAACACTTTCAAAACAAAACTTTCAAAAAAAAACAAATGAAAACTTTTTTAAAAAAAAAGACATACATCTTTGTATACATCCCCACATGGATCATTACAAAGGTTGCCACCACATTGGCTTCTTTTCAAAAACATTTTCAAAAAACCCACACACTCAAGCACCATTTCAAACAATTGAAAATAAAAGGCAAGTGATCTAAGCAAGTAACTAAGAGCCCATGGATAACCATGGATAGAAAGGGTGCTAATACCTTCCCTTTCTATAATCTACTCCCCGAACCCAAGAAAACATCTCAAAAGGTTTTTTTGCTGTGCTTTTTAACCTTTCCTTAGGATAAAATAAAAAGTCGGTGGCGACTCTTGCTAACCGCAACATTTGCGAACACAAACGCAAACCTCAAGTCAGTTCTCCCACCGTATCACAGAACTGGCGACTCTGCTGGGGAAAACTTTTAAAGTGGAGTAACCTTAGGGTTTAGATCACCTTTGTTTTCAATTGCTTGCTTTGTTTGCTTTTACATATTGTGGGCTTTGTATCGGAGTTTTATAGATCCTAACCCGGATCTGGGGAAACCCTTTTAGGTATCAACAAGGCTGTGAGGGAACTGTGCGGGGTATACCGACATGGTTGAAGCAGTCTGCTACGTTGATGTGGCACTTTGGTGTGTACCGGTAACCCTTGAGTTCAGTCAAGGAGAGTACGGGGCCGCCGCATGGTGTCATGAAGCATCAACTGACCTTAGGAACCTTAATTGAACCATCTTGGCCTTTTTAGGGTAGTGAGATAACTGACTTTGGTGCAGTCCGAGGTTGGTTGATACTCGATACTACACTCAATTGAGGGTTGCTTTCCTGGAATATTTCGGTCGCCAGTTCAGTGGCTAAATCGAAACGATGAACAATGAAAGCAATCCAGTGATATTGGGACCTTTAGAACCCGGTTACTTTTGATAGGACAGGTTGAGCCCACAAAACTTCAAGAGGGTAATACCCAGACCCCATGCAGGCCTAAACTCTAAGGGTTTGTGTGACTTGTATGCCTTACCATGTTTGCCTTTGTGAATGTTTATAGTGAATTTAATCATCACATCATTACATCATACAAACATCATGAGCATTGACTAACCGTTTCAAGGGTTTCGAATCTTCATCTTTGTTCTTGTTTTATAGGACATGGAAACTGCTCGAAGAAAGACAATTCAGATTAGCCTTGTAAAGATCCCTCCTCAGCTTAAGGAGCTTCTATCCAGGATTCCCGAGGGTTCTTCATTCAGTGAGAGACATGGGAGACTCATCAACTTGGTTAACACCAACATTGAGGAGGACTTGATAAAGGTCCTGTTCCAATTCTTTGACCCTCTGCATCACTGCTTCACCTTCCCGGATTATCAGTTGGTGCCTACATTGGAAGAGTTCTCCCGACTTCTGAAGGTCCCTATCCTTGATCAACTACCCTACAACGGTATGGAAGAGGAACCCAAGCTTGAAGAGATTGCTAAAGCCTTGCACCTACAGACATCTGACCTCAAGGGACACTGGGAAGTTAGAAGTGGTATCAAAGGTTTCTTAGCTAGATTTCTGTTTGAAAAGGCTCAGGAATGTTGGAACTCTCTTGACCTACGAGCTTTTGAAGAAGTCATGGCCCTCCTTGTCTATGGTTTGGTGTTGTTCCCTAACCCAGATCAGCTTATTGATATCAGTGCTGTCCAGATCTTTATGACCAGGAATCCTATACCTACACTGTTGGGGGACATCCTTCACTCATGTTACACTCGAACCATGAGGAGAAGGGGTGTCCTTATGTGTTGCACTCCTCTCTTGGGAAGGTGGTTTATTTCGCATCTTCCACAATCAGTTTTGAAGAACGAGCGGGGTTTGAGATGGTCACAACGGTTAATGACTCTCACGCATGCAGATATACATTGGTGTCCTAGGTCCAGGGAAGACGTCACTATCATTGATCGTTGTGGGGAGTACCCTAATGTTCCTTTATTTGGAATCAAAGGAGGTATAACCTACAACCCATGCCTGGCTTGGAGACAGTTTGGTTATGCTCGGAAGGAGGGCCCTCATGACATGTTAATTCCTGACATAGTCTTCGACTTCGACAACGATACTCAAGGACTTCGTCAGATATTTATCAGAGCTTGGAGGATGCCAAGTAGGATAGACAGCAAAACACTGGGGCACCGGAACTCCATCCCGTTGGAGCCTTACCTCAAATGGGTACGAGCCCGCTCTCAGAAGTTAGTAATGCCTTACCCTCACATGCTACCTGTAATCAAAGAGCCAATCTTGGAAGGAGAAGCATCCTACACCATTCAACATCCCGACATGCCCACCTCCTGGGAAGAGATGCAAAAGAGCTGGATCCAACTTAAGGGAGAACGGAATTCTCTTGAGACCAGTCTACATGCTAGTGAAAAGAAGGTCCTGGAACTCACCCGCCTGCTGCACGAGGAAAGGAATCTCAACACCTACATCGCGCCAAAAAGGATGCGCAATGTCTTTTTACCTTAAGGGGTTATTTTGTAATATTTGGCCCATGAGGCATTTATGTACTAACGAATTTCTCCTTATTAATATGATGTGCGTTCCTTTTTGTCTACAACAAAGTTTGAATGTTCTAAATCCTTGAATGCATTGCATACATACGCATTCCATTGCACCATATGCATAGCAGGTACCCTATTTCACAGGTTGCTTAATTTTCTTCGCTGTTTGTGTGCACAGTCATCATGAATCCGGAATCATCCAGTGAGCAAGCAATCAAGGCCCTTCAGGCCCAAAGTGCACAGTTTCAAGAGATGGTCCTAAGCCTAGCCCAGGGTCAGCAAGAGTTGAAGACTCTACTCCTGAAGAAAAAGAAGAAAAAGAGGACGGCGATGTTCAACACCGGACGCAGATTTGGGAACACACTCCACAATGAAGCTGATCCAACCACTTCTTCTGCTGAGAAAAACAGTCCCCAAGGGGGAGGAGCTCCTAGTCCCGCAGTCTCCGACAACGAGACGGACTATAACGATGAACAATACCCACCTGCTGCTGACAGATACAAACAATTGGAGGACCGCTTGAGCGCTATGGAAATTCAGAACGTGCCGGGACTGGATTTCGGAGATTTGGGATTATCTTCCGGAGTAGTAATTCCACACAAGTTTAAGGCGCCTGCCTTCGCCAAGTATGATGGGGTCTCCTGCCCAAAGCTGCATCTGAGGTCGTATGTAAGGAAAATCCAACCTTACACGGCGGATAAAAACCTCTGGATTCACTTCTTCCAAGACAGCCTCTCGGGGTCACAACTTGAATGGTTCTACCAATTGGACGGAGCTAGCATCCGACACTGGGAAGATTTGGCAACTGCATTTTACAGACAATACCAATACAATTCTGATCTCGCTCCTACGCGTACCCAACTTCAGGGTATGTCTCTAGGGACGGGTGAAGGGTTCAAAGAGTACGCTCAAAAATGGAGAGATTTGGCTGGCAGGGTGCAGCCTCCATTAACTGATCGAGAGCTGGTTGATATGTTTCTGGGAACGTTGTCTGGTCCGTTTTTCAATCATTTGGTTGGTAACTCCTCCGCTGGGTTCACAGATTTGATATTAACGGGAGAGAGAATTGAAGCTGGCATCAGGTCAGGCAAGATACAGAAGGCTGCCTCTACAAGTGCTGAGAAGAGGCCATTTAAGAAAGAAGCCAGCGCCGTTTATGGCCCTAGAAGGCAAGTCAAGCCCGAAAGTCGCCAAGCCGTTAATGCTTTGGTCATCTCCAAACCTGTTGCTGCTCCTCAGCAGTACAATCAACAAAGAAGTGAAAGGCCCAAGAGGCAGTATACCCGATTGAGTATGACATTATCTCAAATTTTACCCCAACTGTTATCCACCAACCTGGTGACCCTCAAAGAAGCTCCTAAGGTCGTCAACACTGCGTCCCCTAAATACAACCCGAATGCCCGGTGTGCTTATCATTCTGATAGTCCCGGGCACACTACTGATGATTGCTGGGCCTTGAGAAACAAAGTGCAAGATCTAATTGACGCAAAAGAAATTCAGTTTGAAGCGCCGGAAAGACCAAATGTTGTAACGGCTCCTATGCCCCAGCATAGGGTAAATGCCATTGAGGAAGAAGTGTACGCTGTTTCGGTAGATGAAGTTGTTACCCCTTTGAAGACTGTTAAGAAGAACCTACTGCGGGCCGGTTTATTTCCGGGTTGCGGCGAAGGTTGCCCATTCTGTGCTATTTCCCTATCTGATTGTCCCTTGCTAAGGTTAGGCATCCAAGGCCTAATGGATAGCAAGGAGATTCTATTCAAAAAGACTGCTGTTCAATTGGTTCCAATGAAAGAAGTTTCCGTGATCACCATCTTCAAAAATCCAATCAAGGCTCCCCCAAAGAAGCCTATTCAAATCTTGACAGTTGCGCCTGTGATCATTACTGTTCCAGGACCCCTCTCCTACGTGTCTGATAAAGCTGTCCCCTGGCATTATGGGGCAGACGTATATGTAAATGGAATCAAGCAAGAATTTGATGCTAGTGCCAGTGTCTGCGATATCACCGGTCCAGCTAAAGTCACCCGCAGTGGCAGGCTCTTCTCGCCTGACATTGCACCGCCCGCTATTCGAAAACCCCTCCTCATAAAACCTGCAAGTTTACCAAGTCCTGTTTCTGATCAAATTGTGTCCCCTGCTGCCGAGTCATCAAATGCTCGGGGCAAAGGGATTGAAGAAGAGCCTTCCCGGATGGAGGCACCAATACCCGTAAATTCTGAGGCCTCCCGACAAGAAATGGAGGAGATTCTGAAAATAATAAAGAAAAGTGATTTTAATGTTGTCGAACAATTGGGGCATACACCCTCCAAGATCTCCCTGCTCTCCCTATTGCTATGCTCCGAGGCTCACGCTAAGGCATTAATCTCATTTCTCAAGACGGCCCACGTGCCGCAGGAGACGTCTGCAGTTCAGTTCACTGACTGCATAGCAAATCTGACAGCGGACAACGGCTTAGGCTTTTCAGATGCTGACCTGACCGCAAAAGGGAGAGACCACAATGATGCCCTGCATGTCTCTATTGAATGCAGGGGCACTACTCTGGCACATGTATTGGTGGACACTGGTTCTTCCTTGAATGTTCTTCCGAAAAAGGCTTTAGATCGTCTGGATTATGAAGGCCTGGAGTTGAAACCCAGCAATATCATCGTCAGAGCCTTTGACGGTTCCAAGAGGATGGTTCATGGAGAGGTTAACATCCCTATTCGTGTGGGCTCTCAAGTGTTTGACTCTACCTTTTACGTAATGGATATACGTCCATCATACTCTTGTTTGTTGGGTCGACCTTGGATCCATAAAGCTGGGGCAGTGACCTCCACCTTGCACCAAAAGCTGAAGTATCCTGTCAGGGGGAAAATCGTCACTGTGCAAGGAGAAGAGGAGTATATGGTGAGCCATTTGAATTCCTTCAGGTACATCGAGATGGACGGAGAATTTATTGAAACTCCCTTCCAACATTTCGAGGAGGTACATCCAATTTCAGCAGCTGCGGAGACAATGGCCGAAGAGAATGATTCCTTGAAGATGGTTTCCCTAAGGGATGCCCGGGCTGTGGTTCAGAAAGGCAATGGTGCACACTGGGGTCAGCTTCCTGACTTCACTCAGAAGAACGACAAGTTTGGGCTAGGCTTTACTGCAGAGGCTCAGAAGGCAGTGCGCAAAGTGAAGATTGGAAAGGCTCCGGTGTTTATTTCCAGCTCAAGGGTGAATGCTATCGAGGAGGATGTGGAGGAAGCTGAGTTTGATAATTGGATCTACCCGACTGCCAGCGACGGACCAAGCAACTGGACAGCAAAGGATTTTACCCCTATCACATTTGTCACGCAGTAATTGATTTCTTTTGATTTCCAAATTTGTAACAAACAATATGTTAAAACTCTGTTGGCTCGGTGTCCTGCCCGGGGCATCGTAGCTCCATTTGTGAGGGCTTTTTGTATGACATTTTCATATATCATTAATCAAAACATTGGACGTTTGTTGCATTTCAAATCTTGTGCTCTTTTTTCTTTCTGTGTTATACATATTGCAAAACAGCTATATTTACACACACTCACTTATACAGGTTTCAATCCACTCTGGATCTCACTGGCAACAGCTCTGCTACCGCCAGTTATGACTTCGAAAATCCGATCAATTTGGCCGAAGACGAAGGTGAAGATGATTGCGAAGTGCCTGGTGAACTCGCAAGACTGCTACTACAGGAAGAGAGGGCTATTCAACCACATGAAGAGCCTGTGGAGACAATTAACTTGGGTACTGAGACAGATAGGAAAGAGGTCAAGATTGGTGCCAATCTAGAGCTCAGCGTGAAGCAACGATTGATCCAGATGCTACAAGACTACATGGAGATCTTTGCTTGGTCCTATGAAGATATGCCCGGTTTGGATGCCGACATTGTAGTTCACCATTTGCCGACCAAGGAAGATTGCCCTCCAGTAAAACAAAAAGTTCGGCGAATGCGTCCGGAGATGTCTGAGAAGATTAAAGCTGAGGTGATGAAACAGTTTGATGCGGGTTTCCTTGCAGTAACTTCTTACCCTCAGTGGGTTGCCAATGTTGTGCCAGTGCCGAAGAAGGACGGTAAAGTCAGAATGTGTGTCGACTACAGGGATCTGAACAGGGCCAGCCCCAAGGATGATTTCCCCCTACCTCACATCGATGTCCTTGTTGATAATACAGCTCAACACAAGGTGTTCTCCTTCATGGATGGCTTCTCAGGGTATAATCAGATCAAGATGGCTCCTGAAGATATGGAGAAGACTACATTTGTAACTCAGTGGGGGACCTTCTGTTATAAGGTCATGCCATTCGGATTGAAAAATGCTGGGGCAACCTATCAGCGTGCCATGGTTGCTTTATTTCATGATATGATCCATCATGAGATTGAAGTATACGTTGATGACATGATTGCAAGGTCTCAAACTGAGGGGGAACACCTTGATCATCTGAGGAAGTTGTTTGACCGACTCAAGTTGTACAAGCTGAGATTGAATCCCAACAAATGCACCTTCGGGGTGAGGTCCGGAAAATTGCTAGGTTTCATCGTAAGTGATAAAGGTATCCAGGTGGACCCTGCCAAGGTTAAAGCTATTCAAGAGATGCCGACCCCAAAAACAGAGAAAGAAGTCAGAGGGTTCCTAGGACGACTGAATTACATTGCCCGATTCATCTCACATCTGACTGCTACTTGTGAGCCAATCTTCAAATTATTGAAGAAAGATCAAGTGGTACGCTGGAATGATGAATGTCAGGCCGCCTTTGAAAGAATAAAGGAATATCTCCAAGAGCCACCCATTCTTATGCCACCGGTGGAAGGAAGACCTCTGATACTTTACTTGACAGTGCTTGATAATTCAATGGGGTGTGTGCTGGGGCAGCATGACGAGTCTGGCCGAAAAGAGCACGCTATTTATTACTTGAGCAAAAAGTTTACCGACTGTGAGTCTCGTTACTCACTGCTTGAGAAAACTTGCTGCGCTCTTGTATGGGCTGCTCGCCGGCTGAGACAGTATATGTTGACTCACACTACTTTATTGATTTCGAAGATGGATCCCATCAAATACATATTTGAAAAGCCCGCTCTGTCTGGGAGAATAGCGAGATGGCAAATGATCTTAACAGAATATGATATCCAGTATACAACTCAGAAAGCAATTAAGGGAAGTGTACTGGCTGATCATTTGGCACACCAACCTGTGGACGATTATCAATCATTGAACTTTGATTTTCCGGACGAAGACATCATGGTGGTAACTGACTGTGAAGTACCTGGACCGGATGAAGGACCTGAGGAAGGATCCCGATGGTCTATGCATTTTGACGGAGCCTCCAATGCTTTGGGTAACGGCGTCGGCGCTGTAATCATATCTCCCAAGGGGACTCATACTCCACTCACCGCCCGATTATGTTTCAGCTGCACCAACAACATGGCAGAATATGAGGCATGTATCATGGGTTTAAAAGCTGCGATCGATTTGAGGATCAAGTTTCTAAGTGTCTTCGGAGATTCCGCTCTCGTGATCAATCAGATCAAAGGTGAGTGGGATACGAAACACCCGAATCTCATTCCTTACAAAGAGTATGTGTCGACCTTGCTCCCTCACTTTGAAGAGATAACTTTTGAGCATTTCCCCAGAGAAGAGAATCAGCTAGCGGACGCACTAGCCACGATGTCTTCGATGTTCAAAGTTAAATGGGACAATGAGGCTCCCCAAATCATGATCTGGAAGTTGGATGAACCGGCATACTGCTGCGAGCTCGAGGCCGAGAAGGTGACTGAAAAACCCTGGTATCACGAGGTAAAGAGGTACTTGGAAGCTCAGGAATACCCTGAAGGTGCATCTGTCAACGACAAGAAGTTCATGAGGAGGTTTGCTGCAAAATTCTTCCTCAGCAACGGCATTCTCTACAAACGGAATCATGATTCGACTCTGTTACGTTGTGTGGATAAGGCTGAAGCAGAGAAAATTATGATGGAACTGCATGAAGGAACATTTGGAACCCATTCCAGTGGACACACCATGGCTAAGAAAATCCTTCGGGCAGGATATTTCTGGTCCACGATGGAAGCCGATTGTTACCAACACTCCCGAACTTGTCATAAATGCCAAATCTATGCTGACAAGGTGCATATCCCTCCGGTTCCTTTGAATGTACTGACGGCACCTTGGCCTTTCGCAATGTGGGGCATCGATATGATCGGTGAGATCCGACCAACGGCATCCAATGGGCATCGTTTCATCTTGGTGGCGATCGATTACTTCACGAAATGGGTTGAGGCAGCTTCATATGCCACGGTAACCAAGAGCGTCGTGGCGCGTTTCATCCGGCATAATCTGATATGTCGGTACAGTGTCCCGGAAAGAATCATTACGGACAACGGTACCAATCTCAATAACAAAATGATCACTGAACTCTGTGAACAATTCAAGATACAGCACCACAATTCTTCCCCCTATCGGCCGAAGATGAATGGGGCTGTAGAGGCAGCCAATAAAAATATCAAGAAAATTGTGCAGAAGATGACAGTGACCTATAAAGATTGGCACGAGATGTTACCGTTTGCTCTTCATGGGTACCGCACCTCGGCAAGAACATCAACCGGGGCAACTCATTTCTCCTTGGTCTACGGCATGGAGGCAGTCTTGCCGATTGAAATCCAGATACCCTCTCTTCGGATAATGAAGGATGCAGACTTGAATGAAGATGATTGGATCCAGACTCGACTTGATCAACTAAATCTGATTGACGAAAAGAGGCTCACTGCTATCTGTCACGGTCAAACGTATCAGAAACGGATGATCAGGGCATTTAACAAGAAAGTCAGACCGCAAGAGTATCAAGTTGGGGACCTGGTAATCAAACGCATCATCCTTCCTCAAAGCGATCCCCGGGGCAAATGGACCCCTACATACGAAGGGCCATTTGTGGTTAAGCGTGTGTTCTCAGGAGGAGCCATGATCCTAACCACCATGGATGGTGACGACCTTCCTCACCCCGCCAATGCAGACATAGTGAAAAAATACTACGCATAAATAAAAGACCCGCTAGGTTGACATACCTAGGCAAAAATAAGGGCTTCCCGGCGAACCAAAAGGGTTCGGGCAAAATAAGGGATGAAATGAAAAAAATCTGTACACCCGGAAAGTCGAAAACCTGAAAGGGCGGCTTGGGCAAAAATGGGTATCCCGGTGGACCGAAAACCCGAAAGGGCGGTCCAGGCAAAAGTTAGGGATAAAAGCGTAACACTATGTCTCATTGGATCACCTCGCATCCGGAATTCGGCATCAACTATCTGGCTCCAGATTTCGGCATTGATCAATCGGCTTCATCTTCAACTAAGCAGCAAAGCGATGAGACGCTCAGAGACATAAAGGCAATAGCAGAGTTGGAACCCAGTGGGATTGTTCACATAGCTGTTTTGTTATCTTTTTCAAATTGTAAACTCTATACTTTTTGGCGATGTCCTCTTACTAGGATATCAGCCTCTTGTACAAAAAAAAAAAACGCCTATTCACAGGCAAAGTTTAAATCAATGCAAATTCACTTGTCCATACAAATTGCCATTGTTTTTCTTTTTTCTGTTTTGTCTTGCGAAGAACGTCCAATGTTCATTTTTGATATATGCATTTGACATTAAATTGCTGATTCATAAATGTTTGCATATGAAAAAAGAGATTAATTACAAGTGACATCAAAGACAGGGGCAACGTGGAGTTGTCTAATGCGGTCTAGTTGTTTTGTCCACCAAGGCACCAAGGTAGGTTCAACCGAAATGTGGCCAAATCATCTTAACTCCCCGCGGAGTAAAACAAGGTTCAGCAGCACTTTCCCCAAGCAGGAGTCGATTCCCCGTCAATCCTGAAAAAGGCACAACATTCCCCGGCAGGTCTTAAAAGCTCATCCCCGGTAGATTCTGCGAGCTTATCCCCGGCGAAGTACGAACGTCTCTCCCGAGTTTTATTTAGAGTTATTTCCTCACAAGGACTTATAACTGGGTTATCCTCAGCTAAAAGCCACGGAAGACCGTTCTCGGCAAAAGTTCCTTATCCCCCAGCGAAGTCTATCTTTGGTATTCCCCAGCGGAGTTTATCATCATTATCCTCAGCGGAATCCATAGTTAAAGTCCTCAGCAGGCCTCTCATCAGAGCTTCGGCCAAGTATCTCTTCCGCAAAGTAGCTTCCCGGCCATTCGTCAAGGATTTATTTTCCTAAGATGAAATTACACTCATAAACATTTCACATTTTCATATATCTTGCTTACATACATGATGAAACACATACAACATCAAATGTTGAACATCATGACATCATGCATATCATACATCATGACATTGCATACAACTTACGTCTTTGCCTTTTCAGGAAAAAAGACAATCTCAAAAACGACTACCTTCAACTGTCACAATTCCAGATTCGATACCTGTATCTAGCCAGGGCACATCTGAGAGTGACCAGTTTCCAGACTCGACTCCTGTATCTAGCCAGGGCACGTCTGAAGAGTTCGAAGATTCGATTCCTGTATCCAGCCAGGGCATATCTATTGACGACCATTTCCAGATTCGATTCCTGTATCCAGCCAGGGCATATCTGTTGACCACATTTCCAGACTCGACTCCTGTATCTAGCCAGGGCACGTCTGAAGAGTTCGAAGATTCGATTCCTGTATCCAGCCAGGGCATATCTATTGACGACTATTTCCAGATTCGATTCCTGTATCCAGCCAGGGCATATCTGTTGACCACATTTCCAGACTCGACTCCTGTATCTAGCCAGGGCACGTCTGAAGAGTTCGAAGATTCGATTCCTGTATCCAGCCAGGGCATATCTATTGACGACTATTTCCAGATTCGACTCCTGTATCCAGCCAGGGCACATCTGGGAGCAACCGATTGTAGATTCGATACCTGTATCTGGCCAGGGCATATCTGCATAAGGAGACTGAAGATCAAACACCTGTAACAAGCCAGGAAAACATCTGTCTTTCTTAGATACACAAGTTCTCGCTAAGGAACCTCTTATGCGATCAACACTTCCAAATGGCATCTATAAGCCCATTCCCGACAAAGTTCTGTCACGTCCCCAGATGGCATCTATAAGCCCATCTCCCTATCAACCACACTTCCGAATGGCATCTATAAGCCCATTCCCGACACCACATTGCTGATACTTCAACATGCGAGTGCAAATTTCCGGGCACTCTAGTGTCCAATCTCCTTTTACCCTCGAGTCACGAAAGGCAAACTTGCCAATCTAACTCTTCAGGTCCAAGAAGATTGAACAGGGGCAACTGTTGTACCCCAAAATTTGCCCTCCCATTTCCTCAACATTTTCTCATCACAAGACCTTTGAAGATCAAGATCCAGTTAGGGTTTCTTCTGCTCAAGACTTCTCCTTGTACTGTGGACTCAAATTAGGGTTTGTGTTTGCCTAAAGATGTTTTGACCTAAAATGCCTAAGATGACTTTCATGCTTCATATTGGACTCCCAAGTTTACCCATACCAAGTTTCAGGTCTTGATTCCAAGTTTTACCCAGTCAATTGGACAGTTGACCTAGAAATCAGCTGTATTGGGGAAAAAGTCAACTGTGGCCAATTGACAGTCAAACCTCATGAAATTTGATCCACATCAACATTTTGAATTCATATGAACCATTTGATCAAGTTTGGATCACAATTCCACAAGAAATTTGATCAGATCACCAAAAGGGCAAAATGGTCATTTTTAGGGTTTTGACTGCACAAAGGCAATTTTTGACTGTTTGACCTAGCCAATGGCAAACCAAGTTCACCTATGGACTCAAGGACCCCATGTAATTATCTTGACATGTTCATCAAGCTCAAAAGATCCCAAGTACACAAGATTGACAGTTGAATTTCCCAGTCAATTGATCAATTTTGACTGTACACTGAAAAGTCAAACTTTGACTTTTTGGTCAAAATCAAGAGTCAAGATTCATTTTTCATCAAAACATGCCAAATCATGAAACTTGTTCACCAAGAAATCACAAAATGCAAATTAGGGTTTGAAAATGGAATTTTTCATAACTTAGAATTTTTCTAAGTTATGAAAAACCCTAATTTTTTCCCAACTTTGCCCCATCTTTTCACCATGATCCATTTGGATTCAAACAAATGTCAAAACATGAAAGTTGTAGCTTGTTGCATAATCTACAACTTTGATTCACAAAGTTTTCTCATTTGAAGCTTGTATCTCAAGTTATGATTTTTTGAATAAGGGCACTAAACCATCTTTTAACTTAGTGAAATTTGACCTATTTTGACAAGGTTTTCTACCCTACTTCAAGGCCACTTTTCATACCCTTCCACTTGGAATTCCAAGTTGCATTTCAAAGATGGATTGTAGTACACATTCCAAGCTTTCCAAAATGTCCAAAAACGCATCAAACAACCTCATAACTTGAGAGATTCGAATTTCACAAGTTGGCAAAAATTCACTTTTGTTCTTCATCAAGACATGTTCATAACCTTGCCAATTTGAAATCAGTTTGCTTTATGCTTGATTACAGGTCCTTGAACCATTTCATACTCAATAATTTAATGCATATTCAATGTGTTAAGGTCATGTTCTTTGTGTTCTAACATTGCATAATGGTTTAATCCTAAACTAGATAAAGTGGAATTTCCATTTTTGAAAAGTTTAGCTTTATGTCAATTGGTAAATCAAACAAGTACATAGAAGATCTGCTTAGCACAAGATTATGGGCATAACACACTGATCAAGAGGAGTTGATGCAGCACATTAGGGGGTCCTATACTGACCTAGAACACCAATTTGCTTTTGGTAGCTTAAGTGTGAAGAAAGGTCCATATCATATGCTATCTCTCATATCAGCAAAACAACACAGCACAAAAGATATCAAACACATTCCATAGACCACATTCAAGCTTTTGCACGAGCCATTTCCCTTTCAAACACCCTCCATCTCAGAATCATCCTCAAACTGCACAAACAGGGGTGCCCCTGCAGTTTGAGTGCAATCTCTCAAACCCTTCAAGCATTTTGATCAAAACCTGTTCCTCTACCTTCCTTACAACCTATGCAAGCTATCCAGAAGCTAAGGCACGATCTGTAGTTGCTCTAACCACTTCCACCATTTTCACATCTTTGACTTGCAGGTGAAGTTCTACAGCTTGATACAAGAAGGTTCAAGACAAAGTAAGCATTGAAAAAGCATCCCTGGACCTCAAGGAAGCTTTTCCAATCATTGCATTGCACTGAAAGTCTCTCATTCTCCACATAGAAGTTCAACTGCACAGGTAAAAGTTTGAATTCGTATCTCTCTTATTAGGCATCTTTAGTCTTAAGTTTGTGAAGAAACAAGGTCCTACTCATAGCCCTGAACATGTACATAGCTTTACTTTTCATTTCTTTTATCTGAGTAGAGAGAATTTGAGCTCTGAAAATGGTAGAAAAATTAGGTCAGAAAAGAGGGGGAGAGAAATTCTCCCTCATCTTAGAGAGATAGGTCAAGTTCTTTATATGGTTAGAACCGTCTCTTCATGCTTAACATCTTTTGTGTTGGAAGTTTGTTCAAAAAATCAAGGAATCAGGAGTTAGACATTGAAGCAAGAGGCGCGCGTTTTTTCAAAGTTTGAAGCTGGAGGTTGAAGACAGTGTGTCATTGGGCTGGGCTGTTGTTGTTCTTTCTTTTCACACCATCCTTTTTGGCTTACACCCCCCTGAGCCCATTTACTCATTTTTTGACATTTTTGATTTTTTCCTTTTTTGCTGACTTCATTTATTTTTTCTCATGTCATTTAAAAATTAAAAATATTTTTTCCATCATTTTTTGCATTTATTGCATATTTATTTGTTTATTTGTTTAGTTTGTACATAAATATATATATTTGATTATTAGAATAAATGTAAAAATAATGTAAATACACTTTTTATTTTTATTTACTTTCTGAAAATATTTCACACAAAAAATACTCTTTTATTTATTTTATTAAAATATTAAATAAATATTTATTTTTGTATAATACATATCTAGGGTTTAATAAAATATATATATATGATTATTAATATATTTAAGACAAAAATATAAAAATATTTGATTTTTTTCATTTGTATTTAATATTTGATACAAAAATACCTTTTTCACAATACACTTCATTTTATTTTATTTTTTAGGAATAATAAATAAATAGTAGAATTAAGTTAGATAATAATACCTTTTATTTAAAAATTAGGGTTTTTCACCCTAAGTCCAAAATACTAAAAAATAAATACATTTTTTATTTTCTTCTTTCTTTTACATAAATAATATTTTCTCATACACATAGAAACTTTCTTTTTACATTTCACATATTTATTTAATTTACATTTAATTATGCATTGCAAAATATCCAATTGTTGTAATAATTTAGATTTAAATTCTTGTCAATATCCCCATTTGAACATTTGTACCCCCCTTCCCATATTTGGTTGTGTAATAGCTTAGTAATTTTAATTTCGCACTTTATTGCTTTCTAATAATAACATGCTAGAATTAGGGTTTGTATGCGAAAAACGATAAAAAAAATAGTTTGACCTAATACAAGATAAACAAGCATGAAAATGGACACACAAATCACACTTGCACCCCCTAGGGTATTCCACTTGTTGCCTTCAAATAAATGGGCCATATTGTATGTTGAACATCTTTGGGCAAAGCAAACAGTTTGAATGATCATAGTCCCTCGATAAAACTTTTCAAAACAAACAAAACAAATGATCAAGTCCCTTAAAGAAATTGCCCAAAGACATTTAACGTCGTTACAATTATGGTCTAAACGATGACCCGCGCCTGTCCCTTTCACATCCTAACACAAGGTTGCCCACCAAATACAATGGTGGTGCAAACTTGTTAAAAGGGTTAAAGTATAGCAATAATCTTTTGAGAAATTTAGGAGTAGAGAACCTCTTAGTTACTTGAATCAACTTGCAAAACAAAACACTTGCCTAATTTCAAAATCACACATCACAACACTTTCAAAACAAAACTTTCAAAAAAAAACAAATGAAAACTTTTTTTAAAAAAAAGACATACATCTTTGTATACATCCCCACATGGATCATTACAAAGGTTGCCACCACATTGGCTTCTTTTCAAAAACATTTTCAAAAAACCCACACACTCAAGCACCATTTCAAACAATTGAAAATAAAAGGCAAGTGATCTAAGCAAGTAACTAAGAGCCCATGGATAACCATGGATAGAAAGGGTGCTAATACCTTCCCTTTCTATAATCTACTCCCCGAACCCAAGAAAACATCTCAAAAGGTTTTTTTGCTGTGCTTTTTAACCTTTCCTTAGGATAAAATAAAAAGTCGGTGGCGACTCTTGCTAACCGCAACATTTGCGAACACAAACGCAAACCTCAAGTCAGTTCTCCCACCGTATCACAGGTACCAATAAATGTGTTACACTAATGTAGCTATCACTTCAACTATGTCGGTATACCCTGCACAGTTTCCACAATCTATTGCTACTTACGTAAAAGGTGCCCTAGATCCGGGTAGAGGATCAAAACAAACCCAAACAAGCAACCATAATGTAAAGCATGCAAGTCAAACAAGGAAATCAAGTAAAGGTGATCTAGCCCTAAGGTAATCCCACTTTTAAGTTAAACTCCCCAAGAGAGTCGCCAGTTCTGTAATACGGTGGGAGAACTGACTTGGTGTTTTGTGTTTGATTGCAATTGTTGCAGATAGCAAGAGTCACCACCAACTTTTCTTTTATCCAACAAAGGAAAGGTTGAAAATAATGGGAAAGACCTTTTGAGATTATTTCTTGAGTTCGGGGGGTAGGTTATAAAAAGGGAAGGTATTAGCACCCTTTTCATCTGTAGTTATCTATGGGCTCTTAGTTGCTTGCTAGATCAGTTGCTTTGTTTGAAAATGTGCTTGTGGTGTGGGTTTGAAAATATTTTGAAAACGTCTTTGTAATTATTCTTGTCTCTATAAGAATTCATACAAAGTGTTGGTTTTGAAAATAGTTCAAAGAGGTGTTTGTTGTGAGTGTTTTTGAAAGTGATTTTGAAAAGTGTCTTTGTAATGATTCTAGTTTCTATAAGAATGCGTACAAAGAGCTTTGTCTTTTAAAATTATTTCAATTTGAAAGTGTTGGTGTGAAAATGTTTTTTTGTTGTTGTGAGAAAGCGAGCAACTATGAGCATCCTACCTACTCAAAATGTCTAATATTCTTTTCCTCCTCCTTTAGATGTTGCTATCTTGCCATTGACTTGGTAAGAAGCCCCATCGTTGGATGTGAAGGGACGAGCGTGGGTCGTTTGTGTAGTCATAAGAGGCAACCTATGAGACGTTTTAGCAATTTCATATAGGGACTAGATCGTTTACCACAGGCAACATCGAGGGACTATGATCTTTTATCAAGGGTCTTTGCTAAAACGCCCATATTCGAGGGACATGACTATTTTCTGAAGCAACAAGTGGGATTGCCCTAGAGGTGCATGTATGCAAAGTGTGTTTGATTGCACGCATTTAGTCTTTTGATTTTGGGTTATCTACTTGTTAGTTTTATCTTGCCATACACCATAATTACTAACATTTGTATAAAGCAATAGAAATTCATAAAATAAATATCCTACACTATTACAACCATATTGAATAGAAAGAGAATATAAAGACAAAACAAAATAAAAGAAGGGAACATGAGTTTTTTTGATCCAGGCAGAATGCACCTTTCGATTCTGCTTTTTTGGGCTTCTTTCAATTTGGGCGTAGTAGTCAGCGTGAGAGGCAGCTTTTAATTCATCCTTCTGGCTACTTCTTTCGATTGGGCCCGGAAGTCAGTGTGGACACCCTTCGTTTCTCCCTTCTTGCTCCTTCGTTTAGATTGTGAAGCAATATGGGCCTGTAAAGCAACATGAGTGCGCATCCTCTGTTCACATCCTCTTTGTCTTTCGTTTGGGACTGTGGAGCAGCCAAGGGCGAAGCCTAAGGCTTCGTTTCACACAAAACTCCTTCTTTTATTTAGGGTCTATACTGGTTAGTTCTACCATACATTTGGACAAGAAAAACAAACGAAAAGGGCAGAAACAAAAAGTAAACAAATGTCATTTACATGCTTGAAACGAAAGGGTTAAGCTCAGGTGACTTACCTTGCTTCTGAAGTTGGTGCTTATGGACCTTGGTTGATTGGAATGTATGCTCCTGGATTCGAAGGAAATAAATAAGTGTGGTGTTTCTTTGACTGGATTCGAAGGTCAAGAAGATTGGGGTTGTGTTTGTTGTTTCTGGATTTGAAGGAGAATAACAGGTGAAGTGTTCCTTCTGCTAGATTTGAAAGAAAGAACAAAGTGTGGGGGTTGCTCCTGGATTCAAAAGGGAAAAGAAACAAGTGTTGTGTTTATAGTGTTGGATTCGAAATGGACAGAAACAAAGGTATGGTCTTTTGATTATGGGTTTGAGAATGTCTTAAGTGTTTGATGATTTTCACACAATCAAAGTTTCTCCAGCTATCAAAAACCTCTGGATGTGTTGTCCAGCCCCCTAAGATGTGTTGTGGAACATCTTATTTATAGATGAAGTTAGATGAGGTTTAGGAGGGAAAAGAAAATAATTTGAACAAATTTAGTATACTGTCTTTGTAGCTTTCGAGGGGCATTATTTGTATGCCAAATTGGTGCAAGAATGAGAGCAGCATTATAGGACTGCTTTGCAGCATGTTTGGAGTGTTGTGGCTAGTGCATCAGGCTTGGACTTTGTGATACGGTGGGAGAACTGACTTGGGTTTTTTGCATTTGATTGCAAATGTTGCGGTTAGTAAGAGTCGCCACCGACTTTTCTTTTATCCAAAAGGAAAGGTGAAAAAGCACAAGAAAGACCTTTGAGACTGTTTCTTGAGTTTGGGGGGTAAATTATGAAAAGAGAAGGTATTAGCACCCTTTTCATCCATGGTTTTCCATGGTCTCTTAGTTACTCGCTAGATCACTTGCTTTTGTTTGAAATTGTGATTTGTGTGGTTTTGAAAGTATTTTTGAAAATAGGCCATTGTTTAGACAAACTTTGTAATGATTATCGTTCGTAAGAATGTATACAAAGTGTTTGATCTTTTGAAAATGTTTTCAAGTTTTGAAAGATGTTTTGCAAGTGTTGGTGTTTTTTTTGAAAATAGCAAGGATGTTTTTTTTTGAAATGGAGCAAGTAACTAGGAACAATCTACCTACTCAAAAGTCTTTCATGTTCATTTCCTTTTTCCTTTAACATTGTTATATTACCATTGATTTGGTAAGTAACCCTATCTTTGGATGTAAACGGGACGAGAGTGGGTCATCGTATAACCATGATTAATAACGTTACAAGGTATCTTAGCATTTTTCTTTAGGTACTAAGACCATTTTGAAAGGAAATTTTGATTGCGTCATCGAGAGACTATGATCTTGTATTTTGCTTGTTTTTGCTAAGATACCTCACATGTGTAATATGGTCATTTTTATAAGGCAACCAAGTGGATTTATCCTAGGGGTGATTGTGTGCAAGTGTATGGATTTCATGCTTTTTAGTCTTTGATTTTTGGGTTGTCTATTTGTTGTTTTTATCTTTCCATACACACCCTAATTACTAACAATATATGAAAGCACTAAAAGTGCGGGAAAAGTAAAGTCTTACACTATTACATCATTAAGGGGATGGGGTGTACAAATTTATAAATGTGGATTGCAAGAAATTAAAATCCTAATTATCTATTACAACCATATTGAAATAATGTACAAGAATTGAAATGGACTTGTTTTGTTTTTGTTAAGAAATAAGTTTACTTAGAAAATATTTTGATCTTTTTTTTTCTAAAAGAAATAAAGTAAAACATGTGAATATGAAATATTTTTGGTGTTTTTGGTTATTAAAAGCAAAAATAAGATAAATAAGAGAAAAAGGAGTCAGAATCGGCACGTTGTTAAAACGAGAAGGAACAGAAGTTCTGACTCTGATACGCTGCAAAAGAGAAAATGTTAGTGGGAAAATGGAGGGTCAGAAGTTTTGGGCCTGGGTACACCAAATTTTGAGGTTGAAAGGGGTTCAGAGGCTATAGTGTAGCTGGGAACCTAGAAGTTTATGTACGTCTGGAAAGTCAAAAGTTCAGGCTATTTTGAGAGAGTGAGGTGATAATGCTATTAGATGAGGATATATAGAAGTTCTAATTTGGGAGTATCGCCTGACAGATAAATGGGTAAAAAATGTCAACAAATAAACCTGAAAAGATGCTTCTGGGGCTAGAACCCAGGACCCTTAGCACTAATTTCTTATGTGCACGTTTGTCTACCACTGGGGTGGATGTACATCCGGTATTAAAAGCAAAAGCATAAACATGTATCACAAAGTAAACTCTGATGATGAACTCCAATTATTTCTTCATGCTAATCAGAACATTTGTAACTTAGTTAAATCTCAACATAACAGAAAGCACAGACAAAACAATTATGGCAGTTTTTCCATCATGGTTTCAGAAGCATAAAAATGTCAAGACTGTAAATTAGAAACAAGTATGTATCTGCTAGTCCTAGTTTTCTTAAGAAGTTATGAACTGATGTTATTCCTATTTAGGCAGGCAAATACATGAAACCTCAGAATATGTGCAGCATCAGAATCAAGATGTCTACATTGTATCTTGAACATGCAAGTCTAACAATGCTTAAGTGATATGATGAGGGTTAGCAGAAGCTTACCTTGCAGCTAAAAAATGTTCTGTGAGCTGGAGTCTGGTTCTGACTGCTTGTAATATTCTGATTAGCTTTCTCACGTATTCAGCAGGCTGGTACAACCTTTAACTTAGGTTATGAATGGTGAATGGATGATTTGGTCAAGAAACACTTGAGGGAAATTGGAGTTTGAATGCAAGAATAAAAAACTAGTAGGTTTTGTATTTGTGTTTGCAGTTTCGGATTTCTGGATATTTTAGCAAGGTTTCAAAGCTTTTACTTTTGATTTTTATGACTGGCCCCTTCATAGTTTCAAATGAAGTTCAATTTATAGGCAAGAACCTTACAGCTTGGAGAAGTCAAAAGTACCAACAACATGTTAGCGTGCTGGCTTGTTCTTGAAGCAAGATAAGTAAGTATGGTGGTTAGAAGCTTTTAGCCATGCCTAAGCTAGATTTGTAAGCATGAATTAAGGAAAAGTACCCTCAGAGGCAAAAGAAAAGCATGGGCCCAACATAAACTTGTACAAACGTTTTCTTTTCAAGGACTGCAATGGTACTTCTATCTCACACGTGGGGAAATCCTTTGGATAAAACTCAAAAGTGATTGTAAGCATTAAATGATGATGAGATTTATCAAACCATAAATCATGCGCTATGAGATTGTGCATCATAGTTTAAACCTGGGCCAGAAGTTCATCATGAGCGCAACTTAGAACAAACATCCAACTTCTGATCCTTGAATCCCTTTGCTCCAGCATGTTCTGAGCAAGTTCCCAGACTTTCCTGAAAGCTTATGACATGTGTTGTACCCCAAAATTTTCCCTCTCACTTATCAAGAATTTTCTCATAAGATCTCCTTGGGCTCAAGACTGCACTAGGGTTTGATCAGCTCAAGACACCTCCTTGTGCACTGATGACCAAAATTAGGGTTTGAGTTTGCACAGGTATTTTTGGACTATCAATGCTTCATATGACTTTCAAGGATCATTATGGACCCCCAAGATTACTCATGTCAGGTTTCAAGCCTTGGATCACACTTTTGATCGGTCTATTGAATAGTTGACCTAAAAACCAGTTGTATTGGGGAAAAAGTAAACCATAGCCAATTTACAGTCAAAATTCATAATTTTTTATCCACATCAACATTTTAGACCCATATGTATCATTTGATCATGTTTGGATCACAATTCCTCAAGAAATTTGATCAAATCTCCAAAAGGGCAAAATAGTCAAAATTAGGGTTTTGACTAAGAAAGGGCAATTTCTGATTTTTGACCTAGCAATTGATCAATTGGTTTAAGGAATGATCTCAAGAGTCCAATTGAATCATTTTTACCTAGTGACATGATTCAAAACATTGCAAATCCAGTTGATTGACAGATGAATTTTGCAATCAACTGATCAAAAGTCAATTGTATACTGAAAAGTCAAACTTTGACTTTTTGGTCAAATTCAAATGCCAAAGATCATAATTCATCAAAACATGTCAAAATATGAAACTTATTCATCAAGAAATCAAGAAATCAAGATTTCAATTTGAAAAGTCAAAATTTCTAAACTTAGAAATTTTTCTAAGTGTCAAAATTTTCTTATTTTTTCATAACTTTAAGCCAAATTTTTACCATAATGCAAGATGATTCAAAGAAAACTTCCAACATGAAAGTTGTATATCTCCATGAAATCTATAACTTTTATTCATACAACTTCTCTTAAAAATGCTTGGATATCAAGTTATAATTTTGTGAATACATGCTCATGAACTAAAAATGACTTAGTGAAATTTTTCCCTAGTTAGGCAGATTTTTGACCTAACTTCATGGAAATTTTTCACATAGTTCCAAGGGGAATCTTCAAAAGCAATTCAAATATTAGTTGAAGATCACATTTCAAGATTACCAAAATATCCAAGAACTCCTTGATATCATTCTTGAGTAGGGAGAATCGAAGATATGAAGTTGGTGTTTTGTCACTTGAATTATAGGTCATTTTCATGATGAACACAAATGCAAATCAATGTTAGGCTGCATAATATTTGCTTTTCAGGCCTTAAACATGTTTGTCACTCCATAATTAATGGATTAAACAAACTTTTGAGCTATAATCCAAGTGATTTAAGCTTTATCCAATTCACATTGCCATTTTGGGAAGAAAGCTAACAATACCATTCTTGTAAAGCAAGCTTTTTGCATAAAGTCCACTCTTAAGCCTATAACTTGTTCCCTCTGATCACACTTCATCTACAAAGTTAGAAGCAAGTGTGTTTAAAGCTTAATCACTCTATCTTAGCAAGTACACAAGCATTGATACTTGTTTTCTCAAAAAATCACATGTTTAGCTTAAGGATGCAAATTCAAATTCTGAGTTGTTACAAGCCTCAAAACCTCTTGCCTATAAATACATACACTATTTGCAAGATGAGAGACGAGCTGAAAGACCCTGAAACTCACTCAAACTCCCTCTAGCCAGAAATTGTCCAAAAATACCATTGTTGTGCAAGTTCTGACTTTACATACCAAACTCACATTTCCCTCGTGCGTTTCTTGGCCTTTTAGTTTCTAAAGCTTCCCTGCATCAAGAGTAACTCATCCTTGTACCTGTTTCATTTCTGTAACACCATTTTCCCTGTCTTCCATAACCAAAAACAAAGCATCACAGTTAGACTTCTCCAGACCATTCCATCCATCCTCAACTCAAGCCAGCCATTGCATTAGCTTCCTAGAGGTCCAAGGAAGCTAATCTGATCATCAGCACTGCCTGAAACAAGCTCATTTGCATTTCATGATTTTCAGTTTTGAGGTATTTTTCTTGAACTTCTATCTCATTAATTAGGCATTGTTATGCTTACATTTGTGAAGATAAAATGTAGACCTCATTGCCACAAAGTTGTACATATCCATAGTTTGCATTTATATGGCCTGAGCTTAGAGAATTTTAGAGTTGAAGTTTCTGAATTTTTAGGGTTTAAATTAGGAACAGAGAAATTCTCATTTATCTTTGACTTTTAGCCTTATTTATTTACATGGTTAGATTCGTTAGAAAAAATGCAACAACTTTTATTTTGTCATCTTCCATTTTTGTTGAGAAACGAAGAAGTTACAGGTACACCGGCTAGAGGTTGAAGATGAAGTTATCAGGACTTGATTTTCCTTACATATTTGTTGTTTTGTTCATATAAATAGATGTATAGCCACCCGAGTGGTAAAGCGCGCGCCTGTTCACCCTATGGTCCTGGGTTCAAGTCCCAGCGTCACCATTTTTACATTTTTTTTTTATATTTTTGACATTTTTTTGTGATTTTGTTTGCAGGCGCTGGGCCCTTTGGGCCTGGCTTTATTTCTTTTTGTTTTTTTTGCTAACTAACCCCCTGTTTACTTGTGACACCTCCCTGACCCATTTTATTTTTATTTATTTATTTATTTCTTTTTATTTTAAATATATTTTCTAAAAATACCAAAAAATCCATAAAAAGTATAAAAATAATAGATTTATATTTTGACATAATTTAAATATTTTTCCACATAAAAAATTATTTTTATTCTTTATACTTTATTTATCTTTATTAATTATCTTGTAAATTAAATTAAAACTAGGTCATTATTTATTTCTTTATACTTATTTAAATACATTTATTTTAATATAAGAAAAGGCCAAAAATATCTCACAACACCATATATATTATTTTTATGACAAAAATACAAAAATGCTTTTTTTTTCTTCTTTAAACTCATTTCCCTTTAATCAACTAAATAGAATTAGGGTTTTGTCTAAAAAAATATATCTTCATAATTAATTTCTTTTCTTATTTAATTTAAATTAATTTTGATTTAATTATCTTTCTCTAATTAGCTTTAGGTTAAAACCTTTTTCATATAAAAATCCAAACACAAAACAAAAATCATTTCTTTCAATTTGCATTTGTACTTTATATATTTCTTCAATTATTTGTACAATA
The DNA here is from genome assembly GCA_948472305.1 of Vicia faba. Taxonomy (NCBI): domain Eukaryota; kingdom Viridiplantae; phylum Streptophyta; class Magnoliopsida; order Fabales; family Fabaceae; genus Vicia; species Vicia faba. The sequence goes on along the minus strand of OX451736.1, from coordinate 979,463,471 downwards.
TTCAATTTGGTTGTAATAGATTAATTAGGTTTATATTATTGCAATCCCCATTCATAAATTGTATACCCCCCTCCCACAAGTGTTGTAATAGCGTAATAACTTTAAAATTTCGCAATTTATCGCTTTTACATAATATGCTAGTAATTAGGGTTTGTATGGAAAGAATAAAATCAATCGAGTAGAAAACCCTAATTCAAGACAAAATCAAACATGAAAATAACACACTTGCACACAAGCACCCCTAGGGTTATTCCACTTGGTTTCCTTATATAAAATGGCCATGTTATGCATGTGAGGTATCTTAGCAAAAAAAAAACACAAACAAATACAAGATCATAGTCCCTCGACGACGCTATTCAAAGTTTCCTTACAAATGATCTTAGTCCCTCAAAAAGAACGCTAAGATACCTTGCAACATTGCTAATCATGGCTATACGATGACCCACACCCGTCCCGTTTACATCCAAAGATAGGGTTGCTTACCAAATCAATGGTAAGACAACAATGTCAAAGGAAGAGAAAATGAACAAGAAATACATTTGAGTAGGTAGATTGATCCTAATTACTTGCTCCCTTTCAAATAAACATCCTTGCTACTTTTAAAACAAACACCTCCACATTTCAAAACATCTTGCAAAATTGAAAATATTTTTAAAAGATCAACATCTTTATATACATTATTACGAACGCAGATCATTACAAAGATTGCCTAAACTATGGCCTCTTTTACAAAACACTTTCAAAAAACCACACAAAGCACAATTTCAAACAAAAGCAAGTGATCTAGCAAGTAACTAAGAGCCCATGGAAAACCATGGATGAAAAGGGTGTTAATACCTTCCCTTTTCATAATCTACCTCCTGAACTCAAGAAACAATCTCAAAGGTCTTTCCTGTACTTTTTCACCTTTCCTTTTGGATAAAAGAAAAGTCGGTGGCGACTCTTGATAATCACAACATTTGCGATCAAACGCAAAACCCTCAAGTCAGTTCTCCCACCATATCACAGAACTGACGACTCTGCTGTGGAATATTCTAAAAGTGGGGTTACCTTAGGGTTTAGATCATATTTACTTGCTTTCATTGTTTGACTTGTTTGCTTTACATTATGATTCTTTGTTTGGGTTTGAATCCTCCACCCGGATTTGGGATACCTTACAGGTAAGTAGAAATACGTTGTGGAAACTGTGCAGGGTATACCGACATGGTCTAAGCAATAGCTACGTTAGTGCGGCATATTTGTGGGTACCAGTAGCCCTTGAGTTAATCAAGGAGAATACGGGGCCGCTGAGTGATGTCATGAAGCACTAATGAACTTTTAGAACATTTACTTGACCAACTTGGCCTTTAGGACGTAGTGAGATGACCGGCTTTGGTGCAGTCCGAAGTTGGTAGATACTCGATACTACACTCATTGAGGTTTGGTTTTTTGGGATATTTCAGTCGCCATTAAAGAGGCTTGTGCTGAAACAATAACCAAGGAAACAAACCGGTGATACTGAGCTCCTTAGAACCCAGTTACTATTACTAGGACAGGTTTGAGCCAACTAAACTTTAAAAGGGTACTTACCTATAAAACTCCATGCAAGCCTAAAACTAAGGATTTGTTTTCTTTGTTTGTATATACATACATGTACATAACATCATAAACATCATAAACATCATACACATCCACTAACCATTTCAAAGATTTTTGGGATTCATCTTTGTTCTTGTTTTGTAGGATATGGATTCACTTCGCAGGAAAACTATTCAAGTTAATGTTGTAAGGATCCCTCCACAACTTAAGGAGCTAGCTTCAAGGATTCCTGAAAAATCTCCATTTACCGAGAGACATGGTCGCCTACTCAACTTAGTCACCTCTAACACAGATGAGGCCATGATGAAGGTGCTCTTTCAATTCTTTGATCCTTTACACCATTGCATCACATTTCTCGACTATCAACTTGTGCCCACTTTGGAAGAATTATCCTAACTCTTGAGGATTCCAATTCTCAATAAACTACCTTTCAACGGTACGGAAAGAGACCCAAAGCCAGATGAGATTGCTCAAGATCTACACTTGCACTCATCTGATGTCACAACTCATTGGGAAACAAGGAGTAGTGTCAAGGGATTCCTAGCAAAGTTCTTATTTGAAAAGGACCAAAGCTGTTGGAATTCCTTGGATCTACAAGCCTTTGATGAAATTGTGGCTCTCCTCATCTATGGGATGGTTTTGTTTCCAAATCCTGACCAACTCATAGATGTGAACGCCGTCAAAATCTTCATATCACGTAACCCGGTGCCTACATTACTAGGAGACATCCTACATTCTTTTCACACTCGCACAATGAGGAAAAGAGGTGTCCTCATGTGTTGCACTCCTCTCTTGGCAAGATGGTTTATTTCTCATCTTCCCCAATCTGTATTAAATAATGAGCAAGGTTCAAGGTGGTCACAAAGGTTGATGATGCTCAAACATTCAGACATTCATTGGTGCACCCGATCCAAAGAGAATGTTATCATTGTCGATCGTTGTGGAGAATTCCTTAATGTCCCTTTACTTGGAATTAGGGGAGGAATCACCTACAACCCATGTTTAGCCTTAAGGCAGTTTGGTTATGCCCGAAGGGATGGCCCGCATGAGATGTTGATTCAAGGTTTGGTATTTGACTATGACAACGACGATCAAGGTCTCCGCCAGGGATTTATCCGAGCTTGGAGGATGTTAAACAAGGTGGATAACAAGATTTTAGGGCACAAGAATTCCATCCCTCTTAAGCCTTACCTCAAATGGGTATGAACTCGTGCTTAGAGTCTTATGATGCCTTACCCCCCCATCCTCTCGGTAATCATTAAGCCTGTCATGGAGGGAGATGTGCCATACACTATCCTACATCCAGACATGCCCACATCTCTTTAAGACTTACAAAGGTATTGGATACAACTCAAAGGAGAGCGAGATACTTTCGAATCCAAATTCTACGCAAGCAAGAAGAAGGTTTTAGAACTCACTAGGCTACTTTATGAGAAGCAGACTCTGAATTCCTACATTACACCAAAGAGGATGCATACTACCTTTCTATCTTAGAGTTTTTGTATTATTTTTCCCAAGAGGCATTGGTGTACTCAAGCTTTAACTTATTAATATAATGTGTGTTTCCTTTTTGTCTAAAACAAATTTGAATCTTTGAAATCCTTGAAATCATTATATATGCATATACCATTCATCATAACATAAGCAGGTCTTTTGAAACAAGTCTCCTCATCTCTCTACTGTTTATTTCAGTAAGATGGATCTTGAGCAAACAGTGAAGGATCTCCAAGCTCAGAATACACAGTTTCAATAGTTGCTCTTGACCCTAGCCAAGGGACAAGAAGAGTTGAAGACTTTGCTGGCTGAAGAGAGGAAAAAGAAGACAAAGAAGGTAAACAGAGTCCTAAACATGGGAAGAAGATTTCATGAGCAAACAAGAAGGACCTTAAACTTTGCAACAACATCCGGTGAAAAAGATAATCAGGAGGGGAAAGGTAAAGAAACAGTTGTCCCGTCAGAATCGGAAGAGGAAGAGGAAGAAGAAGAGTACTCTGAAGAACAATACCCTCCAACTGATGACAAGTATAGACATCTCGAAGAGCGGTTGAGCGCGATGGAAATCCAAAAGGTGCCTGGCTTGGACTTTGAGGAATTGGGTTTAGTGTTGGGGACTGTGATCCCTCCGAAATTCAAAGCACCCGTGTTCGCCAAATATGATGGAGTTTCATGCCCTAAAATGCATCTCCGGTCATATGTGAGGAAAATCCAACCCCATACCGCTGATAAAGACTTATGCGTGCACTTCTTCCAAGACAGTCTGTCTGGAACTCAACTTGACTGGTTTTACCAACTAGAAAGAGCCAACATTCACAATTGGGAAGATCTTGCTGCATCCTTCTACAAATAATACCAATACAATGCTGATCTTGCGCCTACCCGTACTCAACTCCAGAGTATGGCCATGGTTTCCAATGAAGGTTTCAAGGACTATGCGCAAAAATGGAGAGACTTGGATGGAAGAGTTCACCCCCTCTATCTGAGAGGGAATTGGTAGACATGTTCTTGAGCACATTGTCTGGTCCCTTCTTCAATCATTTAATTGGAAGTTCATCTGCAGGCTTTACTGAACTAATATTGACCGGAGAAAGGGTAGAAGTCGGTATAAAGACTGGAAAGATTCAGAAAGATACATCTTCTTCTACAGCTGTATGGAAGCCTTTCATCAGACAGAAATAGGTGGTTGCTGTATATCCACAAAGAAACCAAGATAGAGTCGAACGCCGACCAATGGTGGGGGCTGTTATGATTCCTAAGCCTGCATTTGATCAGCAAAGAAATAATCAATCGAGGATGGAAAGACCAGTCAGGCAGTTCACTAGAATTAACATGACCCCATCTCAAGTATTATTGCATCTACTAAAATCCAATTTGGTGACCTTGAAAGAAGCTCCAAAAAACCCCAACACAACATCTCCTCACTATCATCCCAATGCCCGTTGCGCATATCACTCTAAAAGTCACAACCATGAGACTAATAACTGTTGGGCCCTAAAGAACAAAATACAAGACCTCATTGAAGCAAAAGATATTGAATTCGATGCGCCAGAGAAGCGAAATGTCATTTCTTCCCCTATGCCCAGACATGGCCATAATACCAATGCCATTGAAGAAGGATTGTTTGTTACTTCAGTTGATGAACTTATGACCCCACTTCTGACTATTAAAATAAACTTGTTGAATGCTGGTGTGTTTATGGAATGTGATGAAGTTTTCCATTTCTGTTTATCCTCACCAACCAACTGTCCTTTGTTGAAATCAGGCGTTCAGTGCCTAATAGATAACAAAGAGATTTTATTCGAGAAGACTTTTGTTCCACTTTTTCCTTTTTAAGATGTTTCTATCATTACCATTTTCGCCAATTCTTCCAGGGTCTCCACCAAAAGACCCGTTAGAATTACATCAGTTCCGAAAGCAACTCCTTTAATAATCATAATGCCTGGACCAGTCCCATATTCATCAGACAAGACCGTACCATGGAATTATGGAGGGGATGTATACTACCATGGTATTAAGCAGGATTGGCCAGCCACCGAAGATTCAAATCCCGAGAAAGTGAATTCCGACGTCAGTAATATTGCAGGGACTAGTAAGATTACTTGAAGTGATAAGATCTTCTCTCCAGAAATTGCTCCCCCAAAGGCCGTTTTTGGACCTGTAATCATCCTTGTGGCTGCTCCAAAGGTTACTCCCACACCCATAATCATCTCTGCAAGTACTCCTATTGACAAAGCCGTTACAATTCCTACTAACACTCATGCTTCCGAGTTAACCGAGACTCGAGGAAAAAATATTCTGATTGAGCCTATTCGGATGAAGGCTCAGTCATTGACTATCCCTGAGACCTCCAAGAAAGAAATGGAGGAAATTCTGAAAATCATAAAGAGAAGCGACTACGATGTAGTTGAACAACTGGGGTAAACTCCCTCTAAAATCTCCATGCTGGCATTACTACAATGTTCCGAGGCGCATGCAAAAGCCTTGGTAAAGTTCTTAAAAACCGCCCATGTACCTCAAGAGACATCTGTCGATCAATTTCAAGGCTGCATAGCCAGCTTAACAGCAGATAATGGCCTAGATTTTTCGGATGCTGATCTAATGCCGAGGGGAAGGAAGCATAAGGAGGCATTGCATGTCTCAGTTGAATATAGGGGCACAACCTTGGCTCATTTTTTGGTGGACAATGGCTCATCTCTGAATGTATTACCCAAAAAACCTCTTGATAGACTTGACTGCGAGGGACTGACATTGAAGCCAAGCGATATAATAGTAAGGGCTTTTGACGGCTCGAAAAGGATGGTGCATGGGGAAGTGGATATCCCTATAAAGGTTGGAACCCAAACTTTCAATTCAACTTTTTATGTTATGGATATCTTCCCTTCATACTTCTACTTACTAGGCCGACCATGGATCCACAATGCTGGCGCTGTTACTTCTACGTTGCACCAAATGCTGAAGTATCCAATTCAAGGGAAGATTATCACCATTCATGGAGAGGAAGAATACATGATTAGCCATCTCAATTCCTTCAGATATATGGAATTAGATGGTGAATTTATTGAAACTCCATTTCAACACTTTGAAGAAGTCCCCCAAGATTTGGGAGTGACCAAGGTTGTGTCTCAGGTTCCCAAGATTACAAGGCCTCCACTTCGGATGTCATCGCTGAAGGATGCCAAAGTAGTGGTAGAAGAAGGAGGGTGCACTATCTGGGGATAACTCCCAGATATCCCATATAAGTCAGTCAAATTTGGCCTAGGCTTCACTTCAAATGCTTAAAAGGTTGTACGTCGTGCCCGTGCAGAACGACCACCCTTGAAGATCAGCAATCATGAAGTCAACGCGGTAGAAGATGGTGAAGATAGTTGCAACCTGGAGGATTAGATCTTCCCAACTATAAATGGAGGGCTCAGCAATTGGGCGGCTAGAGACTTTGTCCCGATCACTTTTATCCCACAGTAATTTGTCTTTACATTTTGTTGGATCTGTAATATTGAAACAATTCGCACTCTTAAAACCTTGTGTCTTACCCAAGGTACAATGGTCCATTTGTAAGGGTTATTATCTCATTTTCATATGACATCAATGAATCATGGACGTTTTCACATACAAAATTTTGTGCTCATTGTTTTTTTTGCATTTTATTTTCTTTCAAAGATAGCTATACCCTTACACACACCCACACTCACAATGCAGGTATACATCCATTCGGGATCCCATGGGTAACGATATTGCTATGGCCTTTTGTGACTCTGAGAATCTAATCTACCAAGCTGAAGACGAAGGTGAAGAAGATTGTGAAGTACCAGGGGAACTTTCCAGACTGTTACAACAAGAAGAGAGAACCATTCAGTCTCACGAGGAACCCATGGATACAATCAACCTAGGTACTAAAGAAGACAAAAAAGAGGTCAAGGTGGGTGCAAATCTGGAACCCAGAATCAAGGAGCGTCTGATTCAGTTGTTACATAATTATGTTAAAGTCTTTGACTGGTCATTTGAAGACATTCTTGGACTTGATGCAGACATTATGGTACATCGTTTGCCTACAAGAGAAGATTTTCCGCCAGTAAAGCAAAAGGTTCGCCGCATGAGGCCTGATATGTCAGAAAAGATTAAAGCAGATGTCATGAAGCAATTCAATGCTGGATTTTTGGCTTTCACCTCTTACCCCGAATGGGTTGCCAATATTGTTCCCATGCCCAAAAAAGACGGAAAAGTACGAATGTGTGTGGACTACAGAGATTTGAATAGGGCGAGCCCTAAGGATGATTTTCCACTCCCCCATATTGATATCCTAGTTGACAATATGGCACAACACAAAGTGTTTTTCTTTATGGACGGGTTCTCGGGTTACAACCAAATCAAAATGGCGCTTGAGGACATGGAGAAAACAATGTTTGTCACGCAGTGGGGCACTTTCTGCTATAAGGTGATGCCATTCAGACTAAAGAACGTTGGGGAAACCTATCAGCGTGCCATGGTAGCTCTATTTCACGACATGATACATCACGAAATAGAGGTCTATGTGGACGACATGATAGGCAGATCTCAGACAGAAGAAGAGCATCTTTATCACTTACGAAAACTGTTCGAAAGACTAAAGAAGTACAAGCTGAGGTTGAATCCTAACAAATGCACATTTGGGGTACAATCTGGTAAACTCTTAGGCTTTGTCGTCAGTAACAAAGGTATCGAGGTTGATCCTACCAAAGTTAAATCAATACAAGAGATGCCTGCTCCTCGCACTGAGAAGGAAGTCATAGGATTCTTGTGACGTTTGAATTACATTGCCAGATTCATCTCTCACCTGACAGCTACTTGTGAACCAATCTTCAAATTGTTGAAGAAAGATCAAGTAGTCAAATGGAATGACGAGTGCCAAGTTTCTTTTGACAAAATCAAAGAATAACTGCAAGAGCCTCCTGTGTTAATGCCACCAGTGCAGGGAAGACCATTGATCATGTATCTAACTGTTTTAGAAAACTAAATGGGGTGTGTATTGGGGTAGCATGACGAGTCTAGCCGAAAAGAGCACGTAATTTATTACCTAAGCAAAAAGTTTACCGACTGTGAAACTAGATATTCACTGCTCGAGAAAACTTGATGCGCTCTGGCATGGGTTGCTCGCCGGCTAAGATAGTATATGGTGACCCATACTACTTTGTTGATATCTAAAATGGATCCGATAAAATACATCTTCGAGAAACCTGCTCTTTCTGGGAGGATAGCAAGATGGCAGATGATTCTGACGGAATATGACATACAATATACTACCCAGAAAATAATAAAGGACAGTGTATTAGTCGATCACCTTGCTCACCAAGCTGTAGAAGACTACCAGTCCATGAAATTCGAATTTTCGGATGAAGACATCATGACATTAGACAATTGTGAAGAATTCAGGCCATATGACGGACCTGAACAAGGATCCCGATGGACCCTGTTCTTTGATGGAGCATCCAATGCACTTGGCAATGGTATCAGTGTTGTACTCATATCTCCTGAAGGGTGCCATACTCCCTTTACCACAAGACTATGCTTCAATTGTACAAACAACATGGAAGAATACAAAGGGTGCATCTTTGGTCTCAGAGCTGCCATAGACTTGGGGATCAAATCCTTGGATGTATTCAGAGATTCGGCTTTGGACATCAGTCAGATCAAATGGTAATGGGACACCAAACACACTAACCTTATCCCTTACAAAGAACATGTTTTGACATTGCTACCACATTTTGAGAAGATTACCTTCGAGCATTTCCCGCGAGAAGAAAATCAGCTAGCAGACGCTCTAGCCACAATGTCATCTATGTTTAAACTTAATTGGGATAACGAGGCTCCCTAGATCACCAATGAACGAATGGATGAACCAGCACACTATCACGAGATTAATACTGAAGAAGTAGTGGACCAGCCTTGGTTTCACGAAGTCAAGAGGTATCTTGAGGCTCAAGAATATCCAGAAGGAGCTTCAGTCAATGATAAAAAGTTCTTAAGGAGATTCTCTGCTAAATTCTTCCTTAGTAATGGCATCTTATACAAATGCAATCATGACTCTGTGTTACTTCGGTGCATAGATAAGGTTGAAGCTGAAAGGATCATGGCTGAATTGCATGAAGGCGCCTTTGGCACCTATTCCAGTGGGCATACGTTGGCAAAGAAAATCCTACGGGCAGGCTATTACTGGTCTACCATGGAAGCATATTGTTATCAACACTCTCGAACCTGCCATAAGTGTCAGATTTATGCTGACAAGGTGCATGTACCCACGGTTCCTCTGAATGTCTTGAAGGCTCCTTGGCCCTTTGCTGTGTGGGTAATTGATATGATTGGGGAAATCAAGCCGACGACCTCCAATGGACACCGCTTCATCTTAGTGGCCATTGATTATTTTACAAAGTGGGTGGAGGCAGCTTCCTTCGCTTCCGTTACCAAGATCGTTGTTGCCCGTTTCATTAAACAAAATCTTATTTGCCGGTACAGTATCCTGGAAAGGATTATCCCTGACATCGGTACAAATCTCAACAACACTATGATCACCGCCTTGTGCGAGTAATTCAAGATTCAACATCACAATTCTTCTCCTTACCGTCCGAAGATGAATAGTGCTGTCGAAGCTGCAAATAAGAACATTAAAAAGATCATACAGAAAATGATAGTCACATACAAAGACTGGCATGGGATGCTACCATTCGCTCTCCACTGGTATCGTACCACAACTCTCACATCGACCGGGGAAACACCCTATTCTCTGGTTTACGGCATGGAGGATGTCTTGCCTATTGAGGTCCAGATCCCCTCTCTCAGGATTATGAAGAATGCAGGGTTGAACGAAGACGATTGGATCCAGACTCGACTTGATCAACATAACTTGATTGATGAAAAGAGACTTATTACTGTTTGCCATGGTCAAATGTATCAAAAACAGATGATTAAGGCTTTCAATAAGAAAGTTAGACGCCAAGTGTATCATGTTGGGGATCTAGTGATCAAACGCATCATATTGCCACAAGGTGATCCCAGGTGCAAATGGACTCCTACCTATGAAGGACCATTTGTAATCAAAAACATATTCTCTGGTGGGACAATGATCTTGACCACCATGGATGGTGATGACCTGCCGCATCCTGCGAACGCAGACATAGTCAAAAGATACTACGCATAAGAGACCCGCTAGGTTGACATACCTAAGAAAAACAAGGGCATCCCGACGAACCAAAAGGTTCAGGCAAAAATTAGGGATAAAACAAAAAAAATCTGCACACCCGGTAAGTCGAAAACCCGAAAGGGTGACTTGGGCAAAAAAGGGTTTCCCGGTGGACTGAAAACCCGAAAGGGAGGTCAAGGAAAAAGTTAGGGAATTAAAGCTTATGACTATATCACGTTGGATCACTTTACAGACAACCTTTGCCTTCCACTGACAAACTCAAAGGTTCTTATCAATTCAATCATCTTCGGGAAAGGAAACAAATAGACAAGATGCTTAGAGATAAGAAGGCTATAGTAGAATGGAAACCCCATGGATTATTACACATAGCTATCTTTTCTTTGTATTAAAATTTTCATTTTTTATGAGAACATTCTCTTACTAGAATGTTTGTCTCATTATACAAAAATACTTACTCAAAGTCAATACAAGATATCCCTTTGAAAGTGCAAAAACTATTTGTTTTTTCTTTACGCTTGTGTTTTGTTTACAAAAATGTCCAATGATTCATTTTTAAACATATGCATTTGAACATAATTATTGTTTACAAATAAAAAAAATGAAAAAAGGTAATTACTGATAGGTCAAAGGGATAGGGAAATACCTCTAGGCTATTCCATAAGAAATCCCCCACAGTATGTCGTTTAATCCCCAGCGGAACAAAGCTTCCATTTATCAATCCCTGGTAAAAGTCATCCAATTTCTCCAAACAGATTTTTAAAGCAGTACATGGCATTTCCCTTACAACAAAGTTTATTTCTCTAAGCAGGAATTCATCAACACTTCAACTTCAAGACATGAAGACTTACATATCCTAAGCAGCAGTCAGGGATTTATTTTCCCCAATCCAATAGCAGTGCATTAAATTAGCTCACATACGCATACATTGCATCCATATATCATAAACATTGATACAACGAATGCATTATATCATACATTTCATGCAACATGAATTTGAATTTTAGCTAACATTTTACCCTTTTCAGGATAAGATTAACAACTACCATTAACAATGTTCAAAACTTTCAGATATAGTACAGATACGCTCTAGACACGGATGCCATTCTGATACTCATTCAAAGTCAAATTTCAAATACAGTTCAGATACGCTCCACACACGGATTCCGTTCTGATACTCATTCAGAGTCAATTTTTAGATACAGTTCAGATACGCTCTAGACACGAATTCCACTCTGATACTCATTCAGAGTCAACTTTCAGATACAGTTCAAATACGCTTCAGACACGGATGTCATTCTAATACTCATTCAGAGTCAACTTTCAGATACAGTTCAGATACGCTCTAGACACAGATGTCATTATGATACTCATTCAGATTCAAATTTCAGATACAGTTCAGATACGCTCCAGACACGGATGCCATTCTGATACTCATTCAGATTCAACTTTCAGATACAGTTCAGATATGCTCCAGACACTGACCCCATTTTGATACTCATTCAGATTCAACTTTCAGATACCATACAGATACACTCCAGGCACGGGTGCCATTCTGATAATCATTCAAAATCAGCTCCCAGATACAGTTCAGATACGCTCCAGACACGGATGCCATTCTGATACTCATTCTTTCAGCTTACAAATTACAAATTAGCAATCACTTTGGATGTCATCTACAAGCCCATCTCCAACAAATTTCTATCACTTCTCCAAATGGCATCTTTAAGCCTATTCCCTCAACCTTCACATCGTCGAGTGCAAATTTCTGGGCACTCTAGTGTCCAATCATCTTCCACCTTCGAGTCACAAATGGCAAAACACGCCAATCTAACTCTTCAGGTTTAAGAAGATTGAACAGGGGAAACTGTTGTACCCCAAAATTTTCCCTCTCACTTATCAAGAATTTTCTCACAAGATCTCCTTGGGCTCAAGACCGCATTAGGGTTTGATCAGCTCAAGACACCTCTTTGTGCACTGATGACCAAAATTAGGGTTTGAGTTTGCACAAGGATTTTTGGACTATCAATGCTTCATATGACTTTCAAGGATCATTATGGACCACCAAGATTACTCATGTCAAGTCTCAAGCCTTGGATCACACTTTTGATCATTCAATTGAATAGTTGACCTAAAAATCAGTTGTATTGGGGGAAAAGTCAACCATAGCCAATTTATAGTCAAAATTCATAATTTTTGATCCACATCAACATTTTAGACCCATATGTATCATTTGGTCAAGTTTGGATAACAATTCCTCAAGAAATTTGATCAAATCTCTAAAAGGGCAAAATGGTCAAAATTAGGGTTTTGACTGAGAATGGACAGTTTCTGATTTTTGACCTAGCAAATGATCAATTGGTTTAAGGCATGATCTCAAGAGTCTAATTGCATCATTTTGACCTAGTTACATGATTCAAAACATTGCAAATCCATTTGATTGACAGATGAATTTTGCAATCAACTGATCAAAAGTCAACTCTATACTGAAAAGTCAAACTTTGACTTTTTGGTCAAATTCAAATGCCAAAGATCATAATTCATCAAAACATGTCAAAATAGGAAAATTATTCATCAATAAATCAAGAAATCAAGATTTCAATTTGAAAAGTCAAAATTTCTAAACTTAGAAATTTTTCTAAGTGTCAAAATTTTCTTATTTTTTCATAACTTTAAGCCAAATTTTCACCATAATGCAAGATGATTCAAAGGAAACTTCCAACATGAAAGTTGTCTATATCCATGAAATCTACAACTTTTATTCACACAACTTCTCCTATAAATGCTTGGATCTCAAGTTATAATTTTGTGAATACATGCTCATGAAGTAAAAATGACAGTGAAATTTTGCCCTAGTTAGGCAGATTTTTGACCTAACTTCATGGAAATTTTTCACATAGTTCCAAGGGGAATATTCAAAAGCAATTCAAAGATGAGTTAAAGAGCATATTGCAAGCTTTCCAAAATGTCCAAGAACTCCTTGATGAACACAAATGCAAATCAATGTTAGGCTGCATAATCTTTGCTTTGCAGGCCTCAAACTTGTTTGTCACTCCATAATTAATGGATTGCACAAACTTTTGAGCTATAATCCAAGTTATTTAAGCTTTATCCAATTCACATTGCCCTTTTGGGAATAAATCTAACAATACCATTCTTGTAAAGCAAGCTTTTTGCATATAGTCCACTCTTGAGCCTCTAACTTGTTCCCTCTGATCACACTTCATCTACAAATTCAGAAGCAAGTCTGTTTAGAGCTTAATCACTCTATCTTAGCAATTACACAAGCATTAAGACTTGTTTTCTCAAAAAATCACATGTTTAGCTTAAGGATGCAAATTCAAATTCTGAGTTGTTACAAGCCTCAAAACCTCTTGCCTATAAATACATACACTATTTGCAAGATGAGAGACGAGCTGAAAGACCCTGAAACTTACTCAAACACCATCTAGCCAGAAATTGTCCCAAAATACCATTGTTGTGCAAGTTCTGAATTTACATACCAAACTGACATTTCCCTCGTGTGTTTCTTGGCCTTTTAGTTTCTAAATCTTCCCTGCATCAAGAGTAACTCATCCTTGTACCTGTTTCATTTCTGTAACACCATTTTCCCTGTCTTCCATAACCAAAAACAGAGCATCACATTTGGACTTCTCCAGACCATTCCATCCATCCTCAGCTCAAGCTAGCCATTGCATTAGCTTCCTAGAGGTCCAAGGAAGCTAACCTGATCATCAGCACTGCCTGAAACAAGCTCATTTGCATTTCACGATTTCCAGATTTGAGGTATTTTTCTTGAACTTCTATCTCATTACTTAGGCATTGTTAGGCTTGTATTTGTGAAGATAAAATGTAGACCTCATTGCCACGAAGCTGTACATATCTATAGTTTACATTTATATGGCCTGAGCTTAGAGAATTTTAGAGTTGAAGTTTCTGAAATTTTTAGGGTTTAAATTAGGGCCAGAGAAATTCTCATTTATCTTTAACTTTTAGCCTTAGTTTTTTACATGGTTAGATTCGTGAGAAAAAATGCAATAACTTTCATTTTGTCATCTTCCATTTTTGTTGAGAAATGAAGAAGTTACAGGTACACCGGCTGGATGTTGAAGATGAAGTTATCAGGACTTGATTTTCCTTACATATTTATTGTTTTGTTCATATAAACAGATGTATAGCAACCCCAGTGGTAAAGCGTGCACATGTTCACCCTATGCTCCTGGGTTCAAGCCCCAGCGTGACCATTTTTACTTTTTTCATATTTTTGACATTTTTTTGTGATTTTGTTTGCAGGCACTGGGCCCTTTGGGTCTGGCTTTCTTTTTTTTTTGTTTTTTTTACTGACTAACCCCCTGTTTACTTGTGACACCTCCCTGGCCCATTTTATTTTTTTTTATTTATTTCTTTTTCTTTTAAATATATTTTCTAAAAATACCAAAAAATCCATAAAAAGTATAAAAATAATAGATTTATATTTTGACATAATTTAAATATTTTTCCACATAAAAAATTATTTTTATTCATTATACTTTATTTATCTCTATTAGTTATCTTGTAAATTAAATTAAAACTAGGTCATTATTTATTTCTTTATACTTATTTAAATACATTTATTTTAATATAAGAAAAGGCCAAAAATATCTCACAACACCATATATATTATTTTTATGACAAAATTACAAAAATGCTTTTTTTTCTTTAAACTCATTTCCCTTTAATCAACTAAATAGAATTAGGGTTTTGTCTAAAAAAATATATCTTCTTAATTAAATTCTTTTCTTATTTAATTTAAATTAATTTTGATTTAATTATCTTTCTCTAATTAGGTTTAGGTTAAAACCTTTTTCATATAAAAATCCAAACACAAAACAAAAATCATTTCTTTCAATTTGCATTTGTACTTTATATATTTCTTCAATTATTTGTACAATATTCAATTTGGTTGTAATAGATTAATTAGATTTATATTATTGCAATCCCCATTCATAAATTATATACCCCCTCCCACAAGTGTTGTATAGCGTAGTAACTTTAAAATTTCGCAATTTATCGCTTTTACATAATATGCTAGTAATTAGGGTTTGTATGGAAAGAATAAAATCAATCGAGTAGAAAACCCTAATTCAAGACAAAATCAAGCATGAAAATAACACACTTGCACACAAGCACCCCTAGGGTTATTCCACTTGGTTGCCTTATATAAAATGGCCATTTTATGCATGTGAGGTATCTTAGCAAAAAAAAAACAAATACAAAGATCATAGTCCCTCGATGACGCTATTCAAAGTTACCTTACAAATGATCTTAGTCCCTCAAAAAGAACGCTAAGATACCTTGCAACATTGCTAATCATGTCTATACAATGACCCACACCCGTCCCGTTTACATCCAAAGATAGGGTTTCTTACCAAATCAATGGTAAGACAACAATGTCAAAGGAAGAGAAAATGAACAAGAAAGATATTTGAGTAGGTAGATTGCTCCTAATTACTTGCTCCCTTTCAAACAAACATCCTCGCTACTTTCAAAACAAACACCTACACATTTCAAAACATCTTACTAAATTGAAAACATTTTCAAAAGATCAACATCTTTGTATACATTCATACGAACGAGAATCATTACAAAGATTGCCTAAACAATGGCCTGTTTTACAAAACACTTTCAAAAAACCACACAAAGCATAATTTCAAATAAAAACAAGTGATCTAGCAAGTAACTAAGAGCCTATGGAAAACCATGGATGAAAAGGGTGCTAATACCTTCCCTTTTCAAAATCTACCCCCCGAACTCAAGAAACAATCTCAAAGGTCTTTCTTATGCTTTTTCACCTTTCCTTTTGGATAAAAGAAAAGTCGGCGGCGACTCTTTCTAACCGCAACATTTGCGATCAAACGTAAAACCCTCAAGTCAGTTCTCCCACCGTATCACAACATGATTTTTAAGCCCTTTTTGAATTACTCTTGCAACTTCTGACTGAAACTATGTGAAAATTGTCCTAAAAGTTCTAACCAAGTCCTGTTTTGGAAAGGTCCAGAATTTGCTGAGAGCTTCAGTTTCATGGACGTGATTTTGAAGATGTATAACTTGAAATGCCAACATTTCTAGAAGAATTTTTGTTCTGCAATATTTTTGGTCTTATTGAGATGTAAAACTCTTGTGTTAGAAATTCTTTCAGAATCAGCTTGCATCATGGTGATAATCTGATCATAAATTCTGAACTTGTCACATTTCTTACACACTTAGAAAAATTCTAAGTATTTTAGAATTTTGACTTTTTGAATTTCTTGATGAAACAAAATTCATATTTCAAAATGTCTTGATTAAATATTATTCTTGAAACTTGATTTTGATCAAAAGTCAAAGTTTTACTTTTCAGTGTGCAAATGACCATTTTGCCCTTGTGCCAATTCCAAGCCTAAATTGATGTATCAGTGTTGCAAACTTGATGCCATAGAAGATCTTGTGAGAGAATCCTTGAGAAATGAGAGGGAAAATTTTGGGGTACAACAGATTTGCAGCAAGCATCTTTGAATATTTCATCTTTTCATTTTGACCCCATAGGGCCAACCTTCGACCAGATTCCTCTTCAGACATCAATATTTGTTTCCAATCAAAGTGCCCTTCAAATGGGTCCTTTTTGTATCCTTTAAAGGGGCCAAATGTATGCTCCTTGAATGGGCCACCAAAATATGTCCTTAGAATGGGACATCTAGGTATGGCTCTCATGTCCTTCAAATGGGCCACCATAGTGTAGAAACTACGCGTGTCGAAACAAAACTTTCCAAGGGAGATACTGCCCAGTCAAAACTAGTGTGAAACTAGTCAATGCTTTATGGGTACTAGAATGAAGATAGCCATTGCTTTGTGAATCAAAGCCAACATTTCAGGGGGCCAATGCTAAATCTAAGGATGTATTTAGGAGACTAAATGCCCAATTGAATCTTGCATCCAGGTACCCATTGCATTGTGAATCAAGCAAACATGTAAGGCCAATGGTGTAATCGAAGGACGTATGCAGGTAACCTAAATGCCAAAACGAGGCTTGCATGCAGAAAGTCCCTACTTGGTGAATCGAAGGGAACCTTCAAAAGGTCATTTCCTTCTGAATCGAAGGAAGCTTAGACGCCCAATCAAAGGATTAATCAAGCTTGTTCGAAAGAAGCCTAGCTGAACAATCGAAGCTAGATTGAATCGAAGGAAACTTGCTTTTCTTCAAAAAAATCATTTTATCTGCTTTTCCCTTTTTGTCTTCTTTATACTCGCGCAAGCTTGAGCTTTTAAAAATACTTGAGAAAAGAGAGGGAAAATTTTGGGGTACAACAATAAGATATCAGCTCCATGATTTCTTTGCATTCCAGAGCACCAACTCCCAATTTTCTTTTCAGGGCAATTCTTCTTTGAAACACATACTTCCACTTTTCAGCATTCCCAACAGAATGGAAGAAAATGTTGTCAAGGGGAGCATCAGGAACCCTAACAGAAATCTTCTTGCTTGTAGACTTTTTGATAAGAGAGATGTCCTGGACATCTTGCTCGACATCATAATCTGAGTCAGCTTCTTCAACAACCACAACTTTCTTTTTACTTTTATATCTTTTTATAGCATCATCATCATCATCACCATCAATGGAGCTATCAGGTCTAGCTTTTCTTTTGCTAGAGGGAGGAACCATGTTTCTTCCTGGCTTTGTGGGTC
The DNA here is from genome assembly GCA_948472305.1 of Vicia faba. Classification (NCBI taxonomy): domain Eukaryota; kingdom Viridiplantae; phylum Streptophyta; class Magnoliopsida; order Fabales; family Fabaceae; genus Vicia; species Vicia faba. The sequence goes on along the minus strand of OX451736.1, from coordinate 979,445,529 downwards.
CATACATGATTTTATTCTTGGTTGTCTTGGCAGGGGGTGTGACACTTGCATCCTTCAATTTCCTGGATTTGAGCCTTCTTGCAATACCAGACACCACATTAGTAATGAGCCCGTTGTCAGATAGCTCATCTACATTAACTAAATTTTTAGAATTTTGACCTTCTTCATCCTTGGAGGTAGCAACATCTTCCTTATTATGAGAGTTCTCTTCAACATCTTGTTCAATATTTTCTTCTTCCACTTCCTTTAGATTAGAGATATCAAGCTTCTCAAGTTTGCTTTCAGCAGCATCTTTCTTGAAGGTGGATGATTCAGCATCAACACTTTTTGGGTTACTTCCTTTGTCAGCCGGAGGAGGCATGCGAGAAAGAGGAGTAGGAATCCCAGGAATAACAAATCCTTAATTTAATACTCTGTCTACTAGCCTTCTGATGCTTCTATCAACATCAATAATCTCTTCTTCTGTCCTACTTTCAGTAGCAGCAGAAGAGTTACCTTTATCATCTTTGGATTTCTTTGCAGGCGATGATCTGGGTTTCTTGACCTTTTTCTCAAGAGGTGGGATGGTTGTTAGAGGAGTAGCATCAAGTACTCTGTCAAGGGAGATATTTTCAGGGAGGTTGACAGATTGTGAGGAAGATGATGTATGATGTTGAGACATCTTTGAAGATTTTTGAGCAAGGAGATGAAGAATGACAAGGGTTCTTTTTCTGTAGAGGAGAATGAATAGTTTGTGAAGGTAGAAAGATGGAATTTCATAGCGTGTGGGAAACACTATAAGGCAGTCTTGTAATGATTTCTTTCAAAATTTTATTTGTTGGAAACACAAATAAAATAATATCATTTTAATGATATTCCCACACACCCTTAATTGCTATAAACCTTCATATAGGCAAATCCCTAATTTTCTTCTTAAGTTCTCAAACTGATTAGCATCCAAGGCCTTAGTGAAGATGTCATCCATTTGTAATTCAATGGCTACATGTTCTAAGGCAACAATCTTTTCTTCATCAAGCTCTCTTATGAAGTGATAATGGATATCAATATGTTTGGTCCTGCTGTGTTGAATTAGATTCTTTGATATGTTTATGGAACTTAGATTGTCACGGAATAATGTCATGACATCTTGTTTGACATTGTATTCTATTAACATTTGTTTCAACCAAACCAATTAAGAACAACTGCTTCCTGCAACAATATACTCAGCCTCTGCAATGGACAGAGACACACAATTTTGCTTCTTACTGAACTAAGATATGAGATTATTTACCAGAAATAAGCATCCTCCTGATGTACTTTTTCTATCATCAGCACATCCTGCCCAATCATCACCACAATAACCAATTAAGGAAGAACTAGATCCATGAGAGTATTCATACCATAGTCACTTTTCACATTCATATATTTAAGAATTATCTTCACATGGTTTGCATGGATAAATTTAGGATCAGCTTGATATCTTGCACACACCCCTATAGCAAAGGCAATGTCAGGTCTGCTAGTTGTGAGATATAGAAGGCTGCCTATCATACTTCTGTAAAGACTTTGATCCACACTTACTCCTTTTTCATCTTTAGACAACTTCATATGTGTGGGAGCAGGAGTTCTTTTGTGGCTGACATTTTCCATCCCAAATTTCTTTACTATATTCTTGGCGTACTTGCTCTGAGATAAAAATATGGAATCTTCCATTTGTTTAACTTGCAGACCAAGAAAATAGGTTAATTCACCAACAAGGCTCATTTCATATTCTGACTGCATTTGCTTGACAAAATGTTGAACCATCGCATTTGACATCCCACCAAACACAATATCATCAACATAAATTTGTGCAATCATGATCTTCCCTTCTTCTTCCTTGACAAAAATGGTTTTGTCTATGCCATATTTCTTGTATCCATTCTCACCAAGAAATTTTGTCAACCTATCATACCAAGCTCTTGGAGATTGCTTTAATCCATATAGAGCTTTCTTCAGTTTGTAAACATGTTTAACGAAACTTGGATCAACAAATCCCTTTGGTTGTTCCACATTGTTGTACCCCAAAATTTGCCCTCCCATATTTCTCAAAACATTTCAAGAAAAATTCACAAGTCCAATCCGGCGCGTCATATTCAGGTATTCTTTCGCCAAGATATCTCTGATAACGTATTCTCAAATTCAGGTTCGGCTCAAGAGTCAATTCTTTAAAGAAGGTATCCGAATGTGAGTTTTCTCGAAGAAATATGGTGAAAAAGTGTGCTGAAAGTGCAGTTTTTACGCGCTAAAAAATTCATAACTTGAAGATCGTGACTCGTTTTGAACCCGTTCCGGTGGCCTAAATTCCGTCTTGACATTATCTACGTTTTCATCTCTCACGGCTGGAAGCCAATTTCGATCAGAAGGTCTTCAAAAATGTGGATTTATCAAGTATTTTCGTACAGAAAATTTGTGACAGAAGTTTATTTGCGTCATGTTCAGAAAATCATAACTTGGTCGATTTTCATCGTATCGAGCTGGTTCTGGCGCCAAAATTTCACAAATTGAGTTGGCTACATTTTCACAGAAGGTATTGAGTTTAAACGGTATTCAAAAGGCCTTCATTTTTTGTCTCAGAGTGCGTGACACGCTGAAAATCCTGAATGCTGAATATTATTTCATCTAGGCCGAAACTTCGAAAATTCATAACTCGGTCAATTTTTATCGGATTGGGCTCATATTTTTACACAAGGTCACTGACTCATAGATCTACAACTTTGCTTCAAAAGTTGAGACCGGATTATGATCCAATCAATACCAGTTTTTTATTGAAGAACGTGTCAGAGTCGACACTGGAGCTCAAAATAAGTTTGTCTGAGCTGAAACTTCAAAAATTCATAACTAATTCACCTTTTATCCGATTGAGCCGATATTCGGATAGGAGTTAGTTATCGATGTCGGCTACATTTTGTTTTCACATTTCAACTTCAAAAATTGCACTTAAGTCCCAGCGATTTAGCCTGGAAAGTGACGAACTCAAGTGAACATTGGAGGCCCAATTGCACATTCAAAGCCCATTTTCTTTACCCTAATTTCCATTATATAATCACCTTCTTTTCACACAAACCAGAGAGGAGGAAAAGAGAGAAAAAACCTTGCCACAACACTGTTAGAATATCAAATTCTTTCAAGAATCCTAAAACCTTGAAATCCTTATTACAAATCCCTCTCTCACTACAAACAAGCCATCACAGTTACAAACCAACACATCACTACTTCTTCAGTAAGGATAAGGCTGGCTTGATCTCCATGATCCAAAGGGCATAAAAGCATTCAGGTCACTAATTTTCTAGTAAGGGTAAGATTGATCTGATCTCCATGATCAAAAGGGTATAATCATTCATACATGTCATATTGTGCCTAAACATTAAATTTCTTCATATATTGCCTTTATTTGCATTTTATGATTTTATTTAATGTGTTCATGAGAGTCAACACTGCAGATTTAGACAGGATCCCATGCAGGTTCATTAAGGAACGTTGAGACCAAAACACAAATGGCCAAAAGCCAAAAGCCAAATGGCCAAAGTAGAACAACTTATGCATGACACCAATACATGGCGAGACAAACATCCTGAGAAGATTAAGGAACGTTGAGGCCAGAACACAAATGGCAATGAAACCCAATCCAATGGCCAAAGAATGCAGACCACGGTACTCAGGAGTCAATGAACATGCACGTGATGCCAGAAAGTCAAACAAGGCTTTTTGTCTAATGGGCCAGAATACTTCAAAAAAACCTCCCCTTGGGCCTGAAACCCTCCTTGGTTTGCATCCTTTTTAATTTTATTTTCTTTTCTTTTCTAATTCTTTTTTTAATTGTTTTAATTATTTTTTTTTTCACCATAAAATAATTTTCTATAATAAAAACAGAAAAATCAAAAATACAAATATATTTAATTATTATTAATTTCATCACTAACCTATTTTTTGTAAATAAACTCTAACAATTAACTTAGTTTAATTTAGGTTTTTAAACTTTAATCTTTTACTTAATAAGTAAAAAGTATCTAGAATTAGGTTTTTTTGACATTTTCATCTTTTTCTTAAATAAATTATTAATCATCATTATTTATCATTATTATTAATTATCATTAATTTTGTAAATAAACATGTAAATAAATTAATTAACTAGTAAATTAGGTTAACTTTAATATTACTTTTTTATTAAAATAATCTAGATTTAGGATTTCCTTTTAATTCTTTTTCTTTATTTTTCATAAATACAAAAAACACTAAAATACTTTCTTTTCTTTAATTAAATAATAATTAGACTTTAATTTAATTTAATTTCAAGCAAAGGGTCAAAACCCTCAGACGTTCCAATTTATTCTTTTCGCGCATTATTTTCTTTATCAATTATTATGTAACTGCTTTCCGGATGTAATAGTAATTAGGTCTTTTTTTTTTACTTTCCACATTTTTATCAAAAACGGGTCTCTGTATTTTGGCGATGTATAGACCCGCGCCTTGTAATAGCTTAGATTTAATTTTCCGTAATTTACTTCCCGCAAATTATTAAACTGTTAATTATGCATGACAAGATTTGTATGACAAATAAAATCAACCCGTAGCTCACAATGATGCATGTTCAAAGATAAATGTAAACTGTAAACAACACACAAATACACACACCACTTCTAGGGTACGCCTCATCTGTTGCCTTCGAAACTTGATCGTCAAGTATAGGACGTTTTAGCGGTCCTTATGTCCATGATCCAGTTGCCTCTAAATAGTTGCCTCGAAACGGTTGCCTCGAATCAGTTGCCTCGAAATAGTTGCCTCGAAACGGTTGCCTCGGATTAAAAAAGGATCAAGGACATAAGGGTAGCTTCTAAGGTGTCCTACTGTTGCTTCGGTGACCACACTGTCCCTACAAACGAATTGACCCGAACACCTCCAACGGTGGTGCTACCTACCTCTCAATGGTGGGATGGCACTACCTTAAGGACATTTACACAGCCTAATTCCTTAGGGCAAGTAGATGACTCGTAGATACTTGCTCTATTCAAAAACAAATCAAAAAACTCTTTTCACACCGACACTTTTCAAAAAGCTTTCAAATCAATTTTTCAAACACTCTTGAGGACTGATACAAGAGTCATTCTGAAATCTTTAAACGAAACTTTTTTCAAACCCACTCACAATTAAAAAGCAAACAAACATTTTGAAAACACAATGAGCAAGTATCTAAGAGCCCATGGATAACCATGGATAGAAAGGGTGCTAACACCTTCCCTTTCTATAAATCTACCTCCCGAACCGAGAGACAATCTCATAAGGAATTTTGTTGTGCTTTTGTCATGTCCATGTTGGAGAAAATAAAAGACGGTGGCGACTCTTGCTTTCGCGACATTTCGCGAAACCAGCTTTAAACAGTCAGTTCCAGATCCACTGATCACACACATAGACTTCTTCATTCAGATAGCCATTTAAGAAGGCACTTTTTACATCCATTTGAAACAATTTAAACTCCAGTATGCATGCAACTCCCAACAGAAGTCTGATTGATTCATGTCTGACCACAGGAGAAAAGGTTTCATCAAAGTCAACTCCTTAAATTTGAGTGTATCATGTGCAACTAACCTTGCCTTGTTTCTAGTGACCACCCCCTTTTCATCAGATTTATTCTTGTACGCCCATTTAGTGCCAAAATCACATTTGTCCCTCAAGTCTTGGAACTAGATCCCAAACTTCATTTCTACTGAATTGTTCTAGCTCTTCCTGCATAGCATTAATCTAGAACTCATCATTTAGGGCCTCTTTGACATTCTTAGGTTCAAGTTTTTACACAAAGTAAGAGTTTGATATCCCATCTCTTAATCTGGTAGTAACTCCTTTATTTAGATCTCCTATGATAAGCTCCTTAGGATAATCTCTCTGGATTCTGATTAAAGGTCCTTTATTGAGATGACTAGGCTCGGGATGTTCTTGAGGTGGATTAGAATCAATACTTCTATCATTTCATTCTGTTGGAATATCAGACAAAGATGTTCCAACATCTTCTGAGACATCTTCTTCAACATTCCATCCTTTATCATCAATAATAACATTTATTAACTACATCATAACTTTGGTTCTGGAGTTAAAAACTCTGTAAGCTCTGCTATTTGCAGAGTAACCCAGGAAAATTCCTTCATCACTCTTAGGATCCATCTTCCTCCTTTGTTCTCGATCAGCTAAGATATAACATTTACTTCCAAAAATATGAAAGTATTTAACAGTTTCTTTTCTCCCCTTCCATATTTCATACAAGGTGGTTGAAGTGTCTTTCCTTAGAGTGACTCTGGTATGGATATATCATGCAGTATTCATAGCTTCAGCCCAAAAATGGTAGGGTAACTCTTAGCATGAATCATGTCTCTGGAAGATTCTTGAAGGGTTCTATTCTTGCATTCCACAATCCAATTTTGTTGAGGAGTAATGGGAGAAGAGAATTCATGGATGATTCCTTCAGAAGATCAAAAGTCAGCAAATTTGTTGTTCTCAAATTCATTTCCATGATCACTTCTAATTATGATTACATGACTATCTTTTTCCCTTTGAAGTTTTTGACAGAGATCTTTAAACACTTCAAAAGTTTCTGATTTTTCTCTAATAAAACTTATCCATGTGTATCTAGAGAAGTCACCTACAACAACACAGGCATACTTATTTCCACCAATACTTTCAACCTGCATAGGTCCCATCAAGTCCATGTGAAGAAGTTCTAAAACTTTTGATGTAGTAAGATGTTGGATCTTCTGATGTGACATTTTAGTCTGCTTTCTAATCTGGCAGTCACCACATACCCTTCCTTCTTCTATCTTGAGCTTAGGAATCCCTCTCACTGCTTCTTTAGATATAATTCTTTTCATACCTTTCAGATGCAAGTGCCCCAATTTTTGATGCCATAGTTTAACTTCATTCTCTTTGGCTAAAACACATGTTGAGGAGAAGTTCAACTCTTGAGGAACCCATAGATAACAGTTGTCTTTAGATCTAATTCCTTTCATAATAACTTCATTCTTTTCATTGCACACAAGACATTCTTCCTTGGTGAAGTTAACTTTGAATCCTTGATCACATAATTGGCTTATACTTATCAAGTTAGTTGTTAACCCTTTAACAAGTAACACATCATCAAGCTTAGGGACTCTTGAACAATCAAGCTTGCCAAAACCTTTGATTTCACCTTTTGCTCCATCACCAAAGGTCACATAACTGGTGGAATGAGATTTGATATCCACCAACATATTCTTGACACCTGTCATGTGTCTAGAACAACCAATGTCAAAATACCAGTCATCTTTGGTTGATACTCTGAGGGAGGTGTTACCTATGAAACTAGTAACATTAGACTTGGGAATCCACTGTTTCTTCTTTTTTCTATTTTGTGGAATCTTATCAGTTTTGGGAGGAGGAGTAATCTTAGGATACCCATACAACTTGAAACAGAAGGGCCTTATATGACCAAGCCTTCCAAAGTGATGACATCTATATGGCTGGAGATTCTCCTTGGTATGATTAAACTTTTTCTTGCCATGATTTCCTTTTTTGCCATGATGTTTAGACATTTGATTTGACATCCTTGGTTTAGACTTGGCATGAGTGGAATCTACTGAAGGTTCTTTAGAATTTGGTTCCTTTTTCTTATTAAACCCTAGACCACTCTTGTCTCATATCACTCTTCCTGCTTGAAGAATTTCATCTAAAGTGTCAGACCCATTATTCAACATTTTAAGAGATTTGACCATTCTATCAAGGTTTGAATTCAAGGAGGTCACTTCACTTTCCAGTTTAGAAATAGTTTTTAAGTGCTCTTCCCTTTCTGCCTTCAATTGAGTTATGAGGACTTTCTGTTCCTCCCCTTCAAGGTACACTTCTGCACTTGAGACACAATTCTTTGTATGAAGCAGCTAACTCATCAAAGGTTAGTTCCCCGCCACTAGACTCTTCATCAGATACATATTTCCCTATCAATGCTTTAACATACTTGGCATATTCTTCAAAATCACTCTCTGAATCCTCTTCAGACCAAGTAACAGACATATTCTTCTTTTGTTTCTTAAGATATGTAGGACATTCAGCTCTGATGTAACCAAAGCCTTCATATTCATGACATTGTACTCCCTTCACTTGAGTGGATTTTTCTTCAACCCTTTTTCTTCCAAAATCATTTGACTTATGGATGCCAGATGAGATGTTCTTGACATTTGATCTTTGGTTCCTATCCATTCTTTTTATCACTTTGTTAAACTATCTTCCAAGCATAACTAAGGCATTTGATATTCCTCTATCTGTATCCAGATCACAGTCTTCCTCTTCATCTTCAGTATTTGATACAAACGCTATGCTTTTGTTCTTCTTTTCAGATCTTTCATTGATGCTTAATTCAAATGTCAGGAGGGATCCAACAAGTTCATCCACTTTCATTTTGTCAATGTCTTGAGCTTCTTCTATAGCAGTCACTTTCATATCAAATCTCTTGGGAAGAGACTTGAGCATCTTTCTCACCAATTTGTCTTCAGGCATTTTCTCTCCTAAAGCACTGGATGCATTAGCAATTTCAAGAATGTTCATATGGAAGTCATTAATACTTTCATCATCCTTAATTCTCAAATTTCAAATTTTGTAGTGAGCAACTGAAGTCTTGACATCTTAACTTTGGATGTGGCTTCATAAGTAGATTGAAGAATTCCCCATGCATCCTTAGGTACTTCACATATGTTCACTAATCTGAAAATGTTCTTGTCAATTACATTGAATATAGAATTTCCAAGATCAATTTCATCTTCTTCTTTAGACCAATTTTCTTCTGGTTTTAACTCAGGAGTAGGTTCTCCATTTTCTCCCAATTTGATAGGGTGTTTCCATCCTTTTAAAACAGCTTTCCAAGCCCTGCTGTCCAAAGACTTTAAAAAGGTAACATACGTGGTTTCCAGTAGTCATAATTACTTCCATCCAGAATGGGTGGTCTGTTCACAAATCCTCCTCCTTGTCCATAGTACCAGAAAGTATCTTCCCTGGATCTCACCCAGATAAAGAGCAGGATGCCTGCTCTGATACCAATTGAAATTCTGGTATCAGATATGTGATGTCGAATGAGATGTCACGACACAAATATCTGAAGAACAAAGTACAATGCAATAATAATAAATGCAGTAAAAAACACAAGGGATTGTTAACCCAGTTCAGTGTACAATAACACCTACTCTGGGGGATACCAAGCCAGGGATAAGCCCACTAAATAATATCAATTCATAGACCCTCAGTAAATAATCAGTTTACAATCTAATCACTTAATCACTACCCGTGATATACTTATACCTAAGACTCACCTAGGTATGAGGCCCTCCTTAAATCCCTTCAATCACTTACAGTGAAGAAACAACAGAAATAATAAGTTTAAAAACTTCAATCATTCAATGCTTAAAAGCTTATGAATGATACACAATTAAAAATCCAAATAACAACACAAGTATTAAATCAATACTAGAGTGTTTGACAATTAAAAGACTTAGACTTCTAAAACAGAAAGAAAGTATTCTTCTTCAAAAGTTGCAGTCGTCTAAATAAGGAAGCAGATCCTTATATATGCACATCAGTGGGATTGGGCTGAAAAACAAATATTCAAATCTTTTTAATATTTCAATGAAAATAGGCCAAGATATAATCCATAAAGATAATTCAAATATAATAATATTCCTCCATATTTTCCGCAGCCTATGAGTCAAAAATCCGGAATTACGGTGCGTATGAAATCAGGAAACATAAAACTTAAACTGATATTGGGTTGTGTTCAGTTCAGGAGGCAGATGCGAAGACATCTTCTTTGACATCATTCAAAATAGTTTTTCTTCAAATGTTAAGACATTTAGCAAAACATTATCAAGTCATTGTTTTACCAAAATTGCTGCCAACAAACACTTACATATGCCAACCTAGAAGACAATGTCAAAATAGATTAATCCAGATGTTACGTGAATATGTTGAGATTTTTGCTTGGTCATACGAAGACATGCCAGGGCTTGATACTGATATTGTGGTTCACTGTCTACAAATGAAAGAAGGTTGTTCTCCAATAAAGCAGAAGGTTTGTCGTATGTGTACCGGGATGTCTAAAAAGATCAAAGTCGAGGTTATGAAACAGTTCAATGCAGGTTTCTTAGCTGTTACGTTCTATCCTCGGTGGGTTGAAAATGTGGTTCCAGTACCTAAGAAGGATGGAAAAGTGTGTATATGTGTAGACTACAAGGATCCGAATAGGGAAAGCCCTAAAGATGACTTTTCGCTTCCATATATTAATGTTCTGGTTGATAACACCACTCAAAATAAAGTATTTTCCTTCATGGATGGTTTCTCTGGTTATAATCAAATCAAGATGGCACCTGAAGACATGGAGAAGACTACCTTTGTCACATAGTAGGGTACTTTCTATTACAAATTTATGCCTTTTGGTTTAAAGAATGCCGATGCAACATATCAGTGTGCTATGGTAGCTTTGTTCCATGACATGATCCATCATGTGATAGAGGTATACGTTGATGACATGATAGCCAAGTCTCAGACTGAAGAATAACATCTTTATCACCTACACAATTTTTTTGAGAGATTAAAGAAGTACGAGCTAAAGTTAAATCTAAGCAAGATTAGACGAACCCGCATATTGCTATGAAGTTGATAATGATGGAGTAGAGGAGAAGCTGTGGTACCATGAAGTGAAAAGATACCTCGAGACTCAAGAATATTCTGAAGGGGCATCTATCAATGATAAGAAATTCCTATGGAGGTTCTCTGCCAAATTATTTCTGATTAATGGAATTTTGTACAAGCATAATCATGATTCGACTCTGCTTCGCTGTGTAAACAAGAAGGAAGCTGAGAAGATTATGGAAGATATGCATGAAGGGGTCTTTGGTACTCATTCCAGTGTGCATATGATGGCTAAGAAAATTCTGAGAGTGGTTTATTATTGGTCGACCATGGAAACTAATTTCCATCGCCATTCTAGAACTTGTCACAAATGCCAGATTTATGCTGACAAAGTACATGTGCATCTGATTCCTCTGAATGTCTTAACTGATCCTTGGCCATTTGCATTATGGGGGAATTGATATGATTTGATAGATTAAGCTTACTGCTTCCAATGGGCATCATTTCATTCTGGTCTTTATTTATTACTTCATGAAGTGGGTTTAAGCAACCTTGTTTGCTTCCGTTACCAAGAATGTTGTGGCCCGATTCATTAAATATAACCTCATATATCGGTATGGCATACCCGAGAGTATCATCACTAATAATGGTACCAATATTAACAACACTATGATCATGGAACTCTGCATGCAATTTAAGATTAAGAACCACAATTCTTCTCTGTATTGATCGAAGATTAATGGCGCAGTGGAAGCAGCCAACGAGAACATTAAGAAGATTTTGCGGAAAATGATAGTGACATATAAAAATTGGCATGAGATGTTACCATTCACTCTCCACGGTTATCTCACTTCAGTACGTACATCAATTAGGGCAACCCCATTCTCCCTCGTCTACGATATGAAGGCGGTCTTACTTGTCAAAATCTAGATTCCCTCTCTGAGAATTATGAAAGATGCAGGTTTAGATAAAGATGAGTGGATTTAGACTAGGCTGGAACAGATAAATTTGATTGATGAGAAGAGGAGGCTTGAGCAAAAAAGGGTATCCCGGTGGATTGAAAACCCGAAAGGACGGTCCAAGCAAAAGTTAGGGATTAAAGCGTACGACTATGTCCCGTTGGATCACCCATCTACTTACAGCCAGCATAATTACCAATGTCAAGCTCAAATGGTACAGATCAATCCAGTCAATTTCTTTCAACAGTAAGGGATGATATTTTTTAAGACATGGGGGCAATGGCAGAGTTGAAAATCGATGGGATCATTTCCACATAGCTGTTTTTCTTTGTTTCTCTTTGTACACATTTTTTATTTTCATGACGATTTCCTCTTACTAGAACTTCTGTCTCTTTGTATAAAACTGTCTATTTATAGATAAATCTTCCAAATCAATGCCATCAGTTTCAATTTCAAGAAAACTAATTTTTTATTTTCCCTATTTTGTTTACGAAAATGTCCAATGATTATACTGAATGAACATATTCATTTGAATATGATTACCATTTACAAATATTTGCATAAAAAACAGGATTAGCATTTATCGAAGACTCTAAGAGTTGGGATAATGTTTAAGTCATTCATAAATCCCCATAGAGAAATATCCATGAAACTATATCTACAAAGCTATCTTTACAAGATCATCCCCAACAAAGATATATTCCCTAGCAAGTCTAATATGCCCACGGGTAGAAATTTGGGCATTTTCTAGCAGTTCACCTCCATATCCCTAATGGATATCTTAACCTGATCATCATCCCCAATAGGTCCCCTAGCGGATAAGGAAGTTTGATCATTTCCCCAGCATACAGTGGAGACTTCCTCAACACATCCTATCAAATTCCAACCCCCATCAGAGTTTATATCCTTGAGACAGTTTATAGGAATCTAATTCCCAGCAGAGTTTATTACTCCAATGCTGTAAATCCCTGACAAAATTCTCTTCTCCATCGGGGTTTAATCAAAGTTGTTATCCCCAGAAGAGTTACTACAATATCTGAAAGTTGGACAAATAACACACCAGAGAAATATCTATCACTTTTATCCCCAGTCATGGTACGTAAGAATCAAATCCTTTAACAAAAAGAACGGCGAATGACCGACTCTACTTGAATGCCTCTATCCCCAAGAAGAAGTCAAAGATCCCCAGTGGAGTATCCTTAAACAGAAAGCAGGAATCTCCAGCAAAATTATTCCCAGTAGACGTTGAAGAAGCACTTTCTTCATTCCCAGCAACAGTACGAGATTTATTTTCCCCAACTAGACATTGTTACAAGGAGCTATCGATACGCTTCAACAACATATTGCGTCCATACATCACTTCACAATACATTATAGCATATGCACACTAAAATGCATATAACATTCTCATTTATCTTGAGAGCGTCATTAATGCATTACATGCATCACGACATTACATAAAGCTAAGTTTGTCTTTTCAGGTAAAGTTAAAAAACAAACAAATATCATCAAAAATTTTCAAGAAGGTTAGAGATTAATTCTCAAAACAAGATGATGAAACTATCTAAATGACCAGGCGGTATAAATTCCCAAAACAGAACGAGTTTACCAACAAAAAAATAGGTCACCGATTAATTCCTAAAACAGGACGGGGCAACTATCTATATGACCAGGCGATATGAATTCCCAAAACAGGACGGGTTTACCAACAAAAACAGGTCACATATTAATTACTGAAACAAGACAGGGCAACTATATATATGACCAAGCAGTATGAATTCTCGAAACAGGACGGGTTTACCAACAAAAAAATAGATTGTAGATCAATTCCCGAAACAGGACGGGGCGACTGTCTGCATGACCAAATGAATTCTTTCAGAGACTGAATTCTAAAAAGCATGTCCCCCCGGATACTGAATTCTGGCGAGCATTTTCCTTCTGAAAAACATTCTTCACAGTCAGGCGTAGACTCATTATGGTACTCCTATCAATAGTTACTTCGGATGTCATCTACAAGCCCATCCCTGATGACATTCTATCATCTCTCTGAATGGCATATTTAAGCTTATTCAAGAAATACAATCAACCAACAGTGTTACTTCGTGCGCTGGCGAGTGCAAATTTCTGGGCACTTAAGTGTTCAATCCTCTTCCACCTTTAAATCATGAATGGCAGACGTGCCAATCTAACTCTCCAGGTTTAAGAAGATTGAATAGGGGCAATTGTTGTACCCCAAAATATGCCCTCCCATTTTTGAAGGCAATTCAAGACATCTCCTCATGCTCCTAGGGTTTCCAATTGCTCAAGGCTACTCAAGGTTTGATCATACAAGCCCTCCTCCTAAGTAGTTGACCTACAACTAGGGTTTTGTTTTTCCCAAGGAAAATTGGACTTCTAATGCCTCAAGTGGATTTCATGGCTTCTTATATGTCTCAAAGTATTCTCATGCCAAATTCCAAGCCTTACAACACAAGTTTGATCAATCAATTGCTCAGATGATTGAAAATCATCTATATTGGACAAAAAAGTTAATTGTGGTCAACATACAGTCAAACTTCAATATTTTTGGTCTACATAAAGATTTTGAAGTAACATTCATCATTTGATCAATGGTTGATCATGATTCATCAAGAAAACTCAAGATTCATCAAAAGTCAAAAGTTACTAAATTATGGTTTTCTTAAGGAGAAGTCAACTGAACATTGACCAAGCATAACTTTCATATGCTTCATCAGGTTCTTCTCAAAAAAAATCTCCTCTTGAAGGAAATTCAATTATCTACAACTTTTTCCCTCTAAGCTCAAGTCCAAAAAATTCTTCATTTGAGAGATATGGGCCAAAACATTACAGGTCATTTCAAAAGTCAACAAAAAGACACTTTTGTCAAGGAAGCTTACATCAATATAAATCTTCAAATGAAAAACATAATAAAGATAGAGATTATAGAGGACAACTTGAGCTTTTCAAAAAGTCCAAGATCACCTTCATATGATAAAAATTGAGAGAGTTATGATTGGTGCAAGTTGGGCAATTTTGAGAAAATGCATGAAACCTAAATTGATTAAACTTGAATTTTTTGGCTAGTGGGCTTATCTTTCAAGGTCCAAACGTGTTTTACGCTTCATAGTGAACCTCTGAATCTATTCATACACCCCTTTGATTTTTATTCCAGTTTATTTTTTATTTTATTTATTTAAATTCAAAATTAAATTAAATTAAATCAAAATTCTTATACAAAGATCCAAGCCCATCTTGTGTTGACCTAATCCACAACCTATATATTCCTTTCATTTAGACAACAAAGGGACGGGAAATCTTGCAAGAAACCACCACCTTCTAAACTTCAAATTTTCTCAAAACTAGGGCAAACTACAAACCTTATTTTCAGCCTCTCTCAAAGCAAAACAACCACCCCATTCAACCTCAGGGACATCAAAGGGTAAAAATGGATCTATTGTGATGATCCAAGAAGCCTGAAACGCATAACTATGCATCGCCAATTTTCATTCTTGCATAAAATTCATGTTTTTGTTTTTATGATGCTTTAGTCAAAACTAACATCACTAATGTTTTTATGAGATGTTAATATACAGGTTTGAACAATCATATGGCCCCCATGACGCTAGAATCATGTGTTTCCATGTTTGCACTGTTTGACCTTGTTTGCTTTGTATCTCTTTGTACATGGAGAATTAGCCAAAACCAAGGCCACCATTGAATTTGCAAGGTCCAAATTAGGGGGGTAGGATCCCTTTGAACCACTAACGTTTGTTATTTTGCAGGAACAAGAAAAGAATTCGTCGGAGAAGACGACTGGAGCTAGGGCTCCGGCGCCTTTCCTGTCCAATCAATTATGTTTATTTTAAATTTATTGATTCATGTCATAATATCGGAAGTAACAACTACCCCAGTTGCAAGGCGCGTGCATGTTAAGACATTAGTCTCTGAGGGTGTGGGTTTGATCCCTGCCTTTTGGTATTTTTTTTTCATACTTTCCAATACTTGCTAGTTTTTCATATATTATATACACTGTTTGTTCTCATAACATAAACACCATGCAGCTCAGTTGGCAAAACGTATACGCTGGAGAGGCTGGGGGCGTGGGTTCAACACCCACCCCCAACATTCTTTTTTCCCTTGTTTTTCCTAACCTTATTTCCTTCTTTTTTTAGTTAATAAACCCTAATTCTTTTAGTTAAACCCTAACTTTTTAATTAAACCCTAATTAACCTAATATTTTCCTAACCCTAAGTAAATCAGGATTAAGTTTTTTGTGACAATTAAATTTTTATTTTAATTAATTAATGTTTTTAAACATTAAAATAAATTAAAATTTTAGGTTTATTAATCATATTTTATCATTAAAAATTATTTTTTCTAAAAATCATTGAAACATTTTTCCAAATCTTTTCTCTCTCTTCTATTTATTTCTTAGATAAATGCATAGGTCGCGTGTTTCCTATGTAATAGCTTAGATCTTTATTTTCCACTTTTTTTTCATTATCATGTAACTGCTTCGAGTAGGTAATAGTTTTAGGGTTTACTTCTGCATCTGTATTATGTAACAGCCCCCAAAATCTGTAATAGTTTTAGGTTTACGTATTCGCATTTACCTTCTACTATATTTATATGTAACTTCTAGTAATTAGGGTTTGTATGGAAAAATAAAATCAGCTGATAACATAACCCTAATTTCAAGATAAATAACTGAATTGAACACAATTACACACTTACACCTCTAGAGTAGCCTCCCTTCATTGCCTTTCGGAATAATGACCATGTCCCTCGAACGTAGGGATGCTTTAGCAAAAGACTCTTGATACAAAAGGTCATAGTCCCTCAATGACCCTTTGATGTTGCCTATGAAAAATGATCTAGTCCCTTACGAAACTGCTAAAGCATCCTTACAAGTTACCTTCGATGACCCTTCACTTGTCTCTTCACATCCAATAGATGGGGCTACCTACCAACTAATGGTATGGATAGTGCTATCTCTAAGGGAGAGGGAAAAGAATAAGAACGACCTTGAATGGGTAAGAACTCTTAATAGCTTGCTCACAACATTTTCTAAAAATTTTTTTTCTCACATCACACTTTTCAAACACTTTGTACGCGTTCTTGAGGACTGATACAAGAATTATTACAAAGTCGGACGCACTTTGACTTTTCAAAAATATTTCCAAATCACACACACACAAAGCAATCTTCAAAAAGTGAGCTAGCAATTAAGAGCCCAAGATAATTATGGATGAAAAGGGTGCTAACACCTTCCCTTTTCATAACTTACCCCTCAAACTCAAAATCTTCACGGTCTTTCATATTCTTTTCACCCTTTCTTTATTAGATAAAAGAAAAGTCGGTGGTGACTCTTGTTATCCTTAACATTTGCGATAAAACGCAAAACAAGTCAGTTCTCCCACCGTATTATAGCCACCTCCAGAGAATGATGTCTTTACCACATATGGACCTTCGTAGTTGGACGTCCATTTACCACGTGAATCAAGGTGAGGTAGAAGAATCTTCTTTAGCACTAAATCCCCTTCTTTGAACACTTAAGGACAAACCTTTTTGTTAAATTCTTTCTTCATCCGCTTTTGGTACAACTAACTATGGCACAAAGTTGTCAAGCATTTTCATTTAATGAGGTTAAGTTGATCAAGTTACGTCTGAACCCACTCTGCTTCTTCAAGCTTTATTTCCATTAGGACTCGAAGTGATGGAATCTCTAATTCAACCGGGAGTACGCCTCCATTCCATAACCAGAGAGAAAGGAGTTGCACATGTTTATGTGCGTACGAAAATATGATAGCCATGTAGAACAAAGGGAAGCATTTCATGCCAATCTTTGTATGTCTTCACCATTTTCTGAATGATTTTCTTGATGTTCTTATTGGCAGCTTTAACGGCCCTATTCATCTTGGGTCGATATGGTAAGGAATTATGATGCTCGATCTTGAAGTCATCGCATAATTTCTTCATTATTTTGTTGTTCAAATTGGACTCGTTGTCTTTAATGATCCTGCTAGGAACCTCATATCTTCATATAAGATTTTTCTTGATGAACTGAGTAACCACTTGTCTTGTCACATTTGCGTCGGATGCATCTTCCACCCACTTGGTGAAGTAATCAATGGCAACTAGTATGAATCGGTGTCTGTTGGAGGCTTTTGTTTCGATCATTCCTATCATATCAATTCCCCACATTAAAAATGGACAAGGAGAACTTAGGATGTTCAAAGGAGTCGGCAGGGCATGCATTTTGTCGGTGTAGATTTGGCATTTGTGACGTGTCTTCGTATAATGGTAGCAGTCAACCTCCATTGTCAACCAATAATAACCCGTCCATGAGATCTTTCTGGCCATGGATGTCTATTTGTATGCATTCTGAAAGTACCTTCATGGATTTCTCTCATAAGTCTATATGCTTTCTATTTCTCCATGCACCTAAGTTACACCATATCATAGTTTCTTTTATACAACACATCACCATTTAGAAAGAATTTTGAAGCTAGATTCGCAGAGTTTGTTTGTCAACGACAGAGGCTCTTTCTGGATATTCTTGTTTCTCAAGATACCTCTTCATGTCATAGAACCAAGGCTTGTTATTCCATCCTTTTTCAATAGCAAGGAAACATGCAGGTTCTTGAAAATGCCTGATTGTAATGCGTGGTTCGTGATTTGTCCAGGTTACCTTGAACATGTCCAATAAAGTTGCCAAGGCGTATGCCATTTGATTTTCTTCTCATAGAATATGGATGAAAGTAATCTCTGTAAATTTTTGCTGCTAACTTTAAAACATGATCCCGATATGGAATCAATCTGAGATGTTTAGTGTCCTATTCACCATTGACTTGGTATATGACTAACTTTGAGTCTCCAAACACTTTGAGATGTTTGATTCTTAGATCGATAGTAGCTTCTAGTCCCAACATACAAGCTTTGTATTTAGCAACATTGTTGGTGAAGTTAAAACATAGCCTTGTAGTATAAGGCCTGTGAAAACTCTTTGGAGAAGTCAACGTGCCCCTGGTTCAGGTCCTTCGTCAGGCCCTGGTATTTCATAGTCACCTATAACCATGACATCTTCGTCCGGAAAGTTAAACTCCATTGGTTGACATTCTGGTAATGGCTGATGAGCTAGATGGCCAGCTAGTACACTAACCTTGATGGCCTTTTGAGTAATGTATTGGATGTCGTACTCTGATAGTAACATATACCAACGGGCTATCCTTCATGTAAGAGCTGGTTTTTTGAACACATACTTTAAAGGATCCATTCTTGCAATTAACCATGTGGTGTGAGTTAGCATGTACTGCCTCAATCTTTTAGTAGCCCAAGCCGATGCACAACAAGTTTTCTCGAGGAGTGAGTACCTTGGTTTGCAATCAGTGAATTTCTTGTTGAGGTAGTAGATTGCATGCTCTTTTGTACCTATTTTGTCATGTTGTCCTAATACATATCCTATTGACCCTTCTAGCACTATTAGATACATGATAAGCGGTCTTCCAGAAATTGGTGGCATCAAGATTGGTGGCTCTTATAAATATTGCTTTATTGTCTCGAAGGCTGTCTAACAATCATCATTCTACACCACTATCTGATCTTTTCGAATTAATTTGAATATAAGCTCGAACGTAGCAGTTAGGTGTGATATGAATCTTGAAATGTAATTCAATCATCCTAAGAAACCACGAACTTCCTTTCTATTCATGGAGTTGGCATTTCTTGTATGGATTTAACTTTGTTGAGATCTACCTCAATACCATGCTAACTTACGATAAAACCTAGTAGCTTGCCTGACCTGACACCAAACGTACATTTTTTGGATTCAACCTCGGTTTAAACTTTCGCAAACGCTCAAATAGTTTCTATAAATATACAATGTGATCCTCCTTTATATTATATTTGGCGATCATATCATCTACGTATACTTCCACTTCTTTATGAATCATATCATGGAATAGTGTGACCATAGCCCGTTGATAAGTTACCGCTGCATTCTTTAGACTGAAAGGTATCACCTTATAACAGAAAGTGCCCTAAGGTGTCATGAAAGTAGTCTTTTCCATATCCTCAGGTTCCATTTTGATTTGATTATAGCCTGATAAATCGTCCATGAACGAGAATACTGAAGCTTGAGCTGTATTATTCACCAAAACATCAATGTGAGGTAACAGGAAATCATCTTTGGGACTTGCTTTGTTCAGATCCTGATAACTTACACACATGCGTACTTTTTCGTCCTTTCTGGGTACTGGCACGATGTTAGCTATCCAACATGGATAATCTACCACCGCTAAGAACCTTGCATCGAATTATTTAAGGACTTCTTCTCGAATTTTTCTAGACATGTCTGGACGAGTTCTTCTCAGTTTTTATCTAACTGGAGAACAACCTTCCTTAAGAGGTAGTCTATGTACCACAATAGTTGTATCTAATCCTGGCATGTCTCTGTAAGACCAGGAAAATATATCCACATATTCATGTAACAACTTGATAAGTATTTCCTTCACTCTTTCCTCTAATGTTGCCCCTAGCTTGATCTCTTTCGGGTCTTCCTCTATGCCAAGGTTAATGGTAACAATAAATTCTTGGTATGGTTGTATGATATAAGATTTTTGCTCCAATTTCCTTGCTAATTCTTCAGAGAGTTCAAGATCTTCATCATCTTCCTCTTTCACTTGGTTGATGGGTGCATCAAAATTATATCGGATAGCAGCAGTGATATTATCGGTGATTTTAGGCTTGGATCTGCACATTTATCATGTTTTGGTGCAGTTTTAGTATGTGAATTTGAAAATGCATATGAAGAAAAGTATTTCCATTTTAAAACATAAGAAATAAATTCAAGAAAAAGACAGGGATCTTAATTGAATGTGAAATATAAATTTTATTAATTATGAATATTGTTCGAAGCAAATTGGGGGGACCCTTACAAGCTACCCATATGCCTCGGGCTTGACATAGGTTCTTTCAAAAATAAGAAAAAATTACTTTGGAAATAAAAAGATCTCTGGAATCTCCACGGCTGTCCAATTCTTGAGCTCTTCACCTGGATCACATTCACGAATGAAGTCAGATGCTCTCTTGGTGTTGCTCTTGTTAGATATCATCGCCACTTGCACGCCATGCTCCGTTCTTTTGTTGATGAAGGTTTCCTAGATAGGAGGAAACTGCGCCTTGCCTTTAGGGTAGCCTTTGATGATTCGTAGCCCAAACCAAAATGATTATTTTTCTCGGGTATTTCCATAAGTTTACCCCAACCTTTTGAGGTAGCATCTTCAACAGTTGTTTGTAAGTCTCTCCATGAAGTCAGTGTTGGTTTCTTGATTTTTTCCACCGGTAGGGTCACCATTGAAGAAACCTCTAAGACTTGAAATGGCGTTGCTATACAATCTTCATCAGCACTGATATATCAATAGGACTCGATGTGACTTACAAAGATGTCATCTTCACCATAGATTATAACTTATCTTCCTTCAACAAAGAATTTCAGTTTTTGATGTAAAGTTGAAGTAATTGCCCCCGCTGCATGGATCCAAGGTCGTCCGAGCAAACATGTATATGTTAGCTCTATATCCATTACTTGGAAAGTAATGTAAAACATATGTGAGCCGATCTTGACAAGAAGGTCTACTTCTCCAAATACTGAACTTTGAGAATCGTCAAATTCTTTGACTATCGTGGAACTTGGCCTTATAAAAACACCATCCAGTGTTAACTTCATCAGACTAGATTTTGGAAATACATTGAGGGCAGAACCCATATTGGCGAGCACTCTAGATAGGCTTGTAGTACCTATCATAATAGAACCATGCAATGCCTTATTGTGAGCTCTACCTTATGTAGGTGACTCACTGTCATTAAAACCTAGATATGATCCATATGCCAGATTTTCTACAACATTGTCGAACTGATTCACTATAATCTCCTTTGCAACATGCGCAGAGCTTAGAATCTTCATCAAAGAGTCTCGATGTGCTTCTGAATTGATGAGCAGTGAGAGTATGGAAATCTTCGTTGGGGTTTGGTGTAGTTGATCTACCACCCTATAATCACTTCTCTTGATTATCTTTAAAAATTCTTCCGCCTCTTGGTCACTAAAATTCTTGCTTGGAGGTTATTGTTCTTGACTCGACTCCAACACAACTTTTCCTTTATCCTTATTCACAACAACATCATTCTTCTTTTGTGGTTTGGGACCATAAATTCGACCACTGCGAGTCATGCCCCCCGTTCCTGCTATATTAAAGATTGCAATTCCTCAACTTGTCGATGGCTCACATTCTTGTTTTACACCATTAACTTATACAATAGGGTGATAACTCCATGGCGTTGCTCTGTCCCTTTCGTGAGGATTAGGTGATGGCCCCCTAATCAGCATTGTAGTCTTTGGAACTACTGGTATCCTCAGAGTTTGTCGTAGTACCACTACTGGTGCTTCATTTGATTCTCCCCACAGAATCACAAGAGTTTTTTTAGAAATATTCAGCCCTTGGAAAGAATTAATAATGGCTTTTTTACACTTACATTGATCACGAATATGTATTCTTCTTTAGGGGATTGCCTGAATTGGACTATCCTCTGATCCACCAATTTTTGTAATGTTTTCTCAAAATCTTCATTATGTTCCAAAAAGAACCCACATTCAAACAAATACTCTTTAAAAAGGGTTATCGGGGCCTTTACTTGTCTGGATGCCCCAAAGTCAGTCACCACTTCAATTGCATCCACAACTGGTCCACCATGTGGAGGCACGGGGTTCGTCTTAGTGTTTGGTTTATAAAAAGTGATATCCTGAGAATCCAAAAAATCCTGAACCTTGTGTCTGAAGGCCCAAATGTTTTCTATTGTATGCCCCGGAGAATTGGCATGATACTCACACCTGGAATTTGCACCGTGCTTTGATGGGAGTGCCCCAATTGGAGGAGCTAGAAGTTTTTGCTCTACCAGAGATGCTTTAAGTAGATTCTGCAGTAATTGACTGTGAGGCATGGGGAGAAGATCAAATCTCCTCGGTGTCCTTTCAAACCTGTTTTGTTGTTGTTGTTCTCGTAGAATCATTAATGGTTGTTATGCCTTTGGGTGTAGGGGTGTTCGCGGTGCGGTTTGGGCGGTTTTGAAGCAAAAAATCACTCAAATCGCAAGAAAAAAACGTGCGATTTGGTTTGGTTCGGTTGGCTTTTAAAAATAAAACCAAACCAAACTAATGCAGTTTGGAATAGTTCGGTTGGTTCAGGTTTTTACAAAAAAAAATTATTGAGCCATACATGCACATGTAGAGAAAAATATAATTTTGTATTTAATCGTTCATACATTACCATAAAAAAATTTATAATTGTCAAAATAAATTTATAATTTAATACATAAAATTGTGTATTATAATTTTATATAAGTCTAAATAATGATATACATAAGATTGCATTCTAAAAAAAAATTATACAAAGAATACAATAAATATATTTTATCAAAATATTATTTATAAATGAATAATATTTTATTTTTTATAATTTGTAAATTAAAATAAATATCATACAAAGAATATGATAAAATATATACATAATACTTGTTGATTTCTCTAAAGAATTAAAGAAATTTATATTGGTTAGTTAGATTTTATAATATAATCCAGTATGGTTTGGTTTAGTTTGGTTTGCAAAATACAAACCACAATCCGAACCGAACCGCGTGGTTCCGTTAGAAAATTACCCAAACACATCCTAACTAAATGTGGTTTTTTACGGTTTCGGTTTGGTTCGGTTTGGTTTTGTGATTTTCTATTGGGCCGATTTGCTTTTGAATACCCCTACTTGGGTGTGATGATACAACATTAATTTCTCCTTCCTTTCTTTTCGAGAAGTTAGGAACATGTCTTTTTGAATTGTAAGGGGTACTAGATGATGATGCCCTTTGTATCTTTCCACTCTTTATACTTGCTTCAATCCTTTCACCAATAGTCACTAAATCAGAAAATCTAGAAGAGACGCTTCCTGCCATCTTTTCATAGTACAACCCTTGTAAAGTTCCCTTGAACATATCGACTAATTCTTTCTTCAAAAGTGGTGGTTGTACTTGGGCTGCCATTTTTCTCCACCTTTGAGCATACTCCTTGAAAGACTCCTCCTTTTCTGAGATAAGTTTTGGAGTTGCATGCGGTTAGGGGCCATGTCCAAGTTGTACTTGTATTGTCTCAAGAAAGCGTTAGCAAGATCTGACCATGTCTAGATATAAACTCGATTCAACTGCATGTACCAATCTAGGGATTCCCCACTCAAACTGTCTTGGAAACAATGAATCATCAGCTTTTGGTCTTGAGCATTGGCATACATCTTTCTGCAATACATGTGTATATGGTTCCTTGGATATGTGTTCCCCTTATATTTTCCAAAGTCATGTACTTTGAATTTTGGAGGGATTACCACATCCGGAACTAGAACCATTTCGAGAGCATCGACGTCGAAAGCATCATAACCCTCCACAACCTATAACCTTTCTTCAAGAGCTTTATACTGATTGAGCGCCAAGGTATTCTCAATAATTTTAGGTTGGTGTGCTTAAGTAACACCTTCCAGATCAATAATTCTGCATAGTTGTCCGCATTGTTAACTGGGATCTGCAAAGTATGGGATTCCCCTACCTTTGGTGGAGGTGAGACAAACCCTTCAGTATCCACTTTCCTGGCTTCTTTTTATGCTACAGTCGACTTCAGAGGTCATGATTCTGGTTCTCTTCTTGGTTGGTGACTGCTCGATACACTAATTGTTTGGGCTACTTCTTCAAAGGCTTCCCTAGGGATCTATTCTTGCCTCTCGATGATGTTCTTTAAGGCTAGCAAAACTTTACTCATGTCTCCTTTCATCGAGTCAATGTTACCCTTGACTTGTTCAAAATCCTCCTTGAATGCAGCTTGATTTTCTTCAATTTGTTCCATCACCTTTTGTTGGTGGGCTCTTGTTTGATATGGTGGTCGGAGAGTCAGTGCTTTTCTAGCTCTTCTACCAATGGTTTAAATAGAGAATGTTTTTTAAAAATGATGAGTTTTTTGTATGAATTTTTGAGAAGCAGATGTTTGTGAATGCATGAATGCGTATGAATATGCTAAGAGTTTTCCTTTTTAGTGTCTTATTCACTTGGATATACATATTTTGTATATATAGTTTTCCTTAGGTTTTGCTTTTTACTAGTGAGCACCTTAAAAATAAATACGCAAACGAGATATGGAAACAAAAGCCTTTATTAAAATGATAATTTTCACTTAAAGAATACAATTCAGATATTGAAAAACATTCAAACAAAAACATCAAAATTAAACTGTTGAATAATAAAGGGAAACAAAAAAACTTTTAAGTGCGCCTACAGATTTCTGCTCTGAAACCATCAACCATTTTCCAATAAAGCTTGAGGAAGTCTTAAACATCTTTGGGAAGCAGGACCATCATATTTTATGCATCTCTCAAACTTCTAGGGATTTCCTTAATGAGATTGTTGGCTAAGAAGGAGAGTTTTGCATGCTTGTCTTTGTAGAATTGATACTCTTGGTAGAGGCCGAGAATTATCTTATGATTATCCTCTCCTACTTTGGCGATCTTTACATACTGCTCTTCCCGATATGACTTTTCATCCCTCATCTCTATATAGAGTTTCTGTTGTATTAGGAAATCCTTTCGAAGGCCTTCTAACTCAAGACACACTTGCTCGTATTCATCAGTCTTTTGGGCGAGAAGTCTTTTTGCTTTCATACTCTTGAGGCGTTCTCCTACATCTGATTCTTGGCTATCTTGGAGTCTCGTAGTAAGATACTGAATTTTTTCTTCTTGATCTAAAGAAGCTTGCGCCAAATTTTGGGTTTGAGCCCTCAAATCTTCTTCCATCGCCTTTTTGTCTTGCATTTCCTTTTCGTACCACCTACTTAGTTTCCCGGTCTTGCTAGCAGTATCCTCCAACCGTTAGTTGTGGGAATCCAAGTTGAAAGTAGCACTTAACAACCCTTTAGTCGAATGCTTCCGCTTAATACTCTCCTTCTCAAATGCCTCACGATATTTATGAATCTATTGGTCTTTTGATTCAAGTATGCATTGCATTTGTCTTTTCTCCTTAGTTAAGTTATGGAGGTTAAGCTCCAATTCTTATTTCTCCTTTTGAGCTTATTTCAAAGCATTCTTCGAATTGTCTATTTCTTCTAAGGACATAGGTGGAGAATCTGGGACATCTGGCTTGTACTCAGGATCAATGTCAAATGGTAACTTAACAACTTGCACCCTATCCAAAACCCATCGAGTGTAAGGCTCTTTCGCCACAACATTCTTCCTTTTGGCCTTTATTTTATTAACCTTACTCCAAGCTTGGATGATCTTGTTGAGCAACTCTCGGTCATTTTTGTCCATGTCATAAATAATTAATTGTTGAAGTTGTTCATCGAAAGGTTTATCTTCCAAAGGGTACCCTAGTTGTCGTAGAGCCAAGGTAGGGTTGTAGTTGATACAACCATGTTATCCAATCAATGGAACATTCAGAAAGTCTCTGCAACTATAAATGATATCTCCAATGTCTATTTTCCTCACATACCATAACACAGAATTAGCAGTAACAGACCTTAGCTTTTTAGGCCACTCGTATCTTGTCAGATTCAAAACCTTGTAATCTTCCTTATAGAGATGCATCATAAACCAAGAATATAAGAGTGGGATGCAATAATTTAGAGTACCCGTTCTTTTTTCATACCGAGTGTCAAGTGCATAATAAACATCAACAAGTAAAGCGGGAGTTGGGTCCACATTCAAAGCCTTTGCGCCCCAAAATACACTAATAGTTACAGGGTCAATATAGTCAGACGTCCGCAGAAATAAGATTACACCAAATACAAGCATCCCTAAACAATCAACACAAGACTCACATTATTTGTTATTAGAAAAATAAATAGCTTTAGTTTCCAAATAACATCTCTTAATCCCTTGTATATCACCCTCTTTTTTGTAATTAAGTGACAATTCAGGATAAGGGATCCCTAAACCATTTTCTAAGTCTTTAATGTCAATAGTCTGCCTAATTCCCACATAAGCTTTTTCTTTAGAGAAACTCAGAAGCCTATTAAATTCTTCCAAAGTCGGCGTTAGCTAAAAGTCTTGGAAGGTAAAGCACCTCAATAGAGGGTCGTAGAATTGAATTAAGGCAGAAACAACATCCAATTGTACCTCCACTTTTGTTAATTCAAGGGTATCCCTATAACAGCGAGTAAACATCTTCAAAGCTCTTTCAGATAGTTTCCCCTTGATTGTCTTGATCTTCGTCATATCTAACTTGACGGCATTGATACGAATAAGTTGTTTCTCTATGGAATTCATTTTTAGGACACTTCACCAAAAACCTTTGATTATTTTTTGATCCTGTGAATAAGGCAGACACAAAGAAATGGAGGGTAATGAATATATGAAATGCAAGATGTATGCATGCATGATTGTGTAGCATAGTAACGAGATTTCATGAAAGGTATCTGTTGTACCCCAAAATTTTCCCTCCCATTTCCTCAGCATTTTCTCATCACAAGACCTTTGAAGATCAAGATCCAGTTAGGGTTTCCTCTGCTCAAGACTTCTCCTTGCACTGTGGACTCAAATTAGGGTTTGTGTTTGCCCAAAGATGTTTTGAACTAAAATGCCTAAGATGACTTTCATGCTTCATATTGGACTCCCAAGTTTATCCTCACCAAGTTTCAAGTCTTGATTCCAAGTTTTGCCCAGTCAATTGGACAGTTGACCTAGAAATCAGCTGTATTGGGGAAAAAGTCAACTGTGGCCAATTGACAGTCAAACCTCATGAAATTTGATCCACATCAACATTATGAACTCACATGAACCATTTGATCAAGTTTGGATCACAATTCCACAAGAAATTTGATCAGATCACTAAAAGGGCAAAATGGTCATTTTTAGGGTTTTGACTGCACAAAGGCAATTTTTGACTGTTTGACCTAGCCAATGGCAAACCAAGTTCACATAGGGACTCAAGGACTCAATGAAATGGTCTTGACACATTCATCAAGCTCAAAAGATCCCAAGTACACAAGGTTGACAGTTGAATTTCCCAGTCAATTGATCAATTTTGACTGTATACTGAAAAGTCAAACTTTGACTTTTTGGTCAAAATCAAGAGTCAAGATTCATTTTTCATCAAAACATGCCAAATCATGAAACTTGTTCACCAAGAAATCACAAAATGCAAATTAGGGTTTGAAAATGGAATTTTTCATAACTTAGAATTTTTCTAAGTTATGAAAAACCCTAATTTTTTCCCAACTTTGCCCCATCTTTTCACCAAGATCCATTTGGATTCAAACAAAAGTCAAAACATGAAAGTTGTAGCTTGTTGCATAATCTACAACTTTGATTCACAAAGTTTTCTCATTTGAAGCTTGTATCTCAAGTTACAATTTTTTGAATAAGGGCACTAAACCATTTTTAACTTAGTGAAATTTTAACCTATTTTGACAAGGTTTTCTACCCCACTTCAAGGCCACTTTTCATACCATTCCACTTGGAATTTTAATTTGCATTTCAAAGATGGATTGTAGTACACATTCCAAGCTTTCCAAAATGTCCAAGAACTCATCAAACAACCTCATAACTTGAGAGATTCGAATTTCACAAGTTGGCAAAAATTCACTTTTGTTCTTCATCAAAACATGTTCATAACTTTGCAAATTTGAACTCAGCTTGCTTTATGCTTGATTACAGGTCCTTGAACCATTCCATACTCAATAATTTAATGCATACTCAATGTGTTAGAGTGTTGTTCTTTGAGTGCAAGCATTGTATGCAAGATTAATCCTAAACTAGATAAAGTGAACTTTCCATTTTTGAAAAGATTAACTTTATGTCCAATTGCAAATCAAGAAAGTACATGGAAAATCTGCTTGGCACAAGATTATGTGCATAACACACTGATCAAGAGAGGATTATGCAGCACATTAGGGGGTCCTCTACTGACCTAGAAAGCCAACTTGCTTTTGTTTGCTTCAAGTTCAAGAAAAGTCCATAACTTATCACAACTCTCTCTTCAGCTTAAGCACACAAGAAAGAAGTTATCAAACACATTCCATAGAACATATTCAAGCTAACACACGAGCCCTTGGCCTCTAAAACACTCCCATTGCCCTAATCACCTTGAAACTGCTCAAACAGGGGAACCCCTGCAGATTGAGTGCTATCTCTCAATCCCTTCAAGCATTCTTGCCCAAACCTGTTCCTCTACCTTCCTTACAACCTATGCAAGCTAACCATGACTTGAAGCCTGACCTGTAACACCTCCAAGCCACTTCACCATTTTTAAATTTCTGTTTTGCAGTTGGAGTTCACTAGCTCGATTCAGGGAGTTTCAAGACAAAGTAGGATTTGGAAAAGCATCCTTACACTTCAAGGAAGCTATACAAGTCATCATTTCACTCTGAAACATCCTCCATTGCAAAGCTCGATTCCAACTGAACAGGTACATTCATGAAGTTCTATCTCCCTTATTAGGCATTGTTAGCTTTAGGTTTGTGAAGAAAATATGTCACAATCATAGCCCTGAACATGCTCATATGATTAGATTTCATTTATATTTCGTGTGCTTAGAGAATTTCATGTCTGAACATTGATGAAAAGTTAGGTCAGAAATTGGGGGAGGAGAAATTCTCCCTCATCTTAGAGAGTTAGTTCAAGTTCTTTACATGGTTGAAACCGTCTCTTGATGCTCTACACTTTTCATGTTATGAGTTTTGCTTGAAAGTCCAGGAATCCAGAGATAAAAAACGCGTGTTTGCTTGAAGGATATTGTTCAGAGGTTGAAGAAGACAGGTCTTCTGGGCTGGGCCTGGAAATTTTTCTTATTTGCACCACTTCATTACTCATGAACCCCCTGAGCCCATTTGCTTCATTTTTGACTCTTTTTGACTTTTTCTTTTTTGATTGACTTTGTTTATTTTTTCTCATGACATAAAAAAAATAAAAATATTTTTTCCATCATTTTTTGTATTTATTGCATATTTATTTGTTTATTTCTCTTGTTTGAACATAAATATTCTATATATACTATTATTAGAATAAATAGAAAAATAGTGTAAATACATTTTTTTTTATATTTTTTTTATTTACTTTCTGAAAATATTTCACATAAAAATACTTTTTTTATTTATTTTGTTAAAATATTAAATGTATATTATTTTGTGTATAATGCATATTTAAGACTCAATATATATATATATATATATATATATATATATATATATATATATATATATATATATATATATATATATATATATATATATATATATATATATATATATATATATATATATATATATATATATATATATATATATATATATATATATATATATATGTTTATTAATGTATTTAAGCTAAGATATAAAAATACTTGATTTTTTTCATTTTTATTAATATTTGATACAAAATACTTTTTTCATAATATACTTCATTATTTTTATTTTTACAAATAATAAATAAATACTTGTATTAAATTAAACAATAATACATTTTTCTTAATAAAATTAGGGTTTTTGCCCTAAATTCAAAATACTCCAAAAAATAATATAATTTTTATTTTCTTTTCTCTTTTACATAAATAATATTTTTTCATACATATACAAAACATTTCTTTTGCATCTTGCATTCTTATTTAATTTTTGTACATTGATTAAATTGCAAATATTCAAAATGATGTAATAATTTAGATTTAAATTCTTGTCAATATCCCCATTTGAACATTTGTACCCCCCCTTCCCATATTTGGTTTTGTAATAGCTTAGTAAATTTAATTTCGCACTTTATTGCTTTCTAATGATAATATGTTAGAGTTAGGGTTTGCATGCGAAAAACGATAAAAAATAGTTATGACCTAATCTCAAGATAAATAAGCATGAAAATGGACACACAAATCACACTTGCACCCCTAGGGTATTCCACTTGTTGCCTTCAAATAAATGGGCCATATTGTATGTTGAACTTCTTTGGGCAAAGCAAGCAATTTGAATGATCATAGTCCCTCGACAAAACTTTTCAAAACAAACAAAAACAAATGATCAAGTCCCTTAAAGAAAATTGCCCAAAGACATTCAACGCCGTTGCAATTATGGCCTAAACGATGACCCGCGCCTGTCCCTCTCACATTCTAACATAAGGTTGTCCACCAAATTCAATGGTGGAACAAACTTGTTAAAAGGGTTAAAACATAGCAATAATCTTTTGAGAAATTTAGGAGTAGATAACCTCTTAGTTACTTGAATCAAACTTGCAAAACAAAACACTTGCCTAATTTCAAAACCACACAACATTACACTTTCAAAACAATTTTCAAAAACAAATGAAAACCTTTTCAAAAGACATACATCTTTGTATACATCCCCACATGGATCATTACAAAGGTTGCCACCACATTGGCCTCTTTTCAAAACATTTTCAAAACCCACACATTTAAGCACCATTTAAAACAATTGAAAACAAAAGGCAAGGGATCTAAGCAAGTAACTAAGAGCCCATGGATAACCATGGATAGAAAGGGTGCTAATACATTCCCTTTCTATAATCTACTCCCCGAACCCAAGAAAACATCTCAAAAGGTTTTTTGCTGTGCTTTTTAACCTTTCCTTAGGATAAAATAAAAAGTCGGTGGCGACTCTTGCTAACCGCAACATTTGCGAATACAAACGCAAAACCCAAGTCAGTTCTCCCACCGTATCACAGAACTAGCGACTCTGCTGAGGACAGACTTTTAAAAGTGGAGTAACCTTAGGGCTTAGATCACTTTTGTTTTCAATTGTTTGCTTTGTTTGATTTTATATTTGTGGGCTTTGCATCGGAGTTCATAGATCCTAACCCGGATCTGGGATATACCCTTTTTAGGTAGCATAATCTGTAAGGGACCTGTCCGGCGTAGATCGACATGGGTGAAGCAGTGGCTACGTTGGTGTGGCATCTTAGTCTGTACCTATATCCCTTGTGTTGTAACGGGGAGAATATAGGTCTTCTAAGGGGTCATTAAACACCAACCAACCTTAGAACCCTAAATTGACCAACTTGGCTATTAGGACAGTAGCAGTATGCTACACTCATTGAGGCTAAACTCTCGAGATGGTTCTGGCCGCGAGAAAAGATTGCGATGCTGGAGTTATGACCGATTGAGGGTAGCCAATGATTTGAGATCCTCTAGAACCCGGTTACTTTTGATAGGACAGGTTTTAACCAACAAAACCAAAAGAGGGTAATACCTGAAACTCATGCTGGCCTGAAACCTAAGGGTGTCTTGTGTGACTTGTGTGCCTCATTTGCCTATGTGAATACTTGTGGTGTGCTTCATCATAGCATCATGCCATCATACCATTGCATGCATCCTGTATAAAAGGCTAACCCATTTCAAAGACAAAAAGGTTTCATCTTTGCTCTGTTTTGCAGGACATCATGATGCCCGTACGTAGGAATACTGTCCGGCTCAACTTTGTTCAACCACCAGTGTTACTCAAGGATTTGGTTGGAAGGATTCCAAACACTTCTTCTTTCATCAACAGACATGGTTCTCTCCTTGGCTTGGTCACTGCAAAATGGGACCAACAACTGATAAGTGTTCTGACCCAGTTTTATGACCCTCTGTACCATTGTTTCACCTTTCAAGACTTCCAGCTGGTCCCTACCCTGGAAGAGTTCTCTTATTTGCTTGGGATCCCTGTCTTGGAACAAACTCCATTCACTGGTTTGGAAAAGACTCCTAGACCTGAAGAGATTGCTGCAATTCTCCCCTTGACCAAAGAAGAGGTATTGTCCAATTGGGAAACTAGAAATGGGATCAAGGGCTTTTTGGTCAAATTTCTGGTAAGCAAGGCTAATGATTTCTGGAATGACTTGGACTTCAAGGCGTACGAGGATATTCTGGCTCTTTTGATCTATGGTCTGGTATTGTTTCCCAACCCTGACACCTTTATCAGTGTCCATATCATAAGGATCTTCATGTCTCGGAATCTGGTACCCACTCTTTTGGGTGATATTCTACAACAACTCTATGCTCGTACTGCTCGAAAACGGGGAACTCCGTGGTGTTGTGCTCCTTTGCTAGTAAGGTGGTTTATTTCGCACCTTCCTAAGTTCGTGCTGAAGAATGAAGAAGGAAAAGGTTGGGCTAGGAGGTTAATGTCTCTCACTGATAATGACATCACCTGGACTCTCAGAGGTTTGGATGAGGTAGCTGTTATTGACCGTTGCGGAGAATACCCTAATGTTCCGTTGATTGGTATCCAAGGAGGAATCTCTTACAATCCGTGTTTAGCTCTCCGTCAGTTTGGAAGAGCCAGAGGAGATGGGCCTCATGAAATGCTGGTTCCTCACTTCCATTTTGAGTTTCAGGCAGACAGTGACAAACTACGCCAGGGGTTCATTAGAGCTTGGGACAGAATCCACAAAGCCAACCCACATGAGTTGGGACCCAAGACTTCCCTGCCATTGAAGCCCTATTGCAAATGGGTCCGCATCCGTGCTCAGAAGTTAGGTATGCCCTACGAAGCTGTTAGACCTCTCATTCTTGAGTCTCCTGTTGAAGATGGGGTTCCTCCAACTGTCCTCCCTCCTCAGATACCTACTGATTTTGACACCATGAAGAGATCTTGGGCGCAGCTGAAGGAAGAACGGGATTTCTATCGGGAGAAGTTCAACGAGCAGGAACGGAAGATCCAGAGGCTGACTAAGCAATTGGAGGAAGAACGGGTCCTAAACAACTACATCAGCACTGAAAAGAGGAGGCCATGGGAGCATTGATGAGCTTTGGATGTTTCCTTTTATAGTTTATTTCCTTTCCAGTATTTCTCATTCCTGTAATGCCTAAGGGCAAATTGTTGAACAATTGAAAATCTTAATCTAATGAAGTGTGTTTCCCTTTTTTGTCTACAAAGTTGAATCTTGTTTGTCTTTGAAAACATAAAACATACGCATTCCATTGCACCATATGCATAGCAGGTACCCTATTTCACATGTTGCTTAATCTTCTTCGCTGTTTATTTTGCACAGTCATCATGAATCCAGACTCCTCCAGCGAGCAAGCAATCAAGGCTCTTCAGGCCCAAAATGCACAGTTTCAAGAAATGGTCCTAAGCCTAGCCCAAGGTCAGCAAGAGTTGAAGACTCTACTCCTAAAGAAGAAGAAGAAAAAGAGGACTGCGCTGTTCAACACCGGACGCAGATTTGGGAACACACTCTATAATGAAGCTGATCCAACTACTTCTTCTGCTGAGAAAAATAGTCCACAAGGGGAAGGAGCTCCTAGTCCTGCAGTCTCCGACAACGAGACGGACTATAACGACGAACAATACCCACCTGCTGCTGACAGATACAAGCAATTGGAGGACCGCTTAAGCGCCATGGAAATTCAGAATGTGCCGGGACTGGATTTCGGGGATTTGGGGTTATCTTCTGGGGTAGTAATTCCACACAAGTTTAAGGCGCCTGCCTTCGCCAAGTATGATGGGGTCTCCTTCCCAAAGCTGCATCTAAGGTCGTACGTAAGGAAGATCCAACCTTACACGGCAGATAAGAACCTCTGGATTCACTTCTTCCAAGATAGCCTCTCGGGGTCACAACTTGAATGGTTTTACCAATTAGATGGAGCTAGCATCCGACACTGGGAAGATTTGGCAACCACATTTTACAGACAATACCAATACAATTCTGATCTCGCTCCTACGCGTACCCAACTTCAGGGTATGTCTCTAGGAACGGGTGAAGGGTTCAAAGAGTACGCTCAAAAATGGAGAGATTTGGCTGGCAGGGTGCAGCCTCCGTTAACTGATCGAGAGCTGGTTGATATGTTTCTAGGGACGTTGTCTGGTCCATTTTTCAATCATTTGGTTGGTAACTCCTCCGCTGGGTTTACAGATTTGATATTGACGGGAGAAAGAATTGAAGCTGGCATCAGGTCAGGCAAAATACAAAAGGCTGCCTCCACCAGTGCTGAGAAGAGGCCGTTTAAGAAAGAAGCAAGTGCCGTCTATGGTCCTAGAAGACAAGTCAAGCCCGAAAGTCGCCAAGCCGTCAATGCTTTGGTCATCTCCAAACCTGTTGCTGCTCCTCAGCAGTACAATCAACAAAGAAGCGAAAGGCCCAAGAGGCAGTATACCCGACTGAGTATGACCTTATCTCAAATTTTACCCCAACTGTTATCCACCAACCTAGTGACCCTCAAAGAAGCTCCTAAGGTCGTCAACACTGCGTCTCCTAAGTATAACCCAAATGCCCGGTGTGCTTATCATTCTGATAGTCCTGGGCACACTACTGATGATTGCTGGGCCTTGAGAAATAAAGTACAAGATCTGATCGACGCAAAGGAAATTCAGTTTGAAGCACCGGAAAGACCAAATGTCGTAACTGCTCCTATGCCCCAGCATAGAGTAAATGTCGTTGAGGAAGAAATGTATGCTGTTTCGGTAGATGAAGTTTTTACCCCTCTAAAGACCGTTAAGAAGAACCTACTGCGGGCCGGTTTATTTCCGGGTTGCGGTGAAGGTTGCCTGTTCTGTGCTGTTTCCCTATCTGGTTGTCCCTTGCTGAGGTTAGGCATCCAAAGCCTAATGGATAGCAAGGAGATTCTAATCAAAAAGTCTGTTGTTCAGTTGGTTCCGATAAAAGAAATTTCGGTGGTTACCATCTTCAAAAATCCAATCAAGGCTCCCCCGAAGAAGCCTGTTCAAATCATGACTGTTGCACCTGTGATTATTACTGTCCCGGGGCCTCTCCCCTACATATCTGATAAAGCTGTCCCCTGGCATTATGGGGCAGACGTGTATGTAAATGGAATCAAACAAGAATTCGACACTGGCGCCAGTATCTGCGATATCACTGGTCCAGCCAAGGTCACCCGCAGTGGCAGGCTCTTCTCGCCTGACATTGCACCGCCCGCTATTCAAAAACCCCTCCTTATAAAACCTACAAGTTTACCTGTTCCTGTTGCTGATCAAGTTGTGTCCCCTGCTGCCGAGTCATCAAATGCTCGGGGCAAAGGGATTGAAGAAGAGCCTGCCCGGATGGAGGCACCAATACCCATAAATGCTGAGGCCTCCCGACAAGAAATGGAGGAGATTCTGAAAATAATAAAGAAGAGTGATTTCAATGTTGTCGAGCAGCTGGGGCATACGCCCTCCAAGATCTCCCTGCTCTCCTTATTGCTATGCTCCGAGGCCCATGCTAAGGCCTTGATCTCATTTCTCAAGACGGCCCATGTGCCGCAGGAAACGTCTGCAGTCCAGTTCACCGATTGCATAGCAAATCTAACAGCAGACAATGGCCTGGGTTTTTCAGATGCTGACCTGACCACGAAGGGAAGAGACCACAATGATGCCCTGCATGTCTCTATCGAATGCAGGGGCACTACTCTGGCGCATGTATTGGTGGATACTGGTTCCTCCTTGAATGTTCTACCGAAAAAGGCTTTAGACCGCTTGGATTATGAAGGCTTGGAATTGAAACCCAGCAATATCATCGTCAGGGCCTTTGACGGTTCTAAAAGGATGGTTCATGGAGAGGTTAACATCCCTATTCGTGTGGGCTCTCAAGTGTTCGACTCTACGTTTTATGTGATGGATATACGTCCATCATACTCTTGTCTATTGGGTCGACCTTGGATCCATA
Source organism: Vicia faba (assembly GCA_948472305.1). Taxonomy (NCBI): domain Eukaryota; kingdom Viridiplantae; phylum Streptophyta; class Magnoliopsida; order Fabales; family Fabaceae; genus Vicia; species Vicia faba. The sequence goes on along the minus strand of OX451736.1, from coordinate 979,409,258 downwards.
AAGCTGGGGCAGTGACCTCTACCCTGCACCAGAAGCTGAAGTATCCCGTCAGGGGGAAGATCGTCACTGTGCAAGGAGAAGAGGAGTATATGGTGAGCCATTTGAACTCCTTCAGATACATTGAGATGGACGGGGAGTTTATTGAAACCCCCTTTCAGCATTTCGAGGAGGTACATCCAATTTCAGCAGCAGCAGAAATAGCAGTCGAAGAGAATGATTCCTTGAAGATGGCTTCCTTAAGGGATGCCCGGGCTGTGGTTCAGAAAGGCAACTGTGCAAACTGGGGTCAGCTTCCTGACTTCACTCAGAAGAATGACAAGTTTGGGCTAGGCTTTACTGCAGAGGCTCAGAGGGCTGTGCGCAAAGAGAAGATCAGAAAGGCTCCGGTGTTTATTTCCAGCTCAAGGGTGAATGCTATCGAGGAGGATGTAGAGGAAGCAGAGTTTGACAGTTGGATCTACCCAACTACCAGCAACGGACCAAGCAACTGGACGGCAAAGGATTTTACCCCTATCACATTTGTCACGCAGTAATTAATTTCTTTTGATTTCAAATTTGTAACAAACAATATGTTAAAACTTTGTTGGCTCGGTGTCCTACCCGGGGCATCGTAGCTCCATTTGTGAGGGCTTTTTGTATGACATTTTCATATATCATCAATCAAAACATTGGATGTTTGTTGCATTTCAAATCTTGTGCTCTTTTTCCTTTCTGTGTTATATATATTGCAAAACAGCTATATTTACACACACTCACTTATACAGGTTTCAATCCACTCTGGATCTCACTGGTAACAGCTCTGCTACCGCCAGTTATGACTTCGAAAATCCGATCAACTTGGCCGAAGACGAAGGTGAAGATGATTGCGAAGTGCCTGGTGAACTTGCGAGATTGCTACTCCAGGAAGAGAGAGCTATTCAGCCACATGAGGAGCCTGTGGAAACAATTAACCTGGGTACTAAGACGGATAGGAAAGAGGTCAAGATTGGTGCCAATCTAGAGCTCAGCGTGAAGCAATGATTGATCCAAATGCTACAAGATTACATGGAGATTTTTGCTTGGTCCTATGAAGATATGCCTGGTTTGGATGCCGACATTGTAGTTCACCACCTGCCAACCAAGGAAGATTGCCCTCCGGTAAAGCAAAAAGTCCGACGGATGCGTCCAGAGATGTCTGAAAAGATCAAGGCCGAGGTTATGAAGCAGTTTGATGCCGGGTTCCTCGCAGTGACTTCTTACCCTCAGTGGGTTGCCAATGTGGTGCCGGTACCGAAGAAGGACGGTAAAGTCAGAATGTGTGTCGACTACAGGGATCTGAACAGGGCCAGCCCCAAGGATGACTTCCCCCTGCCTCACATTGATGTCCTTGTTGACAACACAGCTCAACACAAGGTGTTCTCCTTCATGGATGGTTTTTCAGGGTATAATCAGATCAAGATGGCCCCAGAGGATATGGAGAAGACTACCTTTGTGACTCAGTGGGGCACCTTCTGTTATAAGGTCATGCCATTCGGATTGAAAAATGCTGGGGCAACCTATCAACGTGCCATGGTTGCTTTATTTCATGATATGATCCATCATGAGATTGAGGTATACGTTGATGACATGATTGCAAGGTCTCAAACTGAGGAGGAGCACCTTGACCATCTGAGGAAGCTGTTTGACCGACTCAAGTTGTACAAGCTGAGATTGAATCCCAACAAATGCACCTTTGGGGTAAGATCCGGAAAATTGCTAGGCTTCATTGTAAGTGATAAAGGTATTCAGGTGGACCCTGCCAAGGTAAAAGCCATACGAGAGATGCCGACTCCAAAAACAGAGAAAGAAGTCAGAGGCTTCCTGGGACGACTAAATTACATTGCCCGATTCATCTCACATCTAACTGCTACTTGTGAGCCAATCTTCAAATTACTGAAGAAAGATCAAGTAGTACGCTGGAACGATGAATGTCAGGCTGCTTTTGAAAGGATAAAGGAATACCTTCAAGAGCCACCCATTCTTATGCCACCGGTGGAAGGAAGACCTCTGATACTATACTTGACAGTACTTGACAATTCAATGGGGTGTGTGCTGGGGCAGCATGACGAGTCTGGTCGAAAAGAGCACGCTATTTATTACTTGAGCAAAAAGTTTATCGACTGTGAGTCTCGTTACTCACTGCTTGAGAAAACTTGCTGCGCTCTTGTATGGGCTGCTCGCCGGCTGAGACAGTATATGCTGACTCACACTACTTTATTGATTTCAAAGATGGATCCCATCAAGTACATATTTGAAAAGCCCGCTCTGTCTGGAAGAATAGCGAGATGGCAAATGATCTTGACAGAATATGACATCCAGTATACAACTCAGAAAGCAATTAAGGGAAGTGTACTAGCGGATCATTTGGCACACCAACCTGTGGACGATTACCGATCATTGAACTTTGATTTTCCGGACGAAGACATCATGGTGGTAACTGACTGTGAAGTACCTGGACCGGATGAAGGACCTGAGGAAGGATCCTGATGGTCTATGCATTTTGATGGAGCCTCCAATGCTTTGGGTAACGGCGTCGGCGCTGTAATCATATCTCCCAAAGGGACTCATACTCCCCTCACCGCCCGATTATGTTTCAGCTGCACCAACAATATGGCAGAATATGAGGCATGCATCATGGGTTTACAAGCTGCAATCGACTTAAGGATCAAATTTCTAAGTGTCTTCGGAGATTCCGCTCTCGTGATCAATCAGATCAAAGGTGAGTGGGATACGAAACACCCGAATCTTATTCCTTACAAGGAGTATGTGTCGACCTTGCTTCCCCACTTTGAAGAAATAACTTTTAAGCACTTCCCTAGAGAGGAGAATCAGCTAGCGAACGCCCTAGCTACGATGTCCTCAATGTTCAAAGTTAAATGGGACAATGAGGCTCCCCGAATCATTATCTGGAAGTTGGATGAACCGGCGTACTGCTGTGAGCTGGAAGCTGAGAAGGTGATTGAAAAACCCTGGTATCATGAGGTGAAGAGGTACTTGGAAGCTCAGGAATACCCGGAAGGTGCGTCTGTCAATGATAAGAAGTTCATGAGGAGTTTTGCTGCAAAATTCTTCCTCAGCAACGACATTCTCTACAAACGGAATCATGATTCAACTCTGCTACGTTGTGTGGATAAGGCAGAAGCAGAGAAAATCATGATAGAACTGCATGAAGGGACATTTGGAACACATTCCAGTGGGCACACCATGGCTAAGAAAATCCTTCGGGCGGGATATTTCTGGTCCACAATGGAAGCCGATTGTTACCAACACTCCCGAACTTGTCATAAATGCCAGATCTATGCTGACAAGGTGCATATCCCTCCGGTTCCTTTGAATGTTCTGACTGCGCCTTGGCCGTTTGCAATGTGGGGCATCGATATGATCGGTGAGATCCGACCGACGGCATCCAATGGGCATCGCTTCATCTTGGTGGCGATCGATTACTTCACGAAGTGGGTTGAGGCAGCGTCCTACGCCACAGTAACCAAGAGTGTCGTGGCACGTTTCATCCGGCATAATCTGATCTGTCGGTACGGCGTCCCAGAAAGAATCATTACGGACAATGGTACCAATCTCAACAACAAAATGATCACTGAAACTCTGTGAACAATTCAAGATACAGCACCACAATTCTTCTCCCTACCGGCCGAAGATGAATGGGGCTGTAGAGGCAGCCAATAAAAATATCAAGAAAATTGTGCAGAAGATGACAGTGACCTATAAAGATTGGCACGAGATGTTACCGTTCGCTCTTCATGGGTACCGCACCTCAGCAAGGACGTCAACCGGGGCAACTCCCTTCTCCTTGGTCTATGGCATGGAGGCAGTCTTGCCAATTGAAGTCCAGATACCCTCTCTCCGGATAATGAAGGATGCAGACTTGAATGAAGATGATTGGATCCAGACTCGACTTGATCAATTAAATCTGATTGACGAAAAGAGGCTCACTGCTATCTGTCATGGTCAAACGTAGCAGAAACGGATGATCAGGGCATTTAACAAGAAAGTCAGACCGCAAGAGTATCAAGTTGGGGACCTGGTAATCAAACGCATCATCCTTCCTCAAAGTGATCCCCGGGGCAAATGGACCCCTACTTACGAAGGGCCATTTGTGGTTAAACGTGTGTTCTCAGGAGGAGCCATGATCCTAACCACCATGGATGGTGACGACCTTCCTCACCCCGCCAATGCAGACATAGTGAAAAAATACTACGCATAAATAAAAGACCCGCTAGGTTGACATACCTAGGCAAAAATAAGGGCTTCCCGGCGAACCAAAAGGGTTCGGGCAAAAATAAGGGATGAAATGAATAAAAATCTATACACCCGGCAAGTCGAAAACCTGAAAGGGCGGCTTGGGCAAAAATGGGTATCCCGGTGGACTGAAAACCCGAAAGGGCGGTCCAGGCAAAAGTTAGGGATAAAAGCGTAACACTATATCTCATTGGATCACTTCGCATCCAGAATTCGGCATCAACTATCTGGCTCCAGATTTCGGCATTGACCAATCAGCTTCATCTTCAAATTAGGAAACAAAGCGATGAGACGTTCGGAGATATAAAGGCGATAGCAGAGTTGGAACCCAGTGGGATTGTTCACATAGCTGTTTTGTTTTCTTTTTCAAATTGTAAACTCTATGTTATTTGGCGGCATCCTCTTACTAGGATGGCAGCCTCTTGTACAAAAACGCCTATTCACAGGCAAAGTTTAAATCAATACAAATTCACTTGTCCATACAAATCACTATTGTTTTCCTTTTTCTGTTTTTGTCTTGCGAAGAACGTCCAATGTTCATTTTTGATATATGCATTTGACATTAAATTGCTAATTCATAAATATTTGCATATGAAACGAGAGATTGATTACAGGTGACATCAGAGACAGGGGCAATTGAAGTTGTCTAATGCATGTCTGGTTGTTTTGTCCGCCAAGGCACCAAGGTAGGTTCAACTGAAGAATGTGGCCAAATCATCTCAACGCCCGGCAGAGTAAAACGAGGTTCAGTAGTACTTTCCCCAAGCAGAGTTGGTTCCCCGTCGATCCTGAAAGGACACAACTTTCCCCAGCAGGTCTTAAAGCTCATCCCCAGTAGGTTCTGGAAGCTTATCCCCTGCGGAGCACGGACGTCTCTCCCGAGTTTTATTTAGAGTTATTTCCTCACAAGGACTTATAACTGGGTTATCCTCAGCTAAAAAAACCACGGAAGACCGCCCTCAGCAAAGTTCCTTCAATCCCCAGCGGAGTTTATCGTCATTATCCCCAGCGGAATCCATCGTTAGAGTCCTCAACAGGCCTCACATCAAAACTTCGGCCAAGTATCTCTTCCACAGAGCAATTCTCCGGTCGACTGTCAAGGATTTATTTTCCTAAGGCGAAATTACATCCATAAACATTTCACATTTTCATACATCTTGCTTACATACATGATGAAACGCATACAACATCTCATGTTGAATATCATGACAACATGCATATCATACATCATGACATTGCATACAACTTACGTTTTTGCCTTTTCAGGAAAAAGACAATCCCAAAAAACAATTACCGTCAAATGTCGCAATTCCAGATCCGATACCTGTATCTAGCTAGGGCACATCTGAGAGTGATCAGTTTCCAGACTCGATTCCTGTATCTAGCCAGGGCACGTCTGAAAAGTTCAAAGATTCGATTCCTGTATCCAGCCAGGGCACATCTATCAACTACAACATCTCCAGATTCGATTCCTGTATCCAGCCAGGGCATATCTGTTGACCACGTTTCCAGACTCGATTCCTGTATCTAGCCAGGGCACGTCTGAAGAGTTCGAAGATTCGATTCCTGTATCCAGCCAGGGCACATCTATTAACGACTATTTCCAGATTCGACTCCTATATCCAGCCAGGGCATATCTGTGAGCAACCAATTGTAGATTCAATACCTGTATCCAGCCAGGGCATATCTACATAAGGAGACTGAGGATCAAACACCTGTAACAAGCCAGGAAAACATCCGTCTTTCTCAAATACACAAGTTCTCGCTAAGGAATCTCTTATGCGATCGACACTTCCAAATGGCATCTATAAGCCCATTCCCGACAAAGTTCTGTCACATCTCCAGATGGCATCTATAAGCCCATCTCCCTATCTACTACCTCTCCAAATGGCATCTATAAGTCCATTCCTGACATCACATTGTTGAGACTCCAGCATGCGAGTGCAAATTTCCGGGCACTCTAATGTCCAATCTCCTTTTACCCTCGAGCCACGAAAGGCAAACTTGCCAATCTAACTCTTCAGGTTCAAGAAGATTGAACAGGGGCAACTGTTGTACCCCAAAATTTGCCCTCCCATTTCCTCAGCATTTTCTCATCACAAGACCTTTGAAGATCAAGATCCAGTTAGGGTTTCCTCTGCTCAAGACTTCTCCTTGCACTGTGGACTCAAATTAGGGTTTGTGTTTGCCCAAGGATGTTTTGACCTAAAATGCCTAAGATGACTTTCATGTTTCATATTGGACTCCCAAGTTTATCCTCACCAAGTTTCAAGTCTTGATTCCAAGTTTTGCCCAGTCAATTGGACAGTTGACCTAGAAATCAGCTGTATTGGGGAAAAAGTCAACTGTGGCCAATTGACAGTCAAACCTCATGAAATTTGATCCACATCAACATTATGAACTCACATGAACCATTTGATCAAGTTTGGATCACAATTCCACAAGAAATTTGATCAGATCACTAAAAGGGCAAAATGGTCATTTTTAGGGTTTTGACTGCACAAAGGCAATTTTTGACTGTTTGACCTAGCCAATGGCAAACCAAGTTCACATAGGGACTCAAGGACTCAATGAAATGGTCTTGACACATTCATCAAGCTCAAAAGATCCCAAGTACACAAGGTTGACAGTTGAATTTCCCAGTCAATTGATCAATTTTGACTGTATACTGAAAAGTCAAACTTTGACTTTTTGGTCAAAATCAAGAGTCAAGATTCATTTTTCATCAAAACATGCCAAATCATGAAACTTGTTCACCAAGAAATCACAAAATGCAAATTAGGGTTTGAAAATGGAATTTTTCATAACTTAGAATTTTTCTAAGTTATGAAAAACCCTAATTTTTTCCCAACTTTGCCCCATCTTTTCACCAAGATCCATTTGGATTCAAACAAAAGTCAAAACATGAAAGTTGTAGCTTGTTGCATAATCTACAACTTTGATTCACAAAGTTTTCTCATTTGAAGCTTGTATCTCAAGTTACAATTTTTTGAATAAGGGCACTAAACCATTTTTAACTTAGTGAAATTTTAACCTATTTTGACAAGGTTTTCTACCCCACTTCAAGGCCACTTTTCATACCATTCCACTTGGAATTTTAATTTGCATTTCAAAGATGGATTGTAGTACACATTCCAAGCTTTCCAAAATGTCCAAGAACTCATCAAACAACCTCATAACTTGAGAGATTCGAATTTCACAAGTTGGCAAAAATTCACTTTTGTTCTTCATCAAAACATGTTCATAACTTTGCAAATTTGAACTCAGCTTGCTTTATGCTTGATTACAGGTCCTTGAACCATTCCATACTCAATAATTTAATGCATACTCAATGTGTTAGAGTGTTGTTCTTTGAGTGCAAGCATTGTATGCAAGATTAATCCTAAACTAGATAAAGTGAACTTTCCATTTTTGAAAAGATTAACTTTATGTCCAATTGCAAATCAAGAAAGTACATGGAAAATCTGCTTGGCACAAGATTATGTGCATAACACACTGATCAAGAGAGGATTATGCAGCACATTAGGGGGTCCTCTACTGACCTAGAAAGCCAACTTGCTTTTGTTTGCTTCAAGTTCAAGAAAAGTCCATAACTTATCACAACTCTCTCTTCAGCTTAAGCACACAAGAAAGAAGTTATCAAACACATTCCATAGAACATATTCAAGCTAACACACGAGCCCTTGGCCTCTAAAACACTCCCATTGCCCTAATCACCTTGAAACTGCTCAAACAGGGGAACCCCTGCAGATTGAGTGCTATCTCTCAATCCCTTCAAGCATTCTTGCCCAAACCTGTTCCTCTACCTTCCTTACAACCTATGCAAGCTAACCATGACTTGAAGCCTGACCTGTAACACCTCCAAGCCACTTCACCATTTTTAAATTTCTGTTTTGCAGTTGGAGTTCACTAGCTCGATTCAGGGAGTTTCAAGACAAAGTAGGATTTGGAAAAGCATCCTTACACTTCAAGGAAGCTATACAAGTCATCATTTCACTCTGAAACATCCTCCATTGCAAAGCTCGATTCCAACTGAACAGGTACATTCATGAAGTTCTATCTCCCTTATTAGGCATTGTTAGCTTTAGGTTTGTGAAGAAAATATGTCACAATCATAGCCCTGAACATGCTCATATGATTAGATTTCATTTATATTTCGTGTGCTTAGAGAATTTCATGTCTGAACATTGATGAAAAGTTAGGTCAGAAATTGGGGGAGGAGAAATTCTCCCTCATCTTAGAGAGTTAGGTCAAGTTCTTTACATGGTTGAAACTGTCTCTTGATGCTCTACACTTTTCATGTTATGAGTTTTGCTTGAAAGTCCAGGAATCCAGAGATAAAAAACGCGTGTTTGCTTGAAGGATATTGTTCAGAGGTTGAAGAAGACAGGTCTTCTGGGCTGGGCCTGGAAATTTTTCTTATTTGCACCACTTCATTACTCATGAACCCCCTGAGCCCATTTGGTTCATTTTTGACTCTTTTTGACTTTTTCTTTTTTGATTGACTTTGTTTATTTTTTCTCATGACATAAAAAAAATAAAAATATTTTTTCCATCATTTTTTGTATTTATTGCATATTTATTTGTTTATTTCTCTTGTTTGAACATAAATATTCTATATATACTATTATTAGAATAAATAGAAAAATAGTGTAAATACATTTTTTTTAATTTTTTTTTATTTACTTTCTGAAAATATTTCACATAAAAATACTTTTTTTATTTATTTTGTTAAAATATTAAATGTATATTATTTTGTGTATAATGCATATTTAAGACTCAATATATATATATATATATATATATATATATATATATATATATATATATATATATATATATATATATATATATATATATATATATATATATATATATATATATATATATATATATATATATATATATATATATATATATATATATATATATATATATATATATATGTTTATTAATGTATTTAAGCTAAGATATAAAAATACTTGATTTTTTTCATTTTTATTAATATTTGATACAAAATACTTTTTTCATAATATACTTCATTATTTTTATTTTTACAAATAATAAATAAATACTTGTATTAAATTAAACAATAATACATTTTTCTTAATAAAATTAGGGTTTTTGCCCTAAATTCAAAATACTCCAAAAAATAATATAATTTTTATTTTCTTTTCTCTTTTACATAAATAATATTTTTTCATACATATACAAAACATTTCTTTTGCATCTTGCATTCTTATTTAATTTTTGTACATTGATTAAATTGCAAATATTCAAAATGATGTAATAATTTAGATTTAAATTCTTGTCAATATCCCCATTTGAACATTTGTACCCCTCCTTCCCATATTTGGTTTTGTAATAGCTTAGTAAATTTAATTTCGCACTTTATTGCTTTCTAATGATAATATGTTAGAGTTAGGGTTTGCATGCGAAAAACGATAAAAAATAGTTATGACCTAATCTCAAGATAAATAAGCATGAAAATGGACACACAAATCACACTTGCACCCCTAGGGTATTCCACTTGTTGCCTTCAAATAAATGGGCCATATTGTATGTTGAACTTCTTTGGGCAAAGCAAGCAATTTGAATGATCATAGTCCCTCGACAAAACTTTTCAAAACAAACAAAAACAAATGATCAAGTCCCTTAAAGAAAATTGCCCAAAGACATTCAACGCCGTTGCAATTATGGCCTAAACGATGACCCGCGCCTGTCCCTCTCACATCCTAACATAAGGTTGTCCACCAAATTCAATGGTGGAACAAACTTGTTAAAAGGGTTAAAACATAGCAATAATCTTTTGAGAAATTTAGGAGTAGATAACCTCTTAGTTACTTGAATCAAACTTGCAAAACAAAACACTTGCCTAATTTCAAAACCACACAACATTACACTTTCAAAACAATTTTCAAAAACAAATGAAAACCTTTTCAAAAGACATACATCTTTGTATACATCCCCACATGGATCATTACAAAGGTTGCCACCACATTGGCCTCTTTTCAAAACATTTTCAAAACCCACACATTTAAGCACCATTTAAAACAATTGAAAACAAAAGGCAAGTGATCTAAGCAAGTAACTAAGAGCCCATGGATAACCATGGATAGAAAGGGTGCTAATACCTTCCCTTTCTATAATCTACTCCCCGAACCCAAGAAAACATCTCAAAAGGTTTTTTGCTGTGCTTTTTAACCTTTCCTTAGGATAAAATAAAAAGTCGGTGGCGACTCTTGCTAACCGCAACATTTGCGAATACAAACGCAAAACCCAAGTCAGTTCTCCCACCGTATCACAGTATCCTTAGTTGGTAGGCTACTAGTTTTGTCCTATGTATATTCTACCCTCCCCATAAGGTGGTTTCCTTAAGGGTATCATGGATAAGACTAGAGGCAAAGGCACAAGGGCCTCCCTTAAGTGGATCCTCTTTGCAAACCGAAACTTTCGTCTCTAGGTCATGAAATGTCTCACCATGAGATTTAGGTTTAGGGGTTATACAAAGAGTCATAGATTTCATTCCAAAGTCCTACACCCCAAGAGGATGTCTCTTGAGACGTATTTCTTGTTTTGGAATTCCACCGACTCTAGGCGAAGTCATCACAAAAACTAAAAGGTATGATGCATCCCCTTGGCCAATAGACAAACCTTCTTTCTAAGGGTTTTTGGAAATAATAATTTTTTGAAATAATAAAATCCCGCCACAAACAAGTAAAGATGACAAATAATATAAAAATAAAATAAATAAATAAATAATTAAATAAGCAGGTTTAAAAACCAAAAAATAAGAAAAACCCTAAAACCAAAAGGAAAGGTTTCTAAACCCTAGGGTTGAATCCCCAACAGAGTCTCCAGCTGTTATAACCAGTTTTAAAATGTGAGTCGCCACACCTAATTTTTATGTTTAGGAAGGGAATATAAAGGATAACCCTAATTTGATCAGAGATTCTAAGTTGTTAACTCGTTTTTAGAGGAAGGGAAGGTGTTAGGCACCTCTCATCTACCTTGTTCACAAGGATACTAGGGTTTAGAATTGCAATTTTTAGGAAATAGGGTTTTAATTTTTATTGGGGAACTCACCATGATTTTAGTCGTATGCCTACATATTATCTTATGAGGAATCACAATCCCAATTCGTAGTTCGTAGTTGTTTGGTTAGTATTTTTTATGGATTATGAAAATATCTCAAATTCTCCTTGAACCAAGCCTAGATGTGTGAATAGAGGAATTTGTAGACAAAGTTCGCAGTCGATTAAAGGTATTTCCATAATCTTTTTTGAAAATAGTATCTTGACTTAATTAAGTTAGTAAAAAAGTGGTTAGTATTCAATTGGTTAGATGTTTTCAAGTATATTATGTGATATAAGAAAACTTATTTCTAATGCATGATAAAAATAATTTTAATGCAATTTAAAAGTAATTAAAAATGAGTTAGTAAAAAAAGAATTTTTTATTTAATAATAAAAAAACAAATTTAGAATTTATATAAAAATAAAAATATTAAATATATTAATTATAATATTGAATAAATAAATAAAATAAAAAATAAAAATAAAAATAAATTAAAAAAACGCCATGGGGTGTATTTTATGTTTGGCTAGTAATTAAGAGGGTGTTGAAAGCAGGGGTCCAAGTCCAGATGTTAGACTTGGCCTACCAGCGTTGGGGTATAGGTTTGTATTATGTAGTAAATATGGGGAGTATACGAAGCAAGGGACCAAGTCCAGATATTGGACTTGGCCCAATAGCGTTAGGGGTTGGGTTTTCTAACATTTAAGTGAAATTAAAAAATAGGGGGTGCGATCCAGAATAGGCTTAGGCCCAAGATCGTGAATGTTTGGGAGATCCGTTGGGATCTTGTGCCGGCGGACACATGGAGTTACGGTGGGCACGTGTTCTTTAGACGTCGGATAAAGATCATGCGGTGGACGTTGAGGGTGCACTATAGGGGGTAACGCATAGGATCATCTTGTATTATATTTTTCGTTTTCGTTTCATTCATTTTTTTCTTCTCTCTTTCTTTTTGCTTAGTTTCTCTCATCTCTCTCTCTGTTAATCAACAACGACCTTCCCAAACCATAATCAAATTCGCAGCAGCACTAACTCAAAATCGATGAGCCTAACCCCAAAACGAATAGCAAACACCAATCCCTGCCAATAATCAACAACGAAACACAACCCTAAAGCTAAGTGGTAGCAAACTTACCTCTCTGTCTGTGTAACTTCGTGTTAATCTTCTTCAGATCTTCGGATTGCTTCCTCTGATCCCTTCTTCTTCTTTGATCTATACGTATGAGAACAGTGACGGTGGCGGCACGATGGAGGATTAAGACAGATCTTAGGGTTTCAGAAATTGAAACCCTAGATCTTCGCGGTGAGAAGCCTCCTAGGAAACAAGTTTTTCTCCTCTTCTTCTTTCTGTTTCGTCTCTTTAGTTTCTCCTCCCTCTTAAACAACAAAAAACACAACCTTAGTCGCCACCCCTCACAGCCTCTAAGCGGTGGTGATTCCCTCAAACCCCTAAATCAAACCAACAAACCCCCACCGTAACATCACTCACATAAAAAAGGAAGAATCTAAGTATCTGTTACCTCTGATTGTAATCTATCTTTGTTCTGCCGGTTGAGTTCTTCACTAAATCCTCTTCTTGTTTGCAGGTGGAGCGCGACACGACGACGGCTGAGGAACGAAGATGGTGACCAAAGCGGAGGCTTGAAGGAGGTTCTTAGGGCTTCATAAAATGAAAACCTAGATCCTCGGTACAAGGAAGACTCTTCGCGAATTGCTATCTTCCTCCTTTTATCTTGTTCTTTGATCTCCAATTTTTTCTTGGTTTCTCAAATTCTACTCCCTCTTCTCTTAGAAATTAGGTTAATTTATAGTGTTTTAGAATTTAGACAAATTAGGAAGTTTCTCTGTAATTGTCGTTATATTTTGTTAATTTAGAGTAGATTGATGAATTAGGAGATTTGATTTGATTTGTAATGGATTTGATTTTCTGTAATTGATTCATATTTGTATAAGATTTTGATTCTGTTTGTAAATTACGATTTGTTCTGGACGATTTTTATATTACGATAGAAATGTTTGATATGTTGATTTTATTTTCGTATGTGTTTCTGGGCCTTGTGTTGAAGACAAGGAACATGGTATAGCAGCGGTGTCGTTGGCTTGCAAAATTAGGGTTTTCTCCCTTTCAGTTGACTTGGTCAATATTCTCAAAAAAAAATTGTAATAATAATATTAATGTTAATAATAAGAAATCGTAATAAAATAAGTATAAATAATATTTATAATGAAAATTAAACAACAATTATAATAAATAGGTAAAAATTAAAAATGGACTCAGGCTGTAAATATTGAAATGGGCTAGATGATTCAAAAATACACCCCCTTAATGGGCTATTAATTTTGATCGAAGAAAAATGCACCCACATCTTCTGAACAACAATTTTTAAATGGGCCAGCGATTCAATGCACATATCCAATTGTTGTACCCCAAACTTTTCCCTCTCTTTTCTCAAGGCATTTCTCACAAAGATTTCCCAAAGCTCAAGTTTGCACAAGTACAATTGGACTTTTAATGCCCCATATAGTTTCCATGGATCATATTGGACTTTCAAGCGTCAGGTCGAAGAGGAAATTGTTGAAAGGGAAAAGCAGATAAAAAAGGTGTGACGAATTAAAAATCAGGTTCAGGCTGTTCAAATCACATGACTAATCGAAAGGAGTTGTTGGCAGATTTTGACAAGTTGAAGAAGAGAAAGCTTGCTTCGATTTCCCAAGTTTCGATTTGGAAATGGCTTCCTTCATTCTTGCTTCAATCCATAAGGCAATGGATTCCTTCATGCTTGCTTTGATCCACAAGGAAATCGCCTCCTTTATGCTTGCTTCAATCCACAAGGCAATGACTTCCTTCATGCTTGCTTCGATCCACAAGGCAATGGCTTCCTTCATGCTTGCTTTGATCCACCTCTACACACATAGTTTCTACACTATGAATTACAAGTTGAGGTTTGGAAATTTAAACTTTCGACCACTTAATCAACTGATGGTTACTGGTAGGAAAGAAATCCAGAAATTCATTCGTTTTGACTATGCCAATGAGATCATCTTGCATGCTCAATGTGGTCCATTCGAAGAACATACAATTGGTGGATTCGAAGAACATACATTTGGTGGCCCATTCGAAGAACATACATTTGGTGGATTCGAAGAACATACATTTGGCGGTCCATTCGAAGAACATACATTTGGTGGATTCGAAGAACATACATTTGGTGGATTCGAAGAACATACAATTGGTGGTCCATTCGAAGAACATACAATTATGGGATTCGAAGAACATACATTTTGTGGTCCATTCGAAGAACATACATTTGGTGGTCCATTCGAAGAATATACATTTGGTGGATTCGAAGAACATGTTATTGGTGGATTCAAAGAACATACAATTGGTGGTCCATTCAAAGAACATACAATTGATGGATTCGAAGAACATATAATTGTTGGTCCATTCGAAGAACACATAATTGGTGGAAACAAATATTGTTTTATATTTTGATGAGTTCGGTCGAAGGCTGCTGAACAAAGTCTTATATGCTCCCAAGCCCAAGTTTGTTGTACTGTCCACAAAACAGCCTAAAACCATGTCAAAAACAGTTTTCTATACTTCTATGAAATAGCCCTGCACCAAGCTTCCACAACACTCCAAAACTGCTGCAAAATAGTCCTGCTATGCTGCTCCTAAACCAGTCCCATATTTTCATCAAACTAGCATATAATATATGCACCTCGAAAGCTATGAAAAGAACATACCTAAACTGTTTAAATTTCATTTGTTTTTCCCCCCAAAACTCCAACAAGACTCTTCTATGAATAAGCTGTTTCCACAACACACAAAGGGAGGCTTTTGAGAAGGAAAGAGGAGAATAAAAAAAGAGAGAGGAAAGAACACAAGGCTGGAGCCTTAGAACACTCTTAAACCCATAACCAAAAAATCACAACACCTCTGTTTCTTTTTTTCGAACCAAGAACCAACAAAACACAACACCTCTGTTCTTATCTTACGAACCCAAGAACATTCAAGGCAACAACTCAAGTTCGAAACACACACTCCATCTTCAAGGTAAGTCTTCTTGACTTTAAACTCTTCGTTCCAAGCATCATTGGTATTCATTTTCGAAAGATAACATGTAATAACCATTGCATTCGAAGCTAAACTTTTGTTTGTCTTCTTTTCTTGTCAATCATATATTAAGAACTAACCTGTATAGACCATAAAACAATGAGGGAGTGTGAATCGGAGGGTGCATGCTTCGACATAAAGCCTTAGTCTTTGATCCATTCTGCTTCACAGGTACAAACAGAAGGGAAAAAAGGGGTCAAAAGAAGGACATGCTTCGATGCATATAAGCATGCTTTGACACATGCTTCGACTCATAACATCACGCTTCAATTTGTAACTACAAGATATGCTTCGATACATATAAAGCATGTTTCAAAACATGTTGTTGAAGGATTTATTTTTTCTCTCTTTTGCGCTTTTTTTTATATTCATATCTATTTTAACTAACCAAAAGCCTTCCATAAAAAAATCTAAAAAATGATTTCTTGATTAGTTTGATTTCCTTTTAACTTAGAATTAATTTTCCTTTTTTTTAATCATATCTCTTTAGGTTAATTAGGTCTAAACAATTTTCCTAACAAAAATCCAAAACAAAAGTCATTTCTTTTTATATTTCTTGTACATTTATTCAATATGGTTGTAATAGATAGTTAGGTATAAGTTATTGCAATCCCCATTTGTACATCTGTCTCCCCCATCCCCAAACGATGTAATAGCTTAGGATTTTAATTTCCGCAATTTACCGCTTTAATATAAATTGTTAGTAATTAGGATGTGTATGGCAAGATAAAACCAATGCTTAGACAACCCTAATCAAAGACAAAATTAACTTGAATCAAACACACTTTTCACACGTGCACCTCTAGGGTAAACTCGCTTGTTGCCTCAGAAAATAGTCATGTCCCTCGAATATGGGCGTTTTAGCAAAGAACCTCGATAAAAAAGATCGTAGTCCCTCGATGTCCCTCGATGTTGCCTCCGGTAAACGATCTAGTTCTTTACGAAATTGCTAAAATGTCTCATAAGTTGCCTTCTATGACTATACGATGACCTAGACACATCCCTTCACATCCAATGATGGGGCTTCTTACCAAATCAATGGTAAGATAGAAACATCTAAAGGAGGAAGAAAAGAACATAGACCTTTTGAGTAGACAGGATGCTCATAGTTGCTTGCTCGCAAACTAAAACCATTTCTCACTTACACTTTCAAAAACATCTTCAAAAATAAACATCTCTTTGAACTATTTTCAAAAACTAACACTTTGTATAAATTCTTATAGAGACAAGAATCATTACAAAGTTAGCTGCAAGAAAAGAATTTTGCAAAATGTTTTCAAACTTACACCCATCACAAAACACCTTTTCAAACAAAGCATTTTCAAGTGATCTAGCAAGCAACTAAGAGCCCGTAGATAACTACGGATGAAAAGGGTTCTAATACCTTCTCTTTTTATAACCTACCCCCCAAACTCAAGAAAATATCTCAAAGGTCTTTCTTGTTCTTTTCACCCTTTCCTTATTGGATAAAAGAAAAGTCGACGGCGACTCTTGCTATCCGCAATAATTGCGATCAAACGCAAAACACCTAAGTCAGTTCTCCTACCGTATTACAGAACTGGTGACTCTGTTGGGGAATTAACTTAAAAGTGGGGTTAACTTAGAGCTAGATCACCTTTATAATGCTTTATTTGTTTGACTTGCTTGCTTTACATTTTTGGGTCCTTGTTTGGGTTTTGTTTTGATCCTTCACCCGGATCTGGGACACCTTTTAGGTAAGTAGAAATAGAGTATGGAAATTGTATGGCATAGACCGATATGGTTGAAGCAATGACTATGTTAGTGTGACGCATTTATTGGTACCGGTATCCCTTGTGTTGAATCGAGGAGAATACGGGGCCGCTGAGCGGTGTCATGAAGCACTAACTGACAATAGAACCTTAATTGAAAAACTTGGCCATTAGGAAGTAGTGAGATAGACGACTTTGGTGTAAACCTGAAGATTGGTTGATACTCGATACTACACTCATTGAGGTCAAACTTTTGGGATATTTTGGATGCAAGAAAAGATTGATTATGCTGGGACAATGCCCAATAAAGAAAGATCAATGATATTGAGATCCCCTAGGACCCAATTACTTTCTAGGACTTGTTGAACCAACTAAACTTCAAGAGGGTACTTACATATAAAACCCCATGCAAGCCTAAACCTAAGTACTTGCCTGCTTTGTGTGTATATGATTATTTGTACATAAAAACTTGTTTGCTTTGTTCACTTGTACATAACATCATAACATCATACCATATCATTTCCACTGACCATTTCAAGGATCTCAAGGGCCTGCAATGCAGGGACATGATGAACCAGACGTCCATCAAGGGGCAAGAGGATTTATTTTCCTCTAACTAAACGCCATCAAAAACCTAAACTCGGTAGTTTGAGTTAAGGGCTATGACCCACTTGATATGGTGAGATTGATTCTTGTAGAAGGACATTTCAACGATACGAAGTTCTTCAATCAAAATTTGTAATCAAAGTTAAACTTCTAAGATCTTCTTGTGTTTACCCCACAAGATCCTTGAAAACATTGCATCCACATATCATGCATCATATCATGACAGGTTTTCCCCCATATAGTTATCTCATCTGCTTACTGTTTATTTGAGTAGAGATGGCTCTCAAACAGAATATTAAGGATCTTCAAGCATAAAATCCTCAATTCCAGCAGATGTTCCTGGCTCTGGCTAAGGGGCAAGAGGATCTGAAGGTACTCATGATCAAAGACAGGAAGAAAAAGACAAAGAAACCAATAGGTGTCCTGAATATGGGAAGGAGACCAAGAGGACCAGTAAAGCGAGCTCTAGAATTTTCAACTCCGTCAAATAAGGGAGACAATCAGGAAGAGAAGACACAACAAGAAGACCATAGTCCAGGGTCTGATGAAGAAGAGGCTGATTATGCTGAAGAGAAATATCCTCCTGCTAATGACAAATATAAACAGTTGGAGGATCGTCTCAACGCCATGGAAATTCAGAGAGTACCTGGTCTGGATTTCGAAGAATCATGGTTGGTTTCTATAGTGGTCATTCCGCCAAAGTTCAAAGTTCCCTCATTTGCTAAATATGACGGTGTTTCATGTCCTAAGTTGCATCTGAGGTCTTATGTCAGGAAGATCCAACCTCACACCGCTGATAGGAATTTGTGGGTGCATTTCTTCCAAGAAAGTTTATCAGGGACTCAATTGGAATGGTTCTATCAGCTGGAAGGAACCAACATCCGCAACTGGGAGGATTTGGTTGCTGCTTTCTACAGGCAGTACCAATACAATTTTGACCTTGCTCCAACCCGTACACAACTTCAAAGCATGTCTATGGGTTCCAGTGAGGGCTTCAAAGATTATGCCCAGAAATAGAGAGATCTTGCAGGAAGAGTCCATCCTCCTCTGTCTGATAGAGAGCTACTAAATATGTTCTTGGGTACTTTGTCAGGCCCATTTTTCAACCATCTGATCGGAAACTCTTCTGCTGGGTTCACCGAGCTGATATTGATAGGAAAAAGAGTAGAAGCTGGCATCAAGAGCGGTAAAATTAAAAGGGTGCATCTTCAAGTGCAGGGAAGAAACCTTTCAATGGGAAGAAACGGTCTAATGTTGTGTACAGCCAGAAGGGTTGTAACAAGAGTAATCACGACCACTCTGTGAGGGTAGTTCTGATCTCTAGTCCTGCATCAGTTTACAAAAGGTATACTGACTCCTGCAAGGCTTACTATAAATATTGAGTTGAATTCATATTCTTACAAATTTCTTTTATCTGCTAAAAATGCATTTTCAAAACTTCAAGACAAACATAAACTTTGCATTACTTTGAATAATGTTGTTTGCATATAGTTATTTGTTTGACAACAAAGAAATTCACACGACGAATATCAAATGAACAGAAATCCTCTCAAGAAACAAATACATTTCAAATGGAAAAACACTTCCAATTACAAACTCTCCATAATCAAGGGGTATGACATGTTATAGTCTAACCTAATCTTGCGGTTGATCAGAACCTGAAGAGTGGCCGGAGGATGATCTTAAGTCGAGCAGAGGAGAGAGGGGGTTGTGCCTGCAAGTTACTCCGATGATCAAGTAAGAGTGGGAGCAAGAAGGTACTAGAAAAATATCAGGTAGTGAGTGTGAATTTGTGATACCTGGCCTGTGAGGGTTTATATATTGCCCCTGGCGTGTGGCCATTGCTTCCTGATTTCACACCTAGATATGCGGGTCCAGAAAATTAGGTAACTGCCAGGACTTGGTCAAACCTGGAAGATATGCCTGTAACTAGCTGTTGGTTCCGGGGATGAGACTGGTTACGGGCATCACTCTGGTCAGTTCCAGGTGGTCTGCACGATGCTGGAGTCAGGCAGAGTGAGAAGATGCTCGACGGGCATCTTGGATCAGAGCTGGATTAAAAGGGCAAGAGGATGGTATTGCCCGACAGGTGCAGGCAGTCCTGGTCAGGGTCAATGGGTGACGCCTATGAGATGTCTTTGACTGGGCCCACTCAAGCTTTCGGGCCAGTCTAGAATAGTAGCCCCCCAAGTTGTTGCTTCTGGGCACAAGAGTGAAGACTTTGATGTCTGCTCGAAGGATGGGGAAATGAGCATTTTTCCGTTATACTTCTTTGTCGGGGTGGCGAAACGTTTGCCGTTGGGACCTTTGAATTTGGAGAGGTAGTGTGTTTTGGGAAACGTGTCGTTCGAGCGGTGCAAATGATGGCTTAGGGCTAGGGTGTTATAATGACGACCTTGGGGTTCCCAAGGCGCGTGTTTGGTACCCGCGGGCCGTTTCAGCTATAAATACGAGAGGAATAGTGCAATTAGTATTTTTTGCCTTCTCCTTCAACTGCTCGTATCACCTCGACAGTCGACCACTAGCATTTCCTCAGATTCTTCGTTTGCGGTTATCCAACTTCATCTCTTCTTATTCTATCTGTGAGTTTCTGATCCTCCATTATTGCATGTTTTAGTGCTTTCGTTTTTTGCCTCTTAGATATGCATGCGGTTAGGATTTAGGGTTCCGTTAGGGTGGAGGTCGTTAGAGACTCTAGGTGGCGAAAGTCGTTCCTGCGGCGTATGGCTGTTGGAGCCGTCGTGGGGCTCCCTCGGGGGCCAACGTTGTGTTATGGGTGATTAGTTAGGGTTTGAGTTTTTCTTCAACTTGTGCCTGTTAGAGCACCTCAAGGGACTTCTGGGTTTTTTTTGTGATTTTAACTCGTTAGTGTGCCTTGGTGAGGGATTAGGACTTTGTCCTGCATTTTGTTCCCGTCAGTGTACCTCTATGAGGGTTCTGGTCGGGGATATGATCCTTCTCTCCCGACACCCTTTCACTTGTTTAACAGTGGAAGGGTGGTTCTGGCATTGATGTCGAGCTCATCCTTTTCATCTTCTTTTCAGGTGTTATGAATGACGACGCACAGGTTGTCATTTCGAGCTAGTCTGCAGAATCCTCCCGGAGCTCTTCGAGCGAGACTAGTGGTAGCTCGTCGAGCATATTGGAAATCTCTGGGGAGCAACAAAACCAGATGGATCAACAGATGGGGGGGTCCGACATGGGGGCTACTTCTTCGGCTTGGGGCGGCATGTTTCCTCCTCGAGATGACGAGGATCCTTGGGGTTGGGTAGCTAAAGACCCTTGGGAGTGGCGGTCATATTTTTATAAGCACGGGGAAGACGTTTTCACCGATGTTTTTGTCCACGAGGAGGGAGCCCGGGAGGAGTGGTCATTGTATATCCCCGGGAAAGACATCAGGATCTTCTCAAGATATGATAGGAGGCGGATTCCTATGTATGATATCGTCTTCCGGGAGATGGGTCTCCTCCTTCCTTTTTCTGACTTTGAAGTGGCCATTTCTGGCATCTGCATGTGGCCCCCTCCCAGTTTCACCCGAACGGGATTGCTTTTGTGCGGGTGTTCTAGATAGTGTGCGATTATCTGAAGATAGGGGCTACGATCCCGTGGTTCTTCTATTGTTTTCACATCCAAAGGAGCAGGACTGAAGGACGGTGGGGATGGGTCTCCCTCAAATAGAGCAACATGAAGTTGTTCAAGGCCTACTTGGATTTCGTGCACCATTTTAAGGACAAGTACATTTTGGTGCAGCCCACGTCGACGAAGGCGTTACTGAAGGTTTTTAGGAGCCGGTCGTCTCTCAACAAGGACGGGACTCCTCATATTAACGAGCTAGGGGATCCTACCGTGACGCTGGTCGCCAAGTTCCCGTTCCAATCGACCAGCAGACATTTCGAGAAGCAGTTGGGCTCCTGTGTCTGGAGAGAGGGGGAGCTTGGGGATGAGGACCTGTCGAGCTTCACCACTTTGACCTTGTTTATAGCTAGAATTCCTCCAGTCTAGTGAGTCGTTAGGAGAGGTAGGCCAGTGCTGGATAGAAATGGGGATCCCGTGTTCGAGCCGGGTCTCATAAACGTCTGGGAGCTCCTTGGGAGCGAGGATCCTGTTAGATATATGGGTACAAATTTTATTTGTCTAGTATGTGGTCATTGTTTGTTTGACCCGTTGTTTTAGTGACTCTTGTTTTTTCTATGTTTTGCAGAAAATATGAATCCTGCTCAAGAACGTCTGGCCAAGACACTCGCTGCTCGAGCAAGAAAGGCCAAGAAGGATGCACAGACTAGGGCATGACCAGTTCCTTCTCCTGGATCAGGTGGGTCATCCTCGACTCCGACCACAACTTCTTTGTCTCCATCTGTTGTTTCCTCTAAGGCGAAGAGGCCTCGACCTGAGGGGAGCGTTGACCTTACCGGGGAGACGGGAAAAGGGACTTATGATTTGCCTCCTTGCTGGTTTAGAGGTCTTTTTTCAAGAGCGCGACACTTCATCTTCCTAGGGATGAATCTCTCCTTCTAGAGGGAACGAGCTGTCCGGAAAAAGGGCGACGTTGGCCCAAGACGCGGGTGGTTTAATGCAGATCTTGGAGATGTCCATCGCGTATATCGAGCGGAGTTTATCCCAGGAGATGGAAATCAAGAACCTTTGGGCCAAGTTGGCGGTGACCGAGAAGGCCTTGGTTGATAAAGACAAAGCCCTAAAGTTGGCCGAGGCAGAGTCGGGGAAACTATCCGAGGAGCGCAATACTTTTATGCTCAACAACAAAAGTCTCAAGGGAAAGGTGGCGGCCTTGACTACTGAGCTAGCTCCCGATGAGGGCGAGCCAGAGGATACCAAGGACTTGAAGACTCGGGCCGAGTTAGTAGCCTGTTTCAAACATGAAGTGGACAATGCTCAGGCTGCTTCTGAGGGGAGCTTCGACAACGCAGTGAATCAGATGCGTGTGTTGAACCCCGGCGTTGAGCTCAGGCATGGGGGTCAACTACTACGTGGCTGATGGGCAGGTTTTGGTTCCCGACTACCTGAGAGATATTATTGATCAACCGGCTGGCGACCCTGCTCGATTGTCGCCTATCATCGAAGGAGAAGCGGAGGGGTGATTTGTTTATTTGTTTTGGTCTGCGTGCCGTTTTGTAATATTTGTTATTTTCCGGGCTATTGCCTGTTTATGTAATATTCACACAATTTTGGTCCAAATGGCCGTTTTGTTTATTTTCTGGCCATTGGTCGTTTTGCTCTGAATATTTGATTTATGTTATTTGCATGATCATTGACAAGTTATCCCGATTAAGACTTTTGTATTTTGCAGAGTTTATATCAGGGATGTGCTCATTTTGTTTGCTCGTCGGTGCGGGGAAATCGACCAAACCGCCGGGGAGAATGTCGAGCGAGGTTCGGAATCCAGGTCTCCTTTTCAAGGGAGCCGGGTTCAGCAACGTGAACTTCTCGTTGTGAGTCAGACGTTCTACCGTCGTGGCACAAAGACTGTGGAGCTCGGTCGAGTTATCCATGTCAGGTTAAGGGTACGCTCGTCAACAGAGCAGAACCTCGCCCCTTCTAAATACTTTGGGTGTTACGCTTATGCCTAGGCGTGCATGCGTGGTCGGGTTCAGGAGGGTCTGTCTTGTCGATCGAACCTGTCGACTTCTTAGTGTTTTCAACTGTAGTATTGTTTTAGCTTTTTAGTGTTCCATGATCGAACGAGTTGTTCCCCTTGTAAATTTTCTAAGTAATACACTTTGGTTCCCGTTTTGGCATAGACGCAATAAGGACCTTCCTAGTTTTCCGCAAGCTTTCCATCGCGAGATTCTTTGCGATTTCTCTTCAAGACATGGTTGTCGATCTCGAACTCTCGACGTATCACCTTGGTGTCGTAGCACATGGATATTTTTTGTTTGAGCGAGGCCTCTCGTAGAACCGCTCCCGTTCTGATTTCTTCCACCAGGTCGAGCTCTTCTCTAAGGGGGACGTCGTTTATTTCCTCGTTAAGAGGTGCCTCAATTCGTCTGGTAGGTTCCTCAATTTCTATGGGGATAACGGCCTCTATTCCATATGATAGCCGGAACAGAGACTCCCCAGTAGATGAGTGAGTTGTCATTCGATACGCCCAGAGCATGTTGTGTAGCTCTTTGACCCATCGTTTCTTGGTTTTGTCCAACCTTTGCTTGAGGCCTCTAAGTATCACCCTGTTGGCAGCCTCGGCCTGGCCATTTATCTGGGGGTGCTCGACGAAGGCGAAATGTTGGTCCGTGTCAAGTTTTGTGACGAATTCGTGGAAGGTGTGATCCGTGAACTGGGTCCCGTTATCGGTGACTATCACTTGTGGGATGCCAAAACGAGCCAAAATATTTGTTTTGTAGAAGCGAAGGATGTTCTGGGCAGTGATTTTGGCTAGGGCTTTGGCTTATATCCACTTGGTGAAGTAGTCGACTGCTACTATCAGATATTTGTTCTGACTGGTTCCGACCACGAACAGGCCGAGGAGGTTTAGTCCCCACCAGGCGAAGGGCCAGGGAGAGGAGAGATATTTAAGCTCTTTAGGAGGAGCTAAATTGATGTCCCTGTGTCTTTGGCCTTTATCGCATTTCTTCACGTGTTCTCTTACACCATACTGCATGGTGAGCCAGTAGTATCCCGCCTGCAAGGCTTTCCTTGCGAGGGATCTTCCGCCAAGATGATGAGTGCCAATGCCCTCGTGGATTTAGAGCAGTATGCGTTCCTACGTGCTTCAATCGACACACTTGAGGAGTGGGACAAAAAATCCTCTTTTGTAGAGTTTGCGCTCGACCAATACGTACGATCAAGTCCTTCGTCTAATGGTGATCGACTATTTCGGGTCATTGGGGAGTTTGCCTCTAGTGAGGTAATCGTGTACGGGGGTCATCCAGCAATCGCTGTCCCCGATAGCGAATACTCCTAGGGTGGCAGATGGCTTCTGGGTGCTCGGCCGAGGAAATACCTCTTGTATTATAGATTTATTTCCTCTCTTCTTCTTTGTGCTCTCTAATTTGGATAAAACGTCTGTGTGGGCATTTTGCTCGCGAGGAACGTGTTGATCATCCAAAGACCTTAATCTCTTCTTTGCCTCCTGAACCAGGGTCCAATATTCAGTGAGTTGGTTGTTTTTGACCTAGTATTCACCTTGGACTTGCGAGGCGACCAACTGAGAATCAGTGAAGACTTTTACTTCCTCAGCTCCCAGATCTTCGGCTAGCCGTAAGCCTGCGAGGAATGCCTCGTATTCGACTTGATTGTTGGAGGTCGGAAAATACACGGCGAGGGAAACTTTGACCAGGGTCCCTTCCTCGTTCTCCAATATGATGCCCGTGTCACTTCTGGTCGCATTAGAGGCGCCATCGACAAAGATTATCCAGCGGCGCGAGCCTTCCGGATATCCGGTCAAGGTCATTTCCGCTATAAAGTCGGCCCAAGCTTGAGCCTTAAGGGATTTCTTGCTTTCGTATTGGATATCAAATTTAGAAAGTTCCAGAGACCATTTCAGCATTCTACTGGCCATGTCTGGCCTTCCGAGCAGTTGTTTTATTGGTTGATCCGTCTGGACCACTATGGTGTAGGCCAGGAAGTAGTGTCTTTGCCTCCTTGCAACGTTAACGAGGGCCAGGGCTACTTTCTCAATTTGTTGGTATCTTGCTTTAGGGCCTTGTAGGGCTTTGCTCATGAAATAAATTGGCCTTTGTCCCTCTAGGGTTTCCCTTATTAGTGTCGCGCTTATTGCCTCGGAGGCGACAACTAGATAAAGGTAGAGGACTTCCTCTTTCCCAGGCCGGGATAAGACGGGAGGCTGTGAGAGTGCTCTTTTCAAATGGGCGAGGGCTCGCTCGCATTCGGGCGTCCACTCGAAGGTGGCTTCCTTGCGTAGGAGTTTGAATAAGGGGAGTGCGTGTTGGGCGGATTTTGCCACGAATCGAGAAAGAGAAGTGAGCATGTCGTTTAAGATCTGGACGGATTTCTTTGAGGTGGGCGTTGGAAATTCGGAGAAGGCCCGGCATTTGTCGGGGTTCGCCTTGATGCCTCGTTTGGTCAGATAGAACTCGAGGAACTTTCCTTCCCGTACGTTGAAGGTGCATTTTTCCGGGTTGAATCGCATCCGGCATTTTCGGGCTTGCTCGAACACCTTTTTCAAATGGGCGGCATGATCGAGCTCTTTGGTGGACTTGATGATCATGTCGTCCATATAGACTTTGAGCATGTCGCCTATTTCATTGCAAAAGACTTTGTTCATCATGCGTTGGTAGGTAGCGCCCACGTTTTTCAAGCGGAAGGGCATTATGTTGTAGTAATAATTGTCCGACTCGGTCATAAAAGCGGTATATTTTTTGTCCGTATTTGCCTTGGGAATCTGGTTGTAACCAGAGTATGCGTCCATGAAAGATAGCAGTTTATAACCGGTCGAATTATCGACCAATTTGTCAATATTGGGGAGGGGGTAAGCATCTTTCGGGCAAGCCCGGTTGAGATCAGTATAGTCAATGCATATTCGCCATTTCCATTAGATTTTTTAACGAAGACTACATTGGAGAGCCAGATTGTGTACTGGGATTCAGAAATAAAATGTGCCTCTAGGAGGTCTTTTACAGCTAATTCAAAAACTTGTGACTTCTCAGTCAACTGCTTTCTTCTATGCTACGCGACCTCCTTGATGGTAGGATCAATGGTCAGGTGATGGTATGCGACCTCAGGGTCTAAACCGGGCATCTCAGACGCACTCCAGGCAAAGAGATCAGTATTCTCCCGCAGGGAAACTTTGAGTTGCCTTTTCTCCAGGTCGGGGAGGTCCGCTCCGATCTTTACTCCCCTGGTGGGGTCTTCTTCAAGGGAAACCAGCTCGAAGTCGCTGTCCGGGATTGACCATGCGTGACTTGAGAGCTCATTATGGCCAGCAGAGGAGGTTGACCCTTCGCCTTCGACCATAGGCTCCTTGCCCTTCTTCCTTTGCTCGACCTTGTCCTCTATGGAGAAGCCACTATCGAGGTCAATGGTGTCGACCATCGGCAGTGGCCTGGATTCCTCAGAGTTGGAGGGCAGCATGGCTTCAGTGGTCATTCGAGGTTGGGCGTTGATGGAGCTGAGGCCCTTTGCAGAAGCTTCTAAGCATCTCTTGGATGCTGGGATGTCCCCGTGAAGAGTGGCGACCAAACCTTTGGTCGTGTAGTATTTCATCTTGAGATGAAGGATGGATGGGACCGCGATGAGCTTGGAGAGAGTGGGTCTCTCGAAGATGCATTGGTAGAGAGATGGGCAGTCTACCACCAAGAATTGCATCTTGATGGATCTGGCCATTATCCCCCTCCCAAAAGTGACGATCAGCTCCACGTACCCCCATGGTTTCAGGCTGGCCCCGTTCAAACCTTGAAGATCAGAACCCACGTAGGGGGTTAGGTGGCTCTCGTTCCGTTGCAGAGTGTTAAACAGTTGGGCGTACATGATGTATATCGAACTGCCTTGGTCGACCAAAATGAGATGCATGTCAAAGTTAGCAATCTGATCCCTCGCGAGTAGTGGGATGCTTGAATTCGGGGCTCCTCTCGGTAACTCTTCACTGTAGAATGCGAGGGGCTGAGATCCTTCTCGAAACTTGTCGAGTGTGGAGTCCATCTCAGAGTTGGTCTCGATGAGTTGGTCGAACCTTCTCTTCATTGATCTGACCGTATTCCTATTGAACCCTCCGCTGGAAATGACCATGGTTGCGGGGAAGGATTCCCACAGACTGTGGGTGGAGAAGTATAGGGGGACATCCTCCATGTTTGGAAAGTAGAAGTCTTCCGACTGTGAGATGCTCAAGGCGACCAGAATGGTGTCGAGGTCAGGGGATTTCTTCCCTTCTTCATCATGGGCGGTGTTGTACCCCAAAATTTTCCCTCCCATATTTCTCAAAACATTGCAAGAAAGATCCTCAAGTTGCTCAAGGTAGTCCAAGGGTTGGCCAGACAAGCTCCCTCCTAAGGCAGTCTACCTCAAAATTAGAGTTTCATGTTGCATCAAGATACTTGAGTCCAAGGGATCCCAAATGCTCACCATCATCCTACTATGTTCTCAAGATCATCCATGTTAAGTTTCAAGCCTTGCAGAGGAAATTTGCTCAGTCAATTGCTCAAAAGCCTAAAAATCGACTATGATAGAGCAAAAGTCGATTGTGGCCCACATACAGTCAAACTTCAAGATTTTTGGTCAACATCCTCATTTTGAAGTATATTTCATCATTTGATCAAGGGTTGATCATTATTCATCAAGGATTGCTCATAATTCATCAAGAACCAAAAGTTGCTAAATTAGGGTTTTGCAAGAAAAGTCAACTAAACTTTGACCAAGCATAACTTTATCATAATTTATGATAAATGACCCATCCAAGGCTCACTTTGAATAGGATGTCATTCTCTGCAATCCATCTTCATCTCCCAAGTTCAAAATATGCACTCACAAGGAGTTATGAATTTGGACATTATAGGTCATTTTGAAAAGTCAACAAAAATACATTTTTTGTCAAAGCTTCATACTTGAGCATGGAATATCAAATTGAGATGAGACCAAAAGGGTTGCTTAGAGGACATCTCAAGATTTCTAAAAAGTCCAAGAACACCTTCAAAGAGTCAAAATTGAGGAAGTTATGCATTGGTGAAATTGACCCTTTTTGCAAAATTGCCAAAAGTCAACTATGCCTCAAATTGCAAATTTTGCCAAATGGGCCCAATCTTTTTCACTTGTTTTGAGTTGGCAACATGGTCCACGAGCCCTAGCCTATTCCACTGGTCATTATCTTATTTTTATTATTTATTTTGATTTTGATTTGAATTAAATTAATTTAAATCAAAACAAATCATAGAAAATCCAAAATATTGAAAACTCAAGATTTTTTACATGATTCAGGTCTTAAATTCCAGCTAGCATGAGATCAAATTCGTGTTAAGGCATGGGGTGCACAAAAAGATTGGATTAGGCCTATTTTTTTAAGGTTATTCAAAGGAATCAAATCAAAATCAAATTCATTGGTGGAGGAAGATTGTGATCATTCTTTCAACCCTAATTCATTCCTCAGTACATATAGAAGGTATGCAGACCTAAAGCAAGGCTAGAGAGAGGCGCAGCATCAAGAAAAAAACTTGGAAAAAACCATAAAAAGTAGCAATTCTAATTCATAGTTCCAGACTAATTCAAGACCCTTGGACCATTCCAATCGCTTCCTGGGAGTGTAGGCAAGTGAAACCAATGAAGAACAAGGCCTTTCCAATACCAAAATACGTTGTAAGTCAGTCACGACTTTGTTATTTTCTTGAATTCGAATTGCATCATTCTTGTACTTGTAGCATGAAATAGTTATAGATTCTTACTCCTTGGAACATTTGCAACCTTTCTGTATCGTTTAATTTCATTTTCATGGACTGTATAAGATTTCTCCATTGCTAGTTTTTTGTGCTTCGATTTGGGATTTTTGTTTACAGGCAAAATTGGGCCATGAAAGGGCCACCATTATACTCAGAAGGTCCAGACGAATTGATTGGTGGCCCTAGTTTTTATTTATCTTGCTCATGGTTGATTTTAAGAGAATGTATGTTTTTAGCTACGGAGAGTATCCGTTGGTATAGGTTTGTTGTCTAAAACAACAGATCCTTGGAGAAGATGAAGACGTGGCGGACAACCATTCGCGTGTTTGAATTCCGCGCGTTTTGGACTTAGTGTTTTTAATTTTCATATATTATCATTATTACTTATTTTATGTACAACAAAAACAAATAGCTCAGCTGGTTTCCAAGCATTGGAAAGTTCCATGGGGCCTGGGTTCGAATCCCAGGTCCCCCAAATTGCTTCATGTTATTTTCCTTTTTAGGATCCAGCGCGCTTACAAGTACAAGGGTTACCATACGCCCTCACAATTCAATCTGCCAAGTGGCCAGATGGCCAGATCCAAAGGCCAGCAATGAGGGACCATCCTGAAGCCTAGTCAACACAAAGCATGTGATCCAGTAGGTCAACGTGGACCACCATGTTTTGGGCCCAGAAATCTAATTTTCACACCCCCTCAAACTACTGATTGCAGGCCCAAATTTCTTCTCTATTCTTTTTTTTTTATATTTGTTTTATTTAATTTAATTTATTTATTTTATTTTACTAACCAACTAGCTATAATTCTTTTTATCAAAAAATCACAAAAATAATATTTTTCATCTAATTAAATTTAGATTTTATTTTTTTATACAAAAATTTAATTAGGTTGTTAATTTTAGGTAACTTTAATTGTTTTGTAAATAAGTTTAAAAATAATTAGAACAATTAAGTTTTTGTTTATAATTTAATTCTATTTTCTTTTTCTTAAAATAACAAAAACATAAAAATAAGCCATGTATTTATTTTCATTAATTAATTTAATTAGCTAATTGATTGTATATTTAATTTAAAAAAAACTTAATTCCTTTTTCTTAAAAATAATTAAAAACAACAAAAACATTTTTCTTTTAAATTAGGTTAAAAAGGGTCAAAACCCTAATTTCTTCCCGATCTTAATTTCATCGCGCGTTTTATTATTTATTTTTATCCTATTATTATAATTGCTCACTAGTTGTAATAGTTAATTAGGACTTCTATTTCCATTTATCGCTTTATTATTTAAGGGTTTGTTTTTGGCTATGTAAATACCAAAAGCCTTGTAATAGCGTAGTTTAATTTTCGCACTTTAAATTCCGCAAAATATTAAACTGTTAGACGTATGATATTAGGATGCGTGACAAGAATGTATGTAAAACTTTAAAACAGTTAGATAACCCTAAAATGTGCAAAGATAAATAATCTGAAATTGAATCACTCGCACATGCGCACTCCTAGGGTACACTCCCACTTGGTTGCCTTCGGTAAACGGTCATTGAGTATAGGATGCTTTAGTGGTCGTCCTTTTGTCCAAAGATCAAAGTTGCCTCGGAATGGTTGCCTCGGATATTGTTGCCTCGGATAATTAATCTAAGACATTAGGGTTATTACTAAGACGTCCTAACATTGCTTTAGTGACCGTACGTCCCTTTCGAATTGACCCTCAAAACTCCAATGACGGTGCTACCTACTCACTAATAGTGGGATAGCATTGTCTAAAGGAAACAAACATAGAACAATTCTTTTTTCGAGTAGGTAGATTAGTTCTTAAGTACTTGCTCAATCCAAACAAACATTTTCACACTTACACTCCTTTAAAAACAAAGTTTTCAAAAACACTTCGTAACACTCTTGAAGACAAAAGCAAGAGTTAAATCAAAGTCAAAAACAAAAACTTTTCAAAGCACACAAACATAGAGAAGCAATTTTGAAAATGATGAGCAAGTACCTAAGAGCCAGTAGATAACTACGGATAGAAAGGGTGCTAATACCTTCCCTTTCTATAATCTACCCCCCGTACTCATAATATCTCAAAAAAGGAATTTTTGTGCTTTTTTACTTTCCTTGTTGGATAAAATAAAAGTTGGTGGCGACTCTTGCTTACCGCGACATTTTGCAAACACAAACACAAAATGCAAACCAGCAATTCCTAAAATAACAGTCCCGGTTCTGGCCACCGTATCACAGAACTGGCGACTCTACTGGGGACTAAATAAGTGGGGTGTACCTTAGGATTAGTTCATCATAATGTTTTCTATTGTTTGATTTGATTGCTTTATTTTTGTGGGCTTTGTATCGGAGTTACTATAGATCCTAACTCGGATATGGGGGACACTGTACGGTATAGACCGATATGGTTGAAGCAGTAGCTACGTTTATGTGGCACATTAGTTGGTACCGATATCCCTTGTGGAGCAACAAGGAGAGTATGGGGCTGCTATATGGGTCATTAAGCATCAACTGACCTTAGAACCTATAATTGACCAACTTGGCCATAGAAAGTAGCTAGATGCTACACTCATTGAGATCATACACTCAAGATGGTTCCGGCCGCAAGAAAAGATTGTTTGAGCTGAAACTATGACCGATGGAGGATGGTCAGTGATATTGAGAACCTCTAGAACCCGATTACTATTATTAGGACAGGTTGAACCAACTAAACTGCAAGAGGGTAGTACCTAGACTCCATGCAAGCCTAAACTTAAGGGTTATTGTGTGACTTGTTTGCCCTTCCCATGTTTGCTATCTGTGATACATGTGGTGTGTTTCTATCATGACATCATGCATCATGACATCACATGCATATTTCATTAGACTAACCATTTCAAAGACCAAGGGGATTCATCTTTGTTCTCTTTTGTAGATTATGGCTTCTATGCGCAGAAATACCATTCGAGTCAACTTCGTGCAAATCCCTGCTCAGCTTAGAGAGTTGGTTTCAAAATTTCCTGATACTTCTTCCTTTGTTAGAAGACATGGTTATCTCCTTAGCCTGGTCACTTCAAAGTTGGATGAGCAAATGATGAGCGTGTTGTTCCAGTTCTTTGACCCATTGCATCACTGTTTCACCTTCCTGGACTATCAGTTAGTCCCTACTTTGGAGGAGTTTTCTGACTTACTGGGCATATCTATTCTAGAGCAGACACCCTTTATACGTTTGGAGATAGCTCCTAGGCCAGAGGATATTGCTTCAGCCCTACATCTAAAAATGGTTAATGTAGTATCTAACTGGGAGACTCGGAGTGGGGTTAAAGGTTTCTTGGCTAAATTTTTTGATCGATCAAGCTCAACAGTTCTGGGATAACTTGGACTTTCAAGCATTTGAAGACATCTTGGCTCTCCTCATCTACGGCTTGGTTCTGTTCCCGAATCTGGATGCCTTCATAGATGTGAATGCAGTTAAGATCTTCATGTCCCGTAACCCAGTGCCTACTCTCTTGGGTGATATTCGGCATGCTCTCTATACCTGTACTGTTCGGAGAAGGGCAACTCTCATGTGTTATACACCGCTGCTGGAGAGGTGGTTTATTTTGCACCTCCCCAAATCTGTATTGAAGAATGAGGAAGGTGTAGGTTGGGCTTACAGAATCATGTCCCTTGCTCATACGGACATCCTTTGGAGTTCTAAAGATATGGAAAGAGTAGCTGTCATTGATCGATGTGGGGAATACCCTAATGTTCTGTTGCTTGGAATTCGAGGGGGTATAACCTACAATCCTTATTTTGCTTTACGACAGTTTGGACGCGCTCGGAGAGATGGTCCCCATGAGTTGCTGCTTACAGGAATTGTCTTTGACTACAAGGGGGATGTTGAGGGACATCGCCGCAGATTTATACGACCTTGGGGCATGGTGAACAAGTCTGACCCACATGAGCTAGGACTGAAGACTTCTCTCCCGATGCAACCTTATCTCCAGTGGGTTCGAGCCCATGCTCAAAAGCTGGGGATACCTTATGAAGCTGTTTTACCGGTGATTGTAGAGCACACTAATGAAGAAGGTGTTCCTTATATAGTCCTCCATCCCTACATGCCTACTGATCTAGGGGCATTGAAGAGATCTTGGATCCAGTTGAAGGAAGAAAGGGATACCTACAGAGAGAAGTATCATGAGCAGGAATGGAAGATCTTGAAGCTTACAAGGTAGCTTGAGAATGAGAGGACAATCAACGATTATGTCAGCACGAAGGGAAAACGACCATGGGATTTCTGATGTCTTTTATTGTTTCTAGTTTAGATTTTCTTTTCAGTATTTCTTTTGTAACGCCTTAAAGGAATTTGTTAAACATTGTTACCAGTTTAATCTAATAAAGTATGTTTTATTTTGGTTTACAAATTTGAATCTCCCAAAGTCTTTGAAATCATTTCATACGCATTCCATTAACATGCACCTCATTACAGGTACCCTTGCAGGTTTCTCATCCTCTTCGTTGTTTATTTCAGCAATCATGTCTTCTGAAACACCTACTGATATCCAACACATACTTTTATATCATGCCATCGCCCCCTTCCTGAGAGTGGTCGGGAAGAGTCTGCATTTGATGGGCCCTCTGACTCCTCTGTAGTCGAGGAGCGCATCGATGTTCTTGATGTGCTCGTCAAGATCTGTCATGTCATCATAGGTCCCTAGACTTGGAGGCTTCTCTAGGCCGACAGGGAGTGGAGCTTCGGTGATCTCCATCGATAGTGGGCCATGGGGCTCGTCATCTTCACTATTGACCGGAGATGGAGAAGAAGAGTGATAGTTTCTCCCCTGTCGGTCGTTGCAGTCTCGTTGAGGGGAGGGGAACCTTTGTTTTTGCTTTGGCTCGGGAGAGGGTGAAATAATCGGCTGAAAATCATCAAATAATAAAGTCACCATCGAACGTCTTTTATCCCATATGAAGGGAAAGGTAAACATCGAGAAAACCTGAGAAGGGAGAAGTCACGGTCTTGCGACTGAGAGATCGGGTAAGGGAGTTTGTTACGCGAGGGGAAGGTATTAGCACCCCACACTCCCGTAGTACTCTACGGTATCCACTCTTGTTGTCTATCTTATGGGTGTGTCTAATCTATGCTTACTGTTTGCTATACTACTGAAGGGATAATTCATGCAAAAGAAAAGGGGAAAAGAATGTAGGGAAAATAAAGTTGTACTCGCTTGGGCCCTACCCCAATGCCTACATATCCTTTTTGAGGAATCAGAGCTACCGTAGTTCGGCTCACATGTTTTTGTTTGTTTTGTGTTTTTTATGGACAATGTTAATTCTGCCTTCTTCCGCAGCTCGTCCTTTGGAGACTTATGTGTTGGCACAGAAGTAAATTAATCATGTCCTTACCTGAAAAGGGTTTTAGAGAAAAGGTGCTCGAGCGCACAAAATGGTTTGAATTGGTTTGTGTTTTATTACATTGAAAAAGGGTTTAAGTGAGATTAGCATGTTTTTGATTTTCTAAGAAAAGATGTTTTAGTTTTAGATGCATATGCAAAAGGGAAGAAAAGAGTCTAAGGGAGACTAGCCTATTTCTAACCTAATGTTATCATACAATGGTAGTCCTAAGATTTGGATTAACAATAGGGAAATGTCTACCTAATGTTATCATGCATGGTTTGGAACCTAAGGTCTAACTTTCATCCGAAGAGAGCAAGCATGTCCTAAGGGAACATGGTATGTACAAGGATAAATCAAACAAGCTAATAAGCTCAAGAGAGCGCACCTAGAGAGATCCTATCTAAGTTAGCATGCCAAAGAAAGTCTAACAAAACTATCCTATAGGGAACATGCAATGAGAGCGAAGTCGTTATCTCAATTTCTAAATTGAGTGACTCATCGATCAACAAGAAAAAAGGAAAGAGATAAAATCCTATAGGGAGAATGCACTGAGAGCGAAGTCGTGATCTCAATTTCTAAATTGAGTGACTCATCGATCAACAACCAAAGAACAAACACAAGCACAACACATATATCAAATGAAGTCCGGAATGCCTGCTACAAGTCTTTAAACAGCGACTTCGAGTGCACGCTCTTTATTTCCTACTTCTCATGGTATCTAGAAAAGCGGTAAAGTGCGGAAATGAGGAATAAAATAAGGTCACGATGATACCGAATGGAGAAGTTCCATCGCCTCTTCAAAACCACGAGAGCCATAAGAAAACTCTACCGAGCTCTACCTTGAATTTCCTTGATGAAAATTATGCTCTTCGCTAGCTTCGAATCCTCTTGAAACTCTTAAAAAAATCATCCCGCAATTGCGCCAACACATTTCATAGATCGAGCACTACTATCTTACACGTGTGGGATTAATACATCTCAGGCAAGAATCCAAAGATTAGCATAATAATTGATTATTAAAGAAATATAATTAAATTTCTATAAATCCCCAATATTTTCTACTACTTTTGTTAATACCTCTTTATCAATAAAATCTATCAAAAATCATGTGAAGAGAAACTAATAGAAAATAGTTAACATTCTATATTAAGGGGTGTAAATTCTAGGCCGGGGTGTTTGGCACAACAACAATGGCACTAAGCCCTTACAGGAACTTGGCACAATTCAAACTCATTCCACCATTCCAACTTTCAGCATTATTATTTATTATTAGCATATTACTATTATATTGTAAAATATAATAAGAAAACAATTGATTAAAAACAATAAAAATAGGGTTTGAAGACTGTAATGAGACCTCACTAAAACTACAAACACGAGTTTCTCCTCTCCGACAAAAAACAAAATTCCTCCGTCATCTGTCTTGCCATCTAATTCCAATCCAAATCCGCATCCACTCTTCTCAACAGACATCTCATCGTTTTCATCCACTCGGTCGCAGTTTTGATTCAGTCATCACCTTCACCTCAGCCTTCTTCCATCTTTTTCGAATCCAATCAATCATCATCGCTCGACTCACCTGATTCTTCCCTCAACCTTCAATTTCAGGCTCAAACCTTGATAAGATCAAAAGCTCCTTCGGAGAACTTGATCTGTAAGCTCAATCAAGCATCAGAAATTGGAGATTCTACACAATGTGCATGTATTTAAGACAATCTCCCACAGATTCCACAGAGAAATGGAATATTACAAAAAAAATTGCCACTTCGAAGTAGATATATTGAAAACTAGAGGTGAGATAATATGTTGCCTTATGACCTTTCTTTATCTTCTTCGGCTTGTTCTTCTCTTCTATTGATTTCATGCCCTCTTCTGATATTGCTCGTTGCTGATGAGCGAAAACATTAATAATGATGACATCCTTTTTCTATGATGATTGGCTGCAAAAATGCTTGATATGGAGAAGCATGAAAATTGAGGATGATGAGACTATGGTGAAGAGTTAATTCAAAAAGATGACTATCATAGCAAGTTGTGGAAGGTTGTAGAGAAAGGTTGAGGATGAGGTTAATGGTGAAAAAGGGAGTTTGCTTGAAGGATGATGATCTAGAATGGTGAAGGTGCGTGAAGAGAGGTGATGAAGATTGAATCCAAAAAATGAAGGTGAGTTTCTCTGCGTGATCTGAATGAAATCCAATCCCTTATGTTCTGAATTCTTATCTCTTTTTGTTATCAATTTTCTGTTGGCTGTTATGGAATTGGTTTAGAAAACAATTAAGGAGTTAGTTATGGTGGTTAGGGGGTAGGAAGTTATGAAAAGTTGTTAGTTTGTTTTTGAAACAATTAGGGAATTCTGTTATGTGCTGTTGGATAATGATTTTCTGTTAGAGTTTTGTTTTGATTTCAGAATTCAGTTAAGATGAGCTGTATTTTCTGACTTAATCGCTTCTCAGTTTCCTGCAGGCTAACTGTTATGTTAATACAGGAGTTGGTTTTTGTAGCAGCCTGATTTTATCTTCTATTTGTTGGATGCATAGCGAACTGGTTCTGTTTATCAATTGATGCAGGTCTATTAGAAGTTGTTACAAGACAGTTGGGGATGGAAGAGGTTTGTTGGTTGAGTTAGATGTTGGGGTTTAGACTGTTAGTTACACAAAATTCTGTTTTGGTTAGTAGAGGGTTTCGAAAAGTTATATTGAGTTTCAGGTAGCTTTGGTATGAATATGCAGGGCCTGAGATGATGAATGCTTGCAGGTTTTTTTTTGTTTTGAATGGACATTAATGTATGTGTGTTAGTATAGATGTAGGAACTGGTTTATACAGGATTGGAAATGTGGCCTTCCTGACGTGATTTTGAATCTGGGGCACGGAAAGGTACTTGAATGAAGGAAGGGTGAAGGCATGTCATGGGGTTTTGTACACGAGGCAGAATTCAAAGTTCTGAGGGATCATGAAGGTGTATGGAGAAATGAAATTTGAAAATGTAATTTGATGACATGAAATTGTAGTTTCCTTGTAATTATCACTTAGAGCTCTGTTTGTAAAAGTATGATAATCTGATCTTGCCTTGCCTATGTATACGAACTGTTAGCATAGCTTTGGGTACTTATCTTTTGAATTATTATGGTCTTTTCTACTTTAATTTCAAGAAATGAACCATGAATAGATGCTTGCACTTAAAATCTTGAATTTGATGACATGAAGTTGTAGAATTTGGATGATGAATGATGGATGATGCTTTTGAATTTTGAAGCCTTGAATAATGAATTTTTGGACTTGGACAAGTGGACTTGAAACTTGCATGATGTATTCCTTTGCAACATTTTAACTAGTACCAAAGAAAACATTGATCCAATCTTGAACTTGAATGAATATCTCAAATTAATCTTCCATTCTCAATGAAGCCCTATATTCAATTCGATTTTCCAATATTAAGAAAACTTTCATGACAAGCAACAAGTATGTGAAAGAATAATTATGCCTTTATTACAATGAATCTGCAAACTCATCTCTTGCACCATAGCTTGCATTTCGCAATCCAATTCCACTATATCTCGACTTGATGAGTGACAAGATAGCTAATTTCTTGAATCCTTTGATAAAGGTAGGACTTGGAGCATAGTAGGATACCTTGACATGAAACCCAATAAACCTCAGTTGTTGAACATCAACAAGCTCAAATATGATGAGTAACAAACCCTAGTTCGCTTGCTTTTGATGAAATTTGATAATTAAAGTAGCTTGAGGTGATGAAGGGAACCAAAACCTTAGCTTACAATTGAACTCTTGATGAAGCATAACAAGTTAAAACCCAAGCATTATTCCCTTTATGAAGCATAACAAGTTAAAACCCTGGCATATTTCCCTGCTTGTTGAAGAAGCAGCTTGAATCTCTTGGATGAAGATAAGAGCCTCAAAGCCTTAAAGAAACCCTAATTCTTCAAAATCTTTGATCACATGCCACGTTTTATGGATTAATGAATGAATGATGTGTTAGATGACCTAATGGAGTTATGTACATGAGAAAAGTGCAACAATGCATAAGCCAGATAAAAGTTAAAGAGGTAGGACAAATTTGGGGTATTACAGCTGCCCCTATTTAATCGTCTTAAACCTGAAAGTACGATTAGCGCGTGCCTTTCGGAAGTTCAAGGTAGAAGATGATTAAATATCAATGCCAAAAACTTGTTCTGAGAGAAAGTATGGGTGTTTATCTATTTTTGTAATATCTGTTGGGGAAAGGATTTTTTTCTTTGTTTTCTAGTGAAGAGACGGAGATTAGACTTGTAACGTGGAGTGACGCCAATACAAGACAAAGGTTGGTATGAAAGGATAGCGGATAAGTTCTACAGGCGACCTATGATGCTAAGGTGAAATATGAGAGTGATTTGTCAGAGAACCTAGCCTATTGGCGATCTCAAGTTCTAAGACAATATTTATGGGAAGAACCTAGCCTATTGGCGATCTCAAGTTCTAAGACAAGATTTATGGGAAGAACCTAGCCAACAGGCAATCTCAGGTTCTAAGATGATCTAAGGAAGAACCTAGCCTACAAGAAATCTCAAGTTCGACGATGATCTAAGGAAGAACCTGGCCTACGGGCGATCTCAGGTTCTACGATGATCTAAGGAAGAACCTAGCCTACGGGTGATCTCAGCTTCTAAAATGATCTAAGGAGGAACCTAGCCAACAAGCGATCTCTGATTCTAAAACAAGATTTGTGGGAAGAACCTAGCCAACAGGCGATCTCAGGTTCGACGATGATCTAAGGAAGAACCTAGCCTACGGGCGATCTCAGGTTCTAAGAAGATTTATAAGAAGAACCTAGCCAACGGTCGATCTCAGGTTCGACGATGATCTAAGGAAGAACCTAGCCTACGACCGTTCTCAGGATCTAAGAAGATCTATAGGAAGAATGTAGCCAACATGCAATCTCAGGTTCAACAATGATCTAAGGAAGAACCTAACCTAGGGCGATCTCAGGTTCGACGATGATCTAAGGAAGAATCTAGCCTACGAGCGATCTCAGGTTCTAAGAAGATCTATAGGAAGAACCTAGCCAACAGTAGATCCCAGGTTCTACGATGATCTAAGGAAGAACCTAGCCTACGGATGATCTCAGGTTCGACGATGATATGATGAAGAACCTAGCCTACGGGCGATCTCAGGTTCGATGATGATTAAGGAAGAACCTAGCCTACAGGAGATCTCAGGTTCGACGATAATCTAAGGAAAAACCTAGCCTACGGGCGATCTTAGGTTCGACGATAATCTAAGGAAGAACCTAGCCTACGGGAAATCTCAGGCTCGACGATGATCTAAGTAAGAACCTAGCCTATGGGTGATCTCAGGTTATAAGAAGATCTATAGGAAGAACCTAGCCATGAGGCAATCTCATGTTCGACGATGATCTAAGGAAGAACCTAGCCTAAGGGAAATCTCAGGTTCGACGGTGATCTATGGGAAGAACCTAGCCAATGGGTGATCTCAGGTTCGACGATGATCTAAGGAAGAACCTAGCCTATGGGAGATCTCAGGTTCCAAGAAGATCTATAGGAAGAACCTAGCCAAGAGGCAATCTCAGGTTCGACGATGATCTGAGGAAGAACCTAGCCTAAGGGCGATCTCAGGTTCGATGGTGATCTATGGGAAGAACCTAGCCAATGGGTGATCTCAGGTTCGACGGTGATCTATGGGAAGAACATAGCCAATGGGCGATCTCAGGTTCAAAAATGGTAGGATTATTGGTCACGACATAGTGATGGAAGATGCGAGAATGACCAAGTGCACTGAATTTGTTGGGAATCGAGAAGGTGAAGGCCACCGGCTGGGGATTTTGGAAGCGATACCCTCTTGTAGGGATGTATTGTTGTCCTTGAATGATTCAAGTCTTTCGTGTAAGGTACCTGCTCTAGCTTATGATTTGTATGCATGTTTGAATTTGTTTTGACGCAAAGATCCATTCTGATGGATCTGCTACGCGTTTTTGAGGATGCAATGTTATGCAGCTGTGATCGGTGGAAATATAACTGACTGTTTAAAGCTGGATCGCGAAATGTCGCGGTAAGCAAGAGTCGCCACCGTCTTTTATGTTCTCCAACATGGAAAGAACAAAAGCACAGCAAAATTCCTTGTTCGAGATGTCTCTCGGTTCGGGAGGTAGATTTATAGAAAGGGAAGGTGTTAGCACCCTTTCTATCCATGGTTATCCATGGACTCTTAGGTACTTGCTCTTATGTTTTCAAAAGATGTTTGCTTTTCAAATATGAGTGGGTTTTAAAAAAGTTTCGTTTTTGAAAGATTTCTAAGTGACTCTTGTATCTATCCTCAAGAGTGTATGAAAAATTTGTTTTGAAAACTTTTGAAAGTGTCAGTGTGAAAAGATGTTTGGTTTGTTTTTGAAGAGAGCAAGTACCCATGAGTCATCTACCTACCCTAAGGAATTAGGTTGTGTAAGAGTCCTTTAGATAGTGCCATCCCACCATTGAGAGGTAGGTAGCACCACCGTTGGAGGTGTTCGGGTCAATTCGATTGAGGGATAGTGCGGTCACCGAAGCAATAGTAGGACACCTTAGAAGTAACCCTAATGTCCTAGATCCTTTTATCCGAGGCAACCGTTTCGAGGCGACTGGATCTTTAGACAGGAGGGCGACCTCTAAGACACCCTATACTTGATGACCACGCCGAGGCAACGAGTGAGGCGTACCCTAGAAGTGGCATGTGCTTGTGTGTTCAATTCAATTTATGTTTATCTTTTGATCATGCAATTGTGAGCTACGAGTCGTTTTTAATTTGTCATTCAGTCTTTCATGCTTATTAACAGTTAGGAGTGCGGAAAATTAAAGTGCGGGAATGTAAAGCTACGCTATTACAAGGCGCGGGTCTATACATCGCCAAAAAACAAAGACCCGTTTTGATAAAGTGAGGAAAGTAAAGAAAGCGGTAAACCTAATTACTATTACATTCTGGAAGCAGTTACATAATAATCAAATAAAATATAACGCGCGAAATAGAAAGTAAATCAGGACATCCTAGGGTTTTGACCCTTTTGAGAAATTATGAGTTTTTTGTTTTTTTGCATTTAATTAAATTAAAAGTAAACCTAATTATTTAATTAATTATTCAATTATTTACAAGAAAAATGTTTTTTATGTTTTTGTATTTTAATGAAAATAGAGAAAAAAGAAATTAAAGGTCAATAACCCTAGTTCTAAGTTTATTTTAATTATTAATAAAATGTTAAAGTTAACCGAATTAACTAAATTAAATAATTTATATTTTTTATGTACAAAATAATAATAATTAATGAAAATAATGACAAGAAAATATGAATGTAAATTGTCAAAACCCTAATTCTACATGATTTTATTTATTGAGAAAAAAGATTAAGATTAAGCCTAAATTAAACTAAATTAGTGGTTAGTATTTATTTACAAAAGTAATTATTAGTGAATTTAATAAATAATAAAATATATTTACAATTTTTGATTTCTGGATTTATCATGAAAAATTAATTTGATTATGAATTAATAATAATAATTAAATAATTAAAAGAATTAGAAGAAAAGAAAATAAAACAAAAAAAATAGCAAACCATGGGGGTATGTTGACCCATATGGAGGTGAATTTGTGAAATTCTGGCCCAAGAACACCAAGCCCCTTGTTGACTTTCATGATCAGACGCTTACTGGTTGGCTGGGGTGCATGATAGTCCTCCTTTCTTGGCCTTCAGATTGTTGATCATGGCCACTTGGCGTGTGGAGCGCTGAGGTTTATAGTGGACTATTGGGCATGCGCTGCATTGGAACGTGTTAGGAAAAATATTAACAATGATATGGGGGACCTGGGAATCGAACCCAGGTCCCGGTGCTCCTCACTTCAGTGCCTTTGCCAGTTGAACTATGATGCACGTTTGTTAAACAAATGAATAACGAATATTATATACAAAAAACAAATATTATGATGCAAAACAAAAATAACGCGCGCTGAGTTTGAATCAACCAACATAATGGTTCCACGTCTCGTCTTCTTCATCTTTTCCTGTAAAACAAAAACAAGATAGCGGGGGTTTTTAACCCCCACTAACTACAACAACGAAAAATAACGATTAGAGTTAGGGTGCATATAAATTGGGCGCGATGATTCCGTTCAATTCGTCTTGAGCTTCTGAGTTCAACCATATGTGTCTCAAGGCCTGATTTTTCCTCAATAAGAAAGCCCTAATTTAAAAGCTCGAAAACCCTAAAATTCATTCATGGTGAATTGTGATTCTATGCGTTTCAATGCAATTAATCCATACCAAAAGATTCCTGTATGTTCAAGCAATGCAAAACAACCAATAAAACATGTTAAATGCTCATGAGATATGAATTTCGATTATGGAAAATAAAGCTGAACCGTGAATCTGTTCTGGTCAATTTCTTGAGTGTTAGCGTGTGATTTTGATCCCTACGCGTTCCTGGAAGTGCAAGCAATCTATTAAAAACAAAAACAAGCTTTGAATCACGTTAGATTATAGAATTCAGTTTTGATTTTATTCTTGATTTTTCAAATTTGCATATGGCTTCTGTAGCAGCTTTTGCACGTTCTTAGGAATAGGGTTTGCTTCAGCATTTGTATGTGAAGAGAATTAGGTCATTTTTAGGCCCCTAAATCCATTGTATTCAAGTTTCATTATGTGATTGCCAATCAAATCTTTTTCAATCTTTTTCTTTGATAAAACCTTGCCAATCATGGAGATTTTGATGTCTTAGAGGTGCACACGAATTGCCAGCTTGCCCTAGTCTTATTTGCATCACAAAAGATTTAAAAATCATATCTTTTGAATTTTCCTACAATTAAAATTAATTAAATGAATTAATATTAATAAAAATTCAATTAATTAATTAAAAATGAGAAAATAAATCAAATTAATCTTAATGGGTCGTGCATAAGCCTTGGGTAAAGATTCAAGAAGGAATTTGAGGCCCATTAGCAAAAATGAAGTGTTTTAGGCAAAGTTAACTTTTGAAAGTTCCCAAAAATTTCCCAACTTCTCCAATGCATATCTTGCTCAATGTTGAAGCTATGAACATGTTCTTGGACATTTTGGAAAGGTCTTGAAGTCCTCTAACCAATGCCTTTGGTCCCATGTCATTTTGATTTACCAATATCAAGTTATGGTCTTTGACTTAAAGTGCCTTTTTGTTGACTTTTGAAAATGACCTATAATGTAGAAATTGATAACTTTTTGTGAGATGATTTGTAGGAAATGTCATCCCATTCAAAATGAGCATTGGATGGGATTTTTCTGATGAACCATGAAAAAGTTATGCCTTGGTCAATTTGCAGTTGACTTTTCAACTGTCCAAAAATAGAAACTTTTTGCATCTTGATGATTTTTGAACCATGCTTGTGGAATCATGATCAAGACTTGATCAAATGATGAATGGCTTATAGATTCCATCTGGGGACTGTTGGTATGTGGATGGGCTTATAGATGCCATCTAGGTGTCGATCGCGTAAGAGATTCCTTAGCAAGAACTTGCGTACCTGAGAAAGAAAAATAATTACCTGGCCTGTTACAGGGGTTGATCTTCAAACTCTTTATGTAGACATGCCCTGGCTGGGTACAAGTATCGAATCAACAATCAGTCGTCGACAGATATGCCCTGGCTGGATACGGAAATCGAATCTTCAAACTCTTCAGAAGTGCCCTGGCTGGATACAGGAATCGAATCTGGAATTCAGAAAGGTTGGTGAGTTGTCTCTACTGACAGGTTATCTCAGAAAACCTTTAGGGATTGATTTAACTGAACCAAGGGGTATTGTCTTCTCTGATGAGTTGTCTCTTCAAGGACGGGTTATCTTCATGGACGGGTGGTCTATAACGACGAGGGTCTATAACGACGAGTGTCTATAACGACGAGTGTCTAT
Source organism: Vicia faba (assembly GCA_948472305.1). Lineage (NCBI taxonomy): Eukaryota > Viridiplantae > Streptophyta > Magnoliopsida > Fabales > Fabaceae > Vicia > Vicia faba. The sequence goes on along the minus strand of OX451736.1, from coordinate 979,364,861 downwards.
AACGACGAGTGTCTATAACGACGAGTGTCTATAACGACGAGTGTCTATGACGACGAGTGTCTATAACGACAAGTGTCTATGACGACGAGTGTCTATAACGACGAGTGTCTATGACGACGAGTGTCTATAACGACGAGTGTCTATAACGACGAGTGTCTATAACAACGAGTGTCTATAACGACGAGTGTCTATAACGACGAGTGTCTATAACGACGAGTGTCTATAACGACGAGTGTCTATAACGACGAGTGTCTATAACGACGAGTGTCTACAAGGACGAGTGTCTATAACGACGAGTGTCTATAACGACGAGTGTCTATAACGACGAGTGTCTATAACGACGAGTGTCTATAACAACAAGTGTCTATAACGACGAGTGTCTATAATGACGAGTGTCTATGACGACGAGTGTCTATAACGACGAGTGGAATTAATTTTGACTGGACTTGTCTTCTTTTGACTAAATTTGTCTACTTTTACATAGCTGATCATTTAACTGTATCCTTCCTGAAAGGTAAAGGTCAGTCATATGCAATGCATGGTATGGATCAAGCGATGATGTTCTCAACATAAATGAGATTATATGATGCGTATATGCATGTATCATGATGTAATGTGATGTTTATGAATGTATCTTCGTCTGGGAAAGTAAATCCTTGACGCATGCCAGGAAGTTGAATCCTGGGCTGACGTTGAAGAGTAGAATTCTTCATTTCTGCTGGGGAGGATGATTGCAAGAATACCGGTAGGAGAAGATGACTCCGTTGGGGAATAAACTTGTTGGAGAGATTACTCTGCGGGGAATACTCTGTGGGAAGAGATACTTCGCTGGGGATACCGTTGATAGGCTTCGTTGAGGGAATTTTGATGAACTCCACTGGGGATAGGAAGAACTTCATCGAGGACGATCTTTCCGTGGTAATTAGCTGAGGATAACCCAGTTATAAGCTCTGGTGGAGAATAACTTTGAATAAAGCCGGGGAGATGCGTTCGTACTCTGCAGGGAGTGAAGGCATCTTGGTCGTGTTCTTCAGCTGAACTTACCTTGGTACCTCGGTGGATAGAGCAACCAGATCGCTTAGACAATTCTTATTGCCCCAGTTTTTGTGGGAGAAGGTACCTGTGGAGGTGCTTGATGACTGCCGATTTACGAATCTTCTTCTGGTAGGCAAGTGACGAGATGACGGGACATAGTCGTACGCTTTGATCCCTAACTTTTGCCTGGACCACCCTTTCGGGTTTTCAGTCCACCGGGATACCCTTTTGCCCAAGCCGCCTTTTCAGGTTTTCGACTTGCCGGGTGCACAGATTTTTTTTTATTTTCATCCCTTATTTTTGCCCGAACCCTTTTGGTTCGTCGGGAAGCCCTTATTTTTGCCTGAACCCTTTTGGTTCGCCGGGAAGCCCTTATTTTTACCTAGGTGTGTCAACCTAGCGGGTCTCTGATTATGCGTAGTATTTTTTTTCGACCATGTCTACGCTCTCAGGATGTAGGGAGGTGCCTCTGTTGTGGTGTTGCCATGTGACCAGAAGATCTTCGTTTGATCAAGCATGATTCATAGCTGGAATTCATGTCCAATGCCCCAAGTGACTCAGGCAGAGATTTGCCCCTGGTTATTTTGGCATTTGAGAGATTCTCTGAATCTTGACTTGACTGCCCCAAATTATGGACAATGCTCATGTCGTGCCCCTTGATTGGAGGTGCTTTTGTTTTACTTGAGATGACCCTTGAGAAGGTTTTTTGTTCACTAGGTATTCGTCGTGCAAATTTCTCTGTTGTTCGAACAAAAAGTCACATGCAAACAATATTATTTCAAAAATGCAAAGCTTATGTCTGTCTTTAAATTTTTTTAAAATGCGTCTTTCAGTAAAACAAACAAATTTTGTACAATGTGATGTCAACTCGTTATTTTACCGCAAGCCTTAAGGAGTCAGGATACCTTTCGTAACAGTATGCTTTCGAACTAACCCATGCTTCAGCTAGGACTTTTAAGGGTTATAACGTGGCCTGGTTCACGGTTTAAGAAACAAAGGATAAAGGCTGAAATTTTATTTGTACCCACCCGCTCTTCGTGATGTTCTTCAATCCTAAACTCAGCTGATCGTGCGTTAGACCTTGTGGAGTCTTTGCTTTGATATACCAGTGATGGTTCGGATATTGATCGTTTATTTTGAATAGGCAGTCATTTCTTCTTTTTTTTGTTGAGGGTTTGTAGGACCTCTTTCTTTTTGATTTCATTATCCCTGTATTTTGCCTGAACTGTTTCCTTTTATGATTACAGTCAGCGGGATGCCCCAGTTTTGTAAGTCTCCTTCATAGGTTTTGACTTATTGGGCTTTAGTTTTTTTTTTTGGTAATGACTGCCTGTCTTGACGATCATTCGGAACCATCACTGTCTTTTGCTTTGGAAGGACTCCTTTGGTGCCATTCGTTGTGCACCTGGATCAACTGAGAAGACTACCCTGCCCTAGGTTATGATTAAGGGTTTTAATTTTTGAAAAGAAAAACTCCAACTTCTTTAGCTCAAAGGGGTTGACGAGGGATTATCTTCCTTATAGCTCCAGTGTTTAGGATTTGAAACAATGCCTGTACCTCATCAGCGGGGTCTGTTCAAAAGCATACTGTAAGGATCATGGTATCGTTTTCGTCATCCTCCCTCAAGAGGCTTAGAATTTTCAATCAAAAGTTGATCATCACAAAAAATATGAAAACAGTTTGCATATAGTGAATACGAAATAATTACTTCAAAACAGACATGTGTAATGCATTAATGAAATAACAACGTTTGACATGAATAGAATGTTTGAACAATCACAGAAAAATACAACTTGAACATTCGAATGAACAAAAGAAAAAATTCTAATCCTAGCCGTGTTTTGGCAAGGGAGCAGCGATCACATTGGGAGTCTCTGGAGAGTTGAACTGGACTTCCTTTGCATCGATCAGATCCTGAACCTTGTTTCTCAAAGTCCAACAATCATCTGTAGCATGCCCCGGGCTGTCAGAATGATAAGCGCAGCGAACGTTGTGGTTATACCTTGAAGGTGTCCTGTTGGGATTCTTTGGAGGGTCTCTTAGAGTTACCAACTTGGTCTCCAGCAACTGTGGCAATATCTGGGACAAGGTCATGCTGAGGGGAGTGAATTGCCTTTTAGGTCTCTCTTCCTTTTGTTGATTGTGACGCTGAGGAGCACCGGCCGGTTTTGCAATAACTATCGCGTTGATATCTTGGCGGTGTTCGGACCTATTCTTCCCTCTTGAACCATAGACAGCACTCAATTCTCTCTTGGATGGTTTCTTCTCAGTGCTCGAGGAGTCACTATTCTGTATTTTCCCTGACTTATTGCCAACTTTTATCCTCTCACCAGTTAAGATCAGATCTGTAAACCCAGCAGAAGAACTACCAATCAGGTGGTTGAAGAACGGACCAGACAGGGTCCCTAGGAACATATCGACGAGCTCACGGTCAGTTAGAGGTGGCTGCACCCTTCCAGCAAGGTCCCTCCATTTTTGAGCATATTCTTTAAAGCCTTCGCCAGTACCCATAGATATCCCCTGAAGCTGAGTGCGCGTGGGAGCAAGGTCGGCATTATACTGGTATTGCTTGTAGAACACAGTGGCCAAGTCCTCCCAGCTGCGGATGTTGGCTCCATCCAGTTGATAGAACCACTCGAGTTGAGTCCCTGACAGACTATCCTGAAAGAAATGAATCCACAAATTCTTGTCAGCCGTGTAGGGCTGGATCCTCCTTATGTATGACCTGAGATGCAGCTTAGGACAGGAAGCCCCGTCATATTTTGCAAAAGCAGGTGCCTTGAACTTGTGTGGGATCACTACCCCAGAAGACAGACCTAGATCTTCGAAGTCCAGGCCGGGCACTTTTTGTATCTCCATAGCACTTAACCGGTCTTCCAGCTGTTTGTACCTGTCCTCAGCAGGAGGGTACTGTTCATCATTGAAATCCATCTCGTTGTCGGAGACCACTGGACTAGGAACCTCTCTCTCATGGGGACTGTCTTTTCCAACAGATGGGGTAGCCAGCTCAGCCTCATTTAGTGATCCATTCCCAGATTTGTATCTAGGGTTGAACAACACTGTCCTCTTCTTCTTCTTCTTCAAGAGCAGCGTCTTCAAATCCTGTTGACCCTGGGCTAGACTCATAACCAACTCCTGGAATTGGGCATTCTGGGCCTGGAGGGCCTTGATGGCTTGTTCATTGGATGATTCAGGATTCATGATGATTGCTGAAATAAACAGTGAAGAAGGTAAGTGACCTGTAACAAGAGTACCTGTTATGCAATGACATATATGTATGCATGCAATGTTTTCAAGGACCTCGCGGGGTAAACAAGAAAAATTGTTAGAATTTGAATTTGGTAGCTTGATTGAAGGAACTTCAGGTTGTTGAGAGTCCTTCTTCAAGAGTCAAGGCTCACCATATCGAGTGGGTCATAGCCCCTGACTCAAGTCACCATGTTTTGATCTCTGAACAACCTTGGCTAGAGGAAAAAAAATCCCCTTTTGCCCCTTGCTAGACATTGGATTCATCATGACCTGCATCACAAACCCTTGAGATCCTTGAAATGGGTTAATCCTTATGCAAGATGTATGCAATGTTATGATGGTATGATGTTATGCTATGCATGGAGTGATGTAAGTAGGCCCTGTAATGAGTCCCAGTCAAGGACCATAAATAAAACCTGCAAGGAACTCGTGTTGTTAGATAACAAGTATGCAAGTAGTTCAAGTATGAAGGCACACAAATCACACATATAGCCTTAAGTTTAGGCCAGCATGAAGTTTAGGTACTACCCTCTTGAAGTTGGTTGGCTCAAAACCTGTCCTATCAAAAGTAACCGGGTTCTAAGGAGCTCAATATCATTGGGTTATTTTCTATGTTCATTGTTTTGATTTAGCCACTGAACTGGCGATCAAAATATTCCAAGAAAACAACCCTCAATGAGTGTAGTATCGAGTATCTACCAACTTCGGACTGCACCAAAGTCGGTCATCTCACTACCCCTAAAGAGGCCAGGATGGTCAAGTAAGGTTCCTAAGGTCAGGTGATGCTTCACGACACCACGCGGCAGCCCAGTACTCTCCTTGACTTAACTTAAGGGTTACCGGTACTCACCAAAGTGCCACATCAACGTAGCAAACTGCTTCAACCGTGTCGGTATATTCCGCACAGTTCCCTCACAGTTTGTTGCTACTTTCTAAAAGGTATCCCCCAGATCCGGGTTAGGATCTATGAAACTCCCAAAACAGGCCCACAATATTAGAGCAAACAAAGCAAGTAATTGAAAACATAAGAGTTGTCTAATCCTAAGGTACACCTCACTTTTAAAACTCCCCAGCAGAGTCGCCAGTTCTGTGATCGGTGGAAATAGAACTGACTGTTTAAAGCTGGTTCGCGAAATGTCGCGGTAAGCAAGAGTCGCCACCGTCTTTTATGTTCTCCAACATGGAAAGGAAAAAAGCACAACAAAATTCCTTATTCGAGATGTCTCTCGGTTCGGGAGGTAGATTTATAGAAAGGGAAGGTGTTAGCACCCATTCTATCCATGGTTATCCATGGGCTCTTAGGTACTTGCTCTTATGTTTTCAAAAGATGTTTGCTTTTCAAATATGAGTGGGTTTGAAAAAAGTTTCGTTTTTGAAAGATTTCTAAGTGACTCTTGTATCTGTCCTCAAGAGTGTATGAAAAATTTGTTTTGAAAACTTTTGAAAGTGTCAGTGTGAAAAGATGTTTGGTTTGTTTTTGAAGAGAGCAAGTACCCATGAGTCATCTACCTACCCTAAGGAATTAGGCTGTGTAAGAGTCCTTTAGATAGTGCCATCCCACCATTAAGAGGTAGGTAGCACCACCGTTGGAGGTGTTCGGGTCAATTCGATTGAGGGACAGTGCAGTCACCGAAGCAATAGTAGGACACCTTAGAAGTAACCCTAATGTCCTAGATCCTTTTATCCGAGGCAACCGTTTCGAGGCGACTGGATCTTTAGACAGGAGGGCGACCTCTAAGACACCCTATACTTGATGACCACGTCGAGGCATCGAGTGAGGCGTACCCTAGAAGTGGCATTTGCTTGTGTGTTCAATTCAATTTATGTTTATCTTTTGATCATCCAATTGTGAGCTACGAGTCGTTTTTAATTTTGTCATTCAGTATTTCATGCTTATTAACAGTTAGGAGTGCGGAAAATTAAAGTGCGGGAATGTAAAGCTACGCTATTACAAGGCGCGGGTCTATACATCGCCAAAAAACAAAGACCCGTTTTGATAAAGTGCGGAAAGTAAAGAAAGCGGTAAACCTAATTACTATTACATTCTGGAAGCAGTTACATAATAATCAAATAAAATATAACGCGCGAAATAGAAAGTAAATCAGGACATCCTAGGGTTTTGACCCTTTTGAGAAATTATGAGTTTTTTGTCTTTTTGCATTTAATTAAATTAAAAGTAAACCTAATTATTTAATTAATTATTCAATTATTTACAAGAAAAATGTTTTTTATGTTTTTGTATTTTAATGAAAATAGAGAAAAAAGAAATTAAAGGTCAATAACCCTAGTTCTAAGTTTATTTTAATTATTAATAAAATGTTAAAGTTAACCTAATTAACTAAATTAATTAATTTATATTTTTTATGTACAAAATAATAATAATTAATGAAAATAATGACAAGAAAATATGAATGTAAATTGTCAAAACCCTAATTCTACATGATTTTATTTATTGAGAAAAAAGATTAAGATTAAGCCTAAATTAAACTAAATTAATGGTTAGTATTTATTTACAAAAGTAATTATTAGTGAATTTAATAAATAATAAGATATATTTACAATTTTTGATTTCTGGATTTATCATGAAAAATTAATTTGGTTATGAATTAATAATAATTATTAAATAATTAAAAGAATTAGAAGAAAAGAAAATAAAACAAAAAAAAATAGCAAACCAAGGGGGTATGTTGACCCATATGGAGGTGAATTTGTGAAATTCTGGCCCAAGAACACCAAGCCCCTTGTTGACTTTCATGATCAGGCGCTTACTGGTTGACTGGGGTGCATGATAGTCCTCCTTTCTTGGCCTTCAGATTGTTGATCATGGCCACTTGGCGTGTGGAGCACTGAGGTTTATGGTGGACTATTGGGCATGCGCTGCATTGGAACGTGTTAGGAGAAATATTAACAATGATATGGGGGACCTGGGAATCGAACCCAGGTCCCGGTGCTCCTCGCTTCAGTGCCTTTGCCAGTTGAACTATGATGCGCGTTTGTTAAACAAATGAATAACGAATATTATATACAAAAAACAAATATTATGATGCAAAACAAAAATAACGCGCGCTGAGTTTGAATCAACCAACAGAATGGTTCCACGTCTCGTCTTCTTCATCTTTTCCTGTAAAACAAAAACAAGATAGCGGGGGTTTTTAACCCCCACTAACTACAACAACGAAAAATAACGATTAGAGTTAGGGTGCATATAAATTGGGCGCGATGATTTCGTTCAATTCGTCTTGAGCTTCTGAGTTCAATCGTATGTGTCTCAAGGCCTGATTTTTCCTCAATAAGAAAGCCCTAATTTAAAAGCTCGAAAACCCTAAAATTCATTCATGGTGAATTGTGATTCTATGCGTTTCAATGCAATTAATCCATACCAAAAGATTCCTGTATGTTCAAGCAATGCAAAACAACCAATAAAACATGTTAAATGCTCATGAGATATGAATTTCGATTATGGAAAATAAATCTGAACCGTGAATCTGTTCTGGTCAATTTCTTGAGTGTTAGCGTGTGATTTTGATCCCTACGCGTTCCTGGAAGTGCAAGCAATCTATTAAAAACAAAAACAAGCTTTGAATCACGTTAGATTATAGAATTCAGTTTTGAGTTTATTCTTGATTTTTCAAATTTGCATATGGCTTCTGTAGCAGCTTTTGCACGTTCTTAGGAATAGGGTTTGCTTCAGCATTTGTATGTGAAGAGAATTAGGTCATTTTTAGGCCCATAAATCCATTGTATTCAAGTTTCATTATGTGATTGCCAATCAAATCTTTTTCAATCTTTTTCTTTGATAAAAACTTGCCAATCATGGAGATTTTGATGTCTTTGAGGTGCACACGAATTGCCAGCTTGCCCTAGTCTTATTTGCATCACAAAAGATTTAAAAATCATATCTTTTGAATTTTCCTACAATTAAAATTAATTAAATGAATTAATATTAAAAAAATTCAATTAATTAATTTAAAATGAGAAAATAAATCAAATTAATCTTAATGGGTCGTGCATAAGCCTTGGGTAAAGATTCAAGAAGGAATTTGAGACCCATTAGCAAAAATGAAGTGTTTTAGGCAAAGTTGACTTTTGAAAGTTCCCAAAAATTTCCCAACTTCTCCAATGCATATCTTGCTCAATTTTGAAGCTATGAACATGTTCTTGGACATTTTGGAAAGGTATTGAAGTCCTCTAACCAATGCCTTTGGTCCCATGTCATTTTGATTTACCAATCTCAAGTTATGGTCTTTGACTTAAAGTGCCTTTTTGTTGACTTTTGAAAATGACCTATAATGTAGAAATTGATAACTTTTTGTGAGAGCATTTCTTGGACTTGGAGTGTGAAGATGAGTTGTAGGAAATGTCACCCCCTTCAAAATGAGAATTGGATGGGATTTTTCTGATGAACCATGAAAAAGTTATGCCTTGGTCAATTTGTAGTTGACTTTTCAACTGTCCAAAAATAGAAACTTTTTGCATCTTGATGATTTTTGAGCCATGCTTGTGGAATCATGATCAATACTTGATCAAATGATGATTGTGGCTTCAAAATGAGATGTTGACCAAAAAATTTTACTTTTGACTGCCAAATGACCATTTTACCCCTACAGTTGACTGTGAAGCAATTAGGGCTTTTGACTGTGCAACTTGATGCTGTGAGTCTTGAAACTTGACATATGGATGTTTGACAATGTATATAGGCATATTAGACTTGATTGTACCCTTGGAAACCTCAACTTCCTTGCAAGGACCAAAACCCTAATTTTGACTGTGTTAGGAGGCAATTGGACTGTGCAACCCTTGAGAGATTTTGAACCATTTGGAGATTGATCTTGACAAATCTTGAAGAATATGGGAGGGAAAATTTTGGGGTACAACAGTTGCCCCTGTTCAATATTATTAGACCTGAGGATGTAGATTGGCTTGCGTGCCTTTCGTGATCCGAAGGTGGAAGATGATTGAACACTAAAGTGCCCAGAAATTTGCACTCACATAGTAGAATATCAGCAGCGTGATGGCAGGAATGGGATTACAGATGCCATTTGGAGAGATGACGGATAGGAGGATGGGCTTATAGATGCCATCTGGAGCTGTGACGGAGCCTTGTCGGGAATGGGCTTATAGATGCCATTTAGGGACAATTGGTATGTGGATGGGCTTATAGATGCCATCTAGGTGTCGATCGCGTAAGAGATTCCTTAGCAAGAACTTGCGTACCTGAGAAAGAAAAATAATTACCTAGCCTGTTACAGGGGTTGATCTTCAAACTCTTTATGTAGACATGCCCTGGCTGGGTACAGGTATCGAATCTACAATCAGTCGTCGATAGATATGCCCTGGCTGGATACGGAAATCGAATCTTCAAACTCTTCAGACGTGCCCTGGCTGGATACAGGAATCGAATCTGGAATTCAGAAAGGTTGGTGAGTTGTCTCTACTGACAGGTTATCTCAGAAAACCTTTAGGGATTGATTTAACTGAACCAAGGGGTATTGTCTTCTCTGACGAGTTGTCTCTTCAAGGACGGGTTATCTTCATGGACGGGTGGTCTATAACGATGAGGGTCTATAACAACGAGTGTCTATAACGACGAGTGTCTATAACGACGAGTGTCTATAACGAAGAGTGTCTATAACGACGAGTGTCTATGACGACGAGTGTCTATAACGACGAGTGTCTATGACGACGAGTGTCTATAACGACGAGTGTCTATAACAACGAGTGTCTATAACGACGAGTGTCTATAACGACGAGTGTCTATAACGACGAGTGTCTATAACGACGAGTGTCTATAACGACGAGTGTCTATAACGACGAGTGTCTACAAGGACGAGTGTTTATAACGACGAGTGTCTATAACGACGAGTGTCTATAACGACGAGTGTCTACAAGGACGAGTGTCTATAACGACGAGTGTCTATAACGACGAGTGTCTATAACGACGAGTGTGTATAACGACGAGTGTCTATGACGATGAGTGTCTATGACGACGAGTGTCTATGACGACGAGTGTCTATAACGACGAGTGGAATTAATTTTGACTGGACTTGTCTTCTTTTGACTAAATTTGTCTACTTTGACATAGCTGATCATTTAACTGTATCCTTCCTGAAAGGTAAAGGTCAGTCATATGCAATGCATGGTATGGATCAAGCGATGATGTTCTCAACATAAATGAGATTATATGATGCGTATATGCATGTATCATGATGTAATGTGATGTTTATGAATGTATCTTCGTCTGGGAAAGTAAATCCTTGACGCATGCCAGGAAGTTGAATCCTGGGCTGATGTTGAAGAGTAGAATTCTTCATTTCCGCTGGGGAGGATGATTGCAAGAATACCGGTAGGAGAAGATGACTCCATTGGGGAATAAACTTGTTGGAGAGATTACTCTGTGGGGAATACTCTGTGGGAAGAGATACTTCGCTGGGGATACCGTTGATAGGCTTCGTTGAGGGAATTTTGATGAACTCCACTGGGGATAGGAAGAACTTCATCGAGGACGATCTTTCCGTGGTAATTAGATGAGTATAACCCAGTTATAAGCTCTGGTGGAGAATAACTTTGAATAAAGCCGGGGAGATGCATTCGTACTCTGCAGGGAGTGAAGGCATCTTGGTCGTGTTCTTCAGCTGAACTTACCTTGGTACCTCGGTGGACAGAGCAACCAGATCGCTTAGACAATTCTTATTGCCCCAGTTTTTGTGGGAGAAGGTACCTGTGGAGGTGCTTGATGACTGCCGATTTACGAATCTTCTTCTGGTAGGCAAGTGACGAGATGACGGGACATAGTCGTACGCTTTGATCCCTAACTTTTGCCTGGACCACCCTTTCGGGTTTTCAGTCCACCGGGATACCCTTTTGCCCAAGCCGCCTTTTCAGGTTTTCGACTTGCCGGGTGCACAGATTTTTTTTATTTTCATCCCTTATTTTTGCCCGAACCCTTTTGGTTCGTCGGGAAGCCCTTATTTTTGCCTGAACCCTTTTGGTTCGCCGGGAAGCCCTTATTTTTTCCTAGGTGTGTCAACCTAGCGGGTCTCTGATTATGCGTAGTATTTTTTTTCGACTATGTCCACGCTCTCAGGATGTAGGGAGGTGCCCCTGTTGTGGTGTTGCCATGTGACCAGAAGATCTTCGTTTGATCAGGAAAGATTCATAGCTGGAATTCATGTCCAATGCCCCAAGTGACTCAGGCGGAGATTTGCCCCTGGTTATTTTGGCATTTGAGAGATTCTCTGAATCTTGACTTGACTGCCCCAGATTATGGACAATGCTCATGCCGTGCCCCTTGATTGGAGGTGCTTTTGTTTCACTTGAGATGACCCTTGAGAAGGTTTTTTGTTCACTAGGTATTCGTCGTGCGAATTTCTCTGTTGATCTAACAAAAAGTCATATGCAAACAATATTATTTCAAAAATGCAAAGCTTATGTCTGTCTTTAAATTTTTTGAAAATGCGTCTTTCAGTAAAACAAACAAATTTTGTACAATTTGATGTCAACTCGTTATTTTACCGCAAGCCTTAAGGAGTCAGGATACCTTTCGTAACAGTATGCTTTCGAACTAACCCATGCTTCAGCTAGGACTTTTAAGGGTTATAACGTGGCCTGGTTCACGGTTTAAGAAACAAAGGATAAAGGCTCAAATTTTATTTGTACCCACCCGCTCTTCGTGATGTTCTTCAATCCTAAACTCAGCTGATCGTGCGTTAGACCTTGTGGAGTCTTTGCTTTGATATACCAGTGATGGTTCGGATATTGATCGTTTATTTTGAATAGGCAGTCATTTCTTTTTTTTTTTGAGGGTTTGTAGGACCTCTTTCTTTTTTATTTCATTATCCTTGTATTTTGCCTGAAATGTTTCCTTTTGTGATTACAGTCAGCGGGATGCCCCAGTTTTGTAAGTCTCCTTCATAGGTTTTGACTTATTGGGCTTTAGTTTTTTTTTGGTAATGACTGCCTGTCTTGACGATCATTCGGAACCATCACTGTCTTTTGCTTTGGAAGGACTCCTTTGGTGCCATTCGTTGTGCACCTGGATCAACTGAGAAGACTACCCTGCCCTAGGTTATGATTAAGGGTTTTAATTTTTGAAAAGAAAAACTCCAACTTCTTTGGCTCAAAGGGGTTGACGAGGGATTATATTCCTTATAGCTCCAGTGTTTAGGATTTGAAACAATGCCTGTACCTCATCAGCGGGGTCTGTTCAAAAGCATACTGTAAGGATCATGGTATCGTTTTCGTCATCCTCCCTCAAGAGGCTTAGAATTTTCAATTAAAAGTTGATCATCACAAAAAATATGAAAACAGTTTGCGTATAGTGAATACGAAATAATTACTTCAAAACAGACATGTGTAATGCATTAATGAAATAACAACATTTGACATGAATAAAATGTTTGAACAATCACAGAAAAATACAACTTGAACATTCGAATGAACAAAAGAAAAAATTCTAATCCTAGCCGTGTTTTGGCAAGGGAGCAGCGATCACATTGGGAGTCTCTGGAGAGTTGAACTGGACTTCCTTTGCATCGATCAGATCCTGAACCTTGTTTCTCAAAGTCCAACAATCATCTGTAGCATGCCCCGGGCTGTCAGAATGATAAGCGCAACGAACATTGGGGTTATACCTTGAAGGTGTCCTGTTGGGATTCTTTGGAGGGTCTCTTAGAGTTACCAACTTGGTCTCCGGCAACTGTGGCAATATCTGGGACAAGGTCATGCTGAGGGGAGTGAATTGCCTTTTAGCTCTCTCTTCCTTTTGTTGATTGTGACGCTGAGGAGCGCCGGCCGGTTTTGCAATAACTATCGCGTTGACATCTTGGCGGTGTTCGGACCTATTCTGCCCTCTTGAACCATAGACAGCACTCGATTCTCTCTTGGATGGTTTCTTCTTAGTGCTCGAGGAGTCACTATTCTGTATTTTCCCCGACTTGATGCCAGCTTTTATCCTCTCACCAGTTAAAATCAGATCTGTAAACCCAGCAGAAGAACTACCAATCAGGTGGTTGAAGAACGGACCAGACAGGGTCCCCAGGAACATATCGACGAGCTCACGGTCAGTTAGAGGTGGCTGCACCCTTCCAGCAAGGTCCCTCCATTTTTGAGCATATTCTTTAAAGCCTTCGCCTGTACCCATAGACATCCCCTGAAACTGAGTGCGTGTAGGAGCAAGGTCGGCATTATACTGGTATTACTTGTAGAACACAGTGGCCAAGTCCTCCCAGCTGCGGATGTTGGCTCCATCCAGTTGATAGAACCACTCGAGTTGATTCCCTGACATACTATCCTGAAAGAAATGAATCCACAAATTCTTGTCAACCGTGTAGGGCTGGATCCTCCTTATGTATGACCTGAGATGCAGCTTAGGACAGGAAGCCCCGTCATATTTTGCAAAAGCAGGTGCCTTGAACTTGTGTGGGATCACTACCCCAGAAGACAGACCTAGATCTTCGAAGTCCAGGCCGGGCACTTTTTGTATCTCCATAGCACTTAACCGGTCTTCTAGCTGTTTGTACCTGTCCTCAGCAGAAGGGTACTGTTCATCATTGAAATTCGTCTCATTGTCGGAGACCACTGGACTAGGAACCTCTCTCTCATGGGGACTGTCTTTTCCAACAGATGGGGTAGCCAACTCAGCCTCATTTCGTGATCCATTCCCAGATTTGCCTCTAGGGTTGAACAACACCGTCCTCTTCTTCTTCTTCTTCAAGAGCAGCGTCTTCAAATCCTGTTGACCCTGGGCTAGACTCATAACCAAATCCTGGAATTGGGCATTCTGGGCCTGGAGGGCCTTGATGGCTTGTTCATTGGATGATTCAGGATTCATGATGATTGCTGAAATAAACAGCGAAGAAGGTAAGTGACCTGTAACAAGAGTACCTGTTATGCAATGACATATATGTATGCATGCAATGTTTTCAAGGACCTCGCGGGGTAAATAAGAAAAATTGTTAGAATTTGAATTTGGTAGCTTGATTGAAGGAACTTCAGGTTGTTGAGAGTCCTTCTTCAAGAGTCAAGGCTCACCATATCGAGTGGGTCATAGCCCCTGACTCAAGTCACCATGTTTTGATCTCTGAACAACCTTGGCTAGAGGAAAATAAATCCCCTTTTTCCCCTTGCTAGACATTGGATTCATCATGACCTGCATCACAAACCCTTGAGATCCTTGAAATGGGTTAATCCTTATGCAAGATGTATGCAATGGTATGATGGTATGATGTTATGCTATGCGTGGAGTGATGTAAGTAGGCCCTGTAATGAGTCCCAGTCAAGGACCATAAACAAAACTTGCAAGGAACTCGTGTTGTTAGATAACAAGTATGCAAGTAGTTCAAGTATGAAGGCACACAAGTCACACATATAGCCTTAAGTTTAGCCCAGCATGAAGTTTAGGTACTACCCTCTTGAAGTTGGTTGGCTCAAAACCTGTCCTATCAAAAGTAACTGGGTTCTAAGGAGCTCAATATCATTGGGTTATTTTCTATGTTCATTGTTTTGATTTAGCCACTGAACTGGCGATCAAAATATTCCAAGAAAACAACCCTCAATGAGTGTAGTATCGAGTATCTACCAACTTCGGACTGCACCAAAGTCGGTCATCTCACTACCCCTAAAGAGGCCAGGATGGTCAAGTAAGGTTCCTAAGGTCAGGTGATGCTTCACGACACCACGCGGCGGCCCCGTACTCTCCTTGACTTGACTCAAGGGTTACTGGTACTCACCAAAGTGCCACATCAATGTAGCAAACTGCTTCAACCGTGTCGGTATACCCCGCACAGTTCCCTCACAGTTTGTTTCTACTTTCTAAGAGGTATCCCCCAGATCCGGGTTAGGATCTATGAAACTCCCAAAACAGGCCCATAATATTAGAGCAAACAAAGCAAGCAATTGAAAACATAAGAGTGGTCTAATCCTAAGGTACACCTCACTTTTAAAACTCCCCAGCAGAGTCGCCAATTCTGTGATCGGTGGAAATAGAACTGACTGTTTAAAGCTGGTTCGCGAAATGTCGCGGTAAGCAAGAGTCACCACTGTCTTTTATGTTCTCCAACATGGAAAGGACAAAAGCACAGCAAAATTCCTTATTCGAGATGTCTCTCGGTTCGGGAGGTAGATTTATAGAAAGAGAAGGTGTTAGCACCCTTTCTATCCATGGTTATCCATGGGCTCTTAGGTACTTGCTCTTATGTTTTCGAAAAGATGTTTGCTTTTCAAATATGAGTGGGTTTGAAAAAAGTTTCATTTTTGAAAGATTTCTAAGTGACTCTTGTATCTGTCCTCAAGAGTGTATGAAAAATTTGTTTTGAAAACTTTTGAAAGTGTCAGTGTGAAAAGATGTTTGGTTTGTTTTTGAAGAGAGCAAGTACCCATGAGTCATCTACCTACCCTAAGGAATTAGGCTGTGTAAGAGTCCTTTAGATA
This sequence comes from Vicia faba, assembly GCA_948472305.1. NCBI lineage: Eukaryota > Viridiplantae > Streptophyta > Magnoliopsida > Fabales > Fabaceae > Vicia > Vicia faba. Next base: position 979,349,149 of record OX451736.1, on the reverse strand, counting down.
GTGCCATCCCACCATTGAGAGGTAGGTAGCACCACCGTTGGAGGTGTTCGGGTCAATTCGATTGAGGGACAGTGCAGTCACCGAAGCAATAGTAGGACACCTTAGAAGTAACCCTAATGTCCTAGATCCTTTTATCTGAGGCAACCGTTTCGAGGCGACTAGATCTTTAGACAGGAGGGAGACCTCTAAGACACCCTATACTTGATGACCACGTCGAGGCAACGAGTGAGGCGTACCCTAGAAGTGGCATGTGCTTGTGTGTTCAATTCAATTTATGTTTATCTTTTGATCATGCAATTGTGAGCTACGAGTCGTTTTTAATTTGTCATTCAGTCTTTCATGCTTATTAACAGTTAGGAGTGCGGAAAATTAAAGTGCGGGAATGTAAAGCTACGCTATTACAAGGCGCGGGTCTATACATCGCCAAAAAACAAAGACCTGTTTTGATAAAGTGTGGAAAGTAAAGAAAGCGGTAAACCTAATTACTATTACATAATAATCAAATAAAATATAACGCGCGAAATAGAAAGTAAATCAGGACATCCTAGGGTTTTGACCCTTTTGAGAAATTATGAGTTTTTTGTCTTTTTGCATTTAATTAAATTAAAAGTAAACCTAATTATTTAATTAATTATTCAATTATTTACAAGAAAAATGTTTTTTATGTTTTTGTATTTTAATGAAAATAGAGAAAAAAGAAATTAAAGGTCAATAACCCTAGTTCTAAGTTTATTTTAATTATTAATAAAATGTTAAAGTTAACCTAATTAACTAAATTAATTAATTTATATTTTTATGTACAAAATAATAATAATTAATGAAAATAATGACAAGAAAATATGAATGTAAATTGTCAAAACCCTAATTCTATATGATTTTATTTATTGAGAAAAAAGATTAAGATTAAGCCTAAATTAAACTAAATTAATGGTTAGTATTTATTTACAAAAGTAATTATTAGTGAATTTAATACATAATAAAATATATTTACAATTTTTGATTTCTGGATTTATCATGAAAAATTAATTTGGTTATGAATTAATAATAATAATTAAATAATTAAAAGAATTAGAAGAAAAGAAAATAAAACAAAAAAAATAGCAAACCAAGGGGGTATGTTGACCCATATGGAGGTGAATTTGTGAAATTCTGGCCCAAGAACACCAAGCCCCTTGTTGACTTTCATGATCAGGCGCTTACTGGTTGACTGGGGTTCATGATAGTCCTCCTTTCTTGGCCTTCAGATTGTTGATCATGGCCACTTGGCGTGTGGAGCGCTGAGGTTTATGGTGGACTATTGGGCATGCGCTGCATTGGAACGTGTTAGGAAAAATATTAACAATGATATGGGGGACCTGGGAATCGAACCCAGGTCTCGGTGCTCCTCGCTTCAGTGCCTTTGCCAGTTGAACTATGATGCGCGTTTGTTAAACAAATGAATAACGAATATTATATACAAAAAACAAATATTATGATGCAAAACAAAAATAACGCGCGCTGAGTTTGAATCAACCAACAGAATGGTTCCACGTCTCGTCTTCTTCATCTTTTCCTGTAAAACAAAAACAAGATAGCGGGGGTTTTTAACCCCCACTAACTACAACAACGAAAAATAACGATTAGAGTTAGGGTGCATATAAATTGGGCGCGATGATTCCGTTCAATTCGTCTTGAGCTTCTGAGTTCAACCATATGTGTCTCAAGGCCTGATTTTTCCTCAATAAGAAAGCCCTAATTTAAAAGCTCGAAAACCCTAAAATTCATTCATGGTGAATTGTGATTCTATGTGTTTCAATGCAATTAATCCATACCAAAAGATTCCTGTATGTTCAAGCAATGCAAAACAACCAATAAAACATGTTAAATGCTCATGAGATATGAATTTCGATTATGGAAAATAAAGCTGAACCGTGAATCTGTTCTGGTCAATTTCTTGAGTGTTAGCGTGTGATTTTGATCCCTACGCGTTCCTGGAAGTGCAAGCAATCTATTAAAAACAAAAAACAAGCTTTGAATCACGTTAGATTATAGAATTCAATTTTGAATTTATTCTTGATTTTTCAAATTTGCATATGGCTTCTGTAGCAGCTTTTGCACGTTCTTAGGAATAGGGTTTGCTTCAGCATTTGTATGTGAAGAGAATTAGGTCATTTTTAGGCCCATAAATCCATTGTATTCAAGTTTCATTATGTGATTGCCAATCAAATCTTTTTCAATCTTTTTCTTTGATAAAACCTTGCCAATCATGGAGATTTTGATGTCTTTGAGGTGCACACGAATTGCCAGCTTGCCCTAGTCTTATTTGCATCACAAAAGATTTAAAAATCATATCTTTTGAATTTTCCTACAATTAAAATTAATTAAATGAATTAATATTAATAAAAATTCAATTAGTTTATTAAAAATGAGAAAATAAATCAAATTAATCTTAATGGGTCGTGCATAAGCCTTGGGTAAATATTCAAGAAGGAATTTGAGGCCCATTAGCAAAAATGAAGTGTTTTAGGCAAAGTTGACTTTTGAAAGTTCCCAAAAATTTCCCAACTTCTCCAATGCATATCTTGCTCAATTTTAAAGCTATGAACATGTTCTTGGACATTTTGGAAAGGTCGTGAAGTCCTCTAACCAATGCCTTTGGTCCCATGTCATTTTGATTTACCAATCTCAAGTTATGGTCTTTGACTTAAAGTGCCTTTTTGTTGACTTTTGAAAATGACCTATAATGTAGAAATTGATAACTTTTGTGAGAGCATTTCTTGGACTTGGAGTGTGAAGATTAGTTGTAGGAAATGTCATCCCCTTCAAAATGAGCATTGGATGGGATTTTTATGATGAACCATGAAAAAGTTATGCCTTGGTCAATTTGCAGTTGACTTTTCAACTGTCAAAAAATAGAAACTTTTTGCATCTTGATGATTTTTGAGCCATGCTTGTGGAATCATGATCAAGACTTGATCAAATGATGATTGTGGCTTCAAAATGATATGTTGACAAAAAATTTTGACTTTTGACTGCCAAATGACCATTTTACCCCTGTAGTTGACTGTGAAGCAATTAGGGCTTTTGACTGTGCAACTTGATGCTGTGAGTCTTGAAACTTGACATATGGATGTTTGACAATGTATATAGGCATATGGGACTTGATTGGACCCTTGGAAACCTCAACTTCCTTGCAAGGACCAAAACCCTAATTTTGACTGTGTTAGGAGGAAATTGGACTGTGCAACCCTTGAGAGATTTTGAACCATTTGGAGATTGATCTTGACAAATCTTGAAGAATATGGGAGGGAAAATTTTGGGGTACAACATCAACGATAGTTATATGCAATATCAATAAATAGACTTCACGGGGATAAGAAAAGGCTCGTTGAGTACTGTTTCTTATCGTTGGGGATGCCAATACATATCGGTGCTGGAAACCTGCAGTACCAAAGATCGATGGGGATATTTATAAGAATTTGCACTGGGGAGCCCATAATACCGAAGATTGTTGATGACTTCGTTGAAAATTGAATTGCTCACGAAGCGAGTCTTTAGGTACGCTGCTGAATTCTGAATTGCATTGTTGGGGAAGAGATAACTTGGCCCGACTTCCCTGCATCCTGAACAGTTGAGAGGATGGTAGAAATGATTATACTGAGGAATGGGTATTGAACACCATGTGGATCACTTCGAATATATGCCCCAAGTTTACGCCACACTGGGAAATTACCTCTCGAATCACTTGGGGATAAAAGATGGGCATGGACACCTGCGAATGCCCCGGTTTAGCTCTACGAATGCCCCGATTTAGCTCCACTGGGATGAACTTGATTAACTCCACTGGGGATGCACTTACGCATTCCAAGTCAAATGGCGACTCCGAACTTTCTGAATTCACTTGGGGAATCAGGTTTGAAATTGTCTGTAGTAGATGAAGGCAGCTTCTTGCCTTGGCTAGGTCATGGTAACCGTTATAAATTGCTACCTGCAAAGAAAAACAACACTTGGAATGCATACGACAGTCCCTCATGGTTATATATCAACATAAATTCAAGTTTTATCTCAACTTGAGAATTTTTATTCCCCGTGTTTCTAATGCAATGTTTAATAACAAATAAAACACATTTTGCATATGAAAAACATTTTATGATAGTAAGCGAGAAATTTTTGATGAAAACAAACTTTATTGATAGGCCTGTGAATAGGAATTTGTACAAGGACGCAGCTCCTGTATGTAGTAGCTGCGAAATAGAAATGGAAAATACAACAAGTATAAATGGAAATGAGAGATGCTCGAATTTGCATTAAAATCGATATTGCTACAGCTCCTACATCCTCAGTAGTATCAATTCCTTGCCTCTGAAGAGTAGCGGTTGGACCGATCAATTCGCTGCCAAGGTGCTATAGATGTGCATGTGTCGTTCGTGAAGAGAATTCAGACTACAGCCTCTTGCTTAAGATCCCTAACTTTTTCTTGGATCGCCCTTTCGAGTTTTCAACCCAACGGGATACCCATTTTTGCCTATGCCGCCCTTTCGGGTTTTCAACTTAGCGGGTTATTATTTTTTATGTTATCCCTAATTTTTGCCTGGACTTTCATGTCCACCGGTGTTGTACCCCAAAATTTGCCCTCTCAATTCTCAAGGTTCTTCTTACAAGGATTCTCAAGGTTCAAGCTTGCACAAGTGCATTGGGACTTTCCAGTACCAAAATTAAAAGGAAACTGTCAAAAATGGAGAAAATAGATAAAAATAACATTTTGACAAATTTGGTGGAAAACATGTCTCCTTCGATTCAGCATACTTCGATTGATTTTTGGCCTTTTTCGACACAGGCTGGACTTGTATCCTTCGATTGGCCTTTAGGCCTCTTTCGATCAGCATCCTTCGATTGACTCTTGGCCTCCTTCGATTTCTCAAAGTGGCTGCTAGCGTGCCTCTTTCGCCTGGGCATGTGACTTCTTGTTGCAGGTTTCGTTTGTGTCCTTTGCTGCCTACATGCTTGCAATCAAAGGCCATGACCTACTGGTCACATGTACCCCCTGCAAGGCAAGTCTTCGTTTGGGCACTCACCTCCTGTGTGCCTGGATGAAAACTTCAGTGGAGCAAGAGCCTCCTTCGAATGCAACTTGGATATGTCCTTCATGTTGAACTCTAAGTCTCCTTCGAACATGGACTTTCGATTGGGAAATATGTTTGCTTCGACCCAGGCTTCGATTGGGCAATATGCTTCCTTTGAGCATGAGCTTTCGATTGGGCAATTTGCTTCCTTCGAGCAGGAGCTTTCAATTGGGTAATAGCTTCCTTCGAGTTAGCTTGTTTCGACCACAGGCTTCGACTGAGACAAAGGCTTCCTTCGAACCAGTGCGCTTCGATCTCACTCTTGCCTTTGACTCAAAACCAAATCTCGTTTGCCAGGCTGTGTTGCGTCCAGATCTTTACATAGTCAGAAGTTTGCACAAGGGTTTCAAACTTTGTATGTTGGATACTGCTATTCTGGGCTAAAGGCTACATACTTTTTCTTCAAGCAGAGAGTACTTTATCACAAAAGCAGCTTTCCATCTGATTTCAGTCTGAGCACAAGCAATGTCAGTCGCATAAGTCACATCTCCTGCACTCCACTGCTGCTACTGCCAACAGGCCCCCCACTTGCAATGTCACGTAACCCCTTATTTTATTATTCTTTGCAAGCTGGCTATGGACGAACATGTTCATTATTTCTCTATAAGTAGAGGAATTTTTTACAAAGTTGGGGAGGACTTTCGAGCCAGAGGAACGAATCTGCAGAAAATTGTTCTCAAACACAACAAAAAATCTCAAGTTCATCAACACTTGAGAAATCAAAAATATCCAGAATCCAAACACTTGTTTCCTTGGAACCTGAAACATCCATACACCTTGTTACCCTTCGAATCCAGTAGGAAGAACCTCACACTTGTTCTTCTCTGTTGAATCCAGTATCAAGGACATAACCCCTGGTTTCTCCCTCCGAATCCAGAAGCATTCAAGGAGACCACTTAAAGGCCCAACACACGTTCCAGCCTGAAGCAAGGTAAGTTATTCTTACCTTTGAGCTTTTAGTTTCATGGCATGACATGTAAATATTCTTGTTCATTCCAAGCATGTACATACTGCTGTTCCTTTTGTTTCCACCTTGTTAACATGTTTCGTTTTTGCTTGCTGTTTGCCTAAACTAGCTTTAGTTATTAAACGGTGTACTAGCATGGCCTCAGTCCATGCTGCCATTTAATGCTTTAAATGAAAGAAACAGGAGACAGGAGTATGAAACGAAGCCTCAGGCTTCCTCACTGACTCCAGGCCCAATCGAATAAGGCAACAAGGCAGAAAGGCCCAGCCAGAGGCACACTTGCACTAAGTCCAGGCTCAATCGAAAGGCATTCCCATGCTGGTGCAAGCCTCCAATCGAAGTACATGACCTGACTGGTGCCAAAGCCCAATCGAAGTACATGACCTGACTGGTGCCAAAGCCTAATCGAAAGACATGACTTCACTGTTGCTGACCCCAATCGAAGGAGGCCAACAGAATGCAAATCGAAGGCTGCTCCTGCCCAAATCGAAGGAGGCCAGCATAATGCAAATCGAAGGATGTTGCTGCCTGGGTTGAAAAGCTCATTTTCCTTGTTTTTTTATTTTATTTTCTTTTGCCTTTACATTTATATGCACTTCAATATGGTTCTAATAGTGTAGGATTTATTTCTTGCATTTTTATTGCTTTGTATAAATGCTAGTAACTAGGTGTGTATGACAAGATAAAACCAACAAGTAGACAACCTAAAAATCAAAGACAAATGCATGCAATAAAACACACTTTGCACACGTGCACCCTTAGGGTAATTCCACTTGTTGCCTCGGAAAATATTCATGTCCCTCGAGCATGGGCGTTTTAGCAAAGACCCTCGATAAAAGATCGTAGTCCCTCGATGACCCTCGATGTTGCCTTCGATAAACGATCTAGTCCCTAAAACGACATTGCTAAAACGTCCCATATGTTGCCTTCTATGACTATACAAACGTCCCGCGCCCGTCCCGTTCAACATCCTAACGCAAGGTTGTTCACCAAACACAATGGTGAAGCAACACTGTTAAAAGGGTTAAAAAGCATGAGAAAGATCTTTGAGTAAAATAGGGTAGATAGCTCTTAGTTACTTGATCAAACTTGCAAAACACACTTTCCATTTTCAAACACATCTCACAAACACACTTTTAAACTATTTTTGAAACAAACTCTTTGTTGGCGTTCTTATAGAAACGAGAACCATTACGAAGTTCCATTTTCAAAATACTTTCAAAAACATACACCACAAGCACATTCAAACAAAAGAAAGTGATCTAAAACAAGTAACTAAGAGCCCATGGATAACCATGGATGAAAAGGGTGCTAGCACCTTCGCTTTTCATAATCTACCCCCCGAACCCACGAAAACATCTCAAAGGTATTTCCTGTGCTTTTTGACCATTCCTTAGGATAAAATAAAAAGTCGGTGGCGACTCTTGCTAAACCGGACATTCGCGAACAAAAACGCAAATCCCAAGTCAGTTCTCCCACCGTATTACAGAACTGGCGACTCTGTTGGGGAATCGTCTTAAAAGTGGGGTTACCTTAGGGTTTTAGATCACCTTTACTTGCTTACCTTGATTGCTTTGTTTGCTTTACTTTTTCGGTTCCTTGTTTGGGTTTGTTTAAATCCTACACCCGGATTTGGGCGCACCTTTTTAGGTAAGTAGCAAAAAAATTGTGAGGGAACTGTGCGGGGTATACCGACATGGTTGAAACAGTAAGCTACGTTGATGTGGCACTTTGGTGTGTACTGGTAACCCTTAAGTTAAGTCAAGGAGAGTACGGGGCCTCCGCGTGGTGTCGTGAAACATCAATTGACCTTAGAACCTTACTTGTCCATCTTGGCCTTTTTAGGAGTAGTGAGATGACCGACTTTGGTGCAGTCCGAAGTTGGTAGATACTCGATACTACACTCATTGAGGATTGTTTTCTTGGGATATTTTGGTCTCCAGTTAAGTGGCTAAACCAAAACAATGAACATAGAAAATAATCCAGTGATATTGAGCTCCTTAGAACCCGGTTTCTATTTTAGGATAGGTTGAGCCAACTAACTTCAAGAGGGTACTTACCAACAAACCCCATGCAAGCCTAAACATAAGGACTTGTCTGCTTTGTGTGAATATGATTACCTGTATATACACTTGCTTACTTTTGCATACATGTACATAACATCATACCATGGCATTTTCAATAACCATTTCAAGGATCTCGAGGGTCTTTCGATGCAGGGTCACGTTGAACCAGATGTCTACCAAGGGGCAAGAGGGTTATCCTCTAAAAAAACGTCGTCAAAAATCAAGTGCAACAACTTGAATCAGGGGCTATGACCCACTTGACATGGTGAGCTTGATTCTCGTGGAAATACATCCACCGATACAAAGTTCTCCAATCAAAGATGTTGATCGAAGTTCAACCTCTAACATTTTCTTGTGTTTATCCCGCGAGATTCTTGGAAACATGCATCCACATATCATGCATTGCATCATGACAGGTTTTTCCCATACAAGTCTCCTTATCTTCCTACTGTTTATTTCAGTAAGATGGATATGGAACAAACGGTGAAAGATCTCCAAGCTCAAAACGCTCAATTCCAACAAATGCTTCTGGCTATGGCTAAGGGGCAGGAGGACCTGAAAGCTCTCCTTCTCAAAGAAAAGAAGAAAAAAATATGAGAAGGCGGCGAACATCCTGAACTTGAGAGGAAGACCTAGAAGACCAGACAAGAGAGCTCTAGATCTTTCAACTCCACCCAACATAGGGGATAGTCTTGAAGAAGACTACAATTTGGAGATTGATGAAGTTGAAGCTCGCTACTCCGAGGAACAATATCCTCCCACTGATGACAAGTACAAACAGTTGGAGGATCGCCTCAGTGCTATGGAGATTCAACAAGTACCTAGCTTGGATTTAGGAGACATGGGTTTGGTTTCTGGAGTGGTCATCCCTCCAAAGTTCAAAGTCCCTACCTTTTCCCTGTACGATGGAGTTTCTTGCCCTAAGATGCACTTAAAGTCTTATGTCCGCAAGATTCAACCATACACAACTGATCCAAAGCTTTGGATCCATTTCTTCCAAGAAAGCCTGGTAGGGACTCAACTCGAGTGGTTTTATCAATTGGAGAGTTCTCGCATCCACACTTGGGAGGATTTAGTTGCTGCTTTTTACAAACAGTATCAGTACAATGCTGATCTTGCACCAACTCGTGTGCAATTGCAGAACATGACCATGGGTTCCAACGAGAGCTTCAAAGGATACGCCCAAAAGTGGAGAGATCTGGCTGGTAGGGTGCAACCTCCTTTAACTGATAGGGAGCTGATTGACATCTTCACGGGAACTTTGACAGGGCCTTTCTTCAATCACTTAATTGGAAGCTCCTCAGTCGGGTTCACCGAGCTAATACTGACCGGCGAAAGGGTCGAAGCTGGCATCAAAAGTGGGAAGATTCAAGAAGCTACACCTTCTGATGCTCAGAAAAAGCCCTACAATGGGAAGAAAGAGTCCAATGCAGTGACTGGTCAAAAGAGTCGTCATGATCAACGTGTAGGGGCAATCCTGATCTCTGATCCCACGCCTGTTTAACAAAGACGGAGAAATAGGCGTAGGGTAAGATATCAAGAAAGGAAATATACTAACATCAACATGCCTATGTCTCAAGCATTACAACAATTGTTGAAGCTGAAACTGGTCACACTAAAGGATCCTCCTCAAAATCCCGATACCTCCCCTTCTAGGTACAATCCGAGCGTAAGATATGCCTATCATTCTGACTGTCCCGAACATGACACCGATGGATGTTGGACTTTGAAGAACAAGATTCAAGACTTGATTGATGCCAAGGAGATCGAGTTTGACCCTCCAGAGACTCCAAATGTGATCACTGCTCCTATGCCAAATCATTGAGAATATCTTTGTTTCATTTGAATATTTTCAAGTTGTAATTTCTTTTGTATTCCAACAATTATCTATTAATGTCAAACTTTGTTTCATTAATGCATTGCATATGTTTGTCTTGAATTCATCCTTTCATTTTCACTATAACTATGCTTTCTTTATGACATTCAACTCTTGCTAAAAGTTACAAGCCTTTAGAGGGAGGATGACGAAACAATGCCATAATCTCATACAGTATGCTTTTGGACAGACCTTGTTGACGACGTACAGGCGTTTCTTTCAAATCCTAAACACTGGAGTTATAAGGAAGATAATCCCTAGTCAACCCCTTCGAGCCAAAGAAGTAGGAGTTTTCTGTTTTAAACACAAATTGAAACCTTTAATTTAAACTTGGGGCAGGGTAGTCACTCAGTTAATTCAAAAAATGCGCATTGAAGTCGCAAACTCTCAGTTCTTAATACAACGAACGACATCAAAAGCATTCCTCTGGAATCAAAAGGCAGTGATGGTTCCTTATCTCATAGGCAGTCATTATCTCTCAAAAGAGAAAAGCCCACTAAGCCAAAACCTATAAAGGAGGCTTAAGAAATGTGGGGCATCCCGCTGACTATGATCTCGAAAACAGGAACAGTCAGGCAAAAATTAGGGAAAATAAATCAAAAGAACGAGGTCATTACAAATCCTCAACAACATGAAAAATGTTGCAAATGATGACTGCCTTCCAAAATCCAACTTGTGTGAACCATCACCAAAAACGTCGTTCCAGACCCATTTGGAGTTCAAATTCACAATTAACTGAGTTTAGGATTGAAGAACATCACGAAGAGCGGGTGGGTACAAATATACTTTGAGCCTTTATCCTTTGTTTCTTAAACCGTGAACCAAGCCACGTTACAACCCTTCAAAAGTCCTAATTGAAGCATGGGTTAGTTCGAAAGCATACTGTTACAAAAGGTATCCTGACTCCTGTAAGGCTTTGCCCTAAATCTGGTGTTGAATTTGTCTTATAAAAAGTTTTCTGCTAAAAAACGCATTTTTCAAAACTTCGAGACAAACATAAACTTTGCATTACTTGAATATCATTGTTTACATATGGCTATTTGTTTAACAGCGGAGAAATTCACACAATGAATATCTAGTGAACAAAAGCTCTCTCAGTGAACAAAATCACTTCAAGAAGGATGACACTTCCATCGACAAATCTCCTATAAACAAGGGGGCATGACATGTCACTATCCAGCACACCTGGGGCAGTCCAGTCAAGATTTCAAGAAATCTCTGAAGAAGTGCAGAGTAACTAGGGGCAGGTCTCCATCTCCGTCACTTGGGACATTGAGCGTCAATCCCAACAAAGGGTTGCGTACAATCAAACTGTTTGGCAATGCCACAAACATTCTCTACTAGGGGCAATGACAAGTCTCCCCAAAGTCCTTCTCATAGGATGATTCCCCAGCAAGAGTATAATCTCTGACCCCTTTTTCCCAGCTGAATCAACCTCAAGAATCCTCGAGGACTTCCCCCAACGAAGATGTCACCTCTCTAGCGGACTGACGACAGGGTTTATTTCCCCAACAACACCAGGATTCCCCAGTTTGAGTTTGCCTCTCCGACTACTACAAATCAAAGGACCACAACTCCTCTTCCCCAGTAGACTTCTCTATAATCCCCAGCAAGTTACTGCGAAAGCTGGACCCGAACAGATATCAGTTCAACTTCGACTCCCCAGTAGAGCAACGGACGACTAAGACTCCTAAACTCCTTTTCCAAGCAGAAATAAACATTCTCCCCACAGAGTTTTCAACTTCCCCCAGCGGAGTTCTCCTCAAACAACAAAACATGAATCCATTGGAAGTATTCTAAGCAAAGTTTGAAGACACACCTACTCTTCAACAGCAATCCGAGATTTAATGACTCCCCAGCCTTTGTCAAGGATTTATTTTCCGAAACAAAAATACATTCATTAACATTTCACATTTCATACATACATGTTAAGTGCATACAACACAATCTCATTGACTTTTGAGAACATCATGACATTATGCATTTCATGCATCATGACACTGCATACAACTAACTCTTTACCTTTTCAGGAAAGATCGATCGACAAATAAAAGTAATCATTACCTTTTGGAGTAGCAGTCGTCCAAGATTCCTTCATCATCCTGCTGAGGTTGTAGTCGTCCAAGATTCCTTCATCATCTTGTTGAGGTTGTAGTCGTCCAAGATTCCTTCATCATCCTGCTGAGGTTGTAGTCGTCCAAGATTCCTTCATCATCCTGCTGAGGTTGTAGTCATTCAATATTCCTTCATCATCCTGCTGAGGTTGTAGTCATTCAAGATTCCTTCATCACCCTGCTGAGGTTGTAGTCATCTAGAGATTCCTTCATCATCCTGCTGAGGTTGTAGTCGTCCAAGATTCCTTCATCATCCCGCTGAGGTTGTAGTAGTCCAAGATTCCATCATCATCCTGTTAAGGTTATAGTCGTCTAGAGATTCCTTCATCATCCTGCTGAGGTTGTAGTCATTCAAGATTCCCTCGTCACCCTGCTGAGGTTGTAGTCATCCAGAGATTCCTTCATCATCCTGCTGAGCTGGTAGTCATCCAGAGATTCCTTCATCATTCTGCTGAGGTTTTAGTCATCCAAAGATTCCTTCATCATCCTGCTGAGTTTGTAGTCATCCAATATTCCTTCATCATCCTGCTGAGGTTGTAGTCGTCCAGAGATTCCTTCATCATCCTGCTGAGGTTGTAGTCATTCAAGATTCCTTCATCACCCTGCTGAGGTTGTAGTCATCCAGATATTCCTTCATTATCCTGCTGAGGTTGTAGTCATCCAGAGATTCCTTCATCATTCTGATAAGGTTGTAGTCATCCAAAGATTCCTTCATCATCCTGCTGAGGTTGTAGTCATCCAAGATTCCTTCATCATCCTACTGAGGTTGTAGTCATTCAAGATTCCTTCATCATCCTGCTGAGGTTGTAGTCATTCAAGATTCCTTCATCACCCTGCTGAGGTTGTAGTCATCCAGAGATTCCTTCATCATCCTGCTGAGGTTGTAGTCGTCCAAGACTCCTTCATCATTCTGCTGAGGTTGTAGTCGTCCAAGATTCCTTCATCATCCTGTTGAGGTTGTAGTCATCCAGAGATTCCTTCATCATCCTGCTGAGGTTGTAGTCATTCAAGATTCCTTCATCACCCTGCTGAGGTTGTAGTCATCCAGAGATTCCTTCATCATCCTGCTGAGGTTGTAGTCATCCAGAGATTCCTTCATCATTCTGCTGAGGTTGTAGTCATCCAAAGATCCCTTCATCATCCTGCTGAGGTTGTAGTCATCCAAGATACCTTCATCATCCTATTGAGGTTGTAGTCGTCCAGAGATTCCTTCATCATCCTGCTAAGGTTGTAATCATTCAAGATTCCTTCATCACCCTGCTGAGGTTGTAGTCATCCAGAGATTCCTTCATCATCCTGTTGAGGTTGTAGTCATCCAGAGATTCCTTCATCATTCTGCTGAGGTTGTAGTCATCCAAAGATTCCTTCATTGTCCTGCTGAGGCTGTAGTCATCCAAAGATTCCTTCATCATCCTGCTGAGGTTGTAGTCATCCAGAGATTCCTTCATCATTCTGCTGTGGTTGTAGTCATCCAAAGATTCCTTCATCATCCTACGGAGGTTATAGTCATCCAAGATTCCTTCATCATCCTGCTGAGGTTGTAGTCATCCAAGATTCCTTCATCATCCTGCTGAGGTTGTAGTCATCCAGAGATTCCTTCATCATCCTGCTGAGGTTGTAGTCATCCAGAGATTCCTTCATCATCCTGCTGAGGTAGTAATCATCCAAGATTCCTTCATCATCTATTTGGAGTAGCAATCATTTCCAGATGGCATCTTTAAGCCCATCCCCGATAAGATTCTGTCACACTCCTGCAGATGGAATCTATAAGCCCATCCTCCTACCAACAATCTCCAAATGGCATCTGTAAGCCCATTTCCGACATCATAATGCTGATACTACACCGTCCGAGTGCAAATTTTTGGGCACTCTAGTGTTCAATTATCTTCCACCTTCGGATCACGAAAGGCTCGAAAGCCAATCTATATCCTCAGGTTTAAGAAAATTAAACAGGGGCAACTGTTGTACCCCAAAATTTGCCCTCTTAATTCTCAAGGTTTTTCTTACAAGGATTCTCAAGGTTCAAGCTAGCACAAGTGCATTGGGATTTTCCAGTACCAAAATTAAAAGGAAAATGTCAAAAATGGAGAAAACAGATAAAAAAACATTTTGACAAATTTGGTGGAAAACATGTCTCCTTCGATTCAGCATACTTCGACTGACTTTTGGCCTCTTTCGACACAGGATGGACTTGTATCCTTCGATTGGCCTTTAGGCCTCTTTCGATCAGCATCCTTCGATTGACTCTTGGCCTCCTTCGATTTCTCAAAGTGGATGCTAGCGTGCCTCTTTCGCCTGGGCATGTGACTTCTTGTTGCAGGTTTCGTTTGTGTCCTTTGCTGCCTGCATGCTTGCAATCAAAGGCCATGACCTACTGGTCACATGTACCCCCTGCAAGGCAAGTCTTTGTTTGGGCACTCACCTCCTGTGTTCCTGGATGAAAACTTCAGTGGAGCAAGAGCCTCCTTCGAATGCAACTTGGATATGTCCTTCATGTTGAACTCTAAGTCTCCTTCGAACACGGACTTTCGATTGGGAAATATGTTTGCTTCAACCCAGGCTTCGATTGGGCAATATGCTTCCTTCGAGCATGAGCTTTTGATTGGGCAATTTGCTTCCTTCGAGCAGGAGCTTTCGATTGGGCAATAGCTTCCTTCGAGTTAGCTTGTTTCGACCACAAGCTTCGACTGAGACAGAGGCTTCCTTCGAACCAGTGCGCTTCGATCTCACTCTTGCCTTTGACTCAAAACTAAATCTCGTTTGCCAGGCTGTGTTGCATCCAGATCTTTACATAGTCAGAAGTTTGCACAAGGGTTTCAAACTTTGTCTGTTGGATACTGCTATTATGGGCTAAAGGCTACATACTTTTTCTTCAAGCAGAGAGTACTTTATCACAAAAGAAGCTTTCCATCTGATTTCAGTCTGAGCACAAGCAATGTCAAAGGCATAAGTCACATCTCCTGCACCCCACTGCTGCTACTGCCAACAGGCCCCCCACTTGCACTGTCACGTAACCCCTTATTTTATTATTCTTTCCAAGCTGGCTATGGAAGAACATGTTCATTATTTCTCTATAAATAGATGAATTTTTTACAAAGTTGGGGAGGACTTTCGAGCCAGAGGAACGAATCTGCAGAAAATTGTTCTCAAACACAACAAAAAATCTCAAGTTCATCAACACTTGAGAAATCAAAAATATCCAGAATCCAAACACTTGTTTCCTTAGAACCTAAAACATCCATACACCTTGTTACCCTTCGAATCCAGTAGGAAGAACCTCACACTTGTTCTTCTCTGTTGAATCCAGTATCAAGGACATAACCCCTGGTTTCTCCCTCCGAATCCAGAAGTATTCAAGGAGACCACTTAAAGGCCCAACACACGTTCCAGCCTGAAGCAAGGTAAGTTATTCTTACCTTTGAGCTTTTCGTTTCATGGCATGACATGTAAATATTATTGTTCGTTCCAAGCATGTACATACTGTTGTTCCTTTCGTTTCCACCCTGTTAACATGTTTCGTTTTTGCTTGCTGTTTGCCTGAACTAGCTTTAGTTATTAAACTGTGTACTAGCATGGCCTCAGGCCATGCTGCCATTTAATGCTTTAAATGAAAGAAACAGGAGACAGGAGTATGAAACGAAGCCTCAGGCTTCCTCACTGACTCCAGGCCCAATCGAAGAAGGCAACAAGGCAGAAAGGCCCAGCCAGAGGCACACTTGCACTAAGTCCAGGCTCAATCGAAATGCATTCCCATGCTGGTGCAAGCCTCCAATCAATATACATGACCTGACTGGTGCCAAAGCCCAATCGAAGTACATGACCTGACTGGCCAAAGCCTAATCGAAAGACATGACTTCACTGTTGCTGACCCCAATCGAAGGAGGCCAACAGAATGCAAATCGAAGGCTGCTCCTGCCCAAATCGAAGGAGGCCAGCAGAATGCAAATCGAAGGATGCTGCTGCCTGGGTCGAAAAGCTCATTTTCCTTGTTTTTTTTTATTTTGTTTTCTTTTGCCTTTACATTTCTATGCACTTCAATATGGTTGTAATAGTGTAGGATTTATTTCTTGCATTTTTATTGCTTCGTATAAATGCTAGTAACTAGGTGTGTATGACAAGATAAAACCAACAAGTAGACAACCTAAAAATCAAAGACAAATGCATGAAATAAAACACACTTTGCACACGTGCACCCTTAGGGTAATTCCACTTGTTGCCTCGGAAAATAGTCATGTCCCTCGAGCATGGGCGTTTTAGCAAAGACCCTCGATAAAAGATCGTAGTCCCTCGATGACCCTCGATGTTGCCTTCGATAAACGATCTAGTCCCTAAAACGACATTGCTAAAACGTCCCATATGTTGCCTTCTATGACTATACAAATGTCCCGCGCCCGTTCCGTTCAACATCCTAACGCAAGGTTGTTCACCAAACACAATGGTGAAGCAACACTATTAAAAGGGTTAAAAAGCATGAGAAAGATCTTTGAGTAAAATAGGGTAGATAGCTCTTAGTTATTTGATCAAACTTGCAAAACACACTTGCCATTTTCAAACACATCTCACAAACACACTTTTGAACTATTTTCGAAACAAACACTGTTGGCGTTCTTATAGAAACGAGAACCATTACGAAGTTCCATTTTCAAAATACTTTCAAAAACATACACCACAAGCACATTCAAACAAAAGCAAGTGATCTAAAACAAGTAACTAAGATCCCATGGATAACCATGGATGAAAAGGGTACTAGCACCTTCCCTTTTCATAATCTACCCCCCGAACCCACGAAAACATCTCAAAGGTCTTTCCTGTGCTTTTTGACCATTCCTTAGGATAAAATAAAAAGTCGGCGGCGACTCTTGCTAAACCGAACATTTTCGAACACAAACACAAATCCCAAGTCAGTTCTCCCACCGTATCACAACCGGGATGCCCATTTTTGCCTAAATCGCCCTTTCGGGTTTTGGACTTAGCGGGTCTCTTTATGCGTAGTATTTTTTGGCTGAGTCTGAATTGACTGGGAGTGGAACGTCTTCCCCATCCATGTCTATCAGGATTAGAGCACCTCCTGAAAAGGCTCTCTTCACGATATATGGTCCCTCGTAATTGGGAGTCCATTTTCCCCTTGGATCGGAATGGCTTTGCACGATAACCTTTCTCAAGACCAAATCACCAGGATAAAATTTCTGAGGACAGATCTTTTTTCCGAATGCTCTCTTCATCCTTTGTTGGTACAACTGGCCATGACAAATGGCCGCCAGACGCTTTTCATCAATCAGGTTGAGTTGGTCGAATCTTATCTGAACCCAGTCTGCCTCATCAAGCTTGGTTTCCATCAGAACCCTCAACGATGGAGTTTCTACTTCGACAGGAAGCACTATGTATGTACCATAGATAAGAGAAAATGGAGTTGCCCCTGTTAAAGTACACACAGATGTTCTGTAGCCATGTAGAGCAAAAGGCAACATTTCATGTTAATCTTTGTATGTTCTGACCATCTTCTGGATGGTCTTCTTTATATTCTTGTTAGCAGCTTCAACTGCACCGTTCATATTTGGTCGATACGGCGATGAATTGTGATGCTCAATTATGAACTCTTCACACAACTCCTTCATCATGTTATTTTTAAGATTAGAACCATTGTCAGTGATGATTCTGTGAGGAACTCCGTAACGGCATATGATTTCTTTATTGATGAAGTTGGTAACGACCTGTTTGGTTACATTCTTGTAAGAAGCTTCTTCCACCCATTTGTTGAAATAATCAATAGCCACTAGAATGAACCTATGACCATTTGAAGCACTTGGTTCAATCCTCCCAATCATATCAATTCCCCATATTGCAAACGGACATGGGGAAGTCATAACATTCAAAGGAGTTAGAGGAACATGAATTATGTCTGCATACACTTGGCATTTGTGGTACAATTTTGCATATACACAATAGTCGCTCTCCATTGTCATCCAGAAGTATCCTGCCCGTAGGATTTTCTTCGCCATAGAATGCCAGCTCGAATGAGTTCCGAAAGAACCCTCATGAATTTGCGTTATGATCGACTTTGCTTCATGTCTATCCACGCATCTGAGTAGAACCGAGTCATAATTTCTCTTATACAGGATGTCTCCTGATAAAAGAAACTTAGATGCTAACCTTCTAAGCGTACGCTTATAAAAAAATTGTAGCATTTTCAGAATACTCTTGCTTCTCAAGGTACCGTTTGATGTCGTAATACCACGGCTTCTCATCTGACATATCCTCGGTTGAGAGACAATGGGAAGGAAAGACATATGTCGGCTCTTTATACTGGAGGATGCGTATGTTAGGCGCCTAATTTGGAAAGCTCAACAAGAACATTGATGCTAAAGTGGCTAAAGCATCGACCAACTGGTTTTCGTCCCTAGGAATATGTTCAAAGGTGATTTCATCAAAATCCGGTATTAGCTGCAAGATGTAGTCTCTGTATGGAATCAAACTGGGGTGCTTCGTCTCCCAATCACCTCGTACCTAATGTATGACCAAAGCAAAGTCTCCAAAGACTTCAAGGATTTTGATTTTAAGGTTAATGACTGCCTCTAGACCCATTACGTAGGCTTCGTACTCTGCCACATTGTTCATACAATCAAAACATAACCGGGTCGTAAACGGTGTATGAGTATTACATGGAGAAGTAAGTATTTCCCCAATGCCATGACCTGCAGCGTTCGAGGCACCACCGAACGTAAGAGTCCATCACTCTTCTGGATCGACCCCATCATAATCATCAAGCTTCATAACATCTTCATCAGGAAAGTCAAATTTCATTAATTGGTACTCTTCCAACGGCTGATGAGCGAGATAATCCGCAATAATGCTACCCTTGATAGCCTTTTGTGTAACATACTGAATGCCATATTCAGATAAAAGCATCTGCCATCGAGCAAGCCTGCCTGTGAGTGCTGGTTTTTCAAAGATATACTTTATCGGGTCCATCTTTTATAATAGAAAGGTCATGTATGTCAGCATATACTGCCTCAGACGTCGAGCTTCCCAAGAAAGCATGCAACAAGTTTTTTCAAGTAAAGAATACTTGGATTCGCAATTGGTACTCAGATAATAAATGACGTGCTCTTTACGTCCTGTTTCGTCCTGATGTCCAAGCACACAACCCATGGATCCTTCCAGCACCGTCAAGTACATAATGAGTGGCCTCCCGGGCACTGGAGGAATAAGGATTGGTGGCTTTTTGAGATTTTTTTTTAATCTTTTCAAAGGCTTCCTGGAAATTATCATCCCATTGGACATCTTGATTCTTGCGCATCAACTTAAAGATGGGTTCACAAGCAGCTGTGAGATGAGATATGAACCTGGCTATGTAGTTCAATCTCCCAAGGAACCCTCTTACTTCTTTTTCATTTTTTGGCGCTGGCATATTCTGTATTTCTTTTACTTTGTCGGGATCTACTTCAATTCCTCGCTGACTCACGATAAAACCAAGTAGATTTTCAGATCGCACCCCGAAGGTACACTTATTCAGATTGAGCCTTAGCCTAAACTTTTGCAGACGTGCAAATAAATTTTACAGATGGACCAAGTGTTCCTCCTCGGTTTGTGATTTTGCAATCATATCATCAACATATACTTTGATCTCCTTATTAATCATATCCTGGAAGAGCGTCACCATGGCACGTTGATATGTTGCACCAGCATTTTTGAGGCCAAAAGGCATGATCTCATAATAGTAAGTACCCCATGGAGTAGGGAATTTCGTCTTTGTCATGTCTTCTGGGGCCATCTTTATCTGATTGTATCCCGAAAAACCATCCAATAAGGAGAAAACTGAGGACTGAGCCGTGTTATCAACCAATATGTCGATGTGAGGTAATGGGAAGTCATCCTTTGGGCTTGCTTTATTCAAATCCCAATAGTCCACACATATGTGCACCTTCCCATCTTTCTTAGGGACGGGTACGATGTTAGCAATCCAATCTGAGTATTCACATACCTACAAGAAGCCTGCGTTCAACTGCTTTTTAACTTCTTCTTTGATCTTGAGATACATATCTGGACGAGTTCTTCGCGGCTTTTACTTTACCAGAGGACATTCTGGTTTGAGTGGAAAATGGTGCATGACTATATTCGTAGCCAAACCAGGCGTATCTTCATACGACTAGGCAAAGATGTCGGAGTACTCTCTGAGAAGTTCAATCAACCCCTTCTTTACATCATCTTGCAAAGCGGCCCCTACCTTGACCTCTCTTTTCACTGTGTCTGTGCCAAGATTGATGACCTCAATAGATTCTTGATGATGTAGGATCATTTTCTCTTCTTGTCTCAATAGTCTTGCCAATTCCTCTGGAATTTCACAATCTTCCCCACTATCTTCATCGGCTTGGTCATTTGGATTTCCAAGGATATTGGTGCAAGGAACTGTAGTATCATCATTTTATGGAATTCGAGGCAGACCTGCATGATTGATGAATCATGTCTCATTTTAGAATATGGATGCGAATTGGAAAATGGTTAAAGAGTTAGAAGGAAAAGCATTGCCATTTTTATTTTACGAAAATAAGAAAAGATAGAGAGTAAAAATTGTATGCAAAAATGCCATTTTATTCAATTTTTAAACAAACATAGAAACATGAGGGGGCCCTTTTCACAAGCTGTCAACATGCTTTGGGAAAAAACATGTGACTTATTTAAAACAAGAACATTACATGTCAAAGAAAACCACTTCGGGAATATCAATAGCATTCCAATTTCCGAGCTCTTGATCAGATGCAATTTGGTAGATGTATTGAGCCATATCCACACCGTCTTCGTCATCACCTTCCGCTGCGTGGATTGGTCCTTGAACATTTGGACCAACACTAACAAACACTTCTGAAAATGAGGAAACCTATTTTCCTTTGAGCACAATTGGACCCGTACTAACACGATCTGAAAAAGAGGACCCAAACCCAAGTCCAGACTTGTCCTGCTTTTCGCGCACCTCTATCACTTTTCCCCAGTCTTCATTAGGAATCCCAGACTCCACAATGGCTTTGGCATCCTTCAAGGAAACCATTGGAATTTCGGACTTCTATGTAGTTTCCAACATGGCGGGGACTCTGTCAACAGAAATAATTTCCAACGCTTGGAAAGGGGTTTCATGAACTTCCTCATCCACTTCGAAATAACGGAAGGAAGTAACATTGTTGATCATGACATCTTCCTCTCCGCCAATGACGATGACCTTGTCTTGGATGATGAACTTCAAAGTTGGTGCAGAGTTGAGGTTACAGCCCCTGCCATATGGATCCATGGGTGTCCCAGCAGGCAAGTATAAGATGGACGAATATCCATGACATAGAATGATAGGTATAACATGTGGGGACCAATCTTGATGGGCGGGTCAACTTCCCCTTCCACAGATCTTCTTGACCCATCAAAATCTTTGATTGTCAGCGTGCTAGGTTTCATCATAACCCCGTCCATGTTCAACTTAAACAGAGTATTTTAGGCACCACATTCAATGAAGACCCAGTGTCTACCAGGACTCGAGACATCATGGTGTCTAAACATCTAATGGAAATATGCAACCCTTTATTATGAGCTCGGCCCTCAGGAGGAAGCTCGTCATCACTGAAACCTAGACAGTTCCCAGCAGAAATATTTGTAACAACCCCTTCAAATTGGGCCATAGAAATTTCAGGATTCAGATGAGAACCGTGCAGAATTCTCATCAAGGCGGTTCGATGAGCTTCAGAATACAGAAGCATGGATAAGATTGAGATATTTGCAGGCGTCTGATTCAGCTGGTCAACCACCTTGAAATCTCTCTTCTTGATCACCCTGATTAACTTCTCCACTTTTTGTTTAAAATATGTCCCGGGAGAATCATTGACTACTTGCTTCCCCTTATCTTTCAAAGGAATCTCTTCAATAACTTCTTCTGGAGGAGGTGAAGTAGGCGCAAAGACTCTTCCGCTTCGAGTTATTTTGCTAGTTCCGACAATGTTGGTTATGACCTTATTCTCAATCGAAGGACAAACAACTTTCTTTCCATTGATGTAAACAGAATTATATTCCCATGGCACTGCCCTGTTATCAGCTACTAGAACGGGAACTGGATTTGGAAGTGTTGATGCTTGGATTAGCAGAGGAGCAACCATATTCTGGTTTTGCGCAGGGAGCGCTGGAACTTGTATAACCAACAGAACCCTTGAAGTATTCCTATGAACATTGGCTGGATAATACGGGATCTCTAGAATAGCCACATCGCCTTCGGGGATGACTTTCTCAACTCTAACAACCCCTTCGTCCATCAGTCTCTGAATGGAATTTTTCAAATCATCACACTCGTCCAGGTTGGATGAGCATTTCAAACAAAAGTTGTGAAGCTCTTGTAGAACTTCCTACTGCAAAAGATGCTCTCTCAAAACTGCCATTGACATCTGAACCTCATCAACCCGAGTCACTAAGTCATGACCATCATCGAACCCGATTGCATTGGCAGCAGCCTCATGATGAGGAGGCATAGGATTTTTCTGAACATTAGGGCCTATAGGAGCGAAGCTTGACTCCTTGGCATCCAAAAAAGATTGCACCTTGTACTTTAAAGCTTTGCAATTTTAGATCGAGTATCCTGGAGCGCCTGAATGAAACTCACAACGTGCATTAACATCATAACCCCTTGGAAGTTCTGTCGGTGGATAAGCTAATTGTCGAAGTTGTACCAACTGAACAACTAGAAATTATGGAAGCAATTGAGCATACGACATCGGGATTGGATTAAACCTCCTCTCGAGATACCTTTGTGGCCTTTATTGTCCCCTTTGTCCATGGGGCCTTTGATTCTTTTGATAGTTTCGCGGCGATGCATACTGTTGTTGTGGAGCAGCCGTAGGAGTGTTGTAATATGGAATATGTACAATAGATTTCCCCTTATCATCAAAGGAATTGCTCACCTCTCCTTCCCTTTTCTTGACAAAACCGCCAGAATACGGTTTCTTTCCACTACTTGAGTTGTTGTTACCATTCATGCAAGATGCACCTCTAATAGTCCCTACTTTGATACACATTTCAACCCGCTCCCTGATGATAACCATATCTGAAAATGAATCAGAAGTACTGCCAAGCATATGTTGCAAATACGGGCCTCAGAGGGTACTCATAAACAAATCTACCAGTTCCCGATCCAGGAGAGGAGGTTGGACCCTCGCGGCCAAACTGCGCCACCTCTGGGCATACTCTTTGAAATACTCACTATTCTTCTGAGACATACTCTGCATCTGTGCACGGCTAGGTGCCATGGAGGTATTGTAATGATAATGTTTTAAGAAAGCATCGACAAGCTCACCCCAAGTACTAACATGAGTTTGCTCCAACTGCATGTACCACTCTAATGGAGCTTCATCCAGACTGTCCTGAAATAAATGCATAAGCAACGGCTCATTGCTAGCATAAGCGGCCACCTTTCTGCAGTAAGATCAGAGATGGGTCTCTGGGAATGTAACCCCTTTATACTTGTCGAAATCAGGTACCTTAAACTTTGGTGGAATCACAACCCCTGGAACCAAACACATAGAAGCAGCATTGAATCCCGACTTCTTGGAAGTCTCCATAGCCTTCAAGCGTTCTTCTAAAGCCTTGTACATCTTAGCAGTTTCATACAAATCAGCTGTAGAATTCTTTGGAGGGTCATCGAGATCAATGGCATCATGGTGGTCATCCACAATCAGTCGTGGGTTATCTCTAGGAATCCCCCTATTGTCATTCCTGAGTCCACCATTCTCGGATGTAGAGGCACTATCAACCAGCTTAGTAACACTCAGTCCGAGCTCTTCCTGCCCTTAGATGACGGCATGAAGAGTTTCCATGAGCTGAATCATCCTATTTCCCATGGTGTCCATGTCTTTACGGAGAGCGGCCTGGTTCTGCTCAATTTGTTCCATAATCCTCAACTTGTTGGCTCGAGTGCGATAAGGATGTAAGGAAGTTATCTTGTAGATTCTGATAATAAGAGGAAAAACCATCAGATAATAATTCCTACCAGAAAACCTGCAATTCATGAGATGCATGATATGTATGATGTATGAAATGATTGTCCATTCTGGTTTTCCACAACTCAATTATCGTCAGTAATAATCGAGCAACATGATGATAAGAACGACCATATAAAGAAAATATCCAAAAATAGGAGAAACTCCCACGAAATTGAATGCAAGAAAGTTGCAAGAGTACAAGATAAGCGATTCCATCCAACAAGTTATCAGTCTGAAGGTAGGCTACCATTCTTCCTCTATCTCTATCTCATATTAATGAGGCTCAAATAAAGTGCCTTAGCAACATCTTGGAAATCAGGCTCGTTCCGAACAGCAACAAGTATGTGCTCGACAATCTTGAACAAACGAGAGTATTCTTCCAGAGTTGGAACAATCTGATAGTCCTGGAAGGTGAAACAGCATAACTCATAGTCGTAAAACTGAAGTAGAGTCAAAGCACCACCCTGTATTTCAATAAAAAAACTCCGCATTAGGACGGACTAAACAATCTTTTAAACTCTTAAAATAAGGCCAAGAACTTGAGCAGAAAGCTTGAGCAGCACTGATAAGTACAATTGTCCCTCTTGGTCCTCTTGAGAACATCACTATTGCTAGACGTTACTGACGAAAACTATAACTTCGTGAGATAACCCGGAATGGACATGCACATGCAAGGTTAGTATATAGTTTTATTTTTCTGACATTTCTTTTGAAAAAATAAATATGATATGATTTAAGTGCAAATGATCATGTGGTTACTACTTCCATGATACTAATTTATGTTGTACTATCTCTGCATAGTCTGTAAGTACCGGGATCACAAGTCCAGAACATAAACCAAAGAACCTCGTGAACAGATTCGAAACTCAAAAAATAAATCTGAGAACCTCATAGTCACTGATTGAAATCCAGAACATAACCATTAGAACCAATAGTCTCTGTCTGTGAGAAACCATCTGAACATAGTCACCATCTGAGCATAATCCCCATCTGTACTTGTGATAATAATTCCTTCCCCAATCACGAGTGAAAACTAGGTCAAGGTAAGGTCGGGTAACTCAGAATTGTGGGTACTCCTGAAAAACTATCGTCGTATCACCTACGTGAAAACGATAGCCCCTCATTTGTACCTCATCTGAGCATGGACGACATGGCGGAAATAGTGAAACCTAATTCAACTAGTCGTTCATGTTCCACTCTATTCCTAGGGTTCCTATGGTATACAACTCCGGCCTGGGTATTGGGCCTTTTACCTCATAGTAACACCCACCCAATAAGAAACAGATCCAGTACAACAATAGTATATGGAAAATAGTCAAATGCAATGCATACATATGCTCAAGTATATACAAAATGGATGAATAAACAAAAAGCATAAAAATAAACACCCAAAGAAAGGAAACAAGAGCTAGGAGCGACTACGGGATGGACCAGCACTTGATCGACCTTTCCCCAGTGAAGTCTCCAGCTGAAACAACCGGCTGAAAATCATCAAAAAATGAAGTCGCCATCGAACGTCTTTTATTCCACGTGAAGGGAAAGGTAAACATCGAGAAAACCTAATAAGGGAGAAGTCACGGTCTTGCAACCGAGAGATCGGGTAAGGGAGTCTGTTACGCGAGAGGAAGGTATTATCACCCCACACGCTCGTAGTACTCTATGGTATCCGTTCTTGTTGTCTATCTTATGGGTGTGTCTAATCTATGCTTACTGTTTACTATACTACTGAAGTGAGAATGCATGCAAAAGAAAGGGGAAAAGAATGTAGGGAAAATAATGTAGTACTCTCTTGGGCCCTACCCCAATGCCTATTGTGATCGGTGGATCTGGAACTGACTGTTTAACACTGGTTCGCGAAATGTCGCGGAAGCAAGAGTCGCCACCGTCTTTTATTTTCTCCAAATGGAAAGGACAAAAGCACAGAAAAATTCCTTATAGAGATTGCTCTCGGTTCGGGAGGTAGATTATAGAAAGGGAAGGTGTTAGCACCCTTTCTATCCATGGTTATCCATGGGCTCTTAGATACTTGCTCACTTGTGTTTTCAAAAATGGTTTGTTTGCTTTTCAACTGTGGGTTTTAAAAAAGTTTCTTTGAAAATTCCAGTTCGACTCTTGTATCAGTCCTCAAGAGTGTTTGAAAAATTGCTTTCGAAAGCTTTTTGAAAAGGTGTCGGTGTGAAAAGTATTTTTGAATTTGTTTTGAAATTAGAGCAAGTATCTAGAGTCGTCTACCTACCCTAAGGAATTCGTCTGTGTAAATGTCCTTTAAAGTAGTGCCATCCCACCATTGAGAGGTAGGTAGCACCACCATGGGAGGTGTTCGGGTCAATTCGAGGTTCGGGACATGGTGATCACCAGAGCAATGGGAAGACACCTTAGAAGCTACCCTCATGCCAGGTTCTCGGATCATGAGGACTTACTAAGACATCCTCTACTCGACGATCACCTTTCGAGGCAAGGCAACAGTGAGGCGTACCCTAGGGGTGGTGTGTGTGATTCGTGTGTCGTTTTCATTTGCATTTATCTTGTCATGTTATTGGTGTTCTACGCTTGTTTTTATTTTGTCCATACAGTCTTTCATGCCATTGTTTAACAGTTAAGATACTTGCGGGAAAAGTAAATTCTAAGCTATTACAAACGGTGCGGGTCCACATCGCCAAAAGTTTCTCGAACCCGATTTGACAGAAAAATAAATAAAGACAAGAAAATGAAGAATTAAGAAGTGCGACAAATAATTACATGGCTTCGGGAGAGGTACATAAATATTTAAGCGAAATAAAAGAAATATGCGAATTAATAATTAAATCGAAACGAGGGCGTTGGACCCTTTTGCAAAAATTGAATTAATGATGAATTAATTAATTAAAAAGAAAGCAAGAATTTGTTTTTGGTATTTTTAGTGTTTTAGGATTTAAATAAAAAGGAATTAATTAACATTGATACTAACCCTAATTCTAATGGCTTTTAAGTTATTAAGAAAAATATTGAAGTTTTTTAACCTAAATGAAACCCTAATTAATTTACAATTTTAATTATGAAAATAAAATATTTAATATTATTATAAAAAGAAAAATTAAAAAGGAATAAAAACATTAATTAAACCTAATTCTATGTTTTTTAGATTTTATTATGAAAAGAATTGAAATTGCAAACCTAATTTAAAATTAAATAATTACATGCAAATTTATTTATGAAAATATTAGAAATAAAATATTTTTTATATTTTTTATCTTTTCTGATTTTTATTGGATTTTATGATTTTTATGAAAATAATAATTAACTAAACAAATTAAAAGAAATAAATAAAAAAACAATAATAGAAAATAAAGAAACAAAATCATAAAAAAAATGGAAAGGGTTTGCAAACCTGGGGGTTCAGACCCCAAATAGGAGGTTTGGCCTTAGTAATTCAGGCCCAATGACCATGGCCTTTGTTGACCTTTCACGCTGGCATGTGGATTCGTTGACCCAAGCTTATGATGCGCTTCAAATTGTGGCCTTTGATTGGATCTCCAGGGGCACGTGGATGACCAGATGCGATGGGTGTATGGTGTTCCTCTAGGCTGAAATTGCATGAGAATATCAAATAGAAAATAATATGAAGGGAAGTGAGGACCTGGGGCTCGAACCCAGGTCCTGAACGTTACCAATAGTAAGCCTTGCCAGTTGATCCACGCGTGTTTCTTGTATATCCTATAATAAACAAACATTATCATATAAAACAATTCCTTAATGCCTTCAGCGCGCGAATTTTTGAACTGGCCTATCACCATTCGCCACGGTATCATCTTCTTCTTCGTGCTTTATTTTTCTGAAACAAAAAGAAACATAGGCAACGGTTTTCACGCGTTGCCATAGGTATGATACAAAAAAATAGCGAATAGCCCCAGGGGCTCCATAAATTAGGCGCGATGGTGGCTTCTTCTTCGTCCAGTCTTGCTCGTATCAATGGTGGTACTCAGGGGTTCTAATTTTTCCTCATTTAAAAACCCCTAATTTCCAATCCTGTAAACCCTAGAAAACGAACATGGCATCTTGGCATAGAATGCGTAAAACTTCAATTAAATCATATGATTAGCTTGCAAACTTCATCATAAACATAAACATGATAACAAAATATGTTAAAGATGCATGGATAATGGAAAACAGTTTTGGAATTTCCTTTACCAATTTCAATGGTAACCTTGCGTTTCCTTGAGTATGGGGCTTGGGGAATGATTCAGTTATGTCCTATAATCCTCCAAGAAGCCAATGGAATAGGTTTTGAGACTTGAATCGCCTTGGAAGTGAGTTTTCAGAATTGACTTTTTTGAGAAAAATTTCAAGTTTGATTATGCTCTTCTGCGCAGCTTCAATTGTCCAATGCCTTAGGTTTTCATTCAGGCTTATGTATTGAATAGATTAGGTTAAGAAAAGTAGAACAAATCCAATGCATTCATGGTTTTTGGAAATTTGATTTTTAAGGATCTTTTTCAATCTTTTCCATGTGTTCTTGTATCAAATCATGATCAATCAGTCCAAATCTTTCCCTATTTAGTTGTACACGAAATCTTGAGTATAAAACATGCACAAAAAGATTTAAAACTTTAGGTTAAGTATTTTCCATGTATTTATTTTGATTTAAATGAATTAATATAAATAAAAATTCAAATAAATAAATAAAAAATGAATAAAAACTTCCCTTTGGGCCAAGTGGTCGTGCACATGCTTGGGATGATGAATTGTGGAAGAAAAATGGGCCCATTAGCAATTTTAGGTCATTTGAATCAATGTTGACTTTTTCAAAATATCCAAAAATTTCCCAACGTCTACAAGGCATAACTTGCTCAATCTTTAAGATTTTCTCATGTTCTTGGACATTTTGGAAAGGTCTTTGAGTCCTCTAACCAATTCCTTTGGTCCCATGTCATTTTGATTTACCAATCTCAAGTTATGGCCATTGACTTAAAGTCCCTTTTTGTTGACTTTTGAAAATGACCTATAATGTTGAAATTGATAACTTTTTGTGAGAGCATTTCTTGGACTTGAAGTATGAAGATGACTTGTAGGAAATTTCCTTCTCTTCAAAATGAGCTTTGGATGGAATTTTTCTGATAATCCATGTGAAAGTTATGCCTTGGTCAATTTCAGTTGACTTTTTCAACTGTCCAAATAAGGAAACTTTTGCATCTTGATGATTTTTGAGCCAAATTTTGAGAATCATGATCAAGCATTGATCAAATGATGTTTATGGCTTCAAAATGATATGTTGACCAAAAATTTGAACTTTTGACTGTCAAATGACCATTTTGCCCCTACAGTTGACTGCAGTGCAATTAGGGTTTTGACTGTGCAATTTTGAGCTGAATGTCTTGAAACTTGATATGAGGATGCTTGACCATATTTATAGGCATGTGAGACTTGATTGGACTTTTAGAAACTTCATTTTCTTGATCAGAACACAAGCCCTAATTTTGACTGTGTAGGAGGCCCTTGAACTGTGCAACCCTTGGGGAGATTTTGAAGCTTTGACTTGGCAATTTCTTGAAGAATATGGGAGGGCAAATTTTGGGGTACAACAGTTGCCCCTGTTCAATCTTCTTATACCTGAGGATGCAGATTGGCTGACGTGCCTTTCGTAATCCGAGGGTAGAAGATGATTGAACACTAGAGTGCCCAGAAATTTGCGCTCACATAGTAGCAATGTGATGATGGGAATGGGCTTATAGATGCCATTTAGAGGTTGCTGGATAGGATGATGGGCTTATAGATGCCATCCGGATGTTGATCGCGTAAGAGATTCCTTAGCGAGAACCTGCATACCTGCAAAAGAAAAAGGAGTACCTGACACGTTGCAAGAACTGTTTTCAGATGCTTGGTATAGATGTGTCCTGACTGGTTACAGGAGCTGAGTCTGGAGCTTCAAAAGATGATGAATGAACCAGGGATGGTTACTACCTTAGCATGAATGGTAAGAGAACCTTGGGTGATTTTAACTTCAACAACGCTCGTTGAGAAAATCTTGGTGGGAATTACCATCTTCGCATGATCGGGAAGAGAACCATAGGCCATTATAATCTGAAAGGGAATCACCTCACTCACCGTCGGAGAGGGAACCCTAGGAAATTGTAATCTGAAAGGAATTATCACCTCACTCACCATCGGAGAGGGAACCATAGGAAATTATAATCTGAAAAGGAATTATCACCTCACTCACCGTCGGAGAGGGAACCATAGGAAATTATAATCTGAAAAGGAATTATCACCTCACTCACCGTCGGAGAGGGAACCATCTGAAAAGGAATTATCACCTCACTCACCGTCGGAGAGGGAACCATCTGAAAAGGAATTATCACCTCACTCACCGTCGGAGAGGGAACCATCTGAAAAGGAATTATCACCTCACTCACCGTCGGAGAGGGAACCATAGGGAAGGAATTATCACCTCACTCACCGTCGGAGAGGGAACCATCTGAAAAGGAATTATCACCTCACTCACCGTCGGAGAGGGAACCATCTGAAAAGGAATTATCACCTCACTCACCGTCGGAGAGGGAACCATCTGAAAAGGAATTATCACCTCACTCACCGTCGGAGAGGGAACCATAGGGAAGGAATTATCACCTCACTCACCGTCGGAGAGGGAACCATCTGAAAAGGAATTATCACCTCACTCACCGTCGGAGAGGGAACCATCTGAAAAGGAATTATCACCTCACTCATCGTCGGAGAGGGAACCATCTGAAAAGGAATTATCACCTCACTCACCGTCGGAGAGGGAACCATCTGAAAAGGAATTATCACCTCACTCACCGTCGGAGAGGGAACCATAGGGAAGGAATTATCACCTCACTCACCGTCGGAGAGGGAACCATCTGAAAAGGAATTATCACCTCACTCACCGTCGGAGAGGGAACCATCTGAAAAGGAATTATCACCTCACTCACCGTCGGAGAGGGAACCATCTGAAAAGGAATTATCACCTCACTCACCGTCGGAGAGGGAACCATAGGGAAGGAATTATCACCTCACTCACCGTCGGAGAGGGAACCATATGAAAAGGAATTATCACCTCACTCACCGTCGGAGAGGGAACCATCTGAAAAGGAATTATCACCTCACTCATCGTCGGAGAGGGAACCATCTGAAAAGGAATTATCACCTCACTCACCGTCGGAGAGGGAACCATCTGAAAAGGAATTATCACCTCACTCACCGTCGGAGAGGGAACCATAGGGAAGGAATTATCACCTCACTCACCGTCGGAGAGGGAACCATCTGAAAAGGAATTATCACCTCACTCACCGTCGGAGAGGGAACCATAGGGAAGGAATTATCACCTCACTCACCGTCGGAGAGGGAACCATCTGAAAAGGAATTATCACCTCACTCACCGTCGGAGAGGGAACCATCTGAAAAGGAATTATCACCTCACTCACCGTCGGAGAGGGAACCATCTGAAAAGGAATTATCACCTCACTCACCGTCGGAGAGGGAACCATAGGGAAGGAATTATCACCTCACTCACCGTCGGAGAGGGAACCATCTGAAAAGGAATTATCACCTCACTCACCGTCGGAGAGGGAACCATCTGAAAAGGAATTATCACCTCACTCATCGTCGGAGAGGGAACCATCTGAAAAGGAATTATCACCTCACTCACCGTCGGAGAGGGAACCATCTGAAAAGGAATTATCACCTCACTCACCGTCGGAGAGGGAACCATAGGGAAGGAATTATCACCTCACTCACCGTCGGAGAGGGAACCATCTGAAAAGGAATTATCACCTCACTCACCGTCGGAGAGGGAACCATCTGAAAAGGAATTATCACCTCACTCACCGTCGGAGAGGGAACCATCTGAAAAGGAATTATCACCTCACTCACCGTCGGAGAGGGAACCATAGGGAAGGAATTATCACCTCACTCACCGTCGGAGAGGGAACCATCTGAAAAGGAATTATCACCTCACTCACCATCGGAGAGGGAACCATCTGAAAAGGAATTATCACCTCACTCACCGTCGGAGAGGGAACCATCTGAAAAGGAATTATCACCTCACTCACCGTCGGAGGGGGAACCATAGGACATTATAATCTTAAAGAAAACCCTAAAATGGAAATCTCATGCACCGTCGGAGAGAGAACCAATAGGAAATTATAACCTGGGATAACTTCTACTGAGTCTTTATCAGAAAAATCTGTTGGGAGTCGATTTAGCTGGACTAGAGAAGGCCTAGGACTGGATAAGAAATCTTTGGAGTCGATTAACTGACCCGGTCTAGGTCTTGAAACATGATTGAGAATTTCAACTGCATCTTTCCTGAAAGGTAAAGGTCAGTCATATGCAATGCATGATATGGATCAAGCAATGATGTTCTCAACATAAATGAGATTTGTATGATGTAATGCGTCTATGCATGCTATAATGATGCATGTGATGTTTTATGAATGTATGTTTTCGTCTAGGAAAGTAAATCCTTGACGGGTGCCGGGAAGTCATATCCTGGGCTGATGTTGAAGAATAAGCTTTTGCTTCCGCTGGGGGTAATAACTGCAAGAATACCGGTAGGAGAAGATGACTCCGTTGAGGAATAAACTTGGCAAATGGAAGGTTCTGCGGGGAGAAAAGATACTCTAACGACCATGCTGGGAAGCAATACTCTGTAGGAAGAGGGATGCCTTGTTGAGTGTTGATAATAATTTGCTGGGGATACCCTTGTTGTTGGAAGTGTTGATGAACTTTGCTGGGGGGTAAGAGAACTTTGTCGACGACGATCTTTCCACGGCTCTTGGCTGAGGATAACCCAGTTATATCCTATTAAGGAAGTAACTCTTTAAATAAATCCGGACGACGCGTTCGTACTCTTGCGTGGGATAAGCTTCCAGAATTTACTGGGGACAAGCTTATGCTTGGGGGTATGTGGATTCCAACTTTCCTGGGGAACTGAATTGGACTCTCCTAAGGAAGTTTTGATATGCTGGGGAAGTGATTCCTTTGAATGTTGATATGCTGCCGGGGAACAATCTTTAGACCAAGACTACCGGGGATGCTTGTTAAGAATATATATGTTGCTGGGAAAGTATTGAGATCTACTGGAGGATACTCAACTTCCTTGAGATTGATAGCTCTGCTTGGAGAAGAGTGCACTGATTTGCTGACTCTCTGGGGAATTAAGATGTACTGGTCATGTTCTACCTTGTATCTTGTGGACAGAGCAATTAGATCGTTTGGATAGCTCATCATTGCCCCTGTTTCTGAGGGGGGAGAGGAAGACCTGTGAGGTGCTGATAGTTGTTGATGGACCAACCCTTCTTCTGGTAGGCAGGTGATAAGATGACAGGACATAGTCGTATGCTTTGATCCCTAACTTTTGCCTGGACCGCCCTTTCGGGTTTTCAGTCCACCGGGATACCCATTTTTGCCCAAGCCGCCTTTTCAGGTTTTCGACTTGCCGGGTGTACAGATATTTTCATTTCATCCCTTATTTTTGCCCGAACCCTTTTGGTTCGCCGGGAAGCCCTTATTTTTGCCTAGGCATGTCAGCCTAGCGGGTCTTTGATTTTGCGTAGTATCTTTTCGACTATGTCCATGTTCTCAGAATGTTAGGGAGTTGCCCCTGTTTAGAAGTGTTTTTGTCGTGCCACCAGAAGATGTTTAATCAGGCAAGATTCATTGTTGGAATGCCCCAAGTGACTCAGGTGGAGATTTGCCCCAGGCGATTTGGCCTTTTGAGAGATTCTCCGGATCTTGATTGGATTGCCTCAGATGATGGACCATAATTCTGCCATGCCCCTTGAGTGGAAATGCTTTTTTTCACTAGGTATTTCTCGTGCGAATTTCCCTGTTGTTCAAACAAAAAGTCATATGCAAACAAAGTTATGTTAAAATGCAAAGCCTATGTCTGTCTTGAAGATTTTGAAAATGCATTCTTTTTTCATAAAACAAGTGATTGTTTGTAAGACGTGATGTCAACTCCTGGGTTATAGTAAGCCTTAAGGAGTCAGGATACCTTTTGTAACAATATGCTTTCGAACTAACCCATGCTTCAGCTAGGACTTTTAAGGGTTGTAACGTGGCCTGGTTCACGGTTTAAGAAACAAAGGATAAAGGCTCAAATTATTTGTACCCACCCACTCTTTGTGATGTTCTCCAAACCTAAACTCAGTTGATCGTGCGTTAGACCTTGTTTGAGTCTTTGCTCTGAAATTCCGGTGATGGTTCGGATGTTGAACATTTATTTGAATAGGCAGTCATCTTTTGTTTTTGTCGAGGGTTTGTTGGACCTCTTTCTTTTTGATTTTATTATCCCTTTCTTTTTTTGCCTGAATTGTTTCCTTTTTGGAATTACAGTCAGCGGGATGCCCCAGTTTTATAAGTCTCCTTCATGGGTATTTTGACTTATTGGGCTTTTTATTTTGAAAGATGATGACTGCCTTTCTTTATTGATTATTCGGAACCATCACTGTCTTTCTTTGTTTTGTAAGGACCTCTTTGGTGCCATTCGTCATGCACTTGGATCAACTGAGAGACCTACCCTGCCCCAGGTTATGATTAAGGGTTTTAAATTTCGAAAAGAAAAAAAAAAAAAAAAAAACTCCTACTTCTTTGGCTCAGAGGGGTTGACGAGGGATTATCATCCTTATAACTCTAGTGTTTAGGGATTGAAACAATGCCTGTACCTCATCAGCGGGGTCTGTTCAAAAGCATACTGTAAAGATAGCGGTATCGTTTTCGTCATCCTCCCTCAAGAGGCTTAGAATTTTAGATCAAGAGTTGACATCAGAAAAAATATGAAAATAATTTGCATTTAGTGAATACGAATATATTGTTTCAGAACAGACATATGCGATGCATTAATGAAATAACAATGTTTAACATGAGTAAATGCTTGAACAAAAGAAAATTGCAACTTGAACATTCGAATGAACAAAAATTTCTCAATCCTAGCCATGATTTGGCAAGGGAGCAGTGATTATATTCGGAGTCTCAGGTACTTCTAACTGAATCTCTCCGGCGTCGATCATGTCTTGAATCTTGTTTTTGAGAGGCCAACAGTTGTCCGTAGTATGCCCCGGGCTATCAGAATGGTATGCGCACCTATCGTTGGGATGATAGTTAGGAGCAGAAGTGTTTGGATTCCGGAGAGGAGCCCTTAAGGTGATCAGCCCTGCCTCCAACATTTGTTGTAGTGCTTGATCCAGTGACATGTTGATCTTGGTGAATTGCCTTTTAGGCTTGTCTGGTTTGCTCTGATCAGCCCGTTATTCTGGGCGAGGTCGTTGTTGGACCTGTGAAGTAATAGCAGCTTGGAGAGGCCCAAACCTTTGACTTCTTGGAAGTTGATTAATGACTGGGTCCCTGACTTGGGCTGGTTGCTTCATGTCTTGATGAAGCTGACTGATCATGGCCCTCAGCTCTCCTTGCTCCTGAGCTAAACCTTGAATGAGTGCCCTTTGCCCCAGCATCTGGGTTTTCAATGTGTCTACCTCAGCTTGTAGACGTTTTAGCAGTTCGTCCTTGTCATCCTCAGCATTGTTCCTGACCAAAGCCCCCGTGAGAAGTGTCCTTAGCTCCTCCTGCCCCTTGGATAGATTCAGGAGGATTTCCCCGAACCGAGTCTCTTGAGCAAGGAGGTTCTGGTTATCTTGTTGGGAAGCCATTGCTGAAATAAACAGCGGAGAAGGTAAGTGACCTGTAACAAGGGTACCTGTTATGCAATGATATGTATGATATGCATGCAATGTTTTCAAGGACCTCGCGGGATAAACAAGAAAATCTGTTAGAATTTGGGACCCAGTAGCTTGATTGAAGGAACTGCATATTATTGGGAGTCCTTCTTCAAAGGGTCAAAGGCTCACCATATCCAGTGGGTCATAGCCTCTGACAACCTTGGCTAGGGGAATCTTCTTCAAGTGTCAAAGCTCACCATATCAAGTGGGTCATAGCCTCTGACAACCTTGGCTAGGGGAACCTTCATCAAGTGTCAAAGCTCACCATATCAAGTGGGTCATAGCCTCTGACAACCTTGGCTAGAGGAAAATAAATCCTCTTTGCCCCTTGCTAGATGGTTGATTCACCATGACCTGCATCACAAGCCCTTGAGATCCTTGAAATGGATTAGGATGTATGCAATGGTATGATGTTATGCTATGCATGGGGTAATGTAAGTAACCCTGTTATGAGTCCCAATTAAGGACTGCAAACCAAAACCTGCAAGAAACTCAAGTAAGGCCTGTCATGAGTCCCAATCAAGGACTATAAACAACACCTGCAAGAAACTTAGTAAACCCTGTTATGAGTCCCAATTAAGGACTATAAACAACCTGCAAGTAGCTCATGTGTCAGATAACAAGCATGCAAATAGTCAAGTTGGAAGGCACACAAGTCACACAAGACAAACCCTTAAAGTTTAGGCCAGCATGAGGTCTAGGTACTACCCTCTTTCAGTTTGTTGGTTCATACCTGTCCTATCAAAGTAACCGGGTTCTTAGAGGATCCCAATATCATTGACTACCCTCAATCGGTTATAACTCCAGCATCGCAATCTTTCCTTGCAGCCAGAACCATCACGAGAGTTTAGCCTCAATGGGCGTAGCATACTGCTACTATTCTAATGGCCAAGTTGTGTCATTTAAGGTTCTAAGGTTGTTGGTGCTTAATGACTCCTCAGAAGACCCATATTCTCCTCGTTGCAACACAAGGGATATCGGTACAGACCAAGGTGCCACACCAACGTAGCCACTATTTCACCCGTGTCGGTCTACGCCGGACAGGTCCCTCACAGCTTATGCTACCTAAACAGGGTATCCCCAGATCCGGGTTAGGATCTATGTAACTCCGATGCAACCCACAAATTTAAAGCAGACAAGTCAATACAATTGAAAACACAGTTATGAACTAACCCTAAGGTACACCTCACTTTAAGATTCCCCAGCAGAGTCGCCAGTTCTATGATCGGTGGATCTGGAACTGACTGTTTAACACTGGTTCGCGAAATGTCGTGGAAGCAAGAGTCGCCACCGTCTTTTATTTTCTCCAAATGGAAAGGACAAAAGCACAGAAAAATTCCTTATAGAGATTGCTCTCGGTTCGGGAGGTAGATTATAGAAAGGGAAGGTGTTAGCACCCTTTCTATCCATGGTTATCCATGGGCTCTTAGATACTTGCTCACTTGTGTTTTCAAAAATGGTTTGTTTGCTTTTCAACTGTGGGTTTTAAAAAAGTTTCTTTGAAAATTCCAGTTCGACTCTTGTATCAGTCCTCAAGAGTGTTTGAAAAATTGCTTTCGAAAGCTTTTTGAAAAGGTGTCGGTGTGAAAAGTATTTTTGAATTTGTTTTGAAATTAGAGCAAGTATCTAGAGTCGTCTACCTACCCTAAGGAATTCGTCTGTGTAAATGTCCTTTAAAGTAGTGCCATCCCACCATTGAGAGGTAGGTAGCACCACCATGGGAGGTGTTCGGGTCAATTCGAGGTTCGGGACATGGTGATCACCAGAGCAATGGGAAGACACCTTAGAAGCTACCCTCATGCCAGGTTCCCGGATCATGAGGACTTACTAAGACATCCTCTACTCGACGATCACCTTTCGAGGCAAGGCAACAGTGAGGCGTACCCTAGGGGTGGTGTGTGTGATTCGTGTGTCGTTTTCATTTGCATTTATCTTGTCATGTTATTGGTGTTCTACGCTTGTTTTTATTTTGTCCATACAGTCTTTCATGCCATTGTTTAACAGTTAAGATACTTGCGGGAAAAGTAAATTCTAAGCTATTACAAACGGTGCGGGTCCACATCGCCAAAAGTTTCTCAAACCCGATTTGACAGAAAAATAAATAAAGACAAGAAAATGAAGAATTAAGAAGTGCGACAAATAATTACATGGCTTCGGGATAGGTACATAAATATTTAAGCGAAATAAAAGAAATATGCGAATTAATAATTAAATCGAAACGAGGGCGTTGGACCCTTTTGCAAAAATTGAATTAATGATGAATTAATTAATTAAAAAGAAAGCAAGAATTTGTTTTTGGTATTTTTAGTGTTTTAGGATTTAAATAAAAAAGAATTAATTAACATTGATACTAACCCTAATTCTAATGGCTTTTAAGTTATTAAGAAAAATATTGAAGTTTTTTAACCTAAATGAAACCCTAATTAATTTACAATTTTAATTATGAAAATAAAATATTTAATATTATTATAAAAAGAAAAATTAAAAAGGAATAAAAACATTAATTAAACCTAATTCTATGTTTTTTAGATTTTATTATGAAAAGAATTGAAATTGCAAACCTAATTTAAAATTAAATAATTACATGCAAATTTATTTATGAAAATATTAGAAATAAAATATTTATTATATTTTTTATCTTTTCTGATTTTTATTGGATTTTATGATTTTTATGAAAATAATAATTAACTAAACAAATTAAAAGAAATAAATAAAAAAACAATAATAGAAAATAAAGAAACAAAATCATAAAAAAAATGGAAAGGGTTTGCAAACCTGGGGGTTCAGACCCCAAATAGGAGGTTTGGCCTTAGTAATTCAGGCCCAATGACCAT
Source organism: Vicia faba (assembly GCA_948472305.1). Lineage (NCBI taxonomy): Eukaryota > Viridiplantae > Streptophyta > Magnoliopsida > Fabales > Fabaceae > Vicia > Vicia faba. The sequence continues at coordinate 979,310,477 of OX451736.1, read as the reverse complement.
GGCCTTTGTTGACCTTTCACGCTGGCATGTGGATTCGTTGACCCAAGCTTATGATGCGCTTCAAATTGTGGCCTTTGATTGGATCTCCAGGGGCACGTGGATGACCAGATGCGATGGGTGTATGGTGTTCCTCTAGGCTGAAATTGCATGAGAATATCAAATAGAAAATAATATGAAGGGGTGAGGACCTGGGGCTCGAACCCAGGTCCTGAACGTTACCAATAGTAAGCCTTGCCAGTTGATCCACGCGTGTTTCTTGTATATCCTATAATAAACAAACATTATCATATAAAACAATTCCTTAATGCCTTCAGCGCGCGAATTTTTGAACTGGCCTATCACCATTCGCCACGGTATCATCTTCTTCTTCGTGCTTTATTTTTCTGAAACAAAAAGAAACATAGGCAACGGTTTTCACGCGTTGCCACAGGTATGATACAAAAAAATAGCGAATAGCCCCAGGGGCTCCATAAATTAGGCGCGATGGTGGCTTCTTCTTCGTCCAGTCTTGCTCGTATCAATGGTGGTACTCAGGGGTTCTAATTTTTCCTCATTTAAAAACCCCTAATTTCCAATCCTGTAAACCCTAGAAAACGAACATGGCATCTTGGCATAGAATGCGTAAAACTTCAATTAAATCATATGATTAGCTTGCAAACTTCATCATAAACATAAACATGATAACAAAATATGTTAAAGATGCATGGATAATGGAAAACAGTTTTGGAATTTCCTTTACCAATTTCAATGGTAACCTTGCGTTTCCTTGAGTATGGGGCTTGGGGAATGATTCAGTTATGTCCTATAATCCTCCAAGAAGCCAATGGAATAGGTTTTGAGACTTGAATCGCCTTGGAAGTGGGTTTTCAGAATTGACTTTTTTGAGAAAAATTTCAAGTTTGATTATGCTCTTCTGCGCAGCTTCAATTGTCCAATGCCTTAGGTTTTCATTCAGGCTTATGTATTGAATAGATTAGGTTAAGAAAAGTAGAACAAATCCAATGCATTCATGGTTTTTGGAAATTTGATTTTTAAGGATCTTTTTCAATCTTTTCCATGTGTTCTTGTATCAAATCATGATCAATCAGTCCAAATCTTTCCCTATTTAGTTGTACACGAAATCTTGAGTATAAAACATGCACAAAAAGATTTAAAACTTTAGGTTAAGTATTTTCCATGTATTTATTTTGATTTAAATGAATTAATATAAATAAAAATTCAAATAAATAAATAAAAAATGAATAAAAACTTCCCTTTGGGCCAAGTGGTCGTGCACATGCTTGGGATGATGAATTGTGGAAGAAAAATGGGCCCATTAGCAATTTTAGGTCATTTGAATCAATGTTGACTTTTTCAAAATATCCAAAAATTTCCCAACGTCTACAAGGCATAACTTGCTCAATCTTTAAGCTTTTCTCATGTTCTTGGACATTTTGGAAAGGTCTTTGAGTCCTCTAACCAATTCCTTTGGTCCCATGTCATTTTGATTTACCAATCTCAAGTTATGGCCTTTGACTTAAAGTCCCTTTTTGTTGACTTTTGAAAATGACCTATAATGTTGAAATTGATAACTTTTTGTGAGAGCATTTCTTGGACTTGAAGTATGAAGATGACTTGTAGGAAATTTCCTTCTCTTCAAAATGAGCTTTGGATGGAATTTTTCTGATAATCCATGTGAAAGTTATGCCTTGGTCAATTTCAGTTGACTTTTTCAGCTGTCCAAATAAGGAAACTTTTGCATCTTGATGATTTTTGAGCCAAATTTTGAGAATCATGATCAAGCATTGATCAAATGATGTTTGTGGCTTCAAAATGATATGTTGACCAAAAATTTGAACTTTTGACTGTCAAATGACCATTTTGCCCCTACAGTTGACTGCAGTGCAATTAGGGTTTTGACTGTGCAATTTTGAGCTGAATGTCTTGAAACTTGATATGAGGATGCTTGACCATATTTATAGGCATGTGAGACTTGATTGGACTTTTAGAAACTTCATTTTCTTGATCAGAACACAAGCCCTAATTTTGACTGTGTAGGAGGCCCTTGAACTGTGCAACCCTTGGGGAGATTTTGAAGCTTTGACTTGGCAATTTCTTGAAGAATATGGGAGGGCAAATTTTGGGGTACAACACCTATGTATCCTTTTTGAGGAATCAGAGCTACCGCAGTTTGGCTCACATGTTTTTGTTGGTTTTGTGTTTTTTATGGACAATGTTAATTCTGCCTTCTGCCGCAACTCGACATTTGGAGACTTATGTGTTGGCACAGAAGTAAATTAATCATGTCATTACCTGAAAAGGGTTTTAGAGAAAAGGTGATCGAGCGTACAAATTGGTTTGAATTGGTTTGTGTTTTATTACCTTGAAAAAGGTTTTAGGTGAGATTAGCATATTTTTGATTTTCTAAGAAAAGAAGTTTTAGTTTTAGATGCATATGCAAAATGGAAGAAAAGAGTCTAAGGGAGACTAGCCTATTTCTAACCTAATGTTATCATACAATGGTAGTCCTAAGATTTGGATTAACAAAAGGGAAACGTCTACCTAATGTTAGCATGCATGGTTTGCAACCTAAAGTCTAACTTGCGTCCGAAGGGAGCAAGCATGCCCTAAGGGAACATGGTATTGTGATCGGTGGAAATAGAACTGATTGTTTTGGAATGCTGGTTTGCGTTTGTGTTTGTTTTCACAAAATGTTGCAGTAAGCAAGAGTCGCCACCGTCTTTTATTTTATCCAACAAGGAAAGGACAAAAGCACAGAAAAATTCCTTTTCGAGATGTTTCTCGGGTTCGGGAGGTAGATTATAGAAAGGGAAGGTGTTAGCACCCTTTCTATCCGTGGTTATCCACGGGCTCTTAGGTACTTGCTCACTATGTTTTCAAAAAGTTTTTCTTTTCTTGTTGTTGTACCCCAAAATTTTCCCTCCCATATTCCTCAAGATTTGTCAAGATTGATTTTCAAATTGCTCAAAATGGCTCAAGGGTTGTACAGTCAAATCACTTCCCAAGACAACTGAAATTAGGGTTTTGGTTCTTTTAGGGAATTTGAGGTTTTCAATGGTTCAATCAAGTATCATAGGCCTATATACATTCTCAAGCACCTACATGCCAAGTTTCAAGACTCACAGTGCCAATTTGCACAGTCAAAAGCTCCATTTGACCTACAGTCAATTACAAGGGCAAAATGGTCATTTTGCAGTCAAAAGTCAGAATTTTGGGTCAGCATCTTATTTTGAACTCACAATCATCATTTGATCAAGTCTTGATCATGATTCCACAAGAATATCTCAAAAATCATCAAGGTGCAAAAAGTTACTATTTTTGGACAGCAGAAAAGTCAATTATATCTTGACCAGGGCATAACTCTTTCATGGTTTATCAGAAAAATCCCATCCAAGGCTCATTTTGAATAGGATGCAATTTCCTACAATCCATCTTCACACTCCAAGATCAATAAATGCCCTCACAAGAAGTTACCAATTTTGACATTATAGGTCAATTTCAAAAGTCAACAAAAGTACACTTTGAGTCAAAGGCCATAACTTGAGATTGGTAAATCCAAATGACATGGGACCAAAGTAATTGGTTAGAGGACTTCAATAGCTTTCCAAAATGTCCAAGAACATGGTCATATTATCAAAATTGAGCAAGTTGTGCATTGGAGAAGTTGGGAAATTTTCATAAATTTGCAAAAGTCAACTTTGCTTAAAACACCTTATTTTTGCTAATGGGCCTCAAATCTCTTCTTGAAACTTCACCCATGACCTATGCACGACCCATCAAGCTTAATTGAATTTATTTTCTTATTTTTATTGATTAATTGGATTTTTAAATAATATTAATTCATTTAATCAATTAAAATCATAAGAAAATAGAAGATTTGATCTTTTAAATCAACTTGTGAAGCAAATCTAATCAAAACATGCTAGCAAATTCGTGCACAAGTCAAAGATACAAAAAAAATCCAATTTTGGCAACTTTGTTCAATCATGAAAAATCCAAAATATTTGATTTCCAATCAAAGATTTAAACATCAATGCACATGGATTGGATCCAATTTTTGACCTAATTTGTTTCCCTTATATGCAAGCAAGCAAACCCTGACCTAATGGACGATGAAAAAAGCTGCAGAAACAACCATAGCTAATTCAAGAAATTCTAAGAAAATTAAAAACCTGTTCTTGCATTCTAGGGCGATTCAAGAGTTTTTGTTGATTCAAATACATTACAGGAGGTTCCAGGAACGTTTTGCAATCAAACTCAGGCATTAAAGCTCAAAGAATCGTCATATACAGAACCACGGTTTGCCTTTCTTATTCAGAATTATATACCTTGATTCATGCGCATTTAACGTGTTTTCATGATTGTTTTGCATTGCTAGGGACCATACAAAGCTAATGACATGGTTGAATTGAACTATAACGCCCTGAATCAAAAGATGCCATAACTGAATTTCTAGGGTTCTTGAGCTCTAAATTAGGGCTTTTCAATCTAGGAAAAATTAGGACTAGTGAGACATATGGTTGAGATCGTGAGACCAAGACGAACAAGACCCACCCCTTGCGAAATATTTATGCTTGCTAGATTTCTAATCGCTATTTTTCGTGCAGCTAGATAGTGGAGGTTAAAAACCCCCGCTATCTGATTCTGAATATGCAGGAAAAACGAAGAAGACGATGATGTGTTGACGTCCCATTGGCCAATTTGAAAAAGCGTGCGTTTTGTTTTATTTACAGCATATTGATTTATTAGCGCATATAATAATTGCCTCTTATTCCACTAATTAATTAAGCGGGTTGGTGGAGTGGTTGAGCGAACGTCCAATGAGCGCTGGGACCTGGGTTCGAATCCCAGGTCCCCCAAAACAATTATTTATTTTCTTTCTGTAGGTAATCCCATGTGCTCTCCAACGTGTGATCCACCATACACCTCAGAGGTCCACACGCCAAGTGGCTCCTGGCCAAATCTGAAGGCCAGGATTGAAGGACCATCATAATCTCCAGTCAACAAGCGTGTAGGCAAGCCAGAAAGTCAATAGGGCTTGGACGTTTTGGGCTTTAGAATTGCAACATACACCACACAATTGGGCCCAATACCTCCCTTCAAGTTTATTTCTTTTCTTTTCCTTTTTTATTTCTTTCATTTAATTATTTTTATAATTATTGTTTTAACTAACAAATTAATATTTATTTTTTTCATAATAAAATCAGAAAAACTAAAAAATATAATATTTTTTTATTATTATTTATTAAAATTAATTTCACCCTTTTATTATTTTTGTAAGTAAATACTAACATAATTAATTTAGTTTTAATTAGGTTAATTTTAATACTTTTGCAATAAATAAAAAAAATCAATGTAGAATTAGGGTTCTTGACAATTTTAATCCTTTTGTTTTTATTTCCTTAAACCATTAAAAAACCAAAAATATTTCTTTTAATTAATTAATTAGTCTAGGTTTAATTTAATTCATAAATAATCAAAATCTCTTTCTTTCTCAAAAAAGGGTCACAACCCTAAAAACTCTCAGATTCAATTTTTCTCGTGCGTGTGATTATTGTTGATTCATAGTTTTATTCCAATTATGTAATTGCTCCAAGGATGTAATAGCTTTAATTAGGACCTTTTATCGCTTTTATTTATTTTCCCGCACTTTAACTTTTCAAGGGTTTGTTTTTGGCGATGTAAATACCCGACGCCTTGTAATAGCTTAGTTTTATTTTCCGCAAACTATTAACTGCTAGATGTATGTTAAATAGGCTATGCATGTCAAGATCTCTCTTAAATTAAAATCAATCGTAGCTCACCATAACATGTACAAAGATAACATAAACTGAAACCTGACACACTCGCATATGTCACTCCTAGGGTACGCCTCACTTGGTTGCCTCGACGTGGTCATTGAGTATAGGGTGTCTTAGAGGTCACCCTTCTGTCTAAAGATCAAAGTTGCCTCGAAACGGTTGCCTCGATAAAAATGATCTAGGACATTAGGGTTACCTCTAAGGCGTCCTACTATTGCTTTAGTGACCACATGTCCCATTAATCTAATTGACCCGAAAACTCCAACGACGGTGCTACCTACTTCTCAATAGTGGGGATAGTACTGTCTAAAGGACATTTACACAGCTTAATTTCTTTTGAGTAGGTAGAGGTTCTCAGGTACTTGCTCTTTCAAAACAAAACAACTTTTTCGCACTTACACCTTTCAAACAAAAGTTTTCAAACAAACACTTCATAACACTCTTGAGGACTGACACAAGAGTTAAATCGAAGTTTTCAAACAAAACTTTTTCAAAACCCACAAACACAAGAAAAGCAAAAACTTTTTGAAAACATAGTGAGCAAGTACCTAAGAGCCCGTGGATAACCACGGATAGAAAGGGTGCTAACACCTTCCCTTTCTATAATCTACCTCCCGAACCCGAGAAACATCTCGAAAAGGAATTTTGTTGTGCTTTTGTCCTTTCCCTGTTGGAGAAAATAAAAGACGGTGGCGACTCTTGCTTACCGCGACATTTCGCGAACCAGCATTAAAAAACAGTCAGTTCTATTTCCACTGATCACACTTGTGTTTGTGGGTTTTGAAAAGAGTTTTGTTTGAAAACTTCGATTTAACTCTTGTTTCTGTCTTCAAGAGTGTATGAAGTGTTGTTGAAAATTTTGTTTGAAAAGTGTAAGTGCGAAAAATTTGTTTTGTTTTGAAAGAGCAAGTACCTAAGAACCTCTACCTACTCAAAAGGAATTAAACTGTGTAAATGTCCTTTAGACAGTGTTATCCCACTATTGAGGAGTAGGTAGCACCGTCGTTGGAGTGTTCGGGTCAATTCGATTTTAGGGACGTGTGGTCACTAAAGCAACGTTAGGACGCCTTAGTGGTAACCCTAATGTCTTAGATCATTTTTATCCGAGGCAACCGTTTCTAGGAAACTTTGATCTCTAGACAGGAGGGCGACCCCTAAAACATCCTATACTCAATGACCACGTTCGAGGCAACCAAGTGAGGCGTACCCTAGGAGTGGTATGTGCAAATGTGTCAATTTTCAGTTATGTTATCTTTGTACATGTTATGGTGAGCTACGGTTGATTTTAAGTTTAAGATAGATCTTGTCATGCATAGCCTATTATTCATACATCTAGCAGTTAATGGTTGCGGAAAAAAAACTAAGCTATTACAAGGCGTCGGGTATTTACATCGCCAAAAACAAACCCTTGAAAATTAAATGCGGAAAATTATATGAAAGCGATAAATAAAAGTCCTAAGTCCAAAACTATTACATCCTTGAAGCAGATACAATATTGAAATATGAATCAAAAATAATACGCGCGAGAAAAATTGAATCGGAGAGTTTTAGGGTTTTGACCCTTTTTAAGAAAGAAGGAGATTTTTTGTTATTTTGAACTAAATGAAATTAAACCTAAGCTAATTAATTAATAAAAAGAAATATTTTTTGGGGTTTTGAATGTTTAAGGAAAAAAAATTAAAAAAATGATTAAATACATTAAAAACCTAATTCTACACCAATTTTAATTTATTGCAAAAATATTAATATTATGCCTAATTAAAACTAAACAAATTATGTTAATATTTATTTACAAAATAAACTAATGAAATTAAATTTAATAAATAAAAATATTATATTTTTGTTTTATGATTTTATTAAGAAAATGTTAATTATTTTGTTAGTAATTAATTAAGAAAATAAATCAAGTAAATAAAAAATATAATGAAAGACAATAAAAAAGGCAAACTCAGGGGGTCTGGGCCCAAAGAGGGTGTTTGATCAGCAGTTTTTTGAGGCCCACTTTCGTCCAGCCTGCTTGACTTTTGTGATTTGCTATGCGTGTGCTGACCTGAGACCATGGTGGTCCCTCATTCATAACCATTGGATTTGCTTTATAGCCACCCGGCATTTGAGATCTGGGCAGAGTATGATGGTCCACGCCTTGAATGATACATGGGATAATCTGAAACAAAATCATAACAAATATTGGGGGACCTGGGATTCGAACCCAGGTCCCAAGGGATAATGCTTCAACCTGCTTGCCAACTCAACTGCGCTGCTTCTTTGTTATTGTAATAAGAAGAAACAATTATATATGAAAACAATCAAAATGCTGTAAATAAAAAAAATAAAGCGCGCGTTTTTCAAATAGACCAATGGAGGGTGACCTGTGGTCGTCTTCTCCAACGAAACTCTGGTTTTGTTACATGCGGATTTTTATCCGCATGAAGATTCGTGGCTTGCTTCCAAAATTTGTCCTAGGCCATGGAAACGAGTTCTAAGAACGTCATCATGATCGTCTCCTTCCACTGATTCCGTCCATGCCCATGATTCGTTCTAATTTTCCCTGAAATCAAAATGCCTAAAAACAAAGAACCAAAACCCTAGCTTCGGGCATGGTTGTACAGGCTATAAAAATGCAATTCGATTATGCCAAAAGTTTCAGAATGCAACGAAAAGCATGAATATACAAATAATTAGGCAAAAAGATACAAGAATCCAGAGTTGTGAGATCGTGCACAGGGCTATGTTCTTGAATACTTACAGCGCAATTCTGATGGTTTCTGGACGTGCTTTTGATTGCTTTAGCTTCAGTGAATGGCTAGCAAGAGAGTTATGTGAAGATTTCTGATTGAATCGTCCCTTAACCAAGATTTTGATCTCCACTTTTTCCAAGCTTTTTCAGTTTTTGGTTTGGCCGTTTTAGCAGTTCTTAGGTCGTGAATTAGGTTTGTGAGGCTTGCTTGCATATAAGGGAAGGATTATAGGTCAAAATTTGGACCCATATCCATGTGAATTGAAGATTGAATATTTGATTGACTACCATTGTTAACCTTTCCAAAAATAAGCCAAATCTGAGATTTTGTGCATGTTTGAGCCCTGGAACGAGTTGGTTGGTTGTCACATGATATTTGCAAGCTGTACAAATCACAAAGATCCATTTACATCAATTTTTGGATTTTATTTGATTTAATATTGATTAATAATGAATTAAATCAATAAAAATGAAATAAAATAGAAAAATAAATGTTTGGTCATGAAATTAAGGATGGGACACGTGTGTGGCATGACAAGACTGAATCAAGTGGAAAAAAGTGGGCCCTTTTGTCAAAAATTGGAGTTTTGAGGATAGTTGACTTTTTGCAATTTTGGAAAAATGCCCAACTTCAACAATGCATAACTTCTTCAATTTTGAACTTTTGGAGGTGTTTTTTGACTTTTTAGAAACCTTGAGATGTCCTATAACAACCCTTTTGGTCTCATCTCATTTGGATCTTCCATTCTCATGTTATAAGCTTTTGAAAAAAAGGTGTTTTTGTTGACTTTCAAAAATGACCTATAATGTCCAAATTTGTAACGTTTTGTGAGAGAATTTTCTGATCTTAGGGTATGAATATGGATTGTAGGAAATTTCATCCTCTTCAAAATGAGCTTTGGATGGGTCATTTCGCATAAAGTATGAGAAAGTTATGCTTGGTCAAAGTTGAGTTGACTTTTCCTACAAAACCCTAATTTAGCAACTTTTGAATCTTGATGAATTTTGAGCAATCCTTGATGAATCATGATCAACCCTTGATCAAATGATGAATCATCCTTAAAAATGAGAATGTTGACAAAAAATCTGGAGGTTTGACTATTTGTAGGTCACAGTTGACTTTTGACCTAGCATAGTCGATTTTTGGGGCTCTTGAGCAATTGACTGACCAAACTTCCTCTACAAGGCTGAAATTTGACATGGATGGACTTAATAACATATTAAGACATTGGGAAGCACTTGAGGCCATTTGGATGTAAGGACTTTGTTGCAACACAAAACCCTAATTTTGAATTGACTGCCTTAGGAGGTGATTTGACTGTACAACCCTTGAGCCATTTTGTGCAATATGAAGATCATTCTTGACAAATCTTGAGGAATATGGGAGGGAAAATTTTGGGGTACAACAGTTTCCCCTGTTCAATCTTCTTAAACCTGAGGATGTAGATTGGCTTGCGTGCCTTTCGTGATCCGAAGATGGAAGATGATTGAACACTAAAGTGCCCAGAAATTTGCACTCGCATGATGTAGTATCAGCATTGTGATATCAGGAATGGGATTACAGATGCCATTTGGATATTGTTGGTAGGAGGATGGGCTGATAGATGCCATCTGGAGATTGTTTGTTGAATTGTAATTTTGTAAGTTGAAAGAAGGAACCTGTGTAGGGTTGCCTGATGATGAGTCTGTGTAAAACTGCATTTGAAAGAGAGAAGGAACCGGTGTAGGGTTGTTTCATGATGGTCAAGTAGATAATTGTCCTGTCTGGTTTCAGGTATTAACCTACAATCAGTCGTCCACAGAATTTTCCTGGCTTGTTACAGGTATTAATCTGGAACTTGAAAAGGTTGGCCGATGAGATAGTTGTCCTGGCTGGTTACATGTATTGATCTCTGACCTGAGAAAGAAAAATAGTTTTCCTGGCTTGTTACAAGTATTAATTTCTGACCTGAAAAAGAAAAATAGTTTTCCTGGCTTGTTACAGGTATTAATTTTCAATCTCTTCGTGTAGGTGGTTTTCCTGGCTGGTTTCAGGTATTAACCTACAATCAGTCGTCCACAGATGTTTTTCCTGGCTTGCTACAGGTATTAATCTGGAACTTGAAAAGGTTGGCCGATGAGATAGTTGTCCTGGCTGGTTTCAGGTATTAATCTATAACCTGAGAAATAAAGATGGTCTTCCTGGCTTGTTACAGTTATTGATCTTCCATCTCTTCATGTAGATAACTTTCCTGGCTTGTTACAGGTATTGATCTACAATCAGTCGTCCACAGATATTTTCCTGGCTTGTTACAGGTATTAATCTGGAACTTAAAAAGGTTGGTCGATGAGATAGTTATCCTGGATGGTTTCAGGTATTAATCTCTGACCTGAGAAAGAAAGATAGTCTTCCTGGCTTGTTACAGGTATTAATCTTCAATCTCTTCATGTAGATACTTTTCCTGGCTTGTTACAGGTATTGATCTACAATCAGTCGTCCACAGATATTTTCCTGGCTTGTTACAGGTATTGATCTGGAACTGCAAAGGTTGATGGTAATTATCTTTTGATTGACCTTTTTCTGAAAAGGCAAAACATTAGTTGTATGCAATGTCATGATGTATGAAATGCATGATGTTCTCAAAATAAATGAGATCGTGTCGTATGCACTTTATCATGTATGTAAATAGGAGGTATGAAATGTGAAATGTTTATGAATGTATTTTCGTCTGGGAAAATAAATCCTTGACAAATGCCGAGTTTGTTAAATCCTAGGCTGATGTTGAAGAGTATGGTTGAATTCTTCGTTTCCACTGGGGATGATGCACGAAGATGGTTGCAAGAATAAACCTGTAGGAGAAGATGACTCCGTTGGGGAATAAACCTGGTGAAGAGATTACTCTGCGGGGAATTACTCTGTGGGGAATTACTCTGCTGAGGATTTTAATGATAACTCCGTTGGGGATTCCGTTGATAAGCTCTGTTGGGGGTTTTGATGATGAACTCCGTTGGGGATAGAAAGAACTTCGCTGGGGATGATCTTACAGTTGCACCTTGCTGAGGATAACCCAGTTAGACTCTTGTGGGGATAACTTCTGAATTTGGCTGAGGAGATGCATTTGTATTCTGCAGGGGACAAGCTTCCAGAATCTACTGGGTAAGATGATTCAATTCTCTATTGGGGAAACTTTTTAGACTGTGCTGGGGATATGGCTCCACTGGGGTATCTTGTATTCCGCCGGGGAACATTCTTATATTTCGTTGAGGAATATTAAGACTGTCGGGGATGCTCTCTTCGCTTGATGGGGAATATCTTTATACTCCGCTGGGGAATATTAAGACCTTTTGGGAATACCGAGCCTTTTCGGGACTGAAATTAGACTAACTCTGCTTGGGGGTATTGCTGATTCCTTCGTAGTTGCAAGTCTCAGTGGGGAGAGCTACCATTACTGTCTTACTCTGCGGGGAGTGAAAGTATCTTAGCCCTATTCTTCAGCTGAATATATACCTTGGTACCTGGTGGACAGAGTAACTTGTACAGTTCGGACGATTCTTATTTGCCCCTGTTTTTGCGGGAGAAGGTGCCTGCGGAGGCCCTGTGGATCTAGTATTATCCCAACATATGAGGTGCTTGGTCATTGCCGATTGAAGTGACAAATCTTCTTCTGGTAGGCAAGTGACGAGATGACGGGACATAGTCGTACGCTTTGATCCCTAATTTTTTCCTGGACCGCCCTTTCGGGTTTTCAGTCCATCGGGATACCCTTTTGTGCCCAAGCCGCCTTTTCAGGTTTTCGACTTGCCGGGTGTACAAATTTTTCATTTTCATCCCTTATTTTTGCCCGAACCCTTTTGGTTCGCCGGGAAGCCCTTATTTTTGCCTAGGTCAGTCAACCTAGCGGGTCTTTGATTATGCGTAGTACTTTTTTGACTATGTCCGCACTCTCAGAGTGTAGGGAGTTGTCATTGTCAGTAGTGTTGTGTTGCCATACTACCAGAAGATCTCCGTTTGATCATGCAAGATTCGTTGCCGGAATTTATGTCCAATGCCCCACGTGACTCAGGCGGAGATTTTCCCCTGGCTATTTGGCATCTTGAGAGATTCCTCGAATCTTGACTTGTCTGCCCCAGATGATGGAAAATGATCATGTCTGCCCCTTGGTTGGAAGTGTTTCTTCCACTTGAGGTGATCCTTTTATTGAGAAGGTTTTTTGTTCACTAGATATTCGTCGTGCGAATTTCTCTGCTGTTGAACCAATAGTCATATGCAAACAATATTATTTTAAGAATGCAAAGCTTATGTCTGTTTTGAAATTTTTTGAAAATGCATTTTTCCAGTAAAACAGGCAATTTTTTTGTAAAATGTGATGTCAACTCAGGATTTACAGCAAGCCCTACAGGAGTCAGGATACCTTTGTAACAATATGCTTTCGAACTAACCCATGCTTCAGCTAGGACTTTTAAGGGTTATAATGTGGCCTGGTTCACGGTTTAAGAAACAAAGGATAAAGGCTCAAAATTTATTTGTACCCACCCGCTCTTCGTGATGTTCTTCGATCCTAAACTCAGCTAATCATGCATTTAGATCCCGTTTGAGTCTTTGCTCTGATATTCCAGTGATGGTTCGAATATTGACAATTTATTTTGAACAGGCAGTCATTTTTGTTGAGAGTTTTTAGGACCTCTTTTAGATTTTATTATTCCTGTCTTTTGCCTGAACTGTTTCTTTTTGTATTCACAGTCAGCGGGATGCCCCAGTTTTGTAAGTCTCCTTCATAGGTTTTGACTTATTGGGCTTTTATTTTGAGAGGTAATGACTGCCTATCCTTACGATTATTCGGAACCATCACTGTCTTTTGTTTCGGAAGGACTTCTTTGATGCCATCCATTGTGCCCTGGATCAACTGAGAAAACTACCCTGCCCCAGGTTATAATTAAGGGTTTTAATTCACGAAAAGAAAAACTCCAACTTCTTTGGCTCAAAAGGGGTTGACTAGGGGTTATCTTCCTTATAACTCCACTGTTTAGGATTTGAAACAATGCCTGTACATCGTTAGCGGGGTCTGTTCAAAAGCATACTGTAAAGATCGCAGTATCGTTTTCGTCATCCTCCCTCAAAAGGCTTAGAATTTTTTTAATCGAGAGTTTGAACATCACAAAAAATGAAAGCAATTTTAAGCACAGTGAAAACAATTAATTCAAAACAGACACGTGTAATGCATTAATGAAATAAAAGAGTTTGATATGATGATTGTTTGAATAAGCAAAGAAAAATAAAACTTCAGAATTCAAATGAACAAAAGTGCTTTCAATCCTAGCCATGTTTTGGTAAGGGAGCAGTGATCACATTGGGAGTCTCAGGAGGCTCGAATTCGATCTCCTTAGCGTCAATCATATTCTGAATCTTGTATTTCAGCGCCCAACAATCGTTAGTATCGTGCCTCGGGCTACCGGAATGATAAGCGCACCTTGCATCTGGGTTGTAGTTAGGAGAGGAAGTCTTAGGGTTTGGAGGAGGGTTTATCACCTTAATCAGATTCATCTTCAACATGTGTTGCACTGCTTGTGACAATGGCATGTTGATGTTGGTGAACTGTCTTTTAGGCTCGTCTGACCTTTGTTGATTTCCCTTTTGCTGTTGTCGGTGTGACGCGGAACCAGAGATCAAGACTGCCCCTACGTGTTGGTCACGACGACTCTTTTGACTGTACACAGCATTGGACTCTTTCTTCCCACTATAAGGCTTTTTCTGAGCGTCAGAAGGTGTAGCTTCTTGAATCTTCCCACTTTTGATGCCAGCTTCAATTCTCTCACCAGTCAAGATAAGGTATGTAAACCCGGCTGAAGAGTTTCCAATCAGATGATTAAAGAATGGACCAGACAGGGTCCCCAGAAACATATCAATAAGCTCACGATCAGCCAAAGGTGGTTGTACCCTTCCGACAAGGTCTCTCCATTTTTGAGCATACTCTTTAAATCCTTCACCCGTCCCTATTGACATACCCTGGAGTTGGGTACGCGTAGGAGGGAGGTCGGAATTATATTGATACTGCTTATAGAACGCAGTAGCCAAATCTTCCCAGTTACGGATACTGGCTCCATCCAGCTGATAGAACCATTCAAGCTGAGTCCCTGAGAGACTGTCTTGAAAGAAGTGGATCCACAAGTTCTTGTCAGCAGTGTAAGGTTGGATCCTCCTCACATATGACCGTAGGTGCAGCTTTGGACAGGAAGCTCCGTCATACTTGGCAAAGGCGGGTGCCTTAAACTTATGGGGAATCACCACCCCAGATGATAGACCCCGGTCTCAGAAGTCTAGACCGGGCACCTTTTGTATTTCCACGGCGCTCAAGCGGTCCTCCAACTGTTTGTACCTATCCTCAGCAGGAGGATACCGCTCTTCATCATAATCCGTCTCGTTGTCGGAGACTATAGGGCTAGAAACCCTTCTCTCTTGTGGACTATCTTTCCCTCCAGATGAGGTGGCCAGATCAACTTCATTTTGCAGCCCGTTTCCAAACCTGTGTCCGGTGTTGAACAGGACAATCCTCTTCTTCTTCTTCTTCCTCTCTTTTAGAATCAAGGTCTTCAGGTCCTGCTGACCCTTAGCTAGGCTCATGACCAACTCTTGAAACTGGGCATTCTGGGCCTGGAGGGCCTTGATAGCTTGCTCAGTGGAAGGTTTAGTAGACATGATGATTGCTGAAATAAACAGCGAAGAGGATAAGAGACCTGTAATGGTACCTGTAATGCAATGATATGTATGATATATGTATGCAATGTTTTCAAGGATCTCGTGGGGTAAACAAATAAACTTGTTAGAATTTGAATTTTACAGCTTGATTGAAGGAACTTCATGCTGCTGAGAGTCCTTCTTCAAGAGTCAGGCTCACCATATCGAGTGGGTCATAGCCCCTGACTCAAGTTATCGTGCTTGGATTTCTAGACAACCTTGGCTAGAGGAAAATAAATCCCCTTTGCCCCTTGTTTGACGTCTGGTTCATCATGACCTGCATCACAAACCCTTGAGATCCTTGAAATGGTTAAGGAAATGCTATGGTATGATGTTATGATGTGTATGCTATGCGTTTAAGCAAAAGTGTGAGGTGATATAAGTAAGCCCTCCTATAAATCCAAACTGTTGGATAAGGACTGTAAACAAAACCTGCAAGGAACTCATGCTGTCAGATAACAAGAATGTGCAAGTAGTTCAAGTTTGAAGGCACACAAGTCACACAAAAGAGCCCTTATATTTCAGGCTGGCATGAAGCTTAGGTACTACCCTCTTTCAGTTTCAGTTGGTTAAGACCTATCCTAGAAAATAGTAACCGGGTTCTAGAGGATCTCAATATCACTGACTACCCTCAATCGGTCATAATTCCAGTTTAGCAACCTTTCCTTGCGGCCGAAATCATCGCGAGAGTTTAGTCTCAATGAGTGTAGCATACTGCTACTGTTCTATGGCCGAGTTGGTCAATTTAAGGTTCTAAGGTCAGTTGGTGTTTGATGACTCCTCAGAAGACCCATATTCTCCTCGTTCCAACACAAGGGATATCGGTACAGACCAAGGTGTCACACCAACGTAGCTACTGCTTCATCTGTGCCGGTCTACGCCGGACAGATCCCTCACAGTTTATTACTACTTACCTAAAAAAGGGTACCCCCATATCTGGGTTAGGATCTATAGAACTCCGATACAAGCCCACAAAATTAAAGCATACAAAGCATACAATTGAAAACACAAGTGATCTAATCCTAAGGTACACCTCACTTATAAGAATCCCCAGCAGAGTCGCCAGTTCTGTGATCGGTGGGAATGAGAACTGACTGTTTTGGAAAGCTGGTTTGCGTTTGCGTTTGTTTTCACAAAATGTCACGGTAAGTAAGAGTCGCCACCGTCTTTTATTTTATCCATAAGACATAAAGAGGACTTTGGCATAAGTAGCACCCTTTCTATTCGGGAGGTAGATTATAGAAAGGTAAGGTGTTAGCACCCTTTCTATCCATGGTTATCCACGGTCTCTTAGGTACTTGCTCACTATGTTTTCAAAAAAATTTGCTTTTCTTGTGTTTGTGGGTTTTGAAAAGAGTTTTGTTTGAAAACTTCGATTTAACTCTTGTTTCTGTCTTCAAGAGTGTATGAAGTGTTGTTGAAAATTTTGTTTGAAAAGTGTAAGTGCAAAAAATTTGTTTTGTTTTGAAAGAGCAAGTACCTAAGAACCTCTACCTACTCAAAAGGAATTAAACTGTGTAAATGTCCTTTAGACAGTGCTATCCCACTATTGAGGAGTAGGTAGCACCGTCGTTGGAGTTTTCGGGTCAATTCGATTTTAGGGACGTGTGGTCACTAAAGCAACGTTAGGACACCTTAGTGGTAACCCTAATGTCTTAGATCATTTTTATCCGAGGCAACCGTTTCGAGGAAACTTTGATCTCTAGACAGGAGGGCGACCCCTAAAACATCCTATACTCAATGACCACGTTCGAGGCAACCAAGTGAGGCGTACCCTAGGAGTGGTATGTGCAAATGTGTCAATTTTCAGTTATGTTATCTTTGTACATGTTATGGTGAGCTACGGTTGATTTTAAGTTTAAGATAGATCTTGTCATGCATAGCCTATTATTCATACATCTAGCAGTTAATGGTTGCGGAAAAAAAACTAAGCTATTACAAGGCGTCGGGTATTTACATCGCCAAAAACAAACCCTTGAAAATTAAATGCGGAAAATTATATGAAAGCGATAAATAAAAGTCCTAAGTCCAAAACTATTACATCCTTGAAGCAGATACAATATTGAAATATGAATCAAAAATAATACGCGCGAGAAAAATTGAATCGGAGAGTTTTAGGGTTTTGACCCTTTTTAAGAAAGAAGGAGATTTTTTTGTTATTTTGAACTAAATGAAATTAAACCTACGCTAATTAATTAATAAAAAGAAATATTTTTTGGGTTTTTGAATGTTTAAGGAAAAAAAATTAAAAAAAATGATTAAATACATTAAAAACCTAATTCTACACCAATTTTAATTTATTGCAAAAATATTAATATTATGCATAATTAAAACTAAACAAATTATGTTAATATTTATTTACAAAATAAACTAATGAAATTAAATTTAATAAATAAAAATATTATATTTTTGTTTTATGATTTTATTAAGAAAATGTTAATTATTTTGTTAGTAATTAATTAAGAAAATAAATCAAGTAAATAAAAAATATAATGAAAGAAAATAAAAAAAGGCAAACTCAGGGGGTCTGGGCCCAAAGAGGGTGTTTGATCAGCAGTTTTTTGAGGCCCACTTTCGTCCAGCCTGCTTGACTTTTGTGATTTGCTATGCGTCCGCTGACCTGAGACCATGGTGGTCCCTCATTCATGACCATTGGATTTGCTTTATAGCCACCTGGCGTTTGAGATCTGGGCAGAGTATGATGGTCCACGCCTTGAATGATACATGGGATAATCTGAAACAAAATCATAACAAATATTGGGGGACCTGGGATTCGAACCCAGGTCCCAAGGGATAATGCTTCAACCTGCTTGCCAACTCAACTGCGCTACTTCTTTGTTATTATAATAAGAAGAAACTATTATATATGAAAACAATCAAAATGCTGTAAATAAAAAAAATAAAGCGCGCGTTTTTCAAATAGACCAATGGGAGGGCGACGTGTGGTCGTCTTCTCCAACGAAATTCTGGTTTTGTTACATGCGGATTTTTATCCGCAGGAAGATTCGTGGCTTGCTTCCAAAATCCGTCCTAGGCCATGGAAACGAGTTCTAAGAACGTCATCATGATCGTCTCCTTCCACTGATTCCGTCCATGCCCATGATTCGTTCTAATTTTCCCTGAAATCAAAACGCCTAAAAACAAAGAACCAAAACCCTAGCTTCGAGCATGGCTGTACAGGCTATAAAAATGCAATTCGATTATGCCAAAAGTTTCAGAATGCAATGAAAAGCATGAATATACAAATAATTAGGCAAAAAGATACAAGAATCCAGAGTTGTGAGATCGTGCACAGGGCTATGTTCTTGAATACTTACAGCATAATTCTGATGGTTTCTGGACGTGCTTTTGATTACTTTAGCTTCAGTGAATGGCTAGCAAGAGAGTTATGTGAAGATTTTTGATTGAATCGTCCCTTAACCAAGATTTTGATCTCCACTTTTTCCAAGCTTTTTCAGTTTTTGGTTTGGCCGTTTTAGCAGTTCTTAGGTCGTGAATTAGGTTTGTGAGGCTTGCTTGCATATAAGGGAAGGATTCTAGGTCAAAATTTGGATCCATATCCATGTGCATTGAAGATTGAATATTTGATTGACCACCATTGTTAACCTTTCCAAAAATAAGCCAAATCTGAAATTTTGTGCATGTTTGAGCCCTGGCACGAGTTGGTTGGTTGTCACATGATATTTGCAAGCTGTACAAATCACAAAGATCCATTTACATCAATTTTTGGATTTTATTTGATTTAATATTGATTAATATTGATTAATAATGAATTAAATCAATAAAAATGAAATAAAATAGAAAAATAAATGTTTGGTCATGAAATTAAGGATGGGACACGTGTGTGGCATGACAAGACTGAATCAAGTGTAAAAAAGTGGGCCCTTTTGTCAAAAATTGGAGTTTTGAGGATAGTTGACTTTTGGCAATTTTGGAAAAATGCCCAACTTCAACAATGCATAACATCTTCAATTTTGAACTTTTGGAGGTTTTTTTGGACTTTTTAGAAACCTTGAGATGTCCTCTAATCAACCCTTTTGGTATCATCTCATTTTGATCTTCCATTCTCAAGTTATAAGCTTTAGCAAAAAATGTGTTTTTGTTGACTTTCAAAAATGACCTATAATGTCCAAATTTGTAACATTTTGTGAGAGCATTTTCTGATCTTGGGGTATGAATATGGATTGTAGGAAATTGCATCCTCTTCAAAATAAGCTTTTGATGGGTCATTTCTCATAAAGTATGAGAAAGTTATGCTTGGTCAAAGTTGAGTTGACTTTTCCTACAAAACCCTAATTTAGCAACTTTTGAATCTTGATGAATTTTGAGCAATCCTTGATGAATCATGATCAACCCTTGATCAAATGATGAATCATCCTTAAAAATGAGAATGTTGACAAAAAATCTGGAGGTTTGACTATTTGTAGGTCACAGTTGACTTTTGACCTAGCACAGTCGATTTTTGGGCCTCTTGAGCAATTGACTGACCAAACTTCCTCTACAAGGCTTGAAATTTGACATGGACGGACTTAAGAACATATTAAGACATTGGGAAGCACTTGAGGCCATTTGTATGTAAGGACTTTGATGCAACACAAAACCCTAATTTTGAATTGACTGCCTTAGGAGGTGATTTGACTGTACAACCCTTGAGCCATTTTGAGCAATATGAAGATCATTCTTGACAAATCTTGAGGAATATGGGAGGGCAAATTTTGGGGTACAACAAGTATGTACAAGGATAAAGAAAACAAGCTAATAAGCTCAAGAGAGAACACCTAGAGAGATCCTATCTAAGTTAGCATGCCAAAGAAAGTCTAACAAAACTATTCTATAGGGAACATGCAATGAGAGTGAAGTCGTGATCTCAATTTCTAAATTGGGTGAATCATCGATCAACAACCAAAGAACAAACACAAGCATAACACATATAGCAAATGAAGTGTGGAATGCCTGCTATAGGTCTTTAAACAGCGACTTCGAGTGCCCGCTCTTTATTTCCCACTTCTCATGGTATCTAGAAAAGCGATAAAGTGCGGAAATGAGGAATAAAATAAGGTCACGGTGATACCGAACAAAGAAGGTCCGTCGCCTCTTCAAAACCACGCGTGCCATAAGAAAACTCTACCGAGCGCTACCTTGAATTTCCTTGATTAAAATTATGCTCTTTGCTAGCTTCGAAGCCTCTTGAAACTCTTAAAAAAAATCATCCCGCGATTGCGTCAGCACATATCATAGATCGAGCACTACTATCATACACGTGTGGCATCAACATATCTCAGGCAAGAATCCAAAGATTAGCACAATAATTGATTATTAAATAAATTTAATTAAATTTCTATAAATCCCCAATATTTTCTACTACTTTTGTTAATACCTCTTTATCAATAAAATCTATCAAAAATCATATGAAGGGAAACTAATAGAAAATAGTTAACATTTATATTAAGGGGTGTAAATTCTAGGCCGGGGTGTTTGGTACAACAACAGTGGCACTAAGCCCATACAGTAACTTGGCACAAATCCAACCCATTCCACCATTCCAACTTTCAGCATTATTATTTATTATTAGCATATTACTATTATACTGCAAAAGATAATAAGAAAATAATTGATTAAAAAAATTAAAAAAATGATGTATCATGAAACGGTATGTTTGAGAGTAAGATAGGGTTTGAAGACTATAATGAGACCTCACTGAAACTCCAAACATGAGTTTCTCCTCTCCGATAAAAAACAAAATTTCGTCGTCATCTTTCTCGCAGTCTAATTCCAATCCGAATCCGCCTCCACTCTTCTCAACAGACCTCTCATCATTTTTGTCCACTCAATCACAATTTTGATTTAGTCACCACCTTCGCCTCAGCCTTCTTCCATCTTCTCCGACTCCGATCAATCATCATCACTCGACTCCCCTGATTTTTCCCTCAACCTTCAATTTCAGTCTTAAACCTCGAGAATGTTAGAACAAAGTTTGAATCTACTACCCTAAGTTTAAGTTTTGATGATAACAAAATGAAAAGATATATTAATTATGTGATTCATGTAAGAACTATTTGCTACCTAAAAATTACTTTCTGTTTTACAGAAACTCTGATGGGTATCAGCATGAGAACATCCTCATCAGCATCAGAAAATTGGATATCAACATCAGCATCAGAAGATGCTATATCAGATACCAGAATCAGAAGAACAACTCACGCTTATGCTGAAGCTTGATGAACAGATCTGCGCTCAACACTCTGAACTCTGACAAAGACAACAACAGTTCATCAGCACTTAAGCAGCGTCATAATGAGCCAAAGCCAGAACACGCTTAAGTAGCAACGGTACTGTGCATTCAAGATGAGTTATTACCAACGGCATCATTCCAGACAAGATCTGCTTAATAAGGAAAGATTGTTATTGGAATTGAATCAGAATTATTGCTCCAACGTTCACTAATTCCAATGATATATAAACAAGTCAATGAAGATTGAATTGGCTAATGCTCTACATCAATTTACACGCCAAAAAGCTAATCATCATCTTCCTTACTCTCGGTTTGCTAGAAGCTCCAAAATTCCCTACTCAATTATTTTAGCAATCTAGTTTCCATAAGCTTAAGTTGTGTAGTATCACAGTTGTGATAAACAATTTTTTAGAAAACATTCACAAACCTAGATTTCAATTCTTTGTAAGAAAGTAATTCCTTGAGAAACCGGTTTGTGGTTTGCATCAAGAAGGCTTTAGCAGTTGTTAAAGCAGATTGTAATATTCAGTTGAATATAGTGGATTAAGACCTCGTTGGAGAGAGGAAAAATCACCTTGACAGGTGGACTGGAGTAGTTTGAGATCAAACGAACCAGGATAAAAATATCGTGTTGATTGCATTGATTTTTAGTTTTACAATTCAACCCCCTTTCTTGTGTTTTTCACTTCTTCAATTGGCATCAGAGCGCCTGGTTCTGAGCTAAAACACTTAACCGTGTCAGTACAAGATCCAGCGTCAGAAAAACACAATGGCAGGAACTTATTCACACACCAGCAATGACAACAATGAAGACAGAGACAGATTCAGCGGCAAACCTCCAGTCTTTAATGGAGAAAATTTTGATTACTGGAAAGACAGAATTGAAAGCTTCTTTCTGGCACATGATGCTGATTTGTGGGACATGGTGACAGATGGATACACGCACCATGTGAATGCAAAGGGTCAGAAGATTGATAGGAAAGCAATGTCTGACCAACAAAAGCGTGACTTCAAAAATCACCACAAGGCCAGAACCATCCTTCTCAGCGCTATCTCCTATGCTGAATATGAAAAGATTTCTAACAGAGACACAGCAAAGAACATGTTTGACTCACTCAGAATGACGCATGAAGGCAACATTCAGGTCAAAGAAACTAAAGCTCTTGCGCTCATTCAGAAGTATGAGGCATTCAAAATGGAAGAAAGTGAATCCATTAAAACAATGTTCTCAAGATTCCAAATTCTGGTGGCTGGTCTCAAGGTTCTGGACAAAGAATACTCTACTGCTGATCACGTCAAGAAGATCATCAGAAGCTTACCAAAGCAGTGGAGACCAATGGTTACAGCTCTAAAGCTAGCAAAAGATCTCAACAAAATTTCTCTGGAGGAACTTATCAGCTCCCTCAGAAGTCATGAGATAGAGCTAGAAGCTGATGAACCTCAGAAGCAAGGTAAGCCTTTAGCATTAAAATCTAACAAAAAATCTGAGTCTAAAGTTTTGCAGGCAGTTGAAGAAACATATGATGGATCCTCATCAGAAGAAGACGAACTTTCTCTCCTCTCCAGAAGAGTGAACCAACTGTGGAAGCAGAGGCAAAGGAAGTTCAAGAATCCCAGAAGATCTGATCAGAGCGAGTCTTCTTCCAGATACAGAAGGACAGATTCTTCCTCTGGATACAGAAGATCTGAAGGCTCCTCAGGAAGCAGAAAGCCAAACACCAAGGACATCATCTGCTATGAGTGCAATGAGCAAGGACACTACAAGAGTGACTGCCCAAAGCTTCAGAGGGAAAAGCCCAAAAATAAGTTTGGAAGAGAAAAGAAGAAAAGTCTCATGGCTACATGGGATGACTCTGACTCGTCTGAAGCTGACTCAGAATCAGATGATGAGAGAGCAAACATAGCTCTCATGGCCAACATTTCAGAAGATAATGAATCTTCTGAATCAGACTCAGAATCAGATAATGAAGAGGTATTTCCTGACTTTGCAATTAATTTTACTAAGGCTGAACTTGCTGAAAGCCTTAATGAAATTCTGGAAAGGTACCAGCAGATTAGAGTTAAATTCAAAAACCTGAAAAGGAATCTTGAATCTGACTCTGATAAGACTGAGAGTCTTAAATTGGAAAATTCTGAGCTGAGAAATAAAATTTCAAAATTAGAAAATACTTTACAAAACTCTCAGAAGGAACCAATTTCTGAAACTCCCAGCAGCGCTGATGAGATCATCAAGGAGTATGATCACAGTTTCCAGAAGTTCCTTGCTAAAAGCATAGATAGAAGCAAAATGGCTTCAATGATCTATGGAGTTAGCAGAAACGGCAGGAAGGGAATAGGATACCAAGGTAAGGTTCCTACACCAAAGAATGTCATGGATTTAACCATTAAACACACTCCTCTGAACTCACATTTTATGTATGGTCACACACATGATATTAAATACACTATCAGCAAGTATTCTGTGAAACCAAAATTCAACCAGAGTTTTGGTAAATCTAACAAATCAGGACCCAAGAAAATCTGGGTACCTAAGGATAAAATAATACATGTTGCAGATATCTTTAGCAGCAAATCAGAAACACCAGTCATGGTACCTGGACTTTGGCTACTCGCGACACATGACGGGAAGAAGGCATATGTTCCAAAGCCTGGAACTTAAGCCTGGAGGCCACGTTGGCTTTGGAGGCAATCAGAGGGGAAAGATAATTGGCTCTAGAACTGTAGGTAATGGAAATCTTCCCTCTATAAATAATGTTCTACTAGTAGATGGATTAATGCATAATCTGTTATCCATAAGTCAATTAAGTGATAACGGTTATGATATAATCTTTAATCAAAAATCATGTAAAGCTGTTAGTCAGAAAGATGGGACTATCCTGTTTAATGGAAAGAGGAAAAACAACATCTATAAAATCAAACTTTCTGAACTGAAAAGTCAGAATGTAAAGTGTCTTCTGTCTGTTAACAACGAGCAGTGGATCTGGCACAGAAGATTGGGGCATGTTAGTATGAGAAGAATATCTCAGATTAACAAACTCAATCTGGTCAGAGGACTTCCTAATTTGAAGTTCAATTCAGATGCTTTGTGTGAAGCATGTCAGAAAGGCAAGTTTGCAAAACCTTCTTTCAAATCTAAAAATGTTGTTTCTACCTTAAGCCATTAGAACTTCTGCACATTGACTTATTTGGACCAGTTAAAACTGCTTCAGTCAGTGGCAAGAAGTATGGGTTAGTAATCGTAGATGACTATAGCAGATGGACATGGGTAAAGTTCTTAAGACACAAGGACGAGTCACACTCTGTGTTTGTTACCTTCTGTAACCAAGTTCAGAATGAAAAGGATCTTAGAATCGTTAAAGTCAGAAGTGATCATGGTGGAGAGTTTGAAAACAAAGATTTTGAGTCATTCTTTAATGACAGAGGCATTCTACATGATTTCTCTTGTCCTAGAACTCCCCAACAAAATGGAGTTGTAGAACGAAAGAACAAAACATTGTAAGAAATGGCCAGAACCATGATCAATGAGACAAACGTTGCTAAGATCTTCTGGGCAGAGGCAATAAACACATCGTGCTACATTCAGAATAGAATCTCAATAAGACCTATTATAGAAAAGACTCCATATGAATTGTGGAAGAACAGAAAGCCCAACATTTCATATTTTCATCCATTTGGATGTACTTGTTTTATGTTAAATACAAAGAATTATTTGAACAAGTTTGACTCTAAAGCACAGAAGTGTATTATGTTAGGATACTCTGAACGCTCAAGAGGGTACAGAGTATACAATACAGAAACACAGATTGTGGAAGAATCAATCAGTGTTCGTTTTGATGATAAGCTTGACTCTGAAAAGTCAAAGCAGAATGAAGTTTTTGCAGGTATGGAAATTGAATTTATAGGTTCTGAAGACAAGTCATCAGAAGCTCTCAACACAAACACTCCTTCAACATCTGAAAGGAGCACTGCTAGCAATCCTACAACAGCTGCTGATTAACCTCAGAAGAGATTACCTAGAAGCAGCTTGGATCATCCAGAAGAAACTATCTTAGGAAGAAAGGAAGATCCAATCAGAACAAGAGCAAGCTTCAGAAACTCTGAAGAATCCCTCATGGGACTTGTGTCTCTGATTGAACCTTCTTTTATTGATGAAGCACTTCTGGACAACGACTGGATTCTAGCAATGCAAGAAGAGCTGAATCAATTCACCAGAAATGACGTATGGGATCTTGTTCCCAGACCAAAAGGATTCAACGTCATTGGAACAAGATGGGTGTTCAGAAACAAGCTAAATGAACAAGGTGAAGTCATCAGAAACAAAGCACGACTGGTAGCACAAGGTTATAGTCAGCAAGAGGGGATAGACTATACAAAAACCTTTGCTCCAGTCACCAGGTTAGAATCTATCAGACTTTTAATCTCATTTGCTGTTAATAGAGGCATCACTATGTATCAGATGGATGTCAAGAGTGCATTCTTAAATGATTATATAGAAGAAGAAGTGTATGTGCACCAACCCCCTAGTTTTGAAAATGCAAAACATCCAGAACATGTTTTCAAACTAAAGAAGTCACTATATGGTCTGAAACAAGCTCCCAGAGCTTGGTATGAAAGACTAAGTAACTTTCTGTTAGAAAACGAATTCACCAGAGGGAAGGTGGACACTACCTTATTCTGTAAGTCAGTTAAGAATGACATCTTAGTCTGTCAAATTTATGTTGATGATATTATTTTTGGATCTACTAATCCTTCTCTTGGAAGAAAATTTGCTAAGCGTATGCAGGCAGAATTTGAGATGAGCCTCATGGGGGAACTGAAATTCTTTCTAGGAATTCAGATCAATCAAACTCCAGAGGGAACTTACATTCATCAGAGAAAATATGTCAGAGATCTTCTGAAGAAATTTGACCTCTCAGAATGTAAGCCATCAAAGATTCCAATGCATCCCACGTGCATTCTGGAAAGAGAAGAGGTAAGCAAAAAGGTAGAACAGAAGGTCTATAGAGTGATTACAGCTTAGTAGGCTACTGCGATGCTGACTTTGCTGGAGACAGAGTAGAGCGTAAAAGTACTTCTGGAAGCTGCCAGTTTCTGGAAGAAAATCTGATCTCTTGGTCCAGCAAAAGGCAATCCACAATTGCGCTATCAACAGCAGAAGCTGAGTACATAGCAGCAGCAGGTTGTAGCACACAAATGCTCTGGATGAAAAGTCAGCTTGAAGACTTCCAGATTTTTGAGAGTAACATCCCTATACTCTGTGACAATACTTCTGCTATCTGCTTAAGTAAGAATCCTATTTTACATTCTAGGGCTAAGCATATAGAAATAAAACATCACTTCATTAGGGACTATATTCAGAAAGGAATTTTGAACTTAAAGTTTATTGATACAGACCATCAATGGGCTGATATCTTCACTAAACCCCTTTCTGAAGATAGGTTAAATTTCATTCTGAAACATCTCAGCATGAAACTCTGCCCAGAATGAAAATGTTTTAAGTTTATATATTATCCTTCAGAATGTATTTGTTTTACTGTGAACTTGTGATCAATCTCTTTTCAGAAAGATAGAACATGCAGATTGTATCAGATGATAGTCTTAAAGATCTGAGCGTTTCAGCTCAAGGATAGACGTGCTGCTCACTAAATCAAACAAGTGTCATCCAATCATCAGCAAATCTCTGAAGCAGAACGCGTGCACGCTTTTGAGAAGGCAAAATGCTGATTGGGTGCATTGAGACACATGTCTGGTAACCGTTTCAAGTATCTTTCTCAAATCCCCCAAAATCAGCAAGCATTAAATGAAAGTAATCATGTTTTAAAACGTAATCATGATTTTATTTCTCTTTCTTGAAACCGTTTACACTTTCAAAAAAATTTTAATCTATTTAAACCCATTAACATCTCACATTAATCTTTTACCGTTTCTTTCAATCTCTCAAATATTTTCTCTGCATTTTCCTTGTGTGTTCATCTCTCTCAAAAGAAACCCATTCTTTCAGTTTTCTCAGAAAAACCCTAAGTGTGAACATGGCAACCTCCAGCAATGTTTCTGCAGGTTCTCAGAAGAAAGCTTCATCTGAACAGTACCAAGTTCCCTTCAGAACACTCCTTACACCAGTGAAGAATTTGGAAGTGTTGTCTGAACTAATTGTTGACTTCT
Organism: Vicia faba; assembly: GCA_948472305.1. NCBI lineage: Eukaryota > Viridiplantae > Streptophyta > Magnoliopsida > Fabales > Fabaceae > Vicia > Vicia faba. The sequence continues at coordinate 979,282,833 of OX451736.1, read as the reverse complement.
CCAGTCTGAAAGAAAATGGATTTGACTTGACAGAAGAAGTTAGGGCACAGAAATGGGAGAGATATTTTGATAGGTTGGTTGGACCAACGTTCCCAGTCTTGGTCAAGGAGTTCTGGATTCATGCGTCCTCATCAACGCATCAAGTCACCTCCTACATAATGGGAAAGAAGATTGTGATCACTGAGGATCACATAGCAAGATTGATTGGTTACAGTGGCGGTGGCGTCCGCTGTATTGATATGGCTGAAAGATGCTCTGACGTTGGCATCATTGCAGAACAGATTTTCACCCATGGGGTGCCCAGCAGCAAAATCAGAGACTTAAAGGATCAGCACAGAATATGGGCGAAGATCATTCTGGGGTGCTTCAATCACAGGAAGCCAACAATTATATAAATATAGATCAGCAGTTTCTGATCTACTTTATTAATCAGAAGGTAAAAATCAACTTGGCTCATCTTCTGTTTAATCACCTCAGGACCAGCGTCAAGGAGACAAGGGAAGAAGAAAGGACAAAGAGGGATTAGATACCCTTTGGCAGGTTAATATCAGATATTCTGACTGAGAATAGGCTGATAGAGCACCTTACAGAAGCTCAGGAATTAAGTACTATTGAACCAACTGTTGGCAAGCCTCTGAACGCCAAGAATCTGAAGAAAATGAAACTGATAGAGAATATTCGAAAGGAGCCCAGCGTTACTCCTCTTGCTGACATCACCAGCAGAAGAGTCCCTCTGGATGACTTTCCGTTATTTTCTGAGATTGAATCAAAGCTAGTCGTGGTTCTCAGATACTTGGACGCTTGCAAGGCTGATGGTACAGATCCCAAACTGAATATCAAAGATCTGCACCAACAACAACCAGAAGTTTCTCTGAAGAAGACGAAGAAAAGGAAGGCTACTTCAGAAGGATCATCCCAGCAGACCCCCAAGAAAAGAGGTAATTTATCTGCTGCTTCTGTTTTAAATTCTTCTGCTATTCCAACATCAATCCCAAGTCCAACTTCACATGAAATTCCAATCCCCATACCAACTATTGATGAAACCGAACCAGAAGATGACCCTTCTGAGTCACTGACTCTCAGAAGACCCCACACCAAACATCCAAAACCCACAACTTCAACAGCATCAGAACTTGACAAAGTTCTGTCAGACATTGATCAACGCGTTTCTGATCACCTCTCAAATAATCCAAACACTGAACCAGATATTGCCCACTCTCCTCAACCAGAACAACCTCTCTCACCCATACCAGAAGAACCACAAATTCCTGAACAACCAGAAATTCCTCCTCCTTCTCCACAACCAGCAATTCCTCCTTCCTCTCCCCAACCAGAAATTCATCCACCATCTCCTCAACCATCACCTCCACCATCACCTCCTCAACCTGAGTTTCATCATTCTGAAACTCCATCACCTGAACCTCATTCTCCTCAATCCTTTGAGCCACAACCCCTGGAAATTCAGCTGCCATGTGGAACAACTGTAACCATGGCCCAGCTGCCATCCTCGCCAGAATCTACCCCCCTAAACACTCAAAAAACTCCAAACAGTCCAATTATTATTTCTGATTCTCCCACTCCATCTCCCAAACAAACATCTCCCAAACAAACTACAGAAGACCCCAGCAGGACCTTCATCGATTTAACAATCCTTGACCGTCTTGCTGATCTCAAAAATAAAATAGCCATTCCAAAACCAAAACAGCCAGATGTTGGCTCTGGCATTGTGAATTTTGAAACAGGTTTGCAGCAATGGATTGCTTCTCTAAAGCAAGTCTGTCCTGGAATGATTGATCCTGCTGCCTCAGACCAGCTCTGGACACGTTTCAGAATATGGGTACGTGCTGAAGCTCTCAAGTTGCAAGATATCAACTATGAGCAGGCACAACAGAACTTCAGCAAGCTGCTGAAGGAAGTTGAAAGTCAGCTGCCACAGGACGAAGTGTTCTTTCTGGACAGTGAGCCATGGTCTGAGAAGCGCCCAGCTCCAACAGTGCAGCCAGAAGAAGATCAGACAACTCAAGCTGAAGTTAGTCAAGTTAAAGATGTTGCAGAAAGCTCTCAGAAGCTTCTTGCTTCTGATGTTTCTCAAGCTGCCTTGGACAGGAAGACTCTGGAAGAGATGAAGCTGAATGATATTCGTCTGCAGCAAAGAATGGATGAAAGTGATCAGAAGATGAAGGAAAGGATGGATGTGCAGGACAGCAAGATAGATACAGTAGTCAGCATGGTGCACAAGCAGACTGAAACTGCTGATCAGATTAAAGCAATGCTGGAGACTCTGTTCACACGCTTTCCTCCACAACCTTAGTTTTTCATTCATGATTTTTTCAATATTTTCTTTGCATATCTTCTGTACTGTTTTGTCTGGCTCTGAATTTTAATATAACAAGTTTTTCTGCTCTGATCGTTTTAGCACATCACTTACACTTTTTGATTGCTGGCAAAAAGGGGGAGAACAAGAATGATATTTTTCAATAACGGATTACTGAGACAAAAAGTCTCAAACATTCTAACACTCTGACATACTTGAATGTTTTCTGTTTTTGCATAAGTCTACAGGTACAAGAATGCTCTCTGTTACACTGAAGCTCTGAAGCTCTGATATTCTGATCTGAAGTTCTGATAGTCAAAGCTCTGATATTCTGATCTGAAGCTCTAACATTCTGATGTTCAAAAAGTCAATAAAGATCTGATCCTGAAGAACTCTTGGAATTAAAAAGGGAAGTAATAAATTCAGGGGGAGTATCTCCGATCCCAACTCTGATATCTCTTTATCCCTTATCTTTGATAACTTCCTAATTAATTCTGATGCAACTTATCATTTAGTTATCTCTGATACTTTTCACGCTATTTTCAATTAAAAAATATCTAGTTTTTGTCATCATCAAAAAGGGGGAGATTGTTAGAACAAAGTTTGAATCTACTACCCTAAGTTTAAGTTTTAATGATAACAAAATGAAAAGATATATTAATTATGTGATTCATGTAAGAACTATTTGCTACCTAAAAATTACTTTCTATTTTACAGAAACTCTGATGGGTATCAGCATGAGAACATCCTCATCAGCATCAGAAAATTGGATATCAACATCAGCATCAGAAGATGCTATATCAGATACCAGAATCAGAAGAACAACTCACGCTTATGCTGAAGCTTGATGAACAGATCTGCGCTCAACACTCTGAACTCTGACAAAGACAACAACAGTTCATCAGCACTTAAGCAGCGTCAGAATGAGCCAAAGCCAGAACACACTTAAGTAGCAACGGTATTGTGCATTCAAGATGAGTTATTACCAACGGCATCATTCCAGACAAGATCTGCTTAATAAGGAAAGATTATTATTGGCATTGAATCAGAATTATTGCTCCAACGTTCACTAATTCCAATGCTATAAAAACAAGTCAATGAAGATTGAATTGGCTAATGCTCGACATCAATTTACACGCCAAAAAGCTAATCATCATCTTCCTTACTCTCGGTTTGCTAAAAGCTCCAAAATTCCCTACTCAATTATTTTAGCAATCTAGTTTCCATAAACTTAAGTTGTGTAGTATCACAGTTGTGATAAACAGTTTTGTAGAAAACATTTACAAACCTAGATTTCAATTCTTTGTAAGAAAGTAATTCCTTGAGAAACCGGTTTGTGGTTTGCATCAAGAAGGCTTTAGCAGTTGTTAAAGCAGATTGTAATATTCAGTTGAATATAGTGGATTAAGACCTCGTTGGAGAGAGGCGAAATCACCTTGACGGGTGGACTGGAGTAGTTTGAGATCAAACGAACTAGGATAAAAATATCGTGTTGATTGCATTGATTTTCAGTTTTACAATTAAACCCCCCTTCTTGTGTTTTTCACTTCTTCAGAGAAGACCAAAACCTCCTTCGGAGAACTCGATCCGTAAGCTCAATCAAGCATCAAAAATTGGAGAGTCTACACGATGTGTATGTATTCAAGACAATCGCCCACGGATTCCACAGAGAAATGGAAGATTACAACAACAAAAAATTCGCTTCGAAGTAGATATATTGAAAACAGGAGGTGAGATAATATGTTGCCTTATCACCTTTCTTTATCTTCTCCGGCTTGTTCTTATCTTCTATTGATTTTGTGCCATCTTCTGATATTGCTCGTTGTTGATGAGCGAAAACATTGATAATGATGACATTCTTTTCTGTGATGATTGGCTGCAGAAATGCTTGATATAGAGAAGTAGGAAAATTGAGGATGATGAGACTATGGTGAAGAGTTAATTCAAGAAGATGATTGTTTCACCCCAAAATTTTCCCTCCCGTTTTATCAACATTTCTCATCACAAGGCTCTTTGAACTCAAGATCAAGCTAGGTTTTGCACTGCTCAAGACATCTCCTTGCACTGTTGACATAAATTAGGGGTTGAGTTTGCACAGGGATTTTTGGACTTCTAATGCTCAAAGTGACTTTCATACTTCATGTAGGACTCCTAAGTTTGTCCATACTAAGTTTCAAGCCTTGAATCAAATTTTTGGCCAGTCAATTGGACAGTTGACCTAGAAATCAACTATATTGGGGGGGAAAGTCAACTATGGCCAATTTACAGTCAAACCTTATGATTTTTAACCCACATCAACCTTATGAACTCATATGAACCATTTGATCAAGTTTGGACCACAACTCCACAAGAAATTTGATCAGATCACCAAAAGGGCAAAATGGTCATTTTTAGGGTTTTGTCTGCACAAGGGCAATATCTGACTTTTGACCAAGCCAATGGCAAATTGAGCTCAAACATGGATTCAAGGAATCAATGGAATCATATTGACCTATTCAACAAGTTCAAAAGACCTCAATTGCATTGGATTGACAGATGAATTTTTCAGTCAACAGATCAAAATTTGATTGTACACTGAAAAGTCAAACTTTGACTTTTTGGACAAAATCAAGTGCCAGGGGTCATTTTTCATCAAGATGTGTCAAAACATGAAACTTGTTCATCAAGAAACCCATTTTTGCAAATTAGGGTTTAAAGTTGAAAAATTTCATAACTTAGAATTTTTCTAAGTTATGAAATTTTCTTAATTTTTCCTAACTTTGCCCAACCTTTGCACTATGATGAATTTGGATTCAAACAAAACTTCCAATATGAAAGTTGTAGTCCTCCACAAAGTCTACAACGTTTATTCACAAAGTTTTCTCAAAAGAGGTTTGGATCTCAAGTTATGAGTTTTGGAACAAGGGACCATGAAACTTGTAACTTAGTGAAATTTTGCCCTAGTTTAGGTAGGATTTTGACCTATCTTCATGGCCGTTTTTCACATAGTTCCACTTGGAATCTCAAGTTGCATTTCAAATATGGATTGTAGAGCATGTTGCAAGCTTTCCAAAATGTCCAAGAACTCTCAAAAATCATTTGTGGTTAGGGATAGTCGAAGGCTTGATGTTGGCAAAAACTCACTTTTCATCCATGGCATATTCATTTTGATACAAATTGCAAATTCAAATCAGCTTGCTTTGCACTAGATTACAGAACTCAAAACCATTTCACACTTAATAATTAAGTGCAAAACCATTGGTCTAAGGCATTTTTTTGTCATTAGGGCATTGCACACAAGATTAACCCTTAAATAGAAAAAGCAACATTACCATTTTTGCTTAAATCTTGCTTTATGTCAAAACTGATTTCTTGAGCATTGGTTCATATCTTATGCAGCAAATCAAATCCACAAATTGGAGGGGCCAAGGGAAAATTGTGCAAACATATGGATAGCCTGTACAGGCCTGTTGGACATCACTTCTCATGTTTGCTTAAAATACAAGAAAGATATCCAAAACACTAAAATTGGAACATCTGTGAAAACTAACTGGTGCAAGCATTTGAGACAACTTTCTCACATCCCCTTGAACCAGAAACATGACTCTTTGAGCCCTCAAACATCCCATAGCTCAAAATCACATTCCATTGGCAAAACAGGGCAGCATCTGCAACTTGACTTCCATAGCACAATTTGCTCGTGCGTTTTGCCCCAAACCTGTTCAAACACCTTCCATTCAATCCATCCAAGCTATCCCAAACCTTAAACACTAACTGTAACTCCATTTACAGGGTTTGCCATTTTCATTTTGAGCTTGTGCAGGTTGAGTTCTGTAGGCTTGTTCAAGCACATTCAAGGCAAGCTAGACATTGGAGAAGGTCAAGTGAAGTTCAAACAAGCTCCCGGACATCTCAAGCCTTGTTGAAAAGCTCCACATTGCCCTACACGAAGTCAGCTGAAATAGGTTTTTATAAACTTCCTATCTCTCTATTTAGGAACATTTAGACTTAGGTTTGTGAATAAGAAATGTAGTATTCATAGTCATGAAGCTGTACATATGCTCAATTTTCATTTTTATTAAGCATGCTAAGAGAATTTGGTCCATGAACATCCTGAAAAAATTAGGTTAGATTTTAGGGCCAGAGAAATTCTCTCTGGTCTTTGAGAGTTAAGACAAGTTTTTTATATGGTTGGATTCGTCTTGAAAAGCTCTACAACTTTGATGTTATGTGTTTTTGCAATAGAGCTTGTATGCAGGATCTAGCATATCAGGGGCGCGCGTTTTTGAAGTAGAGGTTGAAGATGAAGTGTGGTGGGCTGGGCTTGGTCCTGGCTCACTATTGACACCCCATTTTGCTTTTTGCACCCCCTTGGCCCAATTTCTTTACATTTTTGTATTTTTATATTTATTTTCACTTTCTGATTTTGTTTTATATTTTCCAAACATAAAAATATCCAAAAATATTTTCATAAAATTTTCATATTTATTTTTATTATTTTTATTATTTTTTAGACATAAAAATAATTATTAGGGAATATATAATTTTATTTTATTTAATATCAACTTATAAATATTATAGAAATATTATATATTTTATTTTTATTATTCATACCTATAAATATAATATTTTTCTCATATACTATCATTTTTCCTATATACTTGTATATATTTTATTTTATTTATTGTACATATTTAATATAATTAATAAATAAATATATATATATATATATATATATATATATATATATATATATATATATATATATATATATATATATATATATATATATATATATATATATATATATATATATATATATATATATATATATATATATATATATATATATATATATATATATATACTCTTATTTTATTAGATACTTTAGAATAAAAACATAAAAATATTACACTTTTATTTTTATTATTATTTATACTTAAAAAAATATTTTTCTAAATATATTTTATTTTTTGTATATATACAATTTTATTTTATTGTATACGAATAATATAGCCAATATATTTATTTTCTTAAAGAAAATTAGGGTTTTACCCTTAACCAAATAAAATTAATCTTTTTATTTATTTCTTTCTTTTTACATTAAATATTTTTACATACATAAAAATAAACAAAAAAAAAACCTTTTTACATATTCATATTATTTTGTATATTTATTTAATTTATTTATTTAAATATTGTTCATTTATTATTTATGCCATTTGATTCAATTTGGATATAATAGTAAAACTAGGGTTTTAATTTCTTGTCAAATAATCCCCATTCAAAAATTGTATCCCCACCCCCATAATCATGTTGTAATAGTGGTAGATTTATTTTACGCACTTTATGCTTTCAATTATGACATGATTAGAGATTAGGGATTGTATGCAAAATTCCAAAATCAACAAGTAGCTTAACCTAATGCAAAGACAAAAATGCATGAAAATTAATACACAATGCACACTTGCACCCCCTAGGGTTTCATCCACTTGTTGCCTTAAAAATGGGTCATGTTATGCATGTTGGGTACTTTGGCAAAACAAAAACAAAGCAAAAGATCATAGTCCCTCGATGACGCTATCATGGTTGCCTATACAAAATGATCTAGTCCCTCGGAAAATTTGCCAAAAATACTCAACACAATTGCTATCCTGGTCTATACAATGACCCGCGCCTGTCCCGTTTAATATCCTAATACAAGGTTGTTTACCAAATACAATGGTAAAACAACACTGTCAAAAGGGTTAAAAACATATAGGAAAGATCTTTGAGTAAAATAGGGTAGATAGCTCTTAGTTACTTGATCAAAACTTGCAAAACGTCCTTGCTATTTTCAAATACACTTCACAACATAATTTCAAAATATTTCCCAAGAACAAACTTTCAAACTTTCAAACTTTCAAACATTGAAACATCTTTTCAAAAGACAAAACACCTTTGTATACATTCGAACAAGAATCATTACAAAGGTTTCCACAACGATGGCCTCTTTTCAAAACATCTTTCAAAACCACACACAAAGCACCATTTCAAACAATTGAAAAGCAAAAGCAAGTGATCTAAACAAGTAACTAAGAGCCCATGGGTAACCATGGATGAAAAGGGTGCTTGCTCCTTCCCTTTTCATAATTTACTCCCCGAACCCAAGAAAACATCTCAAATGTCTTTCCTGTGATTTTTGACCTTTCCTTAGGATAAAATAAAAAGTCAGTGTCGACTCTTGCTAAACCGAAACATTTGCGAACACAAACGTAAAACCTCAAGTCAGTTCTCCCACTGTATCACAGAACTGGCGACTCTGCTGGGGAGATACTTTAAAAGTGGAGTAACCTTAGGGTTTAGATCACCTTTGCATGCTTATCTTGTTTGCTTTGATTGCTTTACAATTGGTTCTATTGTTAGGGTTTGTAATCCTCTACCCGGATTTGGGAAACATTCATAGGTAAATAGCAATACGTTGTGGAAACTGTGCAGGGTATACCGACATGGTTGAAGCAATAGCTATATTAGTGCGACATATTTGTGGGTATCGGTAGCCTTTGAGTCAATCAAAGAGAATACGAGGCCACTGAGTGATGTCATAAAGCACTAATGAACTCTTAGAACCTTACTTGACCATCTTGGCCTTATTAGGGGTAGTGAGATGACCGACTTTGGTGCAGTCCAAAGTTGGTAGATACTCGATACTACACTCATTGAGGGTTGTTTTCTTGGAATATTTTGGTCGCCAGTTAAGTGGCCAAACTGAAACAATGAACACAGAAAATAATCCAGTGATATTGAGATCCTTAGAACCCGGTTACTATTTATATGACAGGTTGAGCCAACTAACTTCAAGAGGGTACTTACCTATGAAACCCCATGCAAGCCTGAAACTAGGATCTTGTGTGATTTTCTTGTACATATACTTGCGCATACATCATGAACATCATAAAGCATCATATGCATCCACTAACCATTTCAAGGGTTTGGATCTTCATCTTTGTTCCTGTTTTGTAGGTTATGGAATCACTCCGCAGAAAAACAATTCAAGTCAACCTTGTGAGAATCCCTTCTAAACTCAAGGAGTTTGCTTCCAAGATTCCAAAGAATTCTCCCTTCATTGAAAGACACGGTAGACTTCTCAACTTGGTCAACTCCAACATTGAAGAAGACATGGTGAAAGTTCTCTTCCAGTTCTTTGACGCCCTACACCACTGTTTCACATTCCCTGATTACCAACTAGTACCTACTTTGGAGGAATTTTCTCAACTCCTGAGGATTCCTATTCTCCATCAACTACCCTACAACGGTACGGAAAGAGAACCAAAGCCTGAAGATGTTGCTCAAGCATTACACTTGCAACCATATGATATCAAAGGCCATTGGGAAACCAGAAGTGGTGTCAAGGGTTTCTTGGTAAAGTTTCTGTTTGAGAAGGAACAAGACTGCTGGAATTCTCTAGATCTACAAGCTTTTGAAGAGATTGTAGCATTCCTCATCTATGGGTAGGTCTTGTTCCCAAACCCTGATCAGCTTATAGATGTGAATATTATCAATATTTTCATATCTCGGAATCCTGTGCCTACATTTCTTGGGGACATCCTACACTCATTTCACACACGAACAATGAGGAAAAGAGGTGTTCTCATGTGTTGTACTCCTCTTCTAGCAAGGTGGTTTATTTCTCACCTTCCCCAATCAGTTTTGAAGAATGAGCAGGGTTTAAGGTGGTCACAACGGTTGATGACCCTCACACATTTTGATGTTCATTGGTGTTCTCGGTCCAAAGAAAATGTCATCATCATTGATCATTATGGGGAATTCCCTAATGTCCCACTACTTGGCATTAGGGGAGGCATTACCTACAACCCCTGTTTAGCTTTGAGGCAATTTGGGTATGCCCAAAGAGATGGCCCTCACAACATGCTGATTCCTGACTTGGTTTTTGACTTCGACAACGACGCTCAAGGACTTTGACAAAGGTTTATCCGAGCTTGGAGGATGCCCAACAAAGTGGATAGTAAGACACTGGGACACAAGAATTCCATCCCCCTTGAGCCTTATCTCAAGTGGGTACGAACCCGCGCCCAGAGTCTTATGATGCCTTACCCTCACATTCTCCCCGTGATTAAAGAGCTTGTTATGGAAGGAGAGGTTCCATACACCCTCCTACATCCAGACATGCCAACATCATTGGAATAATTGTAAAAGAGTTGGATACAACTCAAGGAAGAGCGGAACACTTTTGACGCCAGCTTCTATGCCAGTGAGAAGAAGGTTTTGGAACTTACCCGCCGACTTCACGAAGAGGAGACTCTCAACGCTTACATCGCACCAAAGAGGATGCACAATGTCTTTTTACATTAAGAATTTTGTAATATTTTGCCCATGGGGCATTTATGTACTCACAAATTTCTTCTTATATGACGTGTGTTCGTTTTGTTTGCAACCAATTTGAGTTTCTGAATCCTTGAATGCATTACATGAATAACATATCATTCATCATATGCATAAACAGGTCTTCACACCAGGTTTCCTTATCTTTCTGCTGTTTATTTCAGCAATATGGATATAGAGCAGACGGTTAAAGATCTGCAAGCACAAAATTCGCAATTCCAACAACTCCTCATAACCTTGGCAAAGGGTCAAGAGGATCTTAAAGCACTGTTAGAGAAAGATAAGGAACCAGAAAAGAAGAAAAAGAAAAGAATTGGTGTGGCCACTATGGGAAGAAGATTTGAGAATCAGGCTAGGAGTGTTTTGGAATTCCCCTCGATGTGTGACGAAGGGGTTGTTAAAGGAAAGGGAGTTGCAATGACCTCCGAGTCTGAAACTGAAGAAGAAGAAGAGGAAGAGGATGAAGATTACTTCGAACAGCAGTACCCTCCGGCGGATGATAAGTATAATAATCTTGAAGACCGGCTAGCAGCCATGGAGGTACAAAGGGTACCTGGGTTGGATTTCGAAGAACTAGGGTTGGTTGCTGGGATTGTCATTCCTCCCAAGTTCAAAGTACCTAAATTTGCCAAATACGACGGCTTGTCCTGTCCAAATATGCATCTGCGGTCCTACGTCAGAAAGATCCAACCTCATTCTTCTGATAAGGATCTATGGGTCCACTTTTTTCAAGATAGTTTGTCGGGTACGCAACTGGACTGGTTCTATCAACTTGAGAGATCTGATGTTCATAACTGGGAAGATTTAGATGCTGCTTTCTACCGACAATACCAATACAATGAAAATTTAGCACCTACTCGTACTCAGCTACAGAGTATGGGTATGGCCTCTAATGAGGGATTTAAGGAGTACGCCCAGAAGTGGCGAGATTTTGCTGGAAGGATGCAACCACCATTGTCGGATAGAGAGCTGGTTGTCATGTTTTTGGGGACCCTGTTAGGTCCATTCTTCAATCACTTGATCGAGAGCTCATCTACAGGGTTCACCGAATTAATTTTGACCGATGAAAGGGTCGAAGCTGGCATCAAGAGTGGTAAAATTCAGAAGGATGCCTCCGCTTCCACTGCTATCAAGAAGACCTTCCCAGCCAAGAAGGAAGTTTCTGTTGTTCACACCCAGAGAAATCAAGGGAGAATGGAGGGGCCGACCAGCGGTGGGGGCTGTGATGATCCAGAACTCCTCAGCCGATTAACCTCGAAGCAGTCAACCTAGAGCTAACCAACAAAGGGTAGAAAGGCCACAACGGTAATTCACTCGGATCAATATGACACCGGCTCAAGTCCTCCCTCATCTGTTAAAGTTGAACCTTACCAACTTGAAAGAAGCGCCGAAAAAACCAAATACCTCTTCTCCCTATTATCATTCCAATGCGAAATGTGCATACCATTCGGACAGTGTAGGGCATGACACCAACAACTGTTGGGCCCTTAAAAACAAGATCCAAGATTTGATAGATGCCAAGGAGGTGGATTTTGATGCCCCCGAAAAACCTAATGTGATATCCGCTCCTATGCCAAAACATGGTCATAATGTCCATGCTATTGTGGAAGATCTTCATGTTACCGTTGTTGATGACTTAGTGACTCCATTGCCTTTGATCAAGATGAATCTGTTGAAAGCCAGGATTTTCCCGAGCTGTGAAAAAGATTGTTACTTTTGTTCAACCTTGCAATCCGACTGTTCGCTGTTGAAATCAGGCATCCAACGCCTGATGGATACTCAAGAGATTCTCTTTCAGAAAACTCTTGTTGATACTATTACTCATGTTACTCCTGTTACTCCAATCAATGATATTGCTATAATCACCATTTCCGACAATCTTTCCAAGACCTGCAAAAGGCATGTTAAGATTACACCTGATCCAAAGTTTGTACCGCTGAAGATTACCATGCCGGGGCCTATCCCATATAAGTCCAGCAAGACGATACCGTGGAATTATGGAGGAGAGATCTTCTATCACGGTGTAAAACAGATCGAATCAGTTGAAGAAAATTCCGATGAAGAGACTCCTGATGTAGGAAATATTGCGGGGACGAGTAAGATAACTCGTAGCGGAAGAATCTTCTCTCCGGAGATTTCTCCTCCATGGGCAGTCTTTGGACCCTCAAGTGCTCTTGTGCCTGTCAAGATATCTCTGCGAAGCCCACTGATCGAAGAATTTGTTACTCCTGAAGATGTACCCTCTGCTATTATTGCTGATAAAGGTAAGGGGATCCAAGAAGCGCCCGTCAGGACGAGGGCTCAGGCTTTGGTTATCCCCGAGACCACCCAAAAGGAAATGGAGGAGATCTTAAAGATAATTAAGAAGAGCAACTTTGATGTCGTAGAGCAGCTGGGGCAAACCCCTTCAAAAATCTCTATGCTGGCTTTATTACTCTGCTCTGAGGCTCATGCCAAAGCCTTCATCAAATTTATGAAGATGGCGCACGTGCCTCAAGAAACTTATGCAGATCAGTTTCAAGAGTGTGTAGCCATCCTTAGAGCAGACAATGGTCTTGGCTTCTCTGATGCCGATTTTACGTCTAAGGGAAGAAAGCATAATGATGCGCTGCATGTATCAGTAGAGTGCATAGGGACCACACTTGCTCATGTTCTGGTTGATACTGGTTCGTCTTTAAATGTTCTACCAAAGAAAGCATTGGACAGATTGGACTGTGAAGGTTTGACCCTAAAGCCTAGTAATATCATTGTTAGAGCCTTCGGCGGTTCTAAGCGGATGGTTCACGGAGAAGTGGACATCCCAATTAAGGTGGGAACAGAAATTTTCAACTCTACTTTTTATGTGATGGACATCCATCCTTCATATTCATGTTTGTTGGGAAGGCCATGGATCCACAACGTTGGGGCAGTCACTTCTTCTCTACACCAGATGCTAAAATACCCAGTCCAGGGTAAGATCATAACAGTTCACAGTGAGGAGGAGTATATGATAAGTCACCTTAACTCTTTCCGCTACGTAGAGTTAGACGGCGAATTCATAGAAACATCTTTCCAACACTTTGAAGAGGTTTCCCCTGAAGTCGCGGTAGCCAAGACAATGATTGATGTGCCCATCTTTACCAAGCTTGTGTCCTGGATGTCATCCTTTAAAGATGCGGAGGCTGTAATCAAGGATGGGGGAAGTACAATGTGGGGTCAATTTCCAGATTTTCCTTATAAGACAGATAAGTTCGGATTGGGTTTCACTGCTGCTAGCCAGAAAGTTGTGCGTCGCTTCCGGGCTGGAGGACTGCCACTGAAAATCATTCATCACGAAGTTCATGCCTTAGAAGATGATGAAGAAGGAAGCAGTTTTGAAGATTGGATCTTTCCAACTATTGAAGGAGGACTGAACAACAGGGAGGCGAAAGACTTTGTTCCCATTACTTTCATCAATCAGTAATTTATCGTTTGAACATTTCCTATTTGGTCTGTAATAACTTTTAAACAATTAGTACACTTTTTTCCTTATGCCTTACCCGAGGCATATAGGTCCATTTGTAAGGGCTTTTGATTCTTCATTTTCATATGCCATTTTTAATGAATCATGAACGTTTTTCATCTATAAACTTTTGTGTTCATTTTCTTTCTTTTTACATTTCATTTTGTTTAAAGGTGGTTATCCCTTACACACACCCACACTCACAAAATGCAGGTACCCATCCTGTCCGGATTCCATGGGTAACAATTCTGTTATGGCCTTTAGTGACTCTGAAGATATGGTCAATCATGTCGAATACGAAGGTGATGAAGACTGTGAAGTGCCTGGACAGTTGGCTAGACTTTTGCAACAAGAAGAAAGGGCTATTCTGCCCCATGAAGAGTTGTTAGAGACTATCAATTTGGGAACAGAAGAAGACAAAAAAGAGGTTAAAGTGGGTGCCAACTTGGAGCCAAGTATTAAAGAGCGCTTAGTTCAGCTGTTGAATGAATATGTTGAGATCTTCGCCTGGTCCTATGAAGACATGCCGAGACTAGATACAGATATTGTGGTTCACCGTCTCCCTACAAGAGAAGATTGTCCATCAATCAAACAGAAAGTCCACTGAATGAGGCCCGATATGTCTGAAAAGATCAAAGTTGAAGTGATGAAGCAGTTCAATGCTAGCTTTCTGGTTGTTACTTCCTATCCATAATGGGTCGCTAACATTGTGCCCGTACCTAAAAAGAACGGCAAAGTCAGAATGTGTGTGGACTACAGAGATTTGAACATGGCTAGCCCTAAAGATGATTTTCCACTACCACACATTGACATCTTGGTTGACAACACAGCTCAACACAAGGTATTCTCTTTCATGGATGGATTTTCAGGGTACAACCAGATCAAAATGGCCCCCGAAGACATGCAGAAGACTACTTTTGTTACGCAGTGGGGTACCTTCTACTATAAAGTGATGCCATTCGGACTGAAGAATGCCTGGGCAACCTATCAGCGAGCCATGGTAGCTTTGTTTCATGACATGATACATCATGAGATTGAAGTCTACGTAGACGACATGATAGCCCGTTCACAGACAGAAGAAGAACATCTCGACCATCTGTAAAAGTTGTTTGTCAGGTTAAAGGAATACAAGCTTAGACTGAACCCTAGCAAGTGCACTTTCGGGGTCAGTTCCGGTAAACTTTTAGGATTTATTGTCAGTAACAAAGGCATCGAATTTGATCCTGCCAAAGTCAAAGCTATACAAGAAATGCCTGCCCCCCGCACTAAGAAGGAGGTTAGAGGTTTCTTGGGACGCCTAAACTATATCGCAAGGTTCATCTCTCACCTAACGTCTACCTGTGAGCCAATATTCAAGCTGTTGAAGAAATATCAGGTGGTTGAATGGAATGATTATTGTCAAGTTTCTTTCGATGAAATTAGGGAGTATTTGCTGGAACCTCCTATCTTGATGCCACCCGTTGAAGGAAGGCCTTTAATCATGTATCTGACAGTTTTGGATAATTCAATGGGGTGCGTACTGGGCCAACATGACGAGTCTGGCCGAAAAGAGCATACCATTTATTACCTTAGCAAAAAGTTTACCGATTGTGAGACTCGCTACACACTGCTCGAGAAAACTTGATGCGCTTTGGTATGGCCTGCTCGCCGGCTAAGGCAGTATATGTTGACACATACCACTCTGTTGATTTCTAAAATGGATCTGATCAAGTACATCTTCGAGAAGCCTGCTTTATCCGGAAGAATCGCTAGATGGCAGATGATCCTGACTGAGTATGATATCCAGTACACAACCCAAAAAGCTATAAAGGGGAGTGTACTAGCTGACCATCTAGCCTATCAAGCGG
This sequence comes from Vicia faba, assembly GCA_948472305.1. Classification (NCBI taxonomy): domain Eukaryota; kingdom Viridiplantae; phylum Streptophyta; class Magnoliopsida; order Fabales; family Fabaceae; genus Vicia; species Vicia faba. The sequence goes on along the minus strand of OX451736.1, from coordinate 979,266,830 downwards.
TCGAAGATTACCAATCTATGAGGTTCGACTTCCCTGACGAGGATATTATGACATTGGACAACATTAAAGGTAATGGACTGTATGACGGACCTGAACAAGGATCCCGATGGACCCTGTACTTTGATGGTGCTTCAAATGCACTTGGTAACGGTATCGGTGCGGTACTTTTTTCTCCAGAAGGTTTCCATACACCTTTCACCGCTAGACTCTGCTTCAGCTGCACTAATAGCAAGGCCGAGTATGAAGCTTGTATTTTTTGTCTCAAGGCTGCAATTAACCTAGGAATCAAATCTTTGGTCGTATTTGGGGACTCGACTTTGGTTATCAGTCAAATCAAAGGAGAGTGGGACACTAAACATCCTAATCTTATCCCATACAAAGAACATGTCCTGACATTGTTACCTCATTTCAAGCAGATTACCTTCGAGCACTTCCCGCGAGAAGAAAATCAGCTAGCGGATGCTCTGGCTACAATGTCTTCCATGTTTAAACTCAACTAGGATAATGAGGCTCCCCAAATCACCATTGAGCGAATGGACGAACCTGCGCACTGTCATGAGATTAATACCGAAGAAGTAGTGGAACAACCCTAGTTTCATGAAATTAAAAGGTATCTCGAGACTCGAGAATACCCTGAAGGAGCTTCAGTCAATGACAAAAATTTCTTAAGGAGATTTGCTGCCAAGTTCTTCCTGAGCAATGGTATCCTATATAAGCGCAACCATGATTGTGTTCTGCTTCATTGTGTGGACAAGGTTGAAGCTGAGTTGATCATGACTGAACTACATAGCGGCATATTTGGCACCCACTTGAGCGGACATACGATGGCTAAGAAGATTCAAAGGGCAGGCTACTACTGGTCTACCATGGAAGTTGATTGTCATCAATATTCCTGTACTTGTCACAAATGCCAAGTCTATGCTGAGAAGGTACATATTCCCCCGGTTCCTCTCGATGTCCTAACAGCTCCTTGGCCATTCGCAATGTGGGGAATCGACATGATTGGAGAGATCAAGCCTACAGCATCCAATCGACACCGCTTCATTTTGGTGGCCATTGATTACTTTACCAAGTGGATCGAAGCAGCTTCCTTCGCCTTCGTAACAAAGAATGTGGTTGCCCGCTTCATCAAGCAGAACCTCATTTGCCGGTACGGTATTTCTGACCGAATCATTACGGATAACAGTACAAATCTGAACAACACTATGATCACCGCTCTGAGCGAACAGTTCAAAATTCAACATCACAATTCATCTCCCTATAGACCAAAGATGAATGGTGTTGTCGAAGCTGCGAACAAAAATATCAAGAAGATCATTCAAAAGATGACAGTCACCTATAAGGACTGGCATGAGATGTTACCGTTTGCTCTACACAGGTACCGTACCACGGCACGAACATCAACTGGGGCAACACCCTTTTCTTTGGTATACAGCATGGAAGTTGTTTTACCTATAGAAGTTCAGATTCCCTCCTTGAGGATTATGAAGGATGTTGGTTTAAGTGAAGACGATTGGATTCAGACCCGGCTTGATCAACTTAGTTTGATTGATGAGAAGTGACTTACTGTTGTTTGTCATGGTTAGACGTAACAAAAACGGATGATCAAGGCTTTCAACAAGAAATTCAGACGTCAGGTATATCAAGTCGTAGATCTTGTAATCAAGCGGATCATCTTGCCGCAAAGTGATCCCAGGGGAAAGTGGACTCCTACTTACGAAGGACCATTTGTGATCAAAAACATCTTTTCTGGTGGGGCAATGATCTTGACCACCATGGACGGTGATGACCTGCCGCACCCTACGAACGCAGACATAGTCAAAAGATACTACGCATAAACGACCCGACAAATCGAAAACCTGAAAAGGCGACTTGGGCAAAAAAGGGCATCCCGGTGAATCGAAAAACCGAAAGGCGGTTCAGGCAAAAATTAGGGATAAATAAAAAAATTTGTACACCCAGAAAGTTGAAAACTCAAAAGGGCGACTTGGGCAAAAAAGGGTTTCCCGGTGGATCGAAAACCCGAAAGGGCGGTCCAGGAAAAAGTTAGGGAATTAAAGCGTATGACTATGTCTCGTCGGATCACTTTAAGGACAATCTCTTCACGGACAAACTCCAAGCTTCTGATCAATCCAATCATCTGCGAACAAAGCAACGAATGGACAAGATACTCAGAGTTATGAAGGCTATAGCAGAATGGGAACCCCATGGAATTGTTACACATAGCCATCTTTCTTTGTATAAATTTTTCTCATTTTTATGACAACATTCTCTTACTAGGATGTCTGTCTCCTTTATACAAAATACTTACACAAAGTTAATACAAAGATATTTCAAAGTGCAAAAATTTGTTTGCCTTTTCTTTCTTTTCGCACGTGTGTTTTATTTGAAAACGTCCAATGATTTATTAAAATAAGCATATGCATTTGAATATAATCACTGCTTACAAATAAAACGGAATGAGAAAGGATAATTACTAATAGGTTGAAAGTATAGGAAGACGTCTTTATGCTATTCCGGAGGAAATCCCCTACAATATGTCATTCAGATCCTCAACAGAGCTAAAACCTTGAAATACATATCCCCATCGGAGCTAAGTTTCAAAATCTCCATCAGAGCTAAGTTTCTAAACTCCCGATCCCCAGAGGAGTTCTCCTCAAACAACAAAACAGGAATCCCTAGTAGATTGACATACAACCCAAACTTTTGAACAACTCGCCAACAGGATAAACATTCTCCCCACAGAGTTATGTCCCAGCAGAACAAGGATTCTTGTTCTCATTTCTCCAATTGAAGCCTCCCAGGTTTTAATTCCCTAGTAGAGATCGTCAAAGTTTTCCTTATCCGCCAGGAAAGTCATGAAAGATTCTCAATTCCCCGTAGAAGATACCAAAATTCTTGTTAATCCCCACAAGCCACCAAGGATTTTCATCCCCAGCAGTGGTCCCAGGGTTTCTCAGTCTCAACAAATCAAAGGTTTTGAATCTCCAGCAGTAGTCAAGGTTTTATTTCCCCCGATAGCAGTCAAAGATTTCATTATATCCAGCTATCCAGGATTTATTTTCCTCAGCAAGACGACTACTCAGCTCACATGCGCATCCATTACATTCGTATATCATAAACATGGATATAACACATTTTATTGCATCATACATGTCATGCAACATAACTTTGAGTGTTTTAGCTAACATTTTACCTTTTTCAGGATAAGATTAAAAGCTACCTCTAACAAATGTTCAAAGATTTTAAATACAGTACAGATACACCCCAGACACGACGATTATTCTACTACTCATTCAGACTTCAGTAATCAGATACATACTAGATACACTCCAGACACAGAAGCCATTCTATTTCTCATTCAGATTCAACTATCAACTTCAGGTTCAGATACATTCTAGACACGGAAGTCATTTTGTCACTTGCCCAGATCCCAGTTACAGTACGGATACAATCCATACACGAAAGTCATTCCGCTACTCATACAGATCTCAACTCCAGATACGCTCCAGACATGGTTGCCATTATGTCACTCATTCAAACCTATTCCCCAGCCTAGAGATATTCCAGACACAAATGTCTTTCTGTCGCTTATTCAGATTTCAGATCTCGGATACAATACAGATACACTCCAGACACGACAGTCATTCTGATATTCATTCAAGAACCAAATACAGTTACGGCTTGGATACGCTCCAGACACGGATGTCATTCCTTTGCTCATACCAATCAAAACTCCAGATACAACTCAGATACGCTCCAGACACGGATACCATTCTTACGTTCATTCTCTTGATTTTCAACAATCAATTTTGGATGGAATCTTTAAGCCCGTCTCCAGCAAGATTCTATCATCTCCAAATGGCATCTTTAAGCCCATTCCTTCAGCTACATTTTGACGAGTGCAAATTTACGGGCACTCTAGTGTCCAATCATCTTTCACCTTCGAGTCACGAAAGGCCAAACTCGCCAATCTAACTCTTCAGGTTCAAGAAGATTGAACATGGGAAACTGTTTCACCCCAAAATTTTCCCTCTCATTTTATCAACATTTCTCATCACAAGGCTCTTTGAACTCAAGATCAAGCTAGGTTTTGCACTGCTCAAGACATCTCCTTGCATTGTTGACCTAAATTAGGGTTTGAGTTTGCACCGGGATTTTTGGACTTCTAATGCTCAAAGTGACTTTCATACTTCATGTTGGACTCCTAAGTTTGTCCATACCAAGTTTCAAGCCTTGAATCAAATTTTTGCCCAATCAATTAGACAATTGACCTAGAAATCAGTTGTATTGGGAAAAAAGTCAACTGTGGCCAATTTACAGTCAAACCTTATGATTTTTGACCCACATCAACCTTATGAACTCATATGAACCATTTGATCATGTTTGGACCACAACTCCACAAGAAATTTGATCAGATCACCAAAAGGGCAAAATGGTCATTTTTAGGGTTTTGTCTGCACAAGGGCAATATCTGACTTTTGACCAAGCCAATGGAAAATTGAGCTCAAACATGGATTCAAGGACTCAATGGCATCATCTTGACCTATTCAACAAGTTCAAAAGACCTCAATTGCATTGGATTGACAAATGAATTTTTCAGTCAACTGATCAAAATTTGACTATACACTCAAAAGTCAAACTTTGACTTTTTGGTCAAAATCAAGTGCCAAGGGTCATTTTTCATCAAGATGTGTCAAAACATGAAACTTGTTCATCAAGAAACCCATTTTTGCAAATTAGGGTTTAAAGTTAAAATATTTCATAACTTAGAATTTTTCTAAGTTATAAAATTTTCTTAATTTTTCCTAACTTTGCCCAACATTTTCACCATGATGAATTTGGATTCAAACAAAACTTCCAACATCAAAGTTATAGTCCTCCACAAATTCTACAACTTTTATTCACAAAGTTTTCTCAAAAGAGTCTTGGATCTCAAGTTATGAGTTTTGGAACAAGGGACCATGAAACTTGTAACTTAGTGAAATTTTGCCCTAGTTTAGGCAGGATTTTGACCTATCTTCATGGCCATTTTTCACATAGTTCCACTTGGAATCTCAAGTTGAATTTCAAAGATGGATTGTAGAGCATGTTGCAAGCTTTCCAAAATGTCAAAGAACTCTCCAAACTCATTTGTGGTTAGGGAGAATCGAAGGCTTGAAGTTGGCAAAAACTCACTTTTCATCCATAACATATTCATTGTGATACAAATTGCAAATTCAAATCAGCTTGCTTTGCACTAGATTACAGGCCTCAAAACCATTTCAAACTCAATAATTAAGTGCAAAACCATTGTTATAAGGCATTGTTTTGGTCATTAGGGAATTGCGCACAAGATTAACCCTTAAATAGAAAAAGCAACATTACCATTTTTGCTTAAATCTTGCTTTATGTCAAAACTGATTTGTTGAGCATTGGTCCATATCTTATGCAGCAAATCAAATCCAAAAATTGGAGGGGCCAAATTCAAAGTGTGCAAGCATATGGATAGCCTGTACAGGCCTGTTGGACATCACTTCTCATGTTTGCTTAAAATACAAGAAAGATATCCAAAACACTAGAACTGGAACACTTGTGAAAACTAACTGGTGCAAGCATTTGAGACAACTTTCTCACATCCCCTTGAACCAGAAACACGACTCTTTAAGCCCTCAAACATCCCATAGCTCAAAATTATCCTCCATTGGCAAAATAGGGCAGCATCTGCAACTTGACTTGCATAGCACAATTTTCTTGTGCGTTTTTCCCCAAACCTGTTCAAACACCTTCCATTCAATCCATCCAAGCCATCCCAAACCTTAAACACCAATTGTAACTCCATTTATAGGGTTTTCCATTTTCATTTTGAGCTTGTGCAGGTTGAGTTATGTAGGCTTGTTCAAGCACATTCAAGGAAAGCTAGACATTGGAGAAGGCCAAGTGAAGTTCAAGCAAGCTCCCAGACATCTCAAGCCTTGTTGAAAAGCTCCACATTGCCCTACACGAAGTCAGCTGAAATAGGTTTTTATCAACTTTCTATCTCTCTATTTAGGAACATTTAGACTTAGGTTTGTGAATAATAAATGTAGTATTCATAGCCATGAAGTTGTACATATGCTCAATTTTCATTTATATTAAGCATGCTAAGAGAATTTGGTCCATGAACATCCTGAAAAAATTAGGTTAGATTTTAGGGCCTGAGAAATTCTCTCTGGTCTTTGAGAGTTAAGACAAGTTTTTTATATGGTTGGATTCGTCTTGAAAAGCTCTACAACTTTGATGTTATGTATTTTTGCAATAGAGCTCGTATGCAGGATCTAGCATTTGTATCAGGCGCGCGTTTTTGAAGTACAAAGGTTGAAGATGAAGTGTGGTGGGCTGGGCTTGGTCCTGGCTCACTATTGACACCCCCCTGGCCCAATTTCTTTACATTTTTGTATTTTTATATTTATTTTCACTTTCTGATTTTGTTTTATATTTTCCAAACATAAAAATATCCAAAAATATTTTCATAAAATTTTCATATTTATTTTTATTATTTTTATTATTTTTTAGACATAAAAATAATTATTAGGGAATATATACTTTTATTTTATTTAATAACAACTTATAAATATTATAGAAATATTATATATTTTATTTTTATTATTCATACCTATAAAAATAATATTTTTCTCATATACTATCATTTTTCCTATATACTTGTATATATTTTATTTTATTTATTGTACATATTTAATATATATATATATATATATATATATATATATATATATATATATATATATATATATATATATATATATATATATATATATATATATATATATATATATATATATATATATATATATATATATATATACTCTTATTTTATTAGATACTTTAGAATAAAAACATAAAAATATTACACTTTTATTTTTATTATTATTTATACTTAAAAAAATATTTTTTCTAAATATATTTTATTTTTTGTATATATACTATTTTATTTTATTGTATATGAATAATATAGTCAATATATTTATTTTCTTAAAGAAAATTAGGGTTTTACCCTTAACCAAATAAAATTAATCTTTTTATTTATTTCTTTCTTTTTACATTAAATATTTTTACATACATAAAAATATACAAAAAATAAACCTTTTTGCATATTCATATTATTTTGTATATTTATTTAATTTATTTATTTAAATATTGTTCATTTATTATTTATGCCATTTGATTCAATTTGGATGTAATAGTAAAACTAGGGTTTTAATTTCTTGTCAAATAATCCCCATTCAAAAATTGTATCCCCATCCCCATAATCATGTTGTAATAGTGGTAGATTTATTTTACGCACTTTATGCTTTCAATTATGCCATGATTAGAGATTAGGGTTTGTATGCAAAATTCCAAAATCAACAAGTTGCTTGACCTAATGCAAAGACAAAAATGCATGAAAATCAATACACAATGCACACTTGCACCCCCTAGAGTTGCATCCACTTGTTGCCTTAAAAATGGGCCATGTTATGCATGTTGGGTACTTTGGCAAAACAAAAACAAAGCAAAAGATCATAGTCCCTCGATGACGCTATCATGGTTGCCTATACAAAATGATCTAGTCCCTCAGAAAATTTGCCAAAAATACTCAACACAATTGCTATCATGGTCTATACGATGACCCGCGCCTGTCCCGTTTAACATCCTAATACAAGGTTGTTTACCAAATACAATGGTAAAACAACACTGTCAAAAGGGTTAAAAACATATAGGAAAGATCTTTGAGTAAAATAGGGTAGATAGCTCTTAGTTACTTGATCAAAACTTGCAAAACGTCCTTGCTATTTTCAAATACACTTCACAACATAATTTCAAAACATTTCCCAAGAACAAACTTTCAAACTTTCAAACATTGAAACATCTTTTCAAAAGACAAAAACACCTTTGTATACATTCAAACAAGAATCATTACAAAGGTTGCCACAACGATGGCCTCTTTTCAAAACATCTTTCAAAACCACACATAAAGCACCATTTCAAACAATTGAAAAGAAAAAGCAAGTGATCTAAACAAGTAACTAAGAGCCCATGGATAACCATGGATGAAAAGGGTGCTTGCACCTTCCCTTTTCATAATCTACTCCCCTAACCCAAGAAAACATCTCAAAGGTTATTCCTGTGCTTTTTGACCTTTCCTTAGGATAAAATAAAAACTAGGTGGCGACTCTTGCTAAACCGAAACATTTGTGAACCCAAACGCAAAACCTCAAGTCAGTTCTCCCACCGTATCACAGTGACTATCGGAGAAAGTTGCGGAAGGTTGCAGAGAAAGGTTGAGGATGATATTAATGGTAAAAAAATGGAGTTTGCTTGAAGGATGGTGATCTAGAATGGTGAAGGTGCGTGAAGAGAGGTGATGAAGATTGAATCCAAAAAATGAAGGTGAGTTTCTCTGCGTGATCTGAATGAAATTCAATCCCTTCTGTTCTGAATTTTTGTCTCTTTCTGTCATGAATTTTCTGTTGGTTGTTATGGAATTGGTTTAGAAAACAGTTAGGGAGTTAGTTATAGTGGTTAGGGGATAGGAAGTTATGAAAAGTTGTTAGTTTGTTTTTGAAACAATTAGGGAATTATGTTATGGACTGTTGGATAACGATTTTCTGTTAGAGTTTTGTTTTGATTTTAGAATTCAGTTAATAAAGGAGCTATTATGTTAATAAAGGAGCTGGTTTTTGCAGCAGCCTAATTTTATCTTCTGTTTGTCAGATGCATAGCGAACTGGTTCTGCTTATCAATTGATGCAGGTCTGTTAGAAACTTTTACAAGATGGTTACGGATGGAAGAGGTTTATTGGTTGAGTTAGAGGTTGGGTTTTAGACTGTTATTTACAAAAAAACTATGTTTTGGTTAGGAGAGAGTTTAGAAAAGTTATGTTGAGTTTCAGATTACCTTGGCATGAATATGCAGGGCTTGTGATGATGAATGCTTGCAAGTTGTTTTTTGTTTTGATTGAACATTAATGTTTGTGTGTTGGTATTGATGTAGGAACTGGTTTATACAGGATTGCAAATGTGGCCTTCCTAACGTGATTTTGAAGCCTGGGCACAGAAAGGTACTTGAATGAAGGAATGGTGAAGGCATATCATGGGGTTTTGCACACGAGGCAGGATTCGAAGTTCGGAGGGAACATGAAGGTGTATGGAGAAATGAAATTTGAAAATGTAATTTGATGACATGAAATTGTAGTTTCCTTGTAATTATCACTTAGAGCTCTGTTTGTAAAAGTATGGATAATCTGATCTTGCCTTTCCTATGTATACGAACTGTTAGCATAACTTTGGGTACTTATCTTTTGAATTATTATGGGCTTTGCTACTTGAATTTCAAGAAATGAACCATGAATAGATGCTTGTACTTAAAATCCTGAATTTGATGACATGAAGTTATAGAATTTGGATGATGAATGATGGATGATGCTTTTGAATTTTGAAGCCTTGAATAATGAATTTTTGGACTTGGACAAGTGGACTTGAAACTTGTATGATGTATTCCTTTGAAACATTGTAACTAGTACCAAATCAAACATTGATCCAATCTTGAACTTGAATGAATATCTCAAATTGATCTTCCATTCTCAATGAAGCCCTATATTCAATTCGATTTTCCAATCTTAAGCAAACTTTCATGACAAGCAACAAGTATGTGAAAGAATAATGATGCCTTTATTACAATGAATCCGCAAACTCATCTCTTGCACCATGGCTTGCATTTCGCAATCCAATTCCACTATATCTCAACTTGATGAGTAACAAGATAGCCAATGTCTTGAATCCTTTGATAAACGTAGGACTTGGAGCATAGTAGGATACCTTGACATGAAACCCAATGAACCTCAGTTGTTGAACATCAACAAGCTCAAATATGATGAGTAACAAACCCTAGTTTGATTAGTTTTGATGAAATTTGATAATTAAAGTAGCTTGAGGTGATGGAGGGAACCAAAACCTTAGCTTACAATTGAACTCTTGATGAATCATAACAAGTTAAAACCCTAGCATTTTCCCTTGATGAAGCATAACAAGTTAAAATCCTAGCATCTTTCCCTGTTTGTTGAAGAAGCAGCTTGAATCTCTTGGATGAAGATAAGAGCCTCAAAGCCTTAAAGAAACCATAATTCTTCGAAATCTTTGATCACATTCCACGTTTTATGGATTAATGAATGAATGATGTGTTAGATGAGCTAATGGAGTTATGTACATGAGAAAAGTGCAATAATGCATAAGCCAGATAAAAGTAAAAGGGGTAGGACAAATTTGGGGTATTACAGAGGGAAATCGAGCGCTATCGATCTGCCTGTTGTCCCTTCTCTTCTTGAACGAATGGGAGTCTTGATCTCGGGAAGGAGGTGTGCAATTGCATTTCTTGAAGAAAGAAATGTAACACCTTTCCCTTTTGGGCGGTGGACCACGCCTGAGTGGTGATGCACTGGGGGAACTTCGTCTTCGGTCTCTCCGGGGAGGAGATCTTGAACGCATGTTCTCCAAGGTCCATATCCTCTGATTTTGTTGAAGGATGAGGGTGTTGGTCTGATTTAAGGCAGCGAGTAGTGCTGCCATGGCGGGATCGGCATTGAGAGGGATAGGAACCGGTTGCAAGATTTCTGGTAGTTCCTCATCAGGATTCTTGGAACGTCCTTCATCCAAGAGGTGGTCACCACCATGTCGGGCATCAGCAGAATCAGAGGACGCAGTTTGTCCGTCACGGAAGCCTGGGTTGTCCTCAAGGCGAGGGTGTTCCTGGCTTCCATCAATCTTGCGAGCAGGCGAAAGGATGGTCTTTTTGGACAGGTAAAGATTATTATGGTTGGCCATGATATGAGAGATGGATCTTGAAAGAAGAGTTACTTTGATCTTAGATTCCGAGAGAAGAAAGATGGGGATAGAAGATTCCCATAGATGGTGCTACTGATCTTGCGGTTGATCAGAACCTGGAGAGTGGCTGGAGGATGATCTTCAATCGGGCAGAGGAGAGAGGGGATTGTACCTGCAAGATACTCCAACGATCAAGTAAGAGTGGGAGCAAGAAGGTACTAGCAAAATATCAGGTAGTGAGTGTGAATCTGTGATACCTGGCCCTCAAATGTGTGAGGGTTTATATACTGCCCCTGGCGCGTGGCCATTGGTTCCTGATTTCCCGCCTAGATATGCGGGTCTGAAAAATCAGGTAACTGCCAGGACTTGGTCAAACCGGGCAGATGTGCCTGTAACTAGCCATTGGTTCCAGGGAGGAGGCTGGTTGCGAGCATCACTCTGGTCGGTCCCTGGTGATTTGCACGATGCTGGATTCAGGCAGAGTGAGAAGATGCTCGACGGGTATCTTGGATCGGAGCTGGATCAGAAGGGCAAGAGGATGGTATTGCCCGGAAGGTGTGGGCAGTCCTGGTCATGGTCAGTGGGTGACGCCTATGAGATGTCTTAGACTAGGCCCACTCAAGCTTTCAGGCCAGTCCAGAACACAACCCATATGGGGCAGTCAAGTCAAGATTCCAAGAAATCTCTCATAGCCGAGGGCAGGTCTGCGTCTGAATCACTTGGGTCATTGAACATGAATTCCAGCAAAGGGTCACGTACGGCCAAGCACACATGCTTTGGAAGCGCTACAACACATACTACTATGGACAATAAAAAATCCCCACAAAGTCCCTTTTCATAAGATGATCCCCAGTGAAATCATCAGAGCCACCTCTATAAGGTTATCCCCATAGAATAATCTTCACAAATAAGGGTACAAACCCCATAAGGCAAAATTCATGGATATCTCTACAAAGTTGGATCCATGCAATCACCAGTTAGAGTCTCAACCTCCGGAAAATCTCCCCCAATCTGAATTGGTCTTAAGAGGAAGCCTTCAAGATTTCTGCCAGAAGAAAACACCTCCCCAGCAGATTGTCAAATGGGTTTATTTCCCCAACAAACTACGAATCCTCCAAACCAATACAAATCAATAGACAAAACCTTTTAATCTCCGGTAGATTCATTGATATCCCCAACGGAGTTGTTACTATCCCCAAAATTTACTAAAACCTGGACCAGACCAGATATTAGTTTAACTTCTTCAAATCACTAACAAAATTGCTGTTCCCCAAGTAGAGTTTGCCACTATCCCCAGTGAGTTGCTGCAAAGTCTGGAAGGCGACCAGATAACAGTTAGCTTCTTTATCCCCAACAAGTTGTTAACTTCTATTCTCTCTAATCAAGAGTATAACTCCCTAGTAGAGCAACAGACAACTAAAACTTCTGAACTTTTTCCCCAAGCAGAAATCAACACTCTCCTCAAAGATTTCTCAAGCCAAAGTCAATCTTCCCCAGCGGATTTCTCCTCAAACAATAAAATGGGAATCTCCAGTGGAAACATTATAAACAAGGTTTGAATATGTGCATACTCTCTATCCCCAACCGCATTTTGGGATTTAACTTCCCAAAGCTCCCCAGCACTTGTCAAGGATTTATTTTCCGAGGCAAATATACATTTCAACAAATATTTCACATTCATACATCACATTACATACATGATAAATGCATAATCTCATTTATTTTGAGAACATCATCAAGCCATGCATACATCTGCATGCAACTAAGCCTCTTCCTTGCAGGAAAAGGCAATCAACAAAAATCCTCTTTTGGAAAATACCACAACCATTTCTCAAAAGGTCAGAGATTAATTCTTAAAACAAGCTAGGGAAACTATCTCCATGACCAACAAAAAGTGGGTTCCTTATAAATTCCAGACGCAGCTTTACACGGGCTCATTATAAAGCAATCTTACACAGATTCCCTCTCAAAATTTCCAAATGCAGCTTTATACGGGCTCATCATAAAACAATCTTACACGGATTCCCTCTCAAAATTTCCAAATGCAGCTTTACACGGGCTCATCATAAAGTAATCTTACACGGATTCCCTCTCAAAATTTCCAGATGCAGTTTCACACAGAATCATCATGAAGCGGCCCTACCCAAGCTCATTCTCATAAATTTCCAGATGAAGTTTCACATGGACTCATCCTGAAGCAGCCCTACCAAGGTTCCTTCTAATATATTTCTAGATGAAGTTTCACACGGACTCATCCTGAAGCAGCCTTACCCAGGCTCCTTCTCATATATTTTCAGATGAAGTTTCACTCGGACTCATCATGAAGCAGCCCTGCACAAGTTCCTTCTCATATATTTCAAGATGAAGTTTCACACGGACTCATCCTGAAGCAGCCCTACCCAGGCTCCTTCTCATATATTTCCAGATGAAGTTTCACACGGACTCATCCTGAAGCAGCCTTACCTAGGCTCCTTCTCATATATTTCCAGATGAAGTTTCACACGGACTCATACTGAAGTAGCCTTACCCAGGCTCGTCCTCATACATTTCCAGATGAAGTTTCACTCAGACTCATCATAAAGCAACCCTACCCAGGTTCCTTCTCATACATTTCCAGATGAAGTTTCACATGGACTCATCCTGAAGCAGCCCTACCCAGGCTCCTTCTCATATATTTCCAGATAAAGTTTCACACGAACTCATCCCGAAGCATCCCTACCCAGGTTTCTTCTCATATATTTCCAGATGAAGTTTCACACAGACTCATCCCGAAGAAGCCTTACCCAGGTTTCTTCTCACATATTTCCAGATGAAGTTTCACACGGACTCATCCTGAAGACCCCCTTCCCAGATAAAGTTTCACAAGAACTCATTCCGAAGAAGCCCTACACAGGTTCCTTCTCATGAATTTCCCGATATAGTCCCACAAGGATTCATCCTGAAGCAGTCTTACACGGATTCCTTCTAATAAATTTCCAAACACGGCTTAACGCAGGTCCATTACAACATGTCATTAAGAATTAAATCGATCAAAGATTTATTTTGATATTTCTCCCAGTTACAGTCAAGCTTCGGCTTAGTCTAATTTTTGTCAACAATCACCTTTAGATGGCATCTATAAGCCCATCTCCAATAGCTCATCAACATTTCTCCAAATGGCATCTTTAAGCCATTCCCTACACAATCAACTAACACATCATCGAGTGCAAATTTCTGGTCACTCTAGTGTTTAATCATCTTCCACCTTCAAGTCACGAATGGCGGACTCGCCAATCTAACTCTTCAGGTTTAAGAAGATTGAACAGGGGTAGTTGTTGTACCCCAAAATTTTCCCTCTCTTTTCTCAAGGCATTTCTCACAAATATTTCCAAAAGCTCAAGTTTGAACAAGTACAATTGGGCTTATAATTCCCCATATAGTTTCCATGGATCATATTGAACTTTCAAGCGTCGGGTCTAAGAGGAAACTGTCGAAAGGGCAAAGCAGATAAAAAAGGTGTGTCGAATTCAAAATCGGGTTCAAGTTGTTCGAATCACATAACTGGTCGAAAGGAGTGGTTGGCATATTTTGACAAGTCGAAGAAGAGCAAGTTTGCTTCGATTTCCCAAGTTTCGATTGGGCAATGGCTTCCTTCATGTTTGCTTCTATCTACAAGGCAATGGCTTCCTTCATGCTTGCTCCGATCCATAAGGCAATGGCCTCCTTCATGCTTGCTTTGATCCACAAGGCAATGGCTTCCTTCATGCTTGCTTCGATCCACAAGGAAATGGCTTCCTTCATGATTTCTTTGATCCACCTCTAAACACATAGTTTCTACACTATGAATTACAATTTAAGGTTTGGACATTTGAAATTTCGACCACTTAATTAACTGATGGTTACTGGTAGAAAAGTAATCCAGAAATTATTTCATTTTGACTATGCCAATGAGATCATCTTGCATGCTCAATATGGTCCATTCTAAGAACATACAATTGGTGGATTTGAAGAACATACATTTGGTGGTCCATTCGAAGAACATAAATTTAGTGGATTCGAAGAACATACATTTGGTGGTCCATTCGAAGAACATACATTTGGTGGATTCAAAGAACATACATTTGATGGTCCATTCGAAGAACATACATTTCGTGGTCCATTCGAAGAACATACAATTGGTGGATTCGAAGAACATATAATTGGTGGATTTGAAGAACATACAATTGGTGGTCCATTCGAAGAACATACAATTGATGGATTCGAAGAACATATACTTGTTGGTCCATTTGAAGAACACACAATTGGTGGTAAAAAATATTGTTTTTATCTTTTGATGAGTTTGGTCGAAGGCTGCTGAACAAAGTCTTATATGCTGCGAAGCCTAAGTTTCTTGTATTGTCCACAAAACAGCCTAAAACCATGTCAAAAACAGTCTATTGTACTGCTATGAAACAGCCCTGCACCAAGCTCCCACAACACTCCAAAACTGCTGCAAAACAGTCCTGTTATACTGCTTCTAAACCAGTCCCATATTTGCACCAAACTAGCATATAATGGCTGCACCTCGAAAGCTGTGAAAAGAACATACCCAAACTGTTCAAATTTCATTTGTTTTCCCCCCAAAACTCCAGCAAGACTCTTCTATAAATAAGTTGTTTCCACAACACACAAAGGGAGGCTTTTGATAAGGAAAGAGGAGAAGAAAAAAAAGAGAGAGGGAAGAACACAAGGTTGGAGCCTTAGAACACTCTTAAACCCAGAACCAAAAAAAAACACAACACCTTTGTTTCTTTTTTTCCGATCCCATAATAACCAAAACGCAACACCTTTGTTCTTATCTTTCGAACCCAAGAACACTCAAGGCAGCAACTCAAGTTTGAAACACACACTATAGCTTCAAGGTAAGTCTTCTTGACTTTAAAATCTTCGTGTCAAGCATCATTGGTCTTCATTTTCGAAAGATAACATGTAATAATCATTGCATTCAAATCTAACCTTGTGCTTATATTCTATTCTTGTCAATCATATATTAATAACTAACTATAGACCATAAAATAATGAGGGTGTGTGAATCGAAGGGTGCATTATTCGACACAAAGCCTTAGGCTTCGATCCATACTGCTTCACAGGCCCAAACAGAAGGGAAAAAAGGGGTCGAAAGAAGGACATGCTTCAATGCATATAAGCATGCTTTGACAAATTCTTCGACTCATAACATCACGCTTAAATTTGGAACTACAGGATATGCTTCGATGCATATAAAGCATGTTTTGAAACATGCTTTGACACATGTTGTCGAAGGATTTATTTTTTCTCTCTTTTTCGCTTTTTTTTATATTCATATCTATTTTAACTAACCAAAAGCCTTCCATAAAAAACCTAAAAAATGATTTCTTGATTAGTTTGATTTAATTTTAACTTAGGATTAATTTTCCTTTTTTTTAATCATATCCCTTTAGTTTAATCAGGTCAAAACAATTTTCCTAACAAAAACCCAAAACAAAAGTCATTTCTGTTTTATATTTCTTGTACATTTATTCAATATAATTGTAATAGATAATTAGGTTTAATTTCCTACAATTCCCATTTGTAAATTTGTATCCCCCATCCCCAAATGATGTAATATCTTAGGATTTTAATTTCCGCAATTTGCCGCTTTAATATAAATTGTTAGTAATTTGGGTGCGTATGGCAAGATAAAACCAATGCTTAGACAACCCTAATTAAAGAAAAAATTAACTTGAATCGAACACACTTTTCACAAGTGCACCTCTAGGGTAACCTCTCTTGTTACCTCGGAAAATAATCATGTCCCTCGAATATGGGCATTTTAGCAAAGACCCTCGATAAAAAAAAGATCGTAGTCTCTCGATGTTTCCTCTAGTAAATGATCTAGTCCCTTACGAAATTGCTAAAACGTCTCATAAGTTGCCTTCTATGACTATACGATGACCCACGTCCATCCCTTCACATCCAACGGTGGGTCTTCTTACCAAATAAATGGTAAGATATCAATATCTAAAGGATAAGGAAAAGAACATGGGCCTTTTGAGTAGGTAGGACGCTCGTAGTTGCTTTCTCGCAAACTAAAACCACTTCCTCACTTACACTTTCAAAAACATCTTCAAAAACAAACATCTCTTTAAACTATTTTCATAAACCAACGCTTTGTATAAATTCTTATAGAGACGAGAATCATTACAAATTTAGCCGCAACAAAGGCATTTTGCAAAATATTTTCAAACTTACACCCATCACAAAACACCTTTTCAAACAAAGCATTTTCAAGTGATCTAGCAAGCAACTAAGAGCCCGTAGATAACTATGGATGAAAAGGGTGTTAATACCTTCCCTTTTCATAACCTACCCCCCGAACTCAAGAAAATATCCAAAAGGTCTTTCCTATTCTTTTCACCCTTTCCTTATTGGATAAAAGAAAAGTCGGTGGCGACTCTTGCTATCCCAACAATTATGATCAAATGTAAAACACCTAAGTCAGTTCTCCCACCGTATTACACCAATAAAATGAATCAACAAGTTCTCAAAAAAACATACACCCCTCTATTATTTTGAACGGGTCTTACCCCTTAATGGGCTTAAAAACTAAATACACCTCCTCTTTAGTTGTAAGACAAACCGAATAGATCATCAAATTTACATGGGCCTTTCTATTTTAGAAAGCCCATGAAGACATGTACTTTGTCAGTGGATGCTCTAGACCTATGACAGGGGTTCAGAAGATGTTGGTAGATGTCAAGCCTCATCCTACAGGTTCTGTAATATTTGGTGATGGGTTTAGAGGAGAAATCAAAGGAGTTGGAAACCTGATGTGTGCTGGCTATCCCAGGTTAGAAGATGTGTTATTTGTGAAATGATTGACTGCTAATCTTATTAGCATTAGTCAACTGTGTGATCAAGGTCTATTAGTCAACTTCTCAAAATCTGAATATCTGGTCAAAAATGAAAAAGAAGTTATTCTAATGAAAGGAATAAGATCCAAAGACAGTTTCTATTTGTAGAAATCTTAAATAATTGCTTACTCTTCCACGTGTTCAGAAAACAATGAGGATGAAGTGAAGTTATGGCACCAGAAACTTGGACATCTTCATTTCAAAAGAATGAAGGAAGTCATATCTGAAGGAGCCATTAGAGATATTCCAGGACTCAAGATTGAAGAAGGAAAATTCTGTGATGAGTGTGAAAATAAATTTAAAAAAAAACAAATCATGATGTCGCACCCAATCATAGTGTTGGAACTTCTGCACATGGATGTAATGGGACCTTTACAAGTAGACAACCTAGGAGGAAAAAGGCATGCCTTTATGGTTGTAGATGACTTTTCTGGATATACTTGGATGAATTTTCTTAGAGAAAAATTAGATACTTTTAAAGTCTTCAAAATTCTGTGTCAAAGCATTCAAGAGGAGAAGATGATTGTGATTGCCAAAGTCAGAAGTGACAACGACAAAGAGTTTAAGAATGAAATTTTTTTTAGTTTTGTGATTCTGAAGGAATAAGCCATGAGTTCTCTTATTCTTGGAAAACTCGGGGAGATGGTATTGTTGAGCAAAAGATAGAGCAATTTAAGAATCAACTAGAGTCTTACTTAGTGCTAAGAAATATCCATTTGAGTTTTAGGCTGAAGCTATGAATAATGCATGTTATATTCATAACAGGGTCACTTTGAGAGGAGGTACTACTACTACTACTCTATATGAGGTATGGAGAGGAAGGACACCTAAAGTTAACTACTTTCATATCTTTGGAAGTAAATGTCATATCTTTACTGACAAAGCTCAAGTGGAAAAGAATGATCCCATGGGTGATGAAGGGATATTTCTGGGTTACTCTTCAAGTAGAAGAGCTTATAGAGTTTTTAACCCCAGAACTGGAATGATAATGGAATCAACCAATGTGAAAATTGATGATTCAATTACTGAGAAGAAAGTGGATATCAGAGACAATGTTGGAACATCCTACGGGTAAACTGATGAAGCAACAAGGGAGAAGATCTATGAATTCACAAATACTGAATCAATGAATTCTCAATATAGCAAAGGTCTGACTACTGAATGACAGATATGACAATCTAAGGAACTGACTATAACTCATTCTGATGAAGGAAACATCACTAGTTTAAATATGAAGATATCAAATACTGATGAATTTTTTGCCTTAAGGAATTGTTTGGGTTTCTGGATAAGTAAGCAGAAGGAATGATCTTCTTGGTATACTGCTAAAGATGAAGGTAGGGAAACAAAAGAAAGTTTATTTGAACTGGTGTTGAAGAGACATGATGTCAAGAGGGATATCATGACATTTTGTAGTGAAGATCTGAACAATTTCAGATGTCTCATTCAACATGACTGGAATAAGGACCTTGGTAGTTATAAGAAAATTATTGAAGGGAAGGTTGTAACTCTGGAGCAAATGGACAACAAGGAACAACTTGTTGTTACCAAAAACAGAGGGATTGGAACTTGTACTATTAAGGAGTTATAAAAATTACCAAAATGGAGGAATGCAACTAATACTACATATTAGCTCTATATTACAAGTGTGATACGGTGGGAGAACTGACTTGGTTATTTTGCTCTTTGATCACAAATGTTGCGGTTAGCAAGAGTCGTCACCGACTTTTATTTTATCCAAAAGGAAAGGTGAAAAAGCACAGGAAAGACCTTTGAGATGTTTTCTTGAGTTCGGGGGGTAGATTATGAAAATGGAAGGTATTAGCACCCTTTTCATCCATGGTTTTCCATGGCTCTTAGTTACTTGCTAGATCACTTTCTTTTGTTTGAAAAATGTACTTTGTGTGGTTTTTGAAAGTATTTTGTAAAGAGACCTTTGTTTAGGCAAACTTTGTAATGATTCTCGTTCGTGGGAATGTATACAAAGTGTTTGATCTTTTGAAAATGTTTTCAAGTTTGAAAGGTGTTTTGAAATTGTAGGTGTGTGTTTTGAAAATAGGAAGGATGTTTTTGTTTTGAAATTGAGCAAGTAACTAGGAACTTTCTACCTACTCAAAAGTCTTTAATGTTCATTTCCTTTTTCCTTTGACATTGTTATCTTACCATTTATTTGGTAAGTAACCCTATCTTTGGATGTAAAATGGACGAGCGCGGGTCATCGTATAACCATGATTATAAATGTTGCAAGATATCTTAGCATTTTTCTTTAGGGACTATGATCATTTTGAAAAGGCAACATGGATAGCGTCATCGAGGGACTATGATTCTGTATTTTTGCTTGTTTTTGCTAAGATACCTCACATGCATAATATGGCCATTTTGCAAGGCAACCAAGTGGATTTACCTTAGGGGTGTTTGTGTGCAAGTGTATTGATTTACATGCTTGATTTATCTTTGATAAGGGTTTGCTATTTGTTGGTTTTAGTATTTCCATACAAAACCCTAATTACTAGCATTTGTATATAAAGCGATAAATTGCGGAAATTAAAATTACTACGCTATTACATCATTTATGGGAGGGGTATACAAATTACAAATGGGGAATATTGCAAAAAATTAAATCTAAATAATTATTACAACCACATTGAATTTTTGAATAAATGTACAAAATAAGGATAAAATGCAAAAATATGTAATGTAAGAAATGTGATTTTTTTTATTTGGTTTTTTATGAAAAGGAGTTTTTGACCTAATTAATTAAAATAAAATAATTAACTTAAAAAATAAAATTAATATTAAGTTAGTAAAATAAATTAATTTAAAGAAAACAAGTTTTTTAGGGATTTTGTGGATTTAATTAAATTGGTAAATAAAAATAATTAAATAAAAATCCTAAATTCTAAATTGATTTTAATTTACAAGAAAAATAAATAATATAATATAATAATAATTAAAATTAAATTATCTAAGTATTTAAAAAAGGTAAATTTAATTATTAAAGAAAATGTAAAAAGAAATGTTTTCATTATTTTGTTTTTGTGAAGAAAAATAAAATATAAAAAATGTGAAAATAAATAAAAAAAAGTTTTTTGGGTTTTTATTACTAATAATAAAAATTAATATTAATAATAATACTAATAATAATAATAATAATAAAAATAAAAATAAAAATAAAATAAAATGGGCCAGGATGTATGAATAGCAAGACAGTGGGTCAGAATATAGCAAAAAAAATAAAGCCCAAAGGGGGGAGGCTCAGCGCTGCAAAACAGAAAAATGTCAAAAAAAAGGAAAAAGGTCACGCTGGGGCTTGAACCTAGGACCTAAGGGTGACAGGCATGCGCTTTAACCATTGGAGTGGTGATACATCTGTTAACTTATGTCAAACCATAAATATATATTAGAAACTTCTTCCTGAAGGAAAACTTCATCTTCAACCTCGCGCCTAGCCAGACTACTTGCATATTGCTCATTTCTCATCCATTTGCAAAAGTGTAAACATGAAACTTGTGGAAAATTTCCTCACGATTTCAGAAATGTAAAGCATTAAAATTATAGATCAAAGACACATGATCTTTAATGACCCTAATTTGAACCCTAACTTTTCCATAAATTTCAATCTTAAAATTCTCTAAGCTCAAGCAACATAAATGAAAACTATGGACATGGGCGATTACATAGGTTGTCTACTTGTAAAGGTCCCATTACATCCATGTGCAGAAGTTCCAACACTTTTTTACAACATTGGGTGCGACATCATGATTTGTAGATGACTTTTCTGGATATACTTGGATGAATTTTCTTAGAGAAAAATTAGATACTTTTAAAGTCTTCAAAATTATGTGTCAAAGCATTCAAGAGGAGAAGATGAGTGTGATTGCCAAAGTTAGAAGTGACAATGACAAAGAGTTTAAGAATGCAATTTTTTTGAGTTTTGTGATTCTGAAGGAATAAGTCATGAGTTCTCTTATTCCTAGAAAACTCGTGGAGATGGTATTGTTGATCAAAAGAATAGAGCAATTCAAGAATCAACTAGAGTCTTACTAAGTGCTAAGAAATAACCATTTGACTTTTAGGCTGAAGCTATGAATAATGCATGTTATATTCATAATAGGGTCACTTTGAGAGGAGGTACTACTACTACTCTATATGAGGGATGGATAGGAAGGAAACCTAAAGTTAACTACTTTCATATCTTTAGAAGTAAATGACATATCTTTACTAACAAAGATCAAGTGGACAAGAAGGATCCCATGGGTGATGAAGGGATATTTATGGGTTACTCTTTAAGTAGAAGAGCTTATAGAGTTTTTAACCCCGGAACTAGAATGATAATGGAATCAACCAATGTGAAAATTGATGATTTAATTACTGAGAAGAAAGTGGATATCAGAGACAATGTTGGAACATCCTATGTGTAAACTGATGAAGCATCAAGGGAGGAGATCTATGAATTCACAAATACTGAATCAATGAATTCTCAATCTAGCAAAGGTCTGACTACTGAATGACAGATATGACAATCTAAGGAACTGACTACAACTCATTCTGATGAAGGAAACATCACTAGTTTAAATATGAAGATATCAAATACTGATGAATTTTTTGCCTTAAGGAATAGTTTGGGTTTCTGGATAAGTAAGAAGAAGGAATGATCTTCTTGGTATACTGCTGAAGATGAAGGTATGGAAACAAAAGAAAGTTTATCTGAACTGGTGTTGAAGAGACATGATGTCAAGATGGATATCATGACATTTTATAGTGAAGATCTGAACTATTTCATATGTCTCATTCAACATGACTGGAATAAGGACCTTGGTAGTTGTAAGAATATTATTGAAGGGAAGGTTGTAACTCTGGAGAAAATGGACAGCAAGGAACAACTTGTTGTTACCAAAAACAGAGGGATTGGAACTTGTACTATTAAGGAGTTATAACAATTACCAAAATGGAGGAATCCAACTAATACTACATATTAGCTCTATATTACGAGTGTGATACGGTTGGAGAACTTACTTGGTTGTTTTGCGCTTTGATCGCAAATGTTGCGGTTAGCAAGAGTCGCCACCGACTTTTCTTTTATCCATAAGGAAAGGTGAAAAAGCACAGGAAAGACCTTTGAGATGTTTTCTTGAGTTCGGGGGGGTAGATTATGAAAAGGGGAGGTATTAGAACCCTTTTCATCCATGGTTTTCCATAGGCTCTTAGTTACTTGCTAGATCACTTGCTTTTGTTTGAAAAATGTACTTTGTGTGGTTTTTGAAAGTATTTTGTAAAGAGACCTTTGTTTAGGCAAACTTTGTAATGATTCTCGTTCGTGGGAATGTATACAAAGTGTTTGATCTTTTAAAAATGTTTTCAAGTTTGAAAGGTGTTTTGAAAGTGTAGGTGTTTGTTTTGAAAATAGGAAGGATGTTTTTATTTTGAAATTGAGCAAGTAACTAAGAACTTTCTACCTACTCAAAAGTCTTTCATGTTCATTTCCTTTTTCCTTTGAAATTGTTATCTTACCATTGATTTGGTAAGTAACCCTATCTTTGGATGTAAAATGGACGAGCGTGGGTCATCGTATAACCATGATTAGCAATGTTGCAAGATATCTTAGCATTTTTCTTTAGGGACTAAGATCATTTTGAAAAGGCAACATGGATAGCGTCATCGAGGGACTATGATCCTGTATTTTTGCTTGTTTTTGCTAAGATACCTCACATGCATAATATGGCCATTTTGTAAGGCAACCAAGTGGATTTACCCTAGGGGTGTTTGTGTGCAAGTGTATTAATTTACATGCTTGATTTATCTTTGATTAGCGTTTGCTATTTGTTGGTTTTAGTATTTTCATACAAAACCCTAATTACTAGCATTTGTACATAAAGCGATAAATTGTGGAAATTAAAATTACTACGCTATTACATCATTTATGGGAGGGGTATACAAATTACAAATGGGGAATATTGCAAGAAATTAAATCTAAATAATTATTACAACCATATTGGATTTTTGAATAAATGTACAAAATAAGGATAAAATGCAAAAATATGAAATGTAAGAAATGTGATTTTTTTATTTGGTTTTTTATGAAAAGGGGTTTTTTGAACAAATTAATTAAAATAAAATAATTAACTAAAAAAAGAAAATTAATATTAAGTTAGTAAAATAAATTAATTTAAAGAAAACAAGTTTTTTAGGGTTTTTGTGGATTTAATTAAATTGGTAAATAAAAATAATTAAATAAAAATCCTAAATTCTAAATTGATTTTAATTTACAAGAAAAATAAATAATATAATATAATAATAATTAAAATTAAAATACCTAAGTATTTAAAAAAGGTAAATTTAATTATTAAAGAAAATGTAAAAGAAATGTTTTCATTATTTTGTTTTTGTGAAGAAAAAATAAAATCTAAAAAATATGAAAATAAAAAAAAAGTTTTTTGGGTTTTTATTACTAATAATAAAAATTAATATTAATAATAATACTAATAATAATAATAATAAAAATAAAAAGAAAAATAAAATAAAATGGGTCAGGATGAATGAATAGCAAGACAGGGGGTCAGAATATAGCAAAAAAAATAAAGCCCAAAGGGGTGAGGCCCAGTGCTGCAAAATAGAAAAATGTCACAAAAAAAAGTGAAAAAAAAAGGAAAAAGGTCACGCTGGGGCTTGAACCCAAGACCTAAGGGTGGCAGGCATGCGCTTTCACCATTGGGATGGTGATACATCCGTTAACTTATGTCAAACCATAAATATATATTAGAAACTGCTTCCTGAAGGTAAACTTCATCTTCAACCTCGCGCCTAGCCAGACCACCTGCATCTTGCTCATTTCTCATCCATTTGCAAAGGTGTAAACATGAAACTTGTGGAAAATTTCCTCATGATTTCATAAATGTAAAGCATTAAAACTATAGATCAAAGACACATTAATTTTAATGACCCTAATCTGGACCCTAAATTTTCCATAAATTTCAATCTTAAAATTCTCTAAGCTCCAGCAACATAAATGAAAACTATGGATATAGGCGATTACATAGGTTATCTACTTGTAATGGTCCCATTACATCCATGTGGAGAAGTTCTAACACTTTGTTATAACATTTGGTGCGACATCATGATTTGTAGATGACTTTTCTGGATAAACTAGGATGAATTTTCTTAGAGAAAAATTAGATACTTTTAAAGTCTTCAAAATTCGGTGTCAAAGCATTCAAGAGGAGAAGATAAGTGTGATTGCCAAAGTTAGAAGTGACAATGACAAAGATTTTAACAATGCAAATTTTTTTGAGTTTTGTGATTCAGTAGGAATAAGCCATGAGTTCTCTTATTCCTAGGAAACTCGGGGAGATGGTATTGTGGATCAAAAGACTAGAGCAATTCAAGAATCAATTAGAGTCTTATTTAGTGCTAAGAAATATCCATTTGAGTTTTAGGCTGAAGCTATGAATAATGCATGTTATATTCATAATAGGGTCACTTTGAGAGGAGGTACTACTACTACTACTCTATATGAGGTATGGAGAGGAAGGAAACCTAAAGTTAACTACTTTCATATCTTTGGAAGTAAATGTCATAACTTTACTGGCAAAGATCAACTGGATAAGTAGGATCCCATGGGCGATGAAGGGATATTTATGGGTTACTCTTTAAGTAGAAGAGCTTATAGAGTTTTTAACCCCGGAACTAGAATGATAATGGAATCAACCAATGTGAAAATTGATGATTTAATTACTGAGAAGAAAGTGGATATCAGAGACAATGTTGGAACATCCTATGTGTAAACTGATGAAGCATCAAGGGAGGAGATCTATGAATTCACAAATACTGAATCAATGAATTCTCAATCTAGCAAAGGTCTGACTACTGAATGACATATATGACAATCTAAGGAACTGACTACAACTCATTCTGATGAAGGAAACATCACTAGTTTAAATATGAAGATATCAAATACTGATGAATTTTTTGCCTTAAGGAATAGTTTGGGTTTCTGGATAAGTAAGAAGAAGGAATGATCTTCTTGGTATACTGCTGAAGATGAAGGTAGGGAAACAAAAGAAAGTTTATCTGAACTGGTGTTGAAGGGACATGATGTCAAGAGGGATATCATGACATTTTGTAGTGAAGATCTGAACTATTTCAGATGTCTCATTCAACATGACTGGAATAAGGACCTTGGTAGTTGTAATAATATTATTGAAGGGAAGGTTGTAACTCTGGAGCAAATGGACAACAAGGAACAACTTGTTGTTACCAAAAACAGAGGGATTGGACCTTGTATTATTAAGGAGTTATAACAATTACCAAAATGGAGGAATGCAACTAATACTACATATTAGCTCTATATTACGAGTGTGTTACGGTGGGAGAACTGACTTGGTTGTTTTGCGCTTTGATCGCAAATGTTGCGGTTAGCAAGAGTCACCACCAACTTTTCTTTTATCCAAAAGGAAAGGTGAAAAAGCACAGGAAATACCTTTGAGTGTTTTCTTGAGTTCGGTGGGTAGATTATGAAAAAGGAAGGTATTAGCACCCTTTTCATCCATGGTTTTCCATGGGCTCTTAGTTACTTGCTAGATCACTTGCTTTTGTTTGAAAATGTACTTTGTGTGGTTTTTGAAAGTATTTTGTAAAGAGACCTTTGTTTAGGCAAACTTTGTAATGATTCTTGTTCGTGGGAATGTATAGAAAGTGTTTGATCTTTTGAAAATGTTTTCAAGTTTGAAAGGTGTTTTGAAAATGTAGGTGTTTGATTTGAAAATATGAAGGATGTTTTTATTTTGAAATTGAGCAAGTAACTAGGAACTTTCTACCTACACAAAAGTCTTTCATGTTCATTTCCTTTTTCCTTTGACATTGTTATCTTACCATTGATTTGGTAAGTAACCCTATCTTTGGATGTAAAATGGACGAGCGTGGGTCATCGTATAACCATGATTAGCAATGTTGCAAGATATCTTAGCATTTTTCTTTAGGGACTAAGATCATTTTGAAAAGGCAACATGGATAGCGTCATCGAGGGACTATGATCCTGTATTTTTGCTTGTTTTTGCTAAGATAACTCACATGCATAATATGACCATTTTGTAAGGCAACCAAGTGGATTTACCCTAGGGGTGTTTGTGTGCAAGTGTATTAATTTACATGCTTGATTTATCTTTGATTAGGGTTTGTTATTTGTTGGTTTTAGCATTTCCATACAAAACCCTAATTACAAGCATTTGTATATAAACGATAAATTGCGGAAATTAAAATTACTACGCTATTACATCATTTATGGGAGGGGTATACAAATTACAAATGAGGAATATTGCAAGAAATTAAATCTAAATAATTATTACAACCATATTGAATTTTTGAATAAATGTACAAAATAAGGATAAAATGCAAAAATATGAAATGTAAGAAATGTGATTTTTTTTATTTGGTTTTTTTATGAAAAGGGGTTTTTGACCTAATTAATCAAAATAAAATAATTAAGTAAAAAAAGAAAATTAATATTAAGTTAGTAAAATAAATTAATTTAAAGAATACAAGTTTTTTAGGGTTTTTGTGGATTTAATTAAATTGGTAAATAAAAATAATTAAATAAAAATCCTAAATTCTAAATTGATTTTAATTTACAAGAAAAATAAATAATATAATATAATAATAATTAAAATTAAATTATCTAATTATTTAAAAAAGGTAAATTTAATTATTAAAGAAAATGTAAAAGAAATGTTTTCATTATTTTGTTTTTGTGAAGAAAAAATAAAAATAAAAAATGTGAAAATAAATAAATAAAAGTTTTTTGGGTTTTTATTACTAATAATAAAAATTAATATTAATAATAATACTAATAATAATAATAATAATAATAATAATAATAATAATAATAATAATAATAAAAATAAAATAAAATGGCTCAGGATGTATGAATAGCAAGACAGTGGGTCAGAATATAGCAAAAAAAATAAAACCCAAAGGGGAATTTTTTTTATTAATAACCAAGTATTAAAAATATATTTCGCAAATAACCGGGTTTCGGAAAAAATTACGCAAATAACCATGTTTGAGATGGCTCCACAAAGGAGGAGCCAAGTCATTTGGCGCATGCACCTAGGGTTTTGCCCTAGGCGCCATCTCACTTGGCGCCTCCATTGGCTTTTAGCCAAGTGAGATGGCGCATGCTCCTTAAAAAGGAGAGGAGGCGCCATCTCACTTGGCGCCTAGGGCAAAACTAGGGTTTTTTGCTGTTTTATAAATAATTCGTCCGTTTCTTTGAAATTTCTCACACTTTCTCGCACTGTATTTTTATTTTGTACTCCCTTATTTACGTAATGACGTCGCCTATGATTTTTAGCAGAGATGGTTACGTTATATTCTCCGCCACGAAACCCGCGATGAAAATGAAATTCTGGCACATTCACTCCATGGAGCGTCTGAAGCGGGAGTTGATGCGGTGGCTAGATGGAGACATCGCCGAGGGGGAAAAAATTCGAAGGATCCAGCGAAAACGAACAACAACCTCGCATGCGACAGGAAGACCTAATGTGTGGTTGGAGGAAGTCAAAACAGACAGTGATGTAATGCTGATGATGCATGGGTCAGATGAAATTGTGTTAACAGTTGTAATTTCCTAGATTGATTATCGTTAATCATTGTTGTACGCGAAAACCCTAATGTAATTTCCTATATTGATTATCGTTAATCATTGTTGTACGCGAAAACCCTAATGTAATTTCCTATATTGAATTTCTTAAATTGTGTGAACAGTTTTATTAACGGAAAACCCATAATGTTTACAACACAAATATTGAAAAGATTTATTGTATTACAAAATTTATGTGGTCGAGCCAGACGCCCGATTCGGACAGTTTTTGCGATTGTGTCCGACCTGACGGCATAAACCACACTTTCTTTCCAACCTGTCAAGATCGTCCATTTCTGTTGTTATGCGCCTGCTTTTGGGACGACCCTTCTTGTTCCTTCGCATTTGGTCATTGTGCCAAACTATATCACCGTTGTATTCAGGCCAATAGTCCGGTTTTGCCACCAAAGGAAAGTTGTTGTTGTAAACAGTGAGCAACGTTTCAGATTTATAAACGTTTGAGAGCAGTTGAAGCGCGTCTTGATGGGTATGCGCACAAGCGGCAATGACATGAGAGCAAGGCATACGAAAAGCTTGAAACCTGCCACAATCGCACCATTGAGAAGGTAAAATGACCCTGTATTCTTGTCTTGCCAGGCCTTCATTGTGGTCAATTGTCTCTTTCACAATGAAGTTGTGGCTATGGCGGTCAAACCGTGTAACCATGTGAGTGTTGGCTTTAGCACTTTCAGCCTTAATGTATTTCATACAGCTTTCACTCCATAGTTGTCCTGATTGCAAGACCGCATACCACATTTCACCTCTTTTGGCAAATAACGCAGCCATCCTAAAATACGTGGATTTCACCAAGGCAGTGATGGGGAGGTTTCGTATGCCCTTGAATACCCCATTCATTGATTCAATCATATTTGTTGTCATATGCCCCCATCTTTGGCCATTGTCGTATGACCTAGTCCACTTTTCGACCGGTATATTGTCGATCCACGTACCGGCTTCTGGGTTAGACAAACGGATCTCGTTGCGGTAATATTTGAATGTGGGCTGTGTCAGTGCGTATCCCGCATTCATCACCGCTTTCCTCAATGTTTTGTCCTTGACCTCCCTCGAGAAATTCTGGACGATATGCCTGACGCAATAGACATGCGTAGAAGGAGGGTCATGCCAACCATTTGCCGGATTATTATAGGCACTTTCAATGGAGGCATGTCTGTCCGAGATCAAACAGAGATCTGGTTGAGGAGCCACGTGTGTACGAAGATTTTTCAGGAAAAAGCTCCAAGCACCACCGGTCTCCCCCTCGACAAGGGCAAACGCAACGGGGAAAATGTTATTGTTGCCATCTTGTGCAACTGCCATCAAAAGCGTGCCTTTGTACTTCCCATACAACCAAGTCCCGTCTATTTGTAGAATTGGTTTGCATGATGCAAACCCTGCGATGCATGGTTGAAAAGCCCAAAAGACGCGACTGAATATTCCGTTGCCATGTAGTAGACTACCATCTTGAGCGTACGCTGGCAATGTTTCCAGAACATAAACACTACCTGGAGAATATGTCTTGAGTGCATTTAGGTAGCGGGGAAGTTCTCGGTATGACTCCTCCCAGTTTCCGTACACCCTTTCAATCGCCTTAGTCTTTGCTAACCACGCCTTACGGTAAGACGGAGTGTAGTTAAAAACCGTGGTGATGTGGGAGATGATTGTTTTCACCTTCAAAGAAGGGTCGTTGCTGACCAGGGGTAGGATTTCTTGACATATTAGATCATGGTTGAGTTTTCGGTGGTCTTGTGATTGAGTGGAACTTACACAAGTATGGGTAGTCATGGAACCTATGACCCAGCAGTCACCCCTTAGTCTGTATGAAGCGGTCAGCTTGAACATGCAGTCAGGGTGGACACACTTGATCTTGTACCTTTCCGGGTTTACACGATCCACCTTATAATCAACCGAGTTGAGCATGTGAAATTTTTTGATGGCCCTTATGCATTCCTCTCTATTACGAAACTTGTCCTTCTCTTTTAAATTTTCATCTGATTGCATATACGGTTGGAAAAACAAGTCCGTAGAAGGTTCATCTCCGCCCATGTTGAAGTTTGTCATGTGCGTAGGTGGTGTGTAGATTTTGTCGGTAGGAATACTTGGGATGCCATCATCGTCAGAATCGTCGTTCACCATTTCATCGAACTCTAACTCGTTATCTTCTTCCTCATCATCAACTGCATCCACCTCATCTTGCTCATTCTCCAAAGGATCAACCTCCTGTGTCACCGGAGGCTCTACCTCCTGTGTCACCGGAGGCTCTTGAAACAGAACGTACAACTCAATAGAGTCGTTTCCAGAATAGACATGGCTGGAAATCATGTTCTGGAAATCCTCGTCATCTTGAATTGCAACCTTATAAAATATGACTTGGTTGTTTCCAAAAAAGACTGGACTCTGATAAAATATCTGGGATACCGGGCCTCGTTCAAGTTTGGCCTCCAATCTTTTCTTAAAGTAGGAGAAATTTGCTTTCCCGTTTAAGAGAAATCGGACATTGTCGGTGTTTCTAAACAAAAACCCAACTGTGGG
The DNA here is from genome assembly GCA_948472305.1 of Vicia faba. Taxonomy (NCBI): domain Eukaryota; kingdom Viridiplantae; phylum Streptophyta; class Magnoliopsida; order Fabales; family Fabaceae; genus Vicia; species Vicia faba. The sequence continues at coordinate 979,235,940 of OX451736.1, read as the reverse complement.
ACACATGTATGTCTCACCGTTGAAATGTGCTTTGACAACAAATTGTGGTGAAGAGGCCATTGTGTAGAATTGTTTTAGGTATGAAGGTGGGAATGTTTTGGGTTTATTGATTATATGAAGGTAAGAATGCTGGAATGTTTGAAGGTTAGATGACTGATTCGATGGTTGGAAAATTTTACAGTTTAAGTGAATGAATGTTATGTTCAACCTAAGGCAAAATATTTCAATTAAGTAAGTGATGTAACCCCCCAAGGCTGCCAATAATATTACATGCATGGGCTTATGCTGCCACCTAGCCTGGCCCTATTCTTCACACATAAATGTTTTGTCTAAGCCTGCCACCCATCAGCTCCAATGGCCTTGCATGCAACAGAGAAAGGAATCCCAAAGGCTGTCACGTAGCCTGAGACAATGCTGTAAAACGTGACACCTCTTATTCGCCAAATGGGGTGGCGACAACATTCATTTTTGTACTATTTCGCCAAATGAGATGGCGCCTCCCTTACTGTCCAATCGTGATACATGCATGGGCTTATGCTGCCACCTAGCCTGGCCCTATTCTTCACACATAAATGTTTTGTCTAAGCCTGCCACCCATCAGCTCCAATGGCCTTGCATGCAACAGAGAAAGGAATCCCAAAGGCTGTCACGTAGCCTGAGACAATGCTGTAAAACGTGACACCTCTTATTCGCCAAATGGGGTGGCGACAACATTCATTTTTGTACTATTTCGCCAAATGAGATGGCGCCTCCCTTACTGTCCAATCGTGATACATGCATGGGCTGCCACCTAGCCTGCAAGAGTGACACCTTACATTATTTGTAAATGCATGCATGCATATGTGTAACTCCCTAAGCATGCAAATGTGACACCTCGCAGGCATGCAACCACTACATAAGAATTATTTGCCTATAAATACATACCTTATGAAACATATCTCACACCCACACAACTCTCACTCTCTCACTCTCTGCTACGAAATATTTCTTAAGTCTATCATACTCCTTATTTCTTCCTAAGTCTTTCATTCACTCAAGCGTTCTGAAGAATGGCCCTTCTAACAATGGGAGATACTCACAGAGGCACAAGGGAAAACATTGCTGCATTTGTAAGTCTCTTCTTTGGTTATACATTTTTCATACTTTAAAAAACGTGTTGTTCATCTTAATTAATCTTACTCTTGTTTAATTATGATCTCAGGATACACAAAGATTCAGAATCCGTTCGCACAAATACCTGGCCCCCGACCCTTTTATCGTCCCTTATCTGGAATATGCAGGTTTTGGACACGTGATAAAGATCTCCAACTGCACCATTGACTCCAAATTCATCCTTGCAATGTTGGAGAGGTGGAGACCGGAGACCCATACATTTCACCTACCAATAGGTGAATGTACCATCACTCTCGAAGATGTCTACATGCTACTGGGCCTCCCTATTGACGGTAAAGCGGTGAACGGGTCGGTTCAACAACCCAACTCACAATGTGAAGAACTGTTGGGTAGGGACATGGTAGAAGGTGGTGGAGCAAGAGGGCAGGGAATACTACTCACTGACCTGAAACGGCATTATGCAAGTATGGAATTAAATGAAAATTCCTCAGAAAATGACCGAGTAGTAAAAGCCCGAACGTATATTATGATACTTTTTGGTACTTTTTTATTTCCCGAAAGTACGGGAAATAGTGTAAATTTCATGTACTTACATTTACTAACCAATTTTGATAAAACTAGAAAATTTAGTTGGGGTTCTGCAGTATTAGCCCACCTGTACAGTTCCTTGTGCAAAAACGCAGTCAAGGAAAAATGTACATTTTATGGGTGCGCATTTTTACTACAAGCCTGGGGTTGGTGGAGGATGGAGTCCTTAAACCCCATCAACAACAACACTTTTGGTTTCCCTTACGCAACAAAGTAAGTCATTAAGTTATAGCATTTATAACTATTCTTCTCTTTCCAAAATATATGCTAAAAATAACATGTTTCTCATTTCCTATAGGTACTGCGTGAGGGGTATGGATTACGGCAAGAATCCCAGATTCAATGTCGCACTCTACCGGAATCTGTTGGATCACCTAGGCCCAGATGACGTAAGTCGTAGCTTTTAACTTTTGTTCATTTTATTTATTTATACATTACTTTTGCGCTTACCTGATTTAAATTTTATCGCAGTTCGTCTGGAGACCATATTTGGATTTGGACCATTCTCCAAATCCAGAGGATGCAGCAACTTGGACTGCAAAGACTGCACTCATTCGGTTCAACATTGTGGAGATGCACCACAGCGACCGTGTGAAGATGCAGTTCGGAATGATCCAAGAGATACCAAGTGACCCAACAGATTTGTCCCCCTGGCATCTAAAAAGGGTCGACGCCCAGTGGAATCTAACCAACTGGAAAGACTTTGCTCCAGAATGGTGTAAAATGTGGCAAAGGCGTCACCGCTACATCTTGCAATCCCCTGTTTTCCTTACTCAAGGTAACATGCGACACACCGATCAATATATGTCGTGGTACAGGTCGGTTAGTAACCCAGATATGCACGTGTCTCATCCGAGGTACTTGGTTGACCCACGCACACAATGGGCACAACCCTCGATTCCCCACCAACAAACCCAAAATCCATCAACCTCAAACCCACCCCCAAGAAGAAACAGACCAACAAACACACAACCACATTCCCCACCACAACACAACTACAACCAAATGCCGTACTACCAACCACAATCACCGCCAAACTACCAATACCCAGATATGCCTCAAACCCAACCACAATACCAACCCCAATACCAGCAAACCCACATACCCCATACACAATTTCAGTCTTCCACATATCCCAATATGGGGCCCTCAACATCCAGCCTTAGCCCTGATATGGGAATGTCAGAAGATTACGACCAACCCGACCAAACCTACCATCAACCACCATATCACCAAACAACCCAACATCCACAGTACCAAACACCCCAAGATCCATTTCCTTTCTACCCCCCATACTCAGACGACCAATGCTACCGACCAACCATGGAACCCCACCCACCGCCAACACGACCAAACTTCGAGGGCATGGGTAACCGACTGTACCAGAGCGGATCTTCGAGATATGGAGATCTTACTGATTTTATGGATTCGGATCGCATTGACTTCGCTGGGCCATCGACCTTGCCGCAACAGGAAACGAGACGGCACCCAGCAAGAGAAAGGCGAGGACGGGGATGCGGAACTGGGGGTCATTACCGGGTTCCTGGGGATCATTGATGTATCTTTTTTTTTTTCAGTATTTTTTGTATCTATTTTTTTACTGTTATTTAAATGTAAAACAGTTGAATGTAATTATTTTTTTTCAAATAAAAAATCAATTTTGGTTATCTCTGTCTAATACGCAACGCGCAGGAAAGGAAAAAAAAAAATTTTTTTTGACCTAATTTTGCACATAGGCGCCATCTCATTTGGCTTAGGGCTTGCCATTTGCCCTTAGGCGCCAAAGGAGATGGCGCCTCCCTTATAAAAATAGGAGGATGCGCCAAATGAGATGGCTCCTCCTTTATGGAGCCATCTCAAACATGGTTATTTGCGTAATTTTTTCCGAAACCCGGTTATTCGCGAAATATTTTTTTAATACTTGGTTATTAATAAAAAAAATTCCCCAAAGGGGGAAGGCCCAGCGCTGCAAAACAGAAAAATGTCAAAAAAAGTGAAAAAAAAAAGAAAAAAGGTCACGCTGGGGCTTCAACCCAGGACCTAAGGGTGATAGACGCGCGCTTTAACCATTGGGGTGGTGATACATCCGTTAACTTATGTCAAACCATAAATATATATTAGAAACTGCTTCCTGAAGGCAAATTTCATCTTCAACCTCGTGCCTAGCCAGACCACCTGCATCTTGCTCATTTCTCATCCGTTTGCAACAGTGTAAACATGAAACTTGTGGAAAATTTCCTCACGATTTCAGAAATGTAAAGCATTAAAACTATAGATCAAAGACACATGAATTTTAATGACCCTAATCTGAACCCTAACTTTTCCAAAAATTTCAATCTTAAAATTCTCTAAGCTCAATGTGATACGGTGGCCAGAACCGGGACTATTTTGAAATGCTGGTTTTCATTTTACGTTTGTGTTTGCAAAATGTCGCGGTAAGCAAGAGTCGCCACCGACTTTTATTTTATCCAACAAGGAAAGGAAAAAAGCACAGAAAAATTCCTTTTTCGAGATTTTCTGAGTACGGGGGGTAGATTATAGAAAGGGAAGGTATTAGCACCCTTGCTATCTATAGTTATCTACGGGCTCTTAGTTACTTGCTCATCATTTTTAAAATTGCTTTTGTGTTTGTGTGATTTGAAAAGTTTTTGTTTGACTTCGATTTAACCCTTGCTTCTGTCTTCAAGAGTGTAATGAAGTGTTTTTGAAAACTTTGTTAGATAAGGAGTGTAAGTGTGAAAAAGTTTGTTTGGATTGAGCAAGTACTTAAGAACTAATCTACCTACTCGAAAAAAAAGAATTGTTTTATGTTTGTTTCCTTTAGACAGCGTTATCCCACTATTAGTGAGTAGGTAGAACCATCATTGGAGTTTTTAAGGGTCAATTCTAAAGGGACGTACAATCACTAAAGCAATGTTAGGACGTCTTAGTAATAACCCTAATGTCTTAAGATCAATATTCGAGGCAACAATTTTGAGGCAACCATTCTGAGGCAACTTTGATCTTTGAGACAAAAGGGCGACCACTAAAATATCCTATACTTAATGACCATTTACCGAAGGCAACTGAAGTGAGAGTATATCCTAGGAGTGCGCATGTGCGAGTGATTCAATTTCAAGTTATTTATCTTTGCACATTTAGGGTTTTCTAACTGTTTTAAAGTTATGATACATTCTTGTCATGCATCCCTATTATTCATACATCTAACAGTTAATATTTTGCGGAATTTAAAGTGCGGAAAGTAAAGCTACGCTATTACAGGGCTTTGGGTATTTACATAACCAAAAACAAATCCTTAAAAAAACGATAAATGAAAGTAAAAGATCCTAATTAATCTATTACAACTTGTGAGCAATTACATCAATATGGAAAAATAAAATAATAAAGCGCGCGCGAATAAAGAGCGAAAGGAATCTAGGGTTTTGACCCCGTCTACCCTAATCGAAAAAGAAATTGTTTTTGTTGTTTTTAATTATTTTTAAGAAAAAGAATAAGGTTTTTTATTAAATAAAAAAATAATTAGTAATTAAATTAATTAAATAAAATGACTAAGTTTAACCTATTTTTATGTTTTTGATTATTTTTAAGAAAAGAAAATAGAATTTAATTTAGAAAAAACCCTAATTTCTAATTGTTTTTAATTTATTTACAAAATAATTAAAGTTACCTAAAGTTAAATAACCTAATTAAATTAATTAATTTTTGATAAAAAAACAAACCTAAATCTAATTGGATGAAAATATTATTTTTTGTGATTTTTTGATAAAAAGAAATAATTTTTATGTTAGTAAAATAATTTAAATGAATAAATAAAGAAAATAAAAAGAATGAAGGAAAATAGATATGGGCCTGTGAAATCAGCATTTTTGGGGGTGCAGATAGCAAGCTTGGGGCCTAAAAGAAAATTCCCCACGTTGACTTCTTGGATCTCATGCTTTTCTTTGACCAACGCCTTTGATGCATCCTCACCCGATAGCCATCAGATCTCTCCTCCTGACACCTGGCTGGTTGGATTATGAGGATGTACGGTGGTCCTTGGCCTTGTGTACACGCCTGATTGATGAAAGAAAAAAAATATGGAAGAATGAGGGGACCTGGGATTTGAACCCAGGTCCTGAAGCCTTTTACACTGACCTGGCCACCAACTGAGTTGTGCGTTTTATTTGTATACAACATAAACAACAATTATTATATTATAAACAAGAGAAATAAAGAAATATCCGCGCGAATTTTCAAACGGACGAGTAAGGTGATGCCACGCCATCATCCATGTCCTCTCTCCGTGGCTAAAAGGTATGAAGACATTTACCTACGGACAACGTCCGTTGCTATAAACCTGCAATTTCTCAAAATCAAGCACAAACCAGATAAATAAAATATAAGGCCATGAATCAGTTCGTTTGGACCTGCTGAGCACAATGGTGCCCCTTTCATGGCCCAATTTTTCCTGTACACCAAGATCCCAAATCGAAGCAACAAACCCTAACAATGGCAGATTCTAATACAGTCCATGAAAATGCAATTAAATGTTATGGATAGCTTGGAAATGTTTCAAGGAGCAAGAATGTACAATTATTTCGTGCTATAAGTGTCAGAATGATGCAATTCGAATTCAAGAATAAACCAAGGTCGTGGCTAACTTACAATGTGTTTTGGGGCTGGAAACTCCTTGTTCTTGATTGGTTTCGCTTGCTTGTGATCCCAGGAAGCGATTGGGATTGCTAGAAGGTCTTGAGGATGCCTGGAAGTATGAAAACATGTCTGCACTTTTTGTGATTTTTTTCAAGTTTGGTTCTTGTTCTTGCGCCTCTCTCTAGCATTGTTTTAGGTCTGTAAATGTTCAATATATATATAAAGGATTGGATTAGGGTTCAAAACATGATCTCAATCTTCCTTCATTATAGCTTTTGATTTGGATTTGATTCACTTGAAGATACCTCCAAAAAAATGCCAAATTCAATCTTTTTGTGCACACCAAGGCTTTACACGAATTCAATCTTTTGCTAGCTGGATATAGGACCTGAAACATGTACAAAATCTTGAGATTTCAATGTTTTGGATTTTTCCATGATTTGTTTTGATTTAAATTGATTTAATTCAAATAAAAATCAAAATAAATAATAAAAATGAGATAATGACAAGTGGCAAGGGCTAGGGCTCGTGGACCATGCTACCAACTCAAAACAAGTGCAAAAGATTAGGCTCATTTAGCAAAAATTGTAATTTTAGGCATAGTTGACTTTTGACAATTTTGCAAAAAGGGTCAACTTCACCAATGCATAACTTCCTAAATTTTGAATCTTTGAAGGTGTTCTTTGACTTTTTAGAAATCTTTAGATGTCCTCTAAGCAACCTTTTTGGTCTCATCTCAATTTGGTATTCCATGTTCATGTATGAAGCTTTGACAAAAAAGGTGTTTTTGTTGACTTTTCAAAGTAACCTATAATGTCTAAATTCATAACTTCTTGTGAGTGCATATTTTGAACTTGGGAGCTGAAGATGGATTGTAGAGAATTGCATCCTCTTCAAAATGAGCTTTGTATTATTCATTTCTCATAAAGTATGTGAACGTTATGCTTGGTCAAAGTTGAGTTGACTTTTCCTACAAAACCCTAATTTAGCAACTTTTGATTCTTGATAAATTGTGAGCAATCCTTGATGAATCATGATCAAACCTTGATCAAATGATGAAATATACTTCAAAATAATGACATTGACAAAAAATCTTGAAGTTTTACTATGTGTGGGCCACATTTGACTTTTGCCCTAGCATAGTCGATTTCCAGGCCTTTGAGCAATTGACTGAGCAAACTTTCTCTGCAAGGCTTGAAACTTGACATGAATGATCTTGAGAACATATTAGGAAAATGGTGAGCATTTGGGATCCCTTGGACTCAATTATCTTGGTGCAACATGAAACCCTAATTTGAGGTAGACTGCCTTAGGAGAGAGCTTGTCTGGTCAACCCTTGGACTTCCTTGAGCAACTTGAGGATCTTTCTTGGAATGTTTTGAGAAATATAGGAGGGAAAATTTTGGGTTACAACAGCGGCCCTATTCAATATTCTTAAACCTGAGGATGTAGATTGGCTTTTTTGCCTTTCGTGATCCGAAGGTGGAAGATGATTGAACACTAGAGTGCCCATAAATTTGCACTCGCATGAAGTGGTACTTGTCTTGTGATGTCGGGAATGGGATTACAGATGCCATTTGGAGATTGATGACGGGAGATGGGGTTAAAGATGCCATCCGAAGGAGTTTCGATCGTATAAGAGATTCCTTAGCGAGAGCTTGTGTACCTGTTGTTGAGGAAGATTCCGCTGGGGAATGTTGATCTCGGTCTTGGGAGAAATAGAATTTTAGGAGCTTCGGTTGTCCGTTATTCTACTGGGGAATCATCTCTGTTTTTTAGAAAAGCTGAATCTTAGGAACTTCGGTCGTCTGTTATTCTACTGAGGAATCGCCTCTTAGTTTAAAAGGTGAGAGTGAACTAATATCTAGTCGTAATCCAGGCTTCATAGTGATAAGGCCGACTGCTATATGGTCGTAATCCAGGCTTTACAGTGACTTACTAGGGGGATGAGATTAAATTTTCTATCTAGTCGTAATCCAGGCTTCGCAATTCCTAATTCTTATCTGGTCATAATCCAGGCTTCAGAAGGAATTCAGTTGTTATCCGGTCGACTCTGGGCTTCAACTTGAACTTAGGCCGCACTAATATCCGGTCAAATCCGGGCTTCTTAGTATTTGTCCAGGTAAACTGCTATTTGGTCGCAATCCAAGCTTCACAGTGTCTTGTACTGTTATTTGGTCGTAATCCAGGCTTCACGATGTTTCATACCATTATCTGGTCGGATCCAGGCTTCATGGTGTTCTGTACTGTTATCTAGTTGTAGTCCAGGCTTCACAATAACTTACTTCTTATCTGGTCGAAATCCAGACTTCAGAAGAAATCAAGTGGCTATCCGGTCGCCTCCGGGCTTCCCTTTGACTGTTGGGCCTACTAATATCCGGTCGAATCCAGGCTTCATAGTAATTGGCCGAGTAAACTGTTATTTGGTCGTAATCCAAGATTCACAGTGTCCCTCACTGTTATCTGGTCGTAATTCAGGCTTCAGTATCTTGTACCGCTATCTGGTCGTAATCTAGGCTTCACGATGTCTCATACCATTATTTGGTCAAATCCAGGCTTCATGGTGTTCGGAGAAATCAAGATATTATCCGGTCGAATCCGAGCTTCATAACTTGTATTAAAGATATACCACTATCTGGTTGTAATCCAGGCTTCATAGTATTCTTGGCTTCTATCTGGTCGTAATCCAGGCTTCACAGAAATTTGTATTTCTATCTGGCCATAATCCAGGCTTCACAATAGTTTGCTGAGATGTTATTCAGTTGTAATCCGGGCTTCACGGATGGTGTTTATGATATACCACTATCTGGTCGAATCCAGGCTTCATGGTACTTGCTGAGCTGCTATCCGGTCGTAACCCGGGCTTCACGGCTTGCTGGGGATTAAACTATTATCTGGTCGAATCCGGGCTTCATAGCTTGCTTTTAAGAGATACCACTATCTGGTTGTGATCCAGGCTTCGTGATAGTCTGATACTGTTATCCGGTCGTTCTCCGGGCTTCACAATATGATGTAGAAATCAAGATACTATTCGGTCGGATCCGGGCTTCATAGCTTGAACTTGGTGAGAATTTGATTGTATCTTTCCTGAAAGGTAAAGGTTAGTTGTATGTAATTCATGATATGTATCAGGCAATGATGTTCTCAAAATAAATGAGATTGTGCTGTATGATGCGTATGTGTATGTCATGATGTATGGATGTGTAATGTTTTTATGATGTTCTCTAGCTGGGGGAAAATAGATCCTGGATTGTTGCTGGAGAATATGAAGAGTTTCGCTCGCTGGGGATAACGACCGAAGGTGATTGAGATGATGATCCTGCCATAGAAAAAACTAACTCTGTGGGGAAGAGATACTCTGTTAGAAGATTCGCTGACTTGGAGAAATAACCCCGATTGGGGATGAACTACCGTTGTTGGCGGTGATGAACTCTGTCGGGGATAAACTTCCTATTTGTGGAAGAAATAAACTCTATTGGGGATGGTCTTCCATTGTTGGTGGAAGATGAACTCTGCTTGGGTAGAATCTTACTGACTCACTCGCGATTGCGCACCTCAGCTGGGGAGAGTTGATAATACTGTATTCTGGTACTTCCTACTCTGCGGGGAGTGTATGCCTTTTTAGTCATATTCTTCAGCTAGGTTTATCCCTGTACCTGGTGAGTAGAGTAACTGTAAGGCTCAGATATTTCTTGTTTGCCCCTGTTCCTGACATTACGAGTAATCGTCTTTGTTTCGCATGTAAGTATTTATGAGAAACAATTATTGTCAAATGCATATATCAAAATGAACCATTGGACGTTTTTGCAAAACAAAACAGAAAAGAGAAAAACAATTTGAAATTTCTTTGTGAAAATGAATTATATTGATTTTGAAGTTGGCCTGTAAATAGGTGTTTTGTACAAGGGGTTGACGTCCTAGTAAGAGAACGCCACCGAATGATAGAATTTACACAATTTGTGAAAAAAAACAAAGAAAAACAGCTATGTGAACAATCCCACTGGGTTCCAACTCTGCTATTTCCCCTATGTCTTCGAGCATCTCATCACTTTGCTACTTGGTTAAAGGTAGATCATATTGATCGGTGCCGTCCGAGCTTGATAGTTGATATCGAAGTCTGGTTGCAAGGTGATCCAATGAGACAAGTGTTACGCTTTGATCCCTAATTTTTTCCTGGACCGCCCTTTCGGGTTTTCAGTCCATCGGGATACCCTTTTTTTCCCAAGCCGCCTTTTCAGGTTTTCGACTTGCCGAGTGTACATATTTTTTCATTTTCATCCCTTATTTTTGCTCGAACCCTTTTGGTCCGCCGGGAAGCCCTTATATTTTCCTAGGCCAGTCGACCTAGCGGGTCTTTGATTATGCGTAGTATTTTTTCACTATGTCTGCATTGACAGGGTGAGGAAGGTCATCACCATCCATGGTGGTTAAAATCATAGCTCCTCCTGAGAAAATGTTCTTAACCATAAATGGCCCTTCGTAAGTAGGGGTCCATTTGCCCCTGGGATCACCTTGTGGCAGTATGATGCGTTTGATCACCAGATTCCCAACTTGATACTCTTGTCGTCTGACTTTCTTGTTAAATGCCTTGATCATTCACTTTTGATATGTCTGACCATGACAAATAGAAGTAAGTATTTTCTCGTCGATTAAGTTCAGCTGATCAAGCCGGGTCTGGATCCAGTCATCTTTACTCAAACCTACATCCTTCATAATCCGAAGAGAGGGTATATGAACTTCAATGGGTAAAACTGCTTCCATTTCATACACCAAAGAGTAGGGTGTTACCCCTGTTGAAGTACGCGCTGAGGTTCGGTACCCATGAAGAGCGAATGGTTACATCTCATGCCAGTCTTTGTATGTCACTGTCATATTCTGCACAATTTTCTTGATGTTCTTATTATCCACTTCAACAGCCCCATTCATCTTCGGCCGGTAAGGAGAAGAGTTGTGATGCTATATTTTAAATTGTTTGCAGAGTTAGATGATCATCGTATTGTTGAGATTTGTACCATTGTCCGTAATGATCCTCTCTGGTACACCGTATCGACAAATCAGATTGTGCCAAATGAACCGTGCCACGACGTTCTTGGTTATTGTAGCAAAGGACGCTGCTTCAACCCACTTTGTAAAGTAGTCGATTGCTACCAGGATGAAATGATGCCCGTTGGACGCAGTAGGTCCGATCTCACCAATCATGTCGATGCCCCACATTGCAAAAGGCCAAGGAGTTGTCAAGACATTCAGAGGAACTGGAGGTACATGCACCTTATCAGCATAGACTTGGCACTTATGACAGGTCCGAGAATGTTGATAACAGTCGGCTTCCATAGTAGACCAATAATATCCTGCCCGTAGGATTTTCTTTGCCATGGTATGTCCACTGGAATGAGTTTCGAAAGTACCTTCATGTAACTCTGCCATGATCCTTTCTGCCTCGCTCTTATCTACACATCGCAGTAAGGTTGAGTTATGGTTACACTTATAGAGAATGCCATTGCTGATGAAGAACTTCGCTGCGAACCTCCTCAGAAACTTCTTATCATTAACAGATGCACCCTCGGGGTACTCATGAGCCTAAAGATACCTCTTTACCTCATAAAACCAGGGTTTATCCATTACCTCTTCAGTCTTGATGTCACAGCAATGTGCGGGCTCGTCCAACCTCTCGATGGTGATCTGAGGAGCTTCATTGTCCCACCTGATCTTGAACATAGAAGACATAGTAGCTAGCGCGTCCGCTAACTGATTCTCCTCTCTGGGGAAATGTTCAAAGGTTATCTCCTCGAAGTGTGGAAGCAACCTAAGTACATACTTCTTGTAAAGAATAAGATTTGGGTGTTTCGTATCCCACTCGCCTTTAATCTAACTGATCACGAGAGCGGAATCTCCGAACACACTCAAGAACTTAATCCTCAGGTCAATAGTCGCTCGAAGACCCATGATGCACGCTTCATACTCTGCCATATTATTGGTGCATTTAAAACATAATCGGGCGGTGAACGGAGTATGACAGCCTTCAAGAGATATGATCATGGCGCCAATGCCATTACCCAACGCATTTGAAACTCCGTCAAAATACATAGACCATCGGGATCCTTCCTTCGGTCCTTCATCCGGTCCAGGTGTCTCACAGTCACTCACCAACATGATGCTCTCATCCGGAAACTCGAAATTCATAGACTGGTAATCATCCACTGCCTGATGCGCCAAATGATCTGCCAACACACTCCCATTGATTTCCTTTTGGGTTGTGTATTAGATGTCATACTCAGTCAAGATCATCTGCCATCTTGCTATTCTTCTGGTCAAGGCAGGCTTCTCGAAGATATACTTGATTGGGTCCATCTTTGATATCAACAGGGTAGTGTGAGTAAGCATATACTGTCTCAGCCGGCGAGAAGCCCATGCCAAAGCGCAGCAAGTTTTCTCAAGCAACGAGTATCGGGTCTCGCAGTCGGTAAAATTTTTGCTAAGGTAGTAAATAGCATGCTCTTTTCGGCCAGACTCGTCATGCTGCCCCAGCACACACCCCAGCGAATTGTTGAGTACTATCAAGTATAAGATCAAAGGTCTCCCTTCACTGGAGGCATCAGGATAGGTGACTCTTGGAGATATTCCTTGATCCTTTCAAAAGTGGCCTGACATTCATCATTCCATCTTACCACTTGATCTTTCTTCAGTAGCTTGAAGATTGGCTCATAAGTAGCAGTCAGATGTGAAATGAATCGGGCAATGTAATTCAACCGTCCCAAAAATCCACTAACTTTCTTTTTCATTCGGGGAGCTGGCATCTCCTGTATAGCCTTCACCTTTGCGGGATCCACCTGAATACCTTTATCACTAACGAAGAAACCCAACAGCTTACCAGACCTCACTCCGAAGGTGCACTTGTTCGGGTTTAACCTCAGCTTATACATCTTCAACCTGTCAAATAGCTTCTGAAGATGGTCAAGGTGTTCTTCTTCAGTCTGGGACCTCGCAATCATGTCATCAACGTAAACCTCAATCTCATGGTGAATCATGTCATGGAACAAAGCAACAATGGCGCGCTGATACGTTGTCCCAGCATTCTTCAATCCGAAAGGCATGAATTTGTAGTAAAAGGTACCCCACTGTGTAATGAACGTTGTCTTTTCCATGTCTTCGGGAGCCATCTTAATCTGATTGTAACCAGAAAAACCATCCATAAAGGAGAAGACCTTATGTTGTGTGGTGTTGTCAACCAGAACGTTGATATGAGGCAGAGGGAAATCATCCTTGGGGCTCGCCCTGTTCAAATATCTATAGTCCACACACATATGTACCTTACCATCTTTCTTCGGCACCGGAACCACATTGGCAACCCACTGCGGGTAAGAAGTAACTGCTAGAAAACTGGCATCAAACTGTTTCATGACCTCAACTTTGATTTTCTCTGACATTTCTGGGCGCATTCGGCAAACCTTCTGCTTTATCGGAGGACAATCTTCTTTAGTTGGAAAGTGGTGAACCACAATATCAGTATCTAACCCAGGCATATCTTCATAAGACCAAGCAAAGATCTCAACATAGTCACGCAACATTTGTATTAACCGTTGCTTGACAATAGGCTCCAGATTTGCACCTATCTTGACCTCTTTCTTGTCTTCCTCGGTATCCAGATTCACTGATTCCACTGGCTCTTCATGCGACTGTATGGCCCTCTTTTCCTGAAGTAACAGTCTAGCAAGCTCTCCAGGTACTTCACAATCATCCTCACCTTCGTCCTTAGCTTGGTTGATCGGATTTTCGAAGTCATAACTGGAAGTAGCAGAGTCGTTATCAGTGGGATCCAGAGTGGATGTGGACCTGTATTATGATATGTGAGTGTGTGTAAGACAATAGCTATTTTAATAAAGTGCAAGATAGAAAAGAAAAACAAAGAGCGCAAAATTTGTAATGCAAGAAAACGTCCAATGCTTTATTTATGATATATGGAAATGACACATAATAAGCCCTCACAAACAAAGCTACGGTGTCTCGAGAAAGGCATCGGGCCGTAAAAGTTTTGAATTGTCTGTTACAAGTCTCAAAACAAAAGTCTATTACTGTGTAATAAAAGAAACGGGCACGAAGTCCTTCGCTGTCCAATTGTTCAAGCCACCGTTGGTAGTCGGGTAAATCCAGCTATCGAAATCTGACTCTTCATCATCATCTTCAATTGCATTCACTCCCGGATTACTGATGCGCATATGAGGTCTTCCAATTCGCGCACGCCGAACCGCCCTTTGAGCTTCTGCAGTAAAACCCAAACCAAACTTGTCAGTCTTGTGTGCAAAGTCAGGGAGTTGACCCCAATTTGCACACCCACCTTTTTCAATAACAGCCCTGGCATCCTTGAGGGAAGCCATCTTCATCGGAGGTTTATCAGCAACAATTTCAGTCAACGCCAGAGTCTAGGGAACCTCTTCAAAGTTCTAACACGGGGTTTCAATAAACTCTCCATCCATCTCCACATACCGGAAGGAGTTAAGATGACTCACCATGTACTCCTCTTCCCCTCGTACTGTAACAATCTTCCCCTTCACTGGATATTTCAATATCTGATGGAGCGTAGAAGTCACTGCCCTAGCCTTATGAATCCACGGGCGACCCAACAAGCAAGAATAATATGGTCCGATATCCATCACATAGAACGTAGACGCAAAAGTCTGGGAACCAACCTTAACAGGGACATCCACCTCTCCATGTACCATCCTTTTGGACCCATCAAAGGCCCTAACCACAATATTACTTGGCTTCAGAACCAACCCTTCACAATCCAGCCGATCTAATGCTTTCTTGGGTAAAACATTTAATGAGGACCCAGTATCCACCAGCACGTGGGATAAAGTAGTGCCCCTGCACTCGATCGAAACATGCAGAGCATCATTGTGATCCCTTCCTTTGGCAGTCAGATCTGTGTCGAAGAAACCCAACCCGTTGTCAGCGGTCAAACTAGCCACACAGTCTTTGAATTGATCAGCAGATGTTTCCTGCGGCACATGCGCAATTTTAAGGAAAGCAATTAAAGCCTTTGCATGGGCTTCTGAGCACAACAATAGAGATAACATGGAGATCTTCGACGTGGTTTGCCCCGGCTTTTCGACTATGTTGTAGTCGCTCTTCTTGATAATATTCATAATTTCCTCTATCTCTTGCCTAGAGGTTTCAACAATGACTTTCTTAGGTGCCTCCGTTCGGGCAGGCTCACCTGTAACTTCTTTGCCCTGAGTGTCAGATGACTCGGCGACAGGGGTGATAACTGGAGTGAGAATTGGAACAGCAAATGATGTACTGGCGGATGGAATGACAACACGCTTTTGAATAGTCGGAGGAGAAATCTTAGGAGAGAAGAGTCTTCCGCTTCAGGTGACCTTGCTAGACCCGAAAATATTGCTGACACCAGTATTAGCCTCTTCAACCTTCAAGTCTTGTTTGATCCCATGATGATACACATCGGCCCCATAGTGCCACGGGACAGCCTTATCTTAAGTGTAAGGGATAGGTCAAGGAATACTAATGATTAATGGAGCAACTCTCGGAACAGATGTAATCCTAACAGGATTTCTCGAGTTTTGTACCCCAAAATTTGCCCTCTCATATTTCTCAAAACATTGCAAGTAAAATCTCCAAGTTGCTCAAGTTTGCTCAAAAGTTTGACAGACAAGCAATCTCTTAAGGCAGTCTACCCCAAATTAGGGTTTTGGTTTGCATAAATATCCTTGAGTCCAAATGACCTCAAGTTCTCCCTAATTTCCTAATATGTTCTCAAGATCATCCATGTCAAATTTCAAGCCTTGCAGAGGAAATTTGCTCAGTCAATTGCTCAAAGGGTCCAAAAATCGACTGTGTTAGGGCAAAAGTCAACTGTGACCTACATACAGTCAAACTTCAAGACTTTTTTTTCAACATTCTCATTTTGAAGGATATTTCATCATTTTATCAAGGGTTGATCATGATTCATCAAGGATTGCTCAAAATTCATCAAGACTCAAAAGTTGATAAATTAGGGTTTTGTAGGAAAAGTCAACTCAACTTTGAGCAAGCATAACTTTCTCATACTTTATGAGAAATGACCCATCCAAAGCTCATTTTGAAGAGGATGAAATTTCTTACAATCCATATTCATACCCCAAAATCATAAAATGCACTCACAATAAGTTATGAATTTGGACATTATAGGTCATTTTTGAAAGTCAACAAAAATACCTTTTTTCCCAAAGCTTATAACTTGAGCATGGAATATCAAAATAATATGAGACCAAAAGGGTTGGTTAGAGGATATCTCAGGCTTTCTAAAAAGTCCAATAAAACTTCCAAAAGTTCAAAATTGAAGAGGTTATTCATTATTTAAGTTGGGCATTTTTGCAAAATTGCCAAAAGTCAACCATCCCCAAAACTTCAAATTTTGTCAAATGGGCCCATTCTTTTCCACTTGATTTGAGCTTGCATAGTTTCCCACGTGTCCTAGATTCATCCATGAGCCCATATTCTATTTTTATTATTTTATTTGATTTTTATTTGAATTTATTCATTTTAAATCGAATTAAATCATATAAAATCCAAAACTTTGATTACATGAGATCTTTTTGCTATTTCAGGTCTTGGTTATCATCATTAACATCATCAAAATTCGTATCAAGCAATCCATGTACAAAAAGATTGAAAATTGGCAAATTTGGAAGGTTTAGTAATGGAGAATCAAATCAAATTGGAAATCATTATTGGAGCAAGATTTGAATCAAGTTTGTTACCCTAATACATTCCACACTACATAAACAAGCCAAAGGGACGTGAATAAGGGTTGGAGGCTGCAAGAAGAGGCAGAACAAATTTTGGAAAAAACACCAAAAATCTTGAAATCGAATCCATAGCTAGAGACATTGTCAAAAGCTGATATCGGTCCCAAATGATTCCTGGGTGTTCACTCAGTCTACCTGGATCAAGAGCAAGCATTCTCAGACCACCTAACGCGCTGTAAGTCCCTCGTTACCTAGCTATGTTCTTGGATTCGATTTAATCCATTATTGCATCATTTGAACGAGATAATTGCATATTCATAACCCTCATGCTGTTTGCAAACCTTTGGCAATATTCAATTTGGTTTATAGGCGATGTAACCCCAAAACACCATAGCTAGGGTTGCGTTTTTGTTTTTAGGGATTCTTATTTCAGGTGAAATTGGTCCCTATAATGGGCATGGTTACACTCAGGAGAAGGAGACGAACCCAACCATGCCTTTGAAGGTCATTTTTATTGCCAGAAAACGATTTTTGGAATGAGCTGCGTTTTTAGCTGCGAATTCAAATCCGCAGGTAAAATTACAGTAGAGGAAGGACAGGGATGAAGAGCTGGCGTTCATCCATTGGCCCTTTCAAAATCACGCGCACGTTTTTTTATTTTCTGGCATTTAATTTGTTTTGTTTATATTATAATTTCTTTGTTTTTTATTAACAATTGAGTCAAGGCAGCGTAGTGGCAAGGCAAGGCAAGCAATCACTTTCAGGACCTGGGTTCGAATCTCAGGTCCCCCACTTTCTTTGTTAATTTTATTTTTCAGGTGATTACATGTACATCCAAGCGTGTAGCCCACCATGGTCCATCAAGCATCCAATGGCCAGATGGCCAAAGGCCAAATCTGGTGGCCAAAAGCTGATGGTCCACCATAGACCAAGTCAACATGCGCTCACCTGATCTCAAAAGTCAACAAAGGGCCACCTCTAATGGGCTTCAGATTGCTGTTCAAACACCCCAAAATAAGCCCATACCACCTTTCTCTTAAATATTTTTCTTATTTATTTTGTTTATTTTAATTGTTTTATTATTTTTGTTTAATTTCTAACCAATTAAAATTCAGCCTTTTCATAAAATAAAATCACAAAAATATTTTTATGTTTAATCAAATTTTAATTTTAATTTTTATTAATAAATGCTAATTAATAGATTTAGGTTTTAATTAGAATAACTTTAACATATTTTTGTAAATAATTAAAATTAAATTAGATTTAATTATGTTTTTACTAATTCAATTAATTTTTATTTCTTTCTTAAAACAACAAAAAGACCAAAAATAATTTATTTATTTTATTAACTTATTTATTTTAATTCAATTTAGTAATTAACTTAGGTAATTTCTTTCTTAATTCAAAAATAACGAAATAGATGTTTCCTTTAAACCAAAAGGGTCAAAACCCTAAACTCTCACTCGACTTAATTTCCCGCACGCGATTTATTTTCTTTCATCCATTTATGTATCTGATTTCGGTTTGTAATAGCTTAATAGGACCTTTATTTATTTTTTATCGCTTTATTTATTTTTAAAGGGTTTGTCTTTGGCGATGTAAATACCCGACGCCTTGTAATTTAATTTCCGCATTTTAATTTCCGCAACTTATAACTGTTAGATGTTTGATAATAGGGACGCATGACAATACTGAATGGTTTAACCTAAAATCAACTTAGATCACCTTTAACATGTACAAAGATAAAATAACTGAAAATAACACACACACACATGCGCACTCTTAGGGTACACCCCACTTGGTTTCCTTCGTACGTGGTCATTAAGTATAGGTCACTTTAGAGATCTTCCTCTTGTCTAAAGATCATAGTCGCCTCGAAACGGTTGCCTCGGATATGATAGCCTCAAACAAATGATCTAAGACATTAGGGTTACCGCTAAGGCGTCCTAACATTGCTTTAGTGACCGCACGTCCCTCATTCGAATTGACCCTCAAACTCCAACGACGATGCTACCTACTCATCAATAGTGGGATAGCACTATCTAACGGAAGATAGCATAGAACGATTCCTTTTTTGAGTAGGTATATGGTTCTTAAGTACTTTCTCTTTCAAAAAACAAAAACTTTTCAAACTTACACTTTTCGAACAACGTTTTCAAAAACACTTCATTACACTCTTAAGGACAGAAGCAAGAGTTAAATTGAAGTTTCAAACAAAAACTTTTTCAAACCCACAAGCACAAAGAAAACCATTTTGAAAACAATATGATCAAGGGTTTGTGATGCAGGTTTTGGCAAATCAAATGTCTAGCAAGGGGAAAATGGGATTTATTTTCCTCTAACCAATGTCGTCTAGAGATCAAAACACGATGATTTGAGTCGATGGCTATGACCCACTCGATATGGTGAGCTTGACTCTTGAAGGAAGATTCTCAATGACACGAAGTTCTTCAATCAAGTTACAATCAAATTCTAATAGTTTCTTGTTTACTCCGCGAGATCCTTGAAAACATTGTATACATATATCATACATATCATTGCATAACAGGTCTCCCAGTACATGTCTCTCAAGTTCTCGCTATTTATTTCAGCAATGGCTTTCCAACCAGACAACTAAGATCTTCAAACTCGAGAAGCTCAGTTCAGGGAAGTATTCCTAAACCTATCCAAGGGGCAGGGAGAGTTGAAAACACTCCTCGTTGGGAACTTGGTCAAGAAAAGTCCTGAAGACAATAAGGACGAACGGCTGGAACAACTGCAAGCTGAGTTCAGTGCCATGAAAACCAAGATGCTAGGGCAGATGGCTCTTATCCAAGGCTTAGCTCGGGAACAAGAAGAGTTGAGAACCATTATCAACCAACTTCATCAAGACAAATACAACAGCATGAAGCAAACAGTCAAGGCCGGGGACCAAGTTATTAATCAACTTCTGAGAAGTCAAAGGTTTGGTTTGATGAAGAATAGACCTCTCCAGGTTGCTACTACCTCACGGGTCCAACAACAACCTCGCCATAAACAACCGGTTAATCAAAGTAAGCCAGATAGGCCCAAGAAGCAGTTTACCAAGCTCAACATGCCGCTGTCCCAAGCTTTGAAACACCTGTTGAGATTAAATCTGGTGACATTGGTAGGACCTCATCCAAATCCTAAGAGTTCTTCACCTAACTACAATCCTGATGCAAGGTGTGCATACCATTCCAACAGCCCGGGGCATGACACTGACGACTGTTGGAAGTTAAAGTACAAAATTCAAAACCTGATTGATGAAGGAGCATTAGAATTCACACAAGATGGTCAGGCTGAGTTCTTCTACCATCCCTCCAAGGCACACCATTTAAAGTGACAAGTCCTGAGACGAGAAGACTTTTTGTTCATTAGAATTTTCAGTTTGTAATTTTCTTTTGATTGTTCAAACATTTATTCATGTCAAACTCTGTTACTTTATCAATGAATCACATATGTCTGTTTTGAATCAATCCATTCGTATTGACTATATTCAAATTGCTTTTATTTTTTGTGATGATCAACGCTCGATTAAAAAATTCTAAGCCTTTAGAGGGAGGATGACGAAAATGATATCAAAATCTCTACAGTATGCTTTTGAACAGACTCCGCTGACGAGGTACAGGCATTATTTCAAACCCTAAATAGTGGAGTTATAAGGAAGATAATCCCTAGTCACCCCCTTTGAGCCAAATAAGTTGGAGTTTTTCTTTACACACGAATTAAAACCCTTAATCACAACCTGGGGCAGGGTAGTTTGCTCAGTTAATTCAGGTGCACAATGAATGGCATCAAAGACGTCCTTCCAAAATGAAAGACGGTGATGGTTCCCTATAATCGTCAAGACGGACAATCATTATCTCTCAAAAATAAAAGCCCATTAAGTCAAAACCTATGAAGGAGACTTACAAAACTGGGGCATCCCGCTGACTGTAATCACAAAAAGAAACAGTTTAGGCAAAAGACATGGATAATAAAAATCAAAAGGAAAGAGATCCTGCAAACTGTCAATAAAATGACTGCCTGTTCAAAATAAATTGTCAGTATCCGAACCATCACTGGTATATCAGAGCAAAGACTCAAACAAGATCTAATGCATGATTAGCTGAGTTTAGCATCGAAGAACATCACGAAGAACGGGTGGGTACAAATAAAATTTGAGCCTTTATCCTTTGTTTCTCGAACCGTGAACCAGACCACGTTATAACCCTTGAAAGTCCTAGCTGAGGCATGCGTTAGTTTGAAAGCATACTGTTACAAAAGGTATCCTGACTCCTGTAGGGCTTGCTGTAAATCCTGAGTTGACATCATATCTTACAAAAGTTTGCTTGTTTTATTGAAAACTGCATTTTCAAAGAACTTAAAAATAGAAAAAAGCTTTGCATTCTTAAAATAACATTGTTTGCATATGACTATTTGTTCAACAGTAGAGAAATTCGCACGATGAATATCTAGTGAACAAAAACCTTCTCAATAAAAAAGGGTCACCTCAAGTGGAAAAAATAACTTCCAACCAAGGGGCCGACACGATAAATGTCCATCATCTGGGGCATTCAAGTCAAGATTCAGGGAATCTCTCAAAGATACCAAGTAGCCAGGGGCAAATCTCCATCTGAACCACTTGGGGCATTGGACATGAATCACTAGCAACGAATCTTGCATGATCAAACGAACATCTTCTGGTAGTATGGAAACACAACACTACCGACAGTGACAACTCCCTACACACTGAGAGCGCTGACATAGTCAGAAAATACTGCGCATGAACAAAGACCCACTAGGTTGACTGGCCTAGGAAAAAATAAGGGCTTCCCGGCGAACCAAAAGGGTTCGGGCAAAAATAAGGGATGAAAATGAAAAAATTTATACACCCGGCAAGTCGAAAACCTGAAAAGGCGGCTTGAGAAAAAAAGGGTATCCCGGTGGACTGAAAACCCGAAAGGGCGGTCCAGGCAAAAATTAGGGATCAAAGCGTACGACTATGTCCCGTCATCTTGTTACTAGCCTACCAGAAGAAGACTTGTCACTTCAATCGAAAGTTACCAAGCACCTCATAGGTTGGGATAATACTCGATCCACAAGGCCTCCGCAGGCACCTTCTCCCGCAGAAATAGGGGCAAAAAAGTCTCGATGCAAAGCCATCGTCATATCCTTAGCACGCATCCCAGTAACATTCACTCCCCGCAGAGTAAAAGAAAAAGACAGTAATATTAACTCTCTCCAGCTGAGGCTCACAACTGTGAATGAATCGATAATATTCTCCCCAAGTAGAGTTTATCTGCCATCAGCACTGAAAAGTCTTATCATCCCCGGCGGAGTATAAAATATCCCCAGTGGAGTTTGAAAATTTTCCCCAGCGTAGTTTGAAAAAGCTTCCCCAATGGAGTTGAAGAATCATCCCCAGTAGACTTTGGAAGATTGTCCCCGGCAAGTTCAAAGTATTTTCCCATAACAGTCTAAAAGGTAATTCCCAGTGAAGTCGCGACTGAAAGATCATCCCCAGCGAAGTTCTTTCCTTTCACAAACAGGAATTCAATCCCCAATAGGATTCAGTACCACCAGCAACGGTAATTCATCCCCAGCAGAATTTATCGGCGGAATCCTCAGCAGAGCATCTCTTCCCCACAGAATAATCTCCTCATCAGTTCATTCCCCAATGGAGTTATCCTCTCCTGCAGGTTTATTCTCGCAATCGTCTTTATTCGCCATCCCCAGCGGAAACGAAGAACTCAGCTCTTTTCTCCAACATCTATACAGGATTTATTTTCCCCAGCTAAAATATTACATTTCCATACATCATGATACATGCATATACGCATCATACAACACAATCTCATTTATTTTGAGAACATCATTGCTTGATATATATCATGCATTGCATACGACTGACTTTTACCTTTCAGGAGGGATGCAATTAAGTTCTTAGCTATGTCGAACTACTGACCGGTTCTTAAATCTCAACCGAATTATCCTCAGTTTAATTACAGATGAGGTTCTAAATCTTGACAATTTTCCTCCGTCGAAGTGTGGACGAGTTCTTAAATCTCAACAGAATTATTCTTCGTTGAAGTACAGACAGTTCCTAGATCTCGATGAAGATGTTTCCCTCAGTCGAAGTACTGACCGGTTCTTAAATCTCAACTGAATTAGTCTCGGTTGAATTACAGATAAGGTTCTAAATCTCGACAATTTTCCTCCGTCGAAGTGTGGACGAGTTCTTAAATCTCAACAGAATTATCCTTCGTTGAATTACAAACATTCCTAGATCTTGATGAAGATGTTTCCCTCAGTCGAAGTACTGACCGGTTCTTAAATCTCAACTGAATTAGTCTCGGTTGAATTATAGATAAGGTTCTAAATCTCGACAATTTTCCTCGGTCGAAGTGTGGACGAGTTCTTAAATCTCAACAGAATTATTCTCTGTTGAAGTACAGACAATTCCTAGATCTCGATGAAGATGTTTCCCTCAGTCGAAGTACTGACCGGTTCTTAAATCTCAACTGAATTAGTCTCAGTTGAATTACATATAAGGTTTTAAATCTCAACAATTTTCCTCCGTCGAAGTGTGGACGAGTTCTTAAATCTCAACAGAATTATTCTCCGTTGAAGTACAACTAGTTACTAGATCTCGATTAAGATGTTTCCCTCAGTCGAAGTACTGACCGGTTCTTAAATCTCAATTGAATTAGTCTCGATTGAATTACAGATAAGGTTCTAAATCTCGACAATTTTCCTTCGTCGAAGTGTGGACGAGTTCTTAAATCTCAACAGAATTATTCTTTGTTGAAGTATAGACAGTTCCTAGATCTCGATGAAGATGTTTCCCTCAGTCAAAGTACTGACCGGTTCTTAAATCTCAACTGAATTAGTCTCGGTTGAATTACAGATAAGGTTCTAAATCTCGACATTTTCCCTCCGTCATAGTGTGGACGATTTCTTAAATCTCAACAGAATTATTCTCCGTTGAAGTACAGACAGTCCTAAATCTTGATGAAGATGTTTCCCTCAGTCGAAGTACTGACCGGTTCTTAAATCTCAACTGAATTATCCTCGGTTGAATTACAGATAAGGTTCTAAATCTCGACATTTTTCCTCCGTCATAGTGTGGACGAGTTCTTAAATCTCAACAAAGTTCCTCCGTCGAATTATAGACAGTTCCTAAATCTCAGCAGAGTTTTCTCAATTGAATTACGGGAAAGTTCTTAAATATCGATGAAGATGTTTCCCCCTCAGTTGAATTACGGATAAGTTCTTAAAAATCAGCAGAGATGTTCTCTCAGTTGAAGTACAGGCAAGTTCCTAAATCTCAACAAAGATCAGACTTCCCCAAGCGGAATCTTCCACAACAACAGGTGTGCAAGTTCTCACTAAGGAATCTCTTATGCGATCGACACTCCTGCAGATGGCATCTTTAAGCCCATCCTCCTTCCAGCAATCTCCAAATGGCATCTGTAAGCCCATTCCCGACATCACAAGGCTGATACCACTTCATGCAAGTGCAAATTTCTAGGCACTCTAGTGTTCAATAATCTTCCACCTTCGGATCACGAATGGCACGAAAGCCAATCTACATCCTCAGGTTTAAGAAGATTGAACAGGGGCAACTTTTGTACTCCAAAATTTTCCCTCTCATATTTCTTAAAACATTGCAAGGAAAATCTCCAAATTGCTCAAGTTTGCTCAAAAGTTGGACAGACAAGCAATCTCCTAAGGCAGTCTACCCCAAATTAGGGTTTTGGTTTGCATCAAGATCCTTGAGTCCAAATGACCTCAAGTGCTCCCCAATGTCCTAATATGTTCTCAAGATCATCCATGTCAAATTTCAAGCCTTGTAGAGGAAGTTTGCTCAGTCAATTGCTCAAAGGGTCCAAAAATTGAATGTGCTAGGGCAAAAGTCATTTGTGACCTACATACAGTCAAACTTCAATACTTTTTGTCAACATTCTCATTTTGAAGGATATTTCATCATTTTATCAATGGTTGATCATGATTCATCAAGGAATGCTCAAAATTCATCAAGACTCAAAAGTTGCTAAATTAGGGTTTTGCAAGAAAAATTAACTCAACTTTGACCAAGCATAACTTTCTCATACTTTATGAGAAATGACCCATCCAAAGCTCATTTTTAAGAGGATGCAATTTCCAACAATCCATCTTCATACCCCAAAATCAGAAAATGCACTCACAAGAAGTTATTAATTTGGACATTATAGGTCATTTTTGAAAGTCAACAAAAATACCTTTTTTTCCAAAGCTTATAACTTGAGCATGGAATATCAAAATGAGATGAGACCAAAAGGGTTGGTTAGAGGACATCTCAAGCTTTCTAAAAAGTCCAATAAAACTTCGAAAAGTTCAAAATTGAAGAGGTTATGCATTGTTGAAGTTGGGCATTTTTGCAAAATTGCCAAAAGTCAACCATCCCCAAAACTTCAAATTTTGTCAAATGGGCTCATTCTTTTCCACTTGATTTGAGCTTGCATAGTTGCCCACGTGTCCTAGCTTCAGCCATGAGCCCATATTCTATTTTTATTATTTTATTTGATTTTTATTTGAATTTATTCATTTTAAATCGAATTAAATCATATAAAATCCAAAACTTTGATTACATGAGATCTTTTTGATATTTCAGGTCTTGATTATCATCATTAACATCATCGAAATTCGTATCAAGCAATCCATGTACAAAAAGATTGAAAATTGGCAAATTTGGAAGGTTTAGTAATGGAGAATCAAATCAAATTGGAAATCATTATTGGAGCAAGATTTGAATCAAGTTTGTTACCCTAATACATTCCACACTATATAAACAAGCCAAAGGAACGTGAATAAGGGTTGGAGGCTGCAAGAAGAGGCAGAACAAAGTTTGGAAAAAACACCAAAAATCTTTAAATCGAATTTATAGCTAGAGACAATTTCAGAAGCTGAGACCGGTCCCAAACGATTCCTGGGTGTTCACTCAGTCTACCTGGATCAAGAGCAAGCATTCTCCGACCACCTAATGCGCTGTAAGTCCCTCGTTACCTAGCTCTGTTCTTGGATTCGATTTAATCCATTCTTGCATCATTTGAACGAGATAATTTCATATTCATAACCCTCATGCTGTTTGCAAACCTTTGGCAATATTCAATTTGGTTTATAGGCGCTGTAACCCCAAAACACCATAGCTAGGGTTGCGTTTTTGTTTTTAGGGATTCTTATTTCAGGTGAAATTGGTCCCTATAATGGGCATGGTTGCACTTAGGAGAAGGAGACGAACCCAACCATGCCTTTGAAGGTCATTTTTATTGCCAGGAAACGATTTTTGGAATGAGCTGCGTTTTTAGCTGCGGATTCAAATCCGCAGGTAAAATTACAATAGAGGAAGGACAGGGATGAAGAGCTAGCATTCATCCATTGGCCCTTTCAAAATCACACGCGCGTTTTTTTTATTTTCTGGCATATAATTTGTTTTGTTTATACTATAATTTCTTTGTATTTTATTAACAATTGAGTCAAGGCAGCGTAGTGGCAAGGCAAGGCAAGCAATCACTTTCAGGACCTGGGTTCGAATCCCAGGTCCCCCACTTTCTTTGTTAATTTTATTTTTCAGGTGATTACATGTACATCCAAGCGTGTAGCCCACCATGGTCCATCAAGCATCCAATGGCAAGATGGCCAAAGGCCAAATCTGGTGGCTAAAAGTTGATGGTCCACCATAGACCAAGTCAACATGCGCTCACCTGATCTCAAAAGTCAACAAAGGGCCAATTCTAATGGGCTTCAGATTGCTGTTCAAACACCCCAAAACAGAGCCATACCCCCTTTCTCTTAAATATTTTGCTTATTTATTTTGTTTATTTTAATTGTTTTATTATTTTTGTTTAATTTCTAACCAATTAAAATTCAGCCTTTTCATAAAATAAAATCACAAAAATATTTTTATGTTTAATCAAATTTTTATTTTTATTTTTATTAATACATTCTAATTAATAGATTTAGGTTTTAATTAGAATAACTTTAACATATTTTTGTAAATAATTAAAATTAAATTAGATTTAATTAGGTTTTCACTAATTCAATTAATTTTTATTTCTTTCTTAAAATAACAAAAAGACCAAAAAGAATTTATTTTTTATTAATTAATTTATTTTAATTCAATTTAGTAATTAACTTAGGTAATTTCTTTCTTAATTCAAAAACAACGAAAAAGATGTTTCCTTTAAACCAAAAGGGTCAAAACCCTAAACTCTCACTCGACTTAATTTCACACACGCGATTTATTTTCTTTCATCCATTTATGTATCTGATTCCGGTTTGTAATAGCTTAATAGGACCTTTATTTATTTTTTATCGCTTTATTTATTTTTAAAGGGTTTGTCTTTGACGATGTAAATACCCGACGCCTTGTAATATAATTTCCGTATTTTAATTTCCGCAACTTATAACTGTTAGATGTTTGATAATAGGGATGCATTACAATACTGAATGTTTTAACCTAAAATCAACTTAGATCACCTTTAACATGTACAAAGATAAAATAACTGAAAATAACACACCCGCACATGCGCACTCTTAGGGTACACCCCACTTGGTTTCCTTCGTACACGGTCATTAAGTATAGGTCACTTTAGAGGTCGTCCTCTTGTCTAAAGATCATAGTCGCCTCGAAACGGTTGCCTCGGATATGATAGCCTCAAACAAATGATCTAAGACACTAGGGTTACCGCTAAGGCGTCCTAACATTGCTTTAGTGACCGCACGTCCCTCATTCGAATTGACCCTCAAACTCCAACAACGATGCTACCTACTCATCAATAGTGGGATAGCATTATCTAATGGAAGATAGCATAGAACGATTCCTTTTTCGAGTAGGTAGATGGTTCTTAAGTACATGCTCTTTCAAAAAACAAAAACTTTTCACACTTAAACTTTTGGAACAAAGTTTTGAAAAACACTTCATTACACTCTTGAGGACAGAAGCAAGAGTTAAATCGAAGTTTCAAACAAAAACTTTTTCAAACCCACAAGCACAAAGAAAACCATTTTGAAAACAATATGATCAAGGGTTTGTGATGCAGGTTTTGGCAAATCAAATGTCTAGCAAGGGGAAAATGGGATTTATTTTCCTCTAACCAATGTCGTCTAGAGATCAAAACACGATAATCTGAGTCGGTGGCTATGACCCACTGGATATGGTAAGCTTGACTCTTGAAAGAAGATTCTCAATGACACGAAGTTCTTCAATCAAGTTACAATCAAATTCTAATAGTTTCTTGTTTACCCCGCGAGATCCTTGAAAACATTGCATACATATATCATACATATCATTGCATAACAGGTCTCCCAGTACAGGTCTCTCATGTTCTCGCTATTTATTTCAGCAATGGCTTTCCAACCAGACAACCAAGATCTTCAAACTCGAGAAGCTCAGTTCAGGGACGTATTCCTAAACCTATCCAAGGGGCAGGAAGTGTTGAAAACACTCCTCGTTGGGAACTTTGTCAAGAAAAGTCCTGAAGACAATAAGGACGAACGTCTGGAACAACTGCAAGATGAGTTCAGTGCCATGAAAACCCAGATGCTAGGGCAGATGGCTCTTATCCAAGGCTTAGCTCGGGAACAAGAAGAGTTGAGAACCATTATCAACCAACTTCATCAAGACAAATACAACAGCATGAAGCAAACAGTCAAGGCCGGGGACCAAGTCATTAATCACCTTCTGAGAAGTCAAAGGTTTGGTTTGATGAAGAATAGACCTCTCCAGGTTGCTACTACCTCACGGGTCCAACAACAACCTCTCCATAAACAATCGGTTAATCAAAGTAAGCCAGATAGGCCCAAGAAGCAGTTGACCAAGCTCAACATGTCGTATTCCCAAGCTTTGCAACACCTGTTGAGATTGAATCTGGTGACATTGGTAGGACCTCATCTGAATCCTAAGACTTCTTCACCTAACTACAATCCTGATGCAAGGTGTGCATACCATTCCAACAGCCCGGGGCATGACACTGACGACTGTTGGAAGTTAAAGTACAAAATTCAAAACTTGATTGATGAAGGAGAATTGGAATTCACACAAGATGGTCAGGCTGAGTTCTTCTACCATCCCTCCAAGGCTCACCATTTAAAGTGACAAGTCCTGAGACGAGAAGACTTTTTGTTCATTAGCATTTTCAGTTTGTAATTTTCTTTTGATTGTTCAAACATTTATTCATGTCAAACTTTGTTACTTTATCAATGCATCGCATATGTCTGTTTTGAATCAATCCATTCGTATTGACTATATTCAAATTGCTTTCATTTTTTGTGATGATCAACTCTCGATTAAAAAATTCTAAGCCTTTAGAGGGAGGATGGCGAAAATGATATCAAAATCTCTACAGTATGCTTTTGAACAGACTCCGCTGACGAGGTACAGGCATTGTTTCAAATCCTAAACAGTGGAGTTATAAGGAAGATAATCCCTAGTCACCCCCTTTGAGCCAAAGAAGTTGGAGTTTTTCTTTTCACACGAATTAAAACCCTTAATCACAACCTGGGGCAGGGTAGTTTGCTCAGTTAATTCAGGTGCACAATGAATGGCATCAAAGACGTCCTTCCAAAATGAAAGACGGTGATGGTTCCCTATAATCGTCCAGACGGACAGTCATTATCTCTCAAAAATAAAAGCTCATTAAGTCAAAACCTATGAAGCAGACTTATAAAACTGGGGCATCCCGCTGACTGTAATCACAAAAAGAAACAGTTCAGGAAAAAGACAGGGATACCGCTAAGGCGTCCTAACATTGCTTTAGTGACCGCACGTCCCTCATTCGAATTGACCCTCAAACTCCAACGACGATGCTACCTACTCATCAATAGTGGGATAGCATTATCTAATGGAAGATAGCATAGAACGATTCCTTAATAGGACCTTTATTTATTTTTTATCGCTTTATTTATTTTTAAAGGGTTTGTCTTTGGCGATGTAAATATCTGACGCCTTGTAATTTAATTTCGGCATTTTAATTTCCGCAACTTATAACTGTTATATGTTTGATAATAGGGATGCATGACAATACTGAATGTTTTAACCTAAAATCAACTTAGATCACCTTTAACATGTACAAAGATAAAATAACTGAAAATAACACACCCGCACATGCGCACTCTTAGGGTACACCCCACTTGGTTGCCTTCGTACACGGTCATTAAGTATAGGTCACTTTAGAGGTCGTCCTCTTGTCTAAAGATCATAGTCTCCTCAAAACGGTTGCCTCAGATATGATAGCCTCAAACAAATGATCTAAGACATTAGGGTTACCGCTAAGGCGTCCTAACATTGCTTTAGTGACCGCACGTCCCTCATTCGAATTGACCCTTAAACTCCAACGACGATGCTACCTACTCATCAATAGTGGGATAGCATTGTCTAAAGGAAGATAGCATAGAACGATTCCTTTTTCGAGTAGGTAGATGGTTCTTAAGTACTTGCTCTTTCAAAAAACAAAAACTTTTCACACTTACACTTTTCGAACAAAGTTTTCAAAAACACTTCATTACACTCTTGAGGACAGAAGAAAGAGTTAAATCGAAGTTTCAAACAAAAACTTTTTCAAACCCACAAGCACAAAGAAAACCATTTTG
Source organism: Vicia faba (assembly GCA_948472305.1). Classification (NCBI taxonomy): domain Eukaryota; kingdom Viridiplantae; phylum Streptophyta; class Magnoliopsida; order Fabales; family Fabaceae; genus Vicia; species Vicia faba. The sequence goes on along the minus strand of OX451736.1, from coordinate 979,205,251 downwards.
AAAACAATATGAGTAAGTACCTAAGAGCCCGTGGATAACCACGGATAGAAAGGGTGATAACACCTTTCCTTTCTATAATCTACCCCCCGAACCCGAGAAATATCTCAAAAAGGAATTTTTCTGTGCTTTTTTCCTTTCCTTGTTGGATAAAATAAAAGTCGGTGGCGACTCTTGCTTACCGCGACATTTTGCGAAAACAAACGCAAAACGCAAACCAGCATTCCAAAAAAATGTCAGTTCTTCCCACCGTATCACATCGAGGAAGCCTTGGAAGGATTGGCGGAAATGGTTATTATGGAAACATCTTCAACGGGAATCAACGGAACCAGAGTTTTCTCGAACAAGATCTATTTGTCATCCATCAGGCGCTGAACACCTGACTTTAATAAACGGAAACCAACAGGTAGGATGGAACATAGGTGGCAACCTTCGCCATAGCCCGAAAATAAACTGGCCGATAATAGGTTCTTCTTCACTGTCATCAACGGAGTAGAAACGTCTTCCATAGAGGTCACAAATGAATCATCGTCCACAGCATTTACTCCATGCTTGGGCATAGGAGCAGTCATGACATTAGGCTTTTTCGGTGCGTCAAACTCAATTTCTTTAGCTTCAATCAAATCTTGCACCTTATTCCTCAAGGCCCATCAGTTGTTTGTATCATGCCCTGGGCTATCGGAATGATAAGCACAACGGGCGTTCGAATTATACAGCAGAGAGGTGGTACTGGGATTCTTCGGATCTTCCCTTAGAGTTAACAGGTTAGTCTTCAACAATTGCGATTAAATTTGAGATAAGGTCATACTGAGTCGAGTATACTGTCTTTGCGGTCTCTCTACTCTTTGCTGATTGTTACGTTGTGGGGCAACAGTGGGTCTTGATATTATTACCGCATTAACTGCTTGGAGGCATTCAGGTCGGCTTTGGCTTCTTGAACTGTAAACGGCACTAGATTCCTTCTTGAAAGGCTTCTTTTCTGTACTTGATGAGGCACCTTTCTATATTTTTCCACTTCTGATACCAGCTTCTACCCTCTCCCCAGTCATAATCAATTCAGTGAACCCAGACGATGAACTACCGATCAAATGATTGAAATACGGACCCGACAAAGTCCCAAGAAACATATCCACCAACTCCCTATCAGACAGAGGTGGTTGGACTCTTCCAACCAGATCTCTCCACTTCTGAGCATAGTCTTTAAAGCCTTCGCTTGTACCCATAGACATACCCTGAAGTTGAGTACGCGTGGGAGCAAGGTCGGCGTTATACTGGTATTGCTTGTAAAAAGCAGCAGCCAGGTCCTCCCAGTTGCGAACATTAGCTCCTTCCAATTGATAGAACCATTCAAGTTGAGTCCCTGACAGACTATCTTGAAAGAAATGAACCCAAAGGTTTCTATCAGCAGTATATGGTTGAATTTTTCTAACGTACGAGCGGAGGTGGAGCTTTGGACAGGACACTCCATCGTACTTAGCAAAGACCGGAGCTTTAAAATTGTGAGGGATCACCACTCCTGATGCCAACCCTAAATCTCCAAAATCCAAACCGGGAACCTTCTGAATCTCCATAGCACTAAGACGTTCTTCAAGTTGTTTGTACCTCTCCTCAGCAGGAGGGTATTGTTCATTATCAAAATCAGTGTCATTATCAGAGACCACAGGGCTAGGACCTTTTCTTTCCTCCTGATTCTCTCCTCCTCCAGATGAATGAGACAGATCAGCTTCCTCTCGCAACCTATTCCCAAATCTGTGACCCATATTCAACATAACCACCTTCTTCTTCTTCTTCTTCTTCTCCTTTAGGATAAGAGTCTTCAAATCCTGTTGTCCTTTAAACAAGTTCAAGAATATCTCCTGAAATTGAGCATTCTGAGCCTGAAGAGCCTTGATAGCTTGATCAGTAGGTGTTTCAGAAGACATTTTATGCTGAAATAAACAGCGGAGAAGATAAGAAACCTGTAAGGGTACTTGTAATGAGGTGCATGGTAATGGAATGCGTATGAAATGATTTCAAAGACTTTGGGAGATTTAAATTTGTAAAACAAAATAAAACACAATTTATTAGATTAAAACTTGTAACAATTTTTAACAATGCCTTTAAGGCGTTTACAAAAGAAATAAACTTGAAAAGCAAATCTAAACTAGAAATAATAAAAGACATCAGAAATCCCATGGTCGTTTTCCCTTCGTGCTAACATAATCGTTGATTGTCCTTTCATTCTCAAGCTGCCTTGTAAGCTTCAAGATCTTCCTCTCCTGCTCATGATACTTCTCCCTATAGGTATCCCTTTCTTCCTTCAACTGGATCCAAGATCTCTTAAATGCCCCAAGATCAGTAGGCATATAGGGATGGAGGACTGTATAAGGAACCCCTTCTTCATTAGTATGCTCTACAATCACCGGAAAAACAGCTTCATATGGCATCCCCGGCTTTTGAGCACGGGCTTGAACCCACTAGAGATAAGGTTGCATCGGGAGTGAAGTCTTCAGTCCTAGCTTGTGTGGGTCATACCTGTTCACCATTCCCCAAGCTCGTATAAACCTGCGGCGATGCCCATCAACGTACCCTTTGTAGTCAAAGACAATATCTGTAAGAAGCAGCTCATGGGGACCGTCTCTCCGAGCGCGACCAAACTGTCGTAGAACCAAGCAAGGACTGTAGGTTATTCCCCCTCTAGTTCCAAGCAAAGGGATATTAGGATATTCACCACATCAATCAATGACAACTACTCTTTCCATATCCTTAGAACTCCAAAGAATTTCCGTATGAGCAAGGGACATGATTCTGTAAGCCCAACCTACACCTTCCTCATTCTTCAATACAGACTTGGGGAGGTGCGAAATAAACCACCTCGCCAGCAGCGGTGTACAACACATGAGAGTTCCCCTTCTCCGTACAGTACGGGTATAGAGAGCATGTAAAATATCACCTATAAGAGTAGGCACTGGATTACGAGACATGGAGATCTTGACCGCATTCACATCTATGAAGGAATCTGGATTTGGGAACAGAACCAAGTCGTAGATGAGGAGGGTCGGGATGTCTTTAAATGCTTGAAAATCCATGTTATCCCAGAACTGTTGAGCTTGATCGATCAAAAACTTAGCCAAGAAACCTTTAACCCCACTCCGAGTCTCCCAGTTAGATACTACATCAACCCTTTTTAGATGTAAGGCTGAAGCAATGTCCTCAGGTCTAGGAACCTCCTCCAAACCTGTGAAGGGTGTTTGCTCGAGGATAGATATGCCTAGTGTGATACGGTGGGAGAACTGACTTGAGGTTTTGCGTTTGTGTTTGCAAATGTTTCGGTTTAGCAAGAGTCGCCACCGACTTTTTATTTTATCCAAAGGAAAGGTCAAAAAGCACAGGAAAGACCTTTGAGATTGTTTTTGGGTTCGGGGGGTAGATTATGAAAAGGTAAGGTGCTAGCACCCTTTTCATCCATGGTTTTCCATGGGCTCTTAGTTACTTATTTTAGATCACTTGCTTTGCTTTTCAATTGTTTGAAATGGTGCTTTAGTGTGTGGTTTTGAAAGTATTTTGAAAAGAGGCCTTTGTTTAGGAAACCTTTGTAATGATTCTTGTTTGAATGTATACAAAGGTGTTTGTCTTTTGAAAAATGTTTCAATGTTTGAAAGTTTGTTGGGAAATGTTTTGAAATTATGTGATAGTTTGAAAATAGCAAGGATGTCTTGCAAGTTTGATCAAGTAACTAGGAGTTGTCTACCCTACTCAAAGATCTTTCCTACACATTTTTAATCCTTTGACATTGTTGTTTTACCATTGTATTTGGTAAACCACCTTGTATTTGGATGTTAAATGGGACGGGTGTGGGTCATCGTATGACCATGATAACAATATTGCCAAGTATCTTAGCAAGTTTTTTGAGGGTCTAGATCATTTTTGTTAGGAAACCAAGATAGCGTCATCGAGGGACTATGATATTTTTGTTTGATTTTGTTTTGCCAAGATACCTAGCATGCATACCATGGCCATTTTTAAGGCAACAAGTGGATGAAAACCTAGGGGTGCTTGTGTGTATTGTGTTGTCATTTTTCATGCATTTTTGTCTTGTGTTTAGTCATGCTATTTGTTTGATTTTGGTTCTTTGCATACAAACCCTAATTTTACTATCATGCATATCAAAGCGATAAAATGCATAAAAGTAAATCTAAGACTATTACAACATTATTATGGGGAGGGGGATACAAGTTTGAATAGGGGGATATTTGCACAAAATAAAAACCCTAAAACTATTACAACCATATTGAATTTAATTTACAAATAAATAAATGAGCAAATATTTAAATATGCAATTAAATATGAATATGCAAAGGATGCTTTTTGTATTTATTTTATGTATGTAAAATAAATTATTTATTTCTCAAAAATAAGAAAATAAAAATGATCATTTTTGGAAAGGGTGAAAACCCTAGTTTTTGGTTTTAAAAGAAAATATATTATATTATTTATTTATTCATTTTTATGTACAAGATAATAAATAAAAATATATACAAAGATGTTAAAAAATAAAATATGTGAGAAAATAATATTTTAAGTGTATAATATAATAAAATAAAATATGTAAGTATTTTAATATTATTTACAAGTTTTAATTAAGAAAATAAAGTAATATTAACCTAATAAACTATTTTATCATAAAAAAATAAAAAAAATAAAATAAAAATGTAAAAATTAAGAAAATATTTTTGGTGATTTTTAATATTTAGAAAAAATAAATAAAGTCAGAAAATATAAAAGAAATAAAAAATATACAAAAATAAAACAAATGGGCCAAGGGGTGCAGAAAGCAAGCATGGGGGTGTCAAAAGCAAGACAAAGCCAGGCCCAGCCCAACATCACACTTCATCCCTGTCCTTTGAACCAGAAAACGCTCGCGCCATGTACAAACTTGTAACTCCTGCATACGTGCTTAAAAAGAAAATCGTGCAATATGAAAGTTATAACTCATCATCACACGATTCTAATGATATAAAAAACTTGATCTAACTCTCAAAGACCAGAGAGAATTTCATTGGCCCTAAATTCTGACCTAGTTTTTTCAGCATGTTCATCATCCAAATTCTCCTAGCTCAGTTAATATAAATACAAGTTATGCATATGTACAACTCAAGGACATTAAGGGCTACATTTTTGCTTCACAAACCTAAGCCTAATGATTCCTAAATAAGGAGATAGAAGTTTGACAAATACCTTTTTCATCCAAGTTTGAATATGGAAATGTAGAAGTTTTGGGTGAGGCCTGAAGGTCGTGTTAGCTTGCCTGAAGTTCACTCAGCCTTTCCCAATGCTTGGCTTGCCTTGAACTTGCCTGAATGTGCTTGTAGAACTCAACCTGCAAAGCTTCAAACTAAAAATTGTGAAGTGTGAAAATGGAGTTACAATGACTGGAAAGGTGCTTGGATAGTTTAGGTGTGATGTTTAGAATGTGTTTGAAGTGGTTCAAGATGAAACGCACTAGTGGATTTGGATTTGGCCAAGGTTCTGCAGGTATGGCCCTGTTTTGACAAGAACTTGGTGTTTTTGTGTTTAAGGGTGTTTGAGAGGCTTGGAAATCATGCTTTTGGCTTGGTGTGATATGCTGAAGTTGTTTGAAATGATACTTAGACTTTCTCTTATCAGGTTACAAAGTTGTGGACCTTTTGCAAGGTTTCTTGTTTTTGAAGCAAAAGTTGAAGTTGACAATGCCAAGGTTGTACAAGCTAGCTTGAGGCCTGCTGATAGTTGGTACACCTTTCCTGATATTAGTGAACTTTGTTTTCATAAAAAGGCTTGGTCCATGGCTCAAGATAAACAATTTGACATAAAGCATGCTTTATCAAAGTGGCAATGTTACCTTTATGTCATTTTTGGATTAAACCTTTGTACAAAGCTTCCAAGACAAAAACAATGCCATTAACCATTGTATTTGAATTAAATTTTTGATTGTAGAAGATATTAGAACCTTTAAACCAAGTACAAGCATGCTTTGGACAGATTTGCAAGTTGTAACATGGTGCAAAATGCCTTGGACAAAAGTGATGATTTTCCATTTTCAATCCTTTGATTCTCCCTAACCACAAATTATCTTGGAGAGTTCTTGGACATTTTGGAAAGCTTGTAACATGATCTACAATCCATATTTAAAATGCATTTTAATATTCCAATTGGAACTATGTGAAAAGTTGCCATGAAGATAGGTCAAAATCCTGCCTAAACTAGGGCAAAATTTCACTAAGTTAAAAGTTTCATGGATCCTTGTTCACAAAATCATAACTTGGGATACAAGCATATTTTGGTAAAACTTTGTGAATCAAAGTTGTAGATTTTGTGGAGCACTACAACTTTCATGTTGGAAGTTTTGTTTGAATCCAATTGCATCATGGTTAAAAAGTTGGGAAAAGTTGGGGAAAAATAAGAAATTTTCATAACTTAGAAAATTTCTAAGTTATGAAAATTTTCAATTTTAAATCCTAATTTCCAAAATTAGATTTCTTGGTGAACAAGTTTCATGTTTTGACACATCTTGATGAAAAATGATCCTTGCCACTTGATTTTGACCAAAAAGTCAAAGTTTGACTTTTCAGTGTACAGTTGATTTTTGATCGGTTGATTGGAAAATTCATCTGTCAATCCAATGCATTTGAGATCTTTTGAACTTTATGATTAAGTCAAGATGATGCCATTGAGTCCTTGAATCCATGCTTGAACCCAATTTGCCACTGGCTAGGTAAAAAAATCAGAAATTGGCCTTCTATAATCAAAACCCTAAAAATGACCATTTTGCCCTTTTGATGATCTGATCAAATTTCTTGAGGAGTTGTGGTCCAAACTTGATCAAATGGTTCATATGAGTCTATAATGTTGTTGTGGATCAAAAATTATGAGGTTTGACTGTAAATTGGCCACAGTTGACTTTTTCCCCAATACAACTGATTTTTAGGTCACCTATCCAATTGACTGGGCAAAATTTTGATTCAAAGCTTGAAACTTGGTATGAGAAATCTTATAGATCCAACATGAAGTATGAAAGTCACATGAGGCATTTTAAGTCCAAAAATACTTGTGTAAACTCAAGCCCTAATTTCAGGTCATCAGTGCAAGGAAATGTCTTGAGCTCAGCAAACCCTAATCTGATCTGGAGTCCAAGAAGTCTTATGAGGAGAAATCTTGATAAAATGAGAGGGAAAATTTTGGGGTACAACAGCTGCCCCTGTTCAATCTTCTTGAACCTGAAGAGTTAGATTGCCAAGTTTGCCTTTCGTGACTCGAAGGTAAAAGATGATTGGACACTAGAGTGCCCGTAAATTTGCACTCGTCAAAATGTGGTTGAGGAAATGGGCTTAAATATGCCATTTAGGGAGGTGAAAGAATCTTGTCAGAGATGGGCTTAAAGATGCCATCCAAGAATGTTTGTTGAAAATAAGGAGAATGAACATCAAAATGGTATCCGTATCTGGAACGTATCTGAGTTGTATCTAGAGACTGAGTCTGTATGAGCAATGTAATGGCGTTCGTGTCTGGAGGGTATCCGAGCTGTAACTGTATTTGATTCTTGAATGAATAATAGAATGCCTTCCGTGTCTGGAGTGTATCTGTATTGTATCTGAATCTGAAATCTGAATAAGCGACAGAATGACGTCCGTGTGTGGAGTGTCTCTGGGCTGGGGAAAAGGTTTGAATGAGTGATAAAATGGCAACCGTGTCTGGAGTCTATCTGGACTGTGTCTGAAGTTGAGATATGTATGAGTAGCAGAATGACTTCTGTGTCTGGAGTGTATCTGAACTGTAACTGAGATCTGAATAAGTGACAGAATGACTTCCGCGTCTGGAGTGTATCTGAACTTGAAATTGATAGTTGAATCTGAATGAGAAATAGAATGGCTTCCGTATCTGGAGCGTATCTAATTTGTATCTGATTATTGAAGTATGAATGAGTGACAAAATGGCATTCGTGTCTAGAGCGTATCTGAACCGTATCTTGACTTGAAATTCTGAATGAGTAATAGAATGACCTCCGGGTCTGGGGTGTATCCATACTGTATCTGAATAAGAGATTTGAATGAGTAGCAAAATGACTTCCGTGCTTGGAGTGTATCTGTATTATATCTGAAATCTTTGAATATTTGTTAAAGATAGATGTTAATCTTATCCTGAAAAGGGTAAAATGTTAGCTGAAACACAAGGTTATGTTGCATGAAATGTATGATGTAATAATATGTGTTTTATCAATGTTCATGACATATGAATGTAATGTATACGCATGTAAGCTGATTTATTGTCTTGCTGAGGAAAATAAATCCTTGATAGCTGGAGATAATAAAATCCTTGACTGCTGTCGGGGGAAATAAATCCTTGACCGCTGTTGGAGATTCAAAATCTTTGATTGTTGAGGATGAGAAATCCTTGGACCACTGTTAGGGATAGAAAACCCTTGGCAACTCGCGGGGATTATCAAAAACTTTGACAACTTCTGTGGGGGATGTGAGAATCCTTCACGACTTTCCTGGGGATATAGGGATCCTTTAAGTCTTTGGAGTTGTAGGATGATAAACATTCTGCTGTAAGAATAAAGCCAAGTGTTGCTTGAGAATCCTGCTTGGAGAATCGCGAGAACTTTGTTGACTATGGCTGGGGATTACACAATGGGAATCTTTACTCGGTTGGGGAATAAGGAAACTCTGGTGATCTCTACCGGGGATTAATCAAAGGAAAATCTTGATCTGCTGGAGAACAAGGAAGGCTCTGATGGCTTCTGCAGGGAACTGAGAATGAGAATCTTCATTCTGCTAGGGGAATTTGAATCCTTAGGGACTTCACGCTGAGGAGTCAAGAATGAGAATCTTCGATCTGTATGGGATTGAGAAATTCTGACAAATTCATGACGGGAGTAATGAAGACTCTGGCAACTTCACTAGGGAATCAAGAATGAGAATCTTCATTCTGTTGGGGAGTAAAAACTTTGTAGGGAAGAAGGATTCCTTTTAGAGAGTAAGTGAAAACTCTGGGGGAGTAGCAATACTGCTGGGGAGTAGCTATCCTTCCAGGGAGATTAGGGGTTTGGGCTGTATGCCAATCTACTAGGGAATTATCCTAGGTTGGGGATAAAAGTTAACTGTTATCTGGTTGATCCTCATACTTTTAAGACAACTTTCTAGGGAATCTAGGGAAAACTGAATGGTTTCCGCTGTAGATTGATAGTTGGAAATTTGACTCCATTGGGGAAGAAGGTTTCATCTCTGCTGAGGGTCCATAGTCCAAAGTTTTTACTCGGCTGGGGATTGGGAGTTTGAAGAGTTAACTCTGATGGGGATTAAGGGTTTGAAATTGTAACTCCTCCTGGGTTATGTATTTCAAGGTTTTAGCTTCGCTGAGGATCTAGATAATGTATTGCAAGGGATTTCTCTTGGAACAGCCTAAAGATGTTTTCCTATACCTTCAACCTGTCAGTAATTTTTCTTTCTCATTTTGTTTATTTGTAAACAGTGATTATATTCAAATTCATATACTCATTTAATAAATCATTGGATGTTTTCAAATAAAACACAAGTGTAAAAAAGAAGAAAAGGAAAATAGTTTTTTGCACTTTGAAGTATCTTTGTATTAACTTTGTGTAAGTATTTTGTGCAAAGGAGACAAACATCCTAGTAAGAGAATGTTGTCATAAAAATGAGAAAAATTTATACAAAGAAAGATGGCTATGTGTAAAAATTCCATGGGGTTCCCCTTCTGCTATAGCCTTCATATCTCTGAATATCTTGTCCATTCGTTGCTTCGTCCGAAGATGATTGAATTGATCAGAAGCCCAGAGCTTGTCTGTGAAGAGATTGTCCTTAAAAGTATACAACGAGACATAATCATATGCTTTAATTCCCTAACTTTTTCCTGGACCTCCCTTTCGGGTTTTCGATCCACTGGGAAACCCTTTTTTGCCCAAGTCGCCCTTTCGGGTTTTCAACTTGCCGGGTCTACAGATTTTTTTTATTGTTTATCCCTAACTTTTGCCTGAACTGCCCTTTTGGGTTTTCGATTCACCGGGATGCCCTTTTTTTTCCTAAGTCTCCCTTTCGGGTTTTCATCTTGTCGGGTCATTTATGCGTAGTATCTTTTGACTATGTCTGCGTCCATAGGGTGCGGCAGGTCGGCGCCGTCCATGGTGGTTAAAATCATTGCCCCACCAGAAAAGATGTTTTTGATCACAAATGGTCCTTCGTAGGTAGGAGTCCATTTGCCCCTGGGATCACTTTGCGGCAAGATGATCCGCTTGATTACAAGATCTCTGACTTGATGTAACTGGCATCTGACTTTCTTGTTGAATGCCTTGATCATCCGTTTTTGATACGTCTGACCATGGCAAATAGCAGTAAGTATCTTTTCGTCAATCAAGTTAAGTTGATCAAGCCGTGTCTCAATCCAATCGTCTTCACTTAAACCAGCATCCTTCATGATTCTCAAGGAGGGAATCTGAACCTCGATAGGCAAAACAGCTTCCATGTCGTATACCAAAGAATAGGGTGTTGCCCTAGTTGATGTGCGCGCCGTGGTACGGTACCCGTGAAGAGCAAACGGTAACATCTCATGCCAGTCCTTGTAGGTGACTGTCATCTTTTATATGATCTTCTTTATATTTTTGTTCGCAGCTTCGACAACACCGTTCATCTTTGGCCAATAGGGAGATGAATTGTGATGTTGAATCTGGAACTACTCGCACAAGGCAGTGATCATAGTATTATTAAGGTTTTTACCGTTGTTAGTGATGATCCTTTTGGGGATGTCGTATCGACAAATGAGGTTCTGCTTGATGAAGCGGGCAACAACATTCTTTGTGACAGATGCGAAGGACGTTGCTTCGACCCACTTGGTGAAGTAATCAATGGCCACCAGGATGAAGCAGTGTCCATTGGATGTTGTAGGCTTGATCTCTCCAATCATGTCGATTCCCCACATAGTGAATGGCCAAGGAGCTGTTAAGACATTGAGAGGAACTGGAGGTATATGTACCTTGTCCGCATAAATTTGACATTTGTGACAAGTTATGGAATGTTGATGGCAGTTAGCTTCCATGGTAGACCAGTAGTAGCCTGCCCTTAGAATCTTCTTAGCCATCGTATGTCTGCTAGAGTGAGTGCAAAAGGTACCATTGTGCAGTTCAGCCATGATCTGCTCAGCTTCAACCTTGTCCACACAACGGAGTAGAATGCAATCATTATTGCGCTTGTATAGGATACCATTGCTCAGAAATAACTTGGCATAGAATCTCCTTAAGAACTTTTTGTCGTTGACTGAAGCTCCTTCAGGGTATTTTTGAGCCTCGAGATACCTTTTGACTTCGTGAAACCAAGGTCGGTCCACTACTTCTTCGGTATTAATCTCGTGAAAATGTGCAGGTTCGTCCATCCGTTCAATGGTGATTTGGGGAGCCTCATTATCCCTGTTAAGTTTAAACATGGATGACATTGTAGCTTGAGCATCTGCTAGCTGATTTTCTTCTCGCGGGAAATGCTCGAAGGTAATCTGCTCGAAATGTGGTAACAATGTCAGGACATGTTCTTTGTAAGGGATGAGGTCTGGATATTTAATATCCCACTCTCCTTTGATTTGACTGATAACCAAAGCTGGGTCCCCAAACACAATCAAGGATTTGATTCCCAAGTCTATAGCAGCCTTGAGTCCAAATATGAAAGCTTCATACTCGGCCATGTTGTTGGTGTAACTGAAACAGAGTCTGGATGTGAAAGGTGTATGGAAACCTTCTGGAGAGATGAGTACCGTGTCGGTACCATTGCCAAGTGCATTAGAGGCACCATCAAAGTACAGGATCCATCGGGATCCTTGTTCAGGTCTGTCATACGGTCTGTTCTCTTAAATGTTGTCAAATGTCATGATATCCTCGTCGGGGAAGTCGAACCTCATGGATTGGTAATCTTCGACAGCTTGATGGGCTAGATGGTCAGCTAGCACACTCCCCTTTATAGCTTTTTGGGTCGTGTACTGTATGTCGTATTCGGTTAGGATCATCTGCCATCTAGCGATTCTTCCGGATAGAGCAGGATTCTCAAAGATGTACTTGATCGGATCCATCTTAGATATCAGCAAAGTGGTATGAGTCAACATGTACTGCCTTAGCCGGCGAGCAGCCCATACCAAAGCGCGGCAAGTTTTCTCAAGCAATGAGTATTGGGTCTCACAGTCAATAAACTTTTTGCTAAGGTAATAAATGGCATGCTATTTTCGGCCAGACTCGTCATGTTGGCCCAGTACGCACCCCATTGAATTCTCTAGGACAGTCAGATACATGATTAGCGGTCTTCCTTCTATGGGAGGCATCAAGATAGGAGGTCCTAGCAAATACTCCTTGATTTTATCGAAAGCAACTTGACAGTCATCATTCCATTTAACCACCTGATCTTTCTTCAACAACTTGAAGATTGGCTCACGGGTAGATGTTAGGTGAGAAATGAACCTTGCAATGTAGTTTAGGCATCCCAAGAAACCTCCGACCTCCTTCTCAGTGCGAGGGGCATGCATTTCTTGTATAGCTTTGACTTTGGCAGGATCAACCTTGATGCCTTTGTTGCTGACAATGAAACCCAAAAGCTTACCGGACCTGACTCCGAAAGTGCACTTGTTAGGGTTTAGTCTGAGCTTGTACTCTTTCAACCTGACAAACAGCTTTTGCAAATGGTCGAGGTGTTCTTCTTCCGTCTGTGATCGGGCTATCATGTCATCTACGTAGACCTCTATCTCATGATGTATCATATCATGAAACAAAGCTACCATGGCGCGTTGATAGGTTGCCCTGGCATTCTTCAGTCCGAATGACATCACTTTATAACAGAACGTACCCCACTGTGTAACAAAAGTAGTTTTATCCATGTCTTCAGGGGCCATTTTGATCTGGTTGTACCCCGAAAATCCGTCCATGAAAGAAAATACCTTGTGTTGAGCTGTATTTTCAACCAAGATGTCAATGTGCGGTAGTGCAAATTCATCTTTAGGGCTATCCCTATTTAAGTCTCTGTAGTCCACGCACATTCTGACTTTGCCGTCCTTCTTAGGCACGAGCACAATGTTAGCAACCCATTGTGGATAGGAAGTAACAGCAAGAAAACCAGCATTGAACTGCTTCATAACTTCTGCTTTGATCTTTTCAGACATGCCGGGCCTCATGCGGCGGACTTTTTGTTTAATTGGTGGACAGTCTTCTCTTGTAGGGAGACGATGAACCACAATATATGTATCGAGTCCCGGCATGTCTTCATAAGACCATGCGAAGATCTCAACATATTCATTCAACAGCTGAATTAAGCGCTCTTTGACACTTGGCTCTAGGTTGGCACCCACTCTGACTTCTTTTCTATCTTCGTTAGTACCCAAGTTGATTGTCTCTAACAGCTCCTCATGAGGTAGAATAGCCCTTTCTTCCTGTTGTAGCAGTCTAGCCAATTCTCCAGGCACCTCACAATCTTCATCACCTTCGTATTCGGCATGGTAGACCAGATCTTCAGAGTCACTGAAGGTCATAGCAGAATTGTTACCCATGGTATCCGGAATGGAAGGGTACCTGCATTGGTGAGTGTGGGTGTGTGTAAGGGATAGCCATTTTTAAACAAATAAAATGCAAAAAGAAAGACAATGAACACAAAATTTTATATGTGAAAACGCCCATGATTCATTAAAATGGCATCTGAAGAGGAAAAATCAAACCCTTACAAATGGACCTATGTACCTCGGGTAAGGCACAAGGTTAAAAGTGTACGAATTGTTTAAGAATTATTACAAACCAACAAAAATGTTTGACAGATAAATTACTGATTGATGAAAGTAATGGGAATAAAGTCATTTGCCTCCCAATTGCTCAGTCCTCTTTCAACAGTAGGGAAAATCCAGTCTTCCAAGTTGCTCTCCTCTTCATTATCCTCCAAAGCATTGACTCCATGATGGGTGATCTTCACTGGTGGCCCTCCAGCCCGGGTGCGGCGTACAACCTTTTGAGCAAAAGCAGTGAAACCCAAGCCGAATTTATCAGATTTGAAAGGAAAACCGGGAAGTTGCCCCCATATTGTACTTCCTCCTTCTTCAATCACATCCTTTGCATCTTTGAGAGACGACATCCAGGGCGGAGGTCTGATAACCATGGGTACAGAAGACACTATCTTGGTTGCCGCAATTTCCTGAAATACCTCTTCAAAATGCTGAAAGGGGGTTTCGATGAATTCACCATCCAATTCCACATAGCGGAAATAATTTAGATGGCTTATCATGTATTCCTCTTCTCCGTGAACAGTTACAATTTTCCCTTGGACAGGGTACTTGAGCTTTTGATGCAGAGTAGAAGTGACGGCTCCAGCATGGTGAATCCAGGGTCTTCCTAACAAGCAAGAATAGGAGGGACGGATGTCCATCACGTAAAATATGGAATTGAAGGTTTCAGTTCCCACTTTAATCGGGATGTCCACCTCCCCGTGGACCATCCTTTTAGAACCATCAAAGGCTCTGACAATGATGTTGTTGGACTTCAAAGTTAGGCCTTCACAATCCAACCTATCCAATGCCTTCTTCGGCAAGACATTCAGCGATGAACCAGTGTCTACCAGTACGTGTGCTAGACTAGTCCCTCTGCATTCCACCGAGACATGCAAAGCGTCATTATGTTTCCTCCCTTTAGATGTTAAATCGGCATCGGAGAATCCTAGACCATTGTCAGCTGTTAGGATAGCTACACATTCCTGGAACTGATCCATGGAGGTTTCCTGTGGCACGTGGGCCGTCTTCAAAAATCTTATCAACGCTTTAGCATGAGCTTCTGAATAAAGCAGCAAAGCCAACATAAAGATCTTTGAGGGGGTTTGCCCCAGTTGTTCCACAACATTATAATCACTTTTCTTGATTATTTTAAAAATCTCTTCCATTTCTTTTTGAGAGGTTTCAGGGATGACCAATGGTTGAGCCCTCGTCCTGACGGGCTCTTCTTGGATTCCTTTCCCTCTATCATTAGCAACAGCAGAAGGGACAACCACATGAGTCACAACTTCTTCAATAACTGGAGTTCTCGCAGATATGTTGACGGGTACAGGGGTAACCTTAGGAGCAGCTGAGGGTCCGAAGATTGCCTTTGGAGGGGAAATCTCCGGAGAGAAAATTCTTCCACTGCGGGTGATTTTACTCGTTCCAGCAATGTTTCCAATGTCGGAAGTCTCTTCATCGGAAATTTCTTCAGTTGATACAATTTTTTTAATACCGTGGTAAAAGATCTCTCCCCCATAGTTCCACGGTATTGATTTATTGGACTTATACGGGATGGGCCCTGGCATGGTTATCTTCAAAGGTGCAATCTTCGGATCGAATGTAATCTTAACAGGTCTTTTAGAGACCTTGGAAATATTGGCGGATATGGTAATTATTGAAACATCATTGACAGGAGTCGGTGTAACAGGAGTCTTTTCAAAAAGGATTTCTTGGTTATCCATTAGGCGTTGGATGCCTAACTTCAAAAATGGACAGTCGGTTGGTAAGGATGAACAAATGCAGCAATCTTCTTCACAACCTGGGAAAATCCCAGCCTTCAGCAAATTCAACTTGATTATCGATAACGGAGTCATCAAATCATCAACAGTAGCAATAAACAGATCCTCTTCAACAGCATGGGCATTGTGGCCATGCTTTGGCATTGGAGCAGAGATCACATTCGGGTTTTCGGGAGCGTCAAATTCAACTTCTTTAGCATCTATCAAATCCTGAATCTTATTCTTGAGGGCCCAACAATTGTTGGTGTCGTGCCCCAGGCTATCTGAATGATAATCACACTTGGCATTTGAATGGTAGTAAGGAGAAGATGTATTCGGATTCTTCGGTGCCTCTTTCAAACTTGCAAGGTTTAACTTTAAAAGATGGGGGAGAACCTAAGTGGGAGTCATGTTTATCCGGGTGAATTGTCGTGCATGCCTTTCCACCCTTGCTTGGTCGGTTCTGGGTTGATTGTTTCTAGGATGATCAGCCGCATACTTCTGAATCATTACGGCCCCCACTGCTGGTCGGCGCTCAACTCTTCCTTGACCTCTTTGGGAGTAGACAGTTGAGACTTCTTTCTTTGCTGGAAAAGTCTTTTTGATGGCAGCGGAAGCAGATGCATCCTTTTGAATTTTCCCGCTCTTTATGCCGGCTTCAACTCTCTCACCAGTTAAAATCAACTCAGTGAACCCCGCAGACGAACTTCCAATCAGGTGATTGAAGAATGGACCTGACAGTGTACCCAAGAACATATCTACTAGCTCCCTCTCAGATAGGGGTGGTTGCACTCGTTCCGCCAAGTCTCTCCATTTTTGGGCATACTCCTTAAAGCCTTTATTTGAGACCATGCCCATACTCTGTAATTGAGTACGGGTTGGTGCTAAGTCCGCATTATATTGATACTGTCTGTAAAAAGCGGCCGCCAAATCCTCCCAATTATGCACATCGGACCTCTCTAGCTGGTAGAACCAATCTAACTGTGTCCCTGAAAGACTGTCCTAGAAGAAATGGACCCACTGATCCTTGTCAGAAGAATGTGGTCAGATTTTCCTGACGTAAGATTGCAGGTGCATCTTTGGGCAAGACAACCCATCGTACTTAGAAAACAGAGGTACTTTAAATTTGGGGGGAATCACAATTCTAGAAACCAACCCTAGCTCTTTAAAGTCTAGCCCATGCACTCTTTGTATCTCCATGGAAGCTAGACGCTCTTCCAGGTTCTTATATTTTTCATCTGCAGGAGGGTACTGCTGTTCAGAATAGTCTTCATCCTCTTCTTCTTCTTCTTCCTCAGACTCAGATGGCACTGCAGCTCCCTTTCCTTTTCCTACCCCTTCATCAGATGTTGAGGGGAAATCCAGGACCCTTCTAGCTTAACCTTCAAATCTTCTACCCATGGTAGCCACACGAACCCTCTTCTTTTTCTTTTTCTCTTTTTCCTTTTCTAGTAAAGTTTTGAGCTCCTCCTAACCCTTAGCCAAGGTCATGAGTAGCTGTTGGAACTGTGAATTCTTCACTTGTAAGTCTTTGACCGTCTGCTCAATATCCATCTTGCTGAAATAAACAGCAGAGAGATAAGGAAACCTGGTGTGAAGACCTGCTTATGCATATGATGAATGATATGTATTCATGTAATGCATTCAAGGATTCAAAAATTCAAATTTATTTTAAACAAAAAGGAACACATGTCATATTAATAAGATAGAATTTGTTAGTACATCAATGCCCCATGGGCAAAATAATACAAAATTCTAAGGTAAAAAGACGTTGCGCATCCTCTTTGGTGCAATGTAGGTGTTGAGAGTCTGCTCTTCATGAAGTTAACGAATAAGTTCCAAAACCTTCTTCTCACTGACGTAGAATTGGGCTTCAAAAGTGTCGCGCTCTCCCTTGAGCTGTATCCAACTCCTTTGTAAATCTTCTAGTGATGTTGGCATGTCAGGATGTAGGAGTGTGTATGGAACCTCTCCTTTCATAACAAGCTCTTTGATCACAGTGAGAATGTAGGGGTAAGGCATCATAAGACTTTGGGCGCGGGTTCGTACCCACTTGAGGTAAGGCTCAAGGGGGATGGAATTCTTGTGTCCCAAGGTCTTACTGTCCACCTTGTTGGGCATCCTCCAAGCTCGGATGAACCTTTGTCGGAGTCCTTGATTGTCTTTGTTGAAGTCAAAAACCAAGTATGGAATCAGCATGTCATATGGGCCATCCCTTCGGGCGTACCCAAACTGTCTCAGAGCCAAGCAGGGGTTGTAGGTGACGCCTCCCCTAATGCCAAGTAGAGGGACATTAGGGAATTCCCCACAACGATCAATGATGATAACATTTTCTATGGATCGAGAACACCAATGAAAATTTGAATGTGTAAGAGTCATCAATCGTTGTGACCACCTCAAACCTTGCTCATTCTTTAAGACTGATTGGGGAAGGTGAGAAATAAACCACCTTGCCAGTAGAGGAGTGCAGCACATGAGAACACATTTTTTCCTCATTGTTCGAGTGTGAAAATAGTGGAGGACATCCCCAAGCAATGTACGCATAGGGTTGCGAGCCATGAAGATTTTGACAGCACTGACATCTATAAGTTGGTCAGGGTTAGGGAACAAGACCATCCCGTATATGAGAAGAGCCACAATCTCCTCATAAGCTTGTAAGTCCAATGAATTCCAGTATCTTTGGGCTTTCTCAAACAGGAACTTTGACAAGAAGCCTTTGACACCACTTCTAGTTTCCCAATGGCCTATGATATCAGATGGTTGCAAGTGTAAGGCTTGAGCAACATCTTCAGGCTTTGGATCTCTTTTTGTACTGTTGTAGGGTAGTTGATTGAGAATAGGAATCCTCAAGAGTTGGGAAAATTCCTCCAAAGTAGGCACAAGTTGGTAATCAGGAAATGTGAAGCAGTGGTGTAGGGGGTCAAAGAACTGGAAGATAACTTTCACCATATCCTCCTCAGTGTTGGTGTTGACTAAGTTGAGAAGACGACCATGCCTCTAGGTGAATGGAGAATTCTCAGGAATCCTTGAAGCTAGCTCCTTGAGTTGAGGAGGAATTCTCACAAGGTTGACTTGGATAGTTTTCCTGGGAAGTGATTCCATTACCTACAAAATAGGAACAAAGATGAAAATCCAAATCCTTGAAATGGTTAGTGGATGCATATGATGCTTCATGATGTCCATGATGTTACGCACAAGTATATATGTACAAACAAATCACACAAGTTCCTAGTTTCAAGCTTGCATGGGGTTTCATAGGTAAGTACCCTCTTGAAGTTTAGTTGGCTCAACCTGTCCTATAAATAGTAACCGGGTTCTAAGGAGCTCAATATCACTAGATTATTTTCTGTGTTTATTGTTTCAGTTTAGCCACTTTACTGGCGATCGAAATATTCCAAGAAAACAACCCTCAATAAGTGTAGTATCGAGTATCTACCAACTTCGGACTGCACCAAAGCCAGTCATCTCACTACCCCTAAAAAGGCCAAGATGGTCAAGTAAAGGTTCTAAAAGTCCATTAGTGCTTCATGACATCACTCAGCGGCACCATATTCTCTTTGATTGACTCAAAGGCTACCGGTACCCACAAATATGTCGCACTAATATAGCTATTGCTTCAACCATGTCGGTATACCGCACACAGTTTCCACAACGTATTGCTATTTACCTCTGAATATTTCCCAAATCCAGGTAGAGGATTCAAACCCAAAGAATAGAACCAAATGTAAGGCATACAAATCAAGCAAGAAAAGCATGTAAATTTGATCTAAACCCTAAGGTAACCTCACTTTTAAGATTAAATCCCCAGCAGAGTCGCCATTTCTATGATACGGTGGGAGAACTGACTTGAGGTTTTGCGTTTCTGTTTACAAATGTTTCAGTTTAGCAAGAGTCGCCACCGACTTTTTATTTTATCCAAAGGAAATGTCAAAAAGCACAGGAAAGACCTTTGAGATTCTTTTTGGGTTCGGGGGGTAGATTATGAAAAAGGAAGGTGCTAGCACCCTTTTCATCCATGGTTTTCCATGGGCTCTTAGTTACTTGTTTTAGATCACTTGCTTTGCTTTTCAATTATTTGAAATGGTGCTTTAGTGCGATCTTTTGAAAGTATTTTGAAAAGAGGACTTTGTTTAGGCAACCTTTGTAATGATTCTTGTTTGAATGTATACAAAGGTGTTTGTCTTTTTAAAAATGTTTCAATGTTTAAAAGTTTGTTGGGAAATGTTTTGAAATTGTGTGATAGTTTGAAAATAGCAAGGATGGTTTGCAAGTTTGATCAAGTAACTAGGGGTTGTCTACCCTACTCAAAGATCTTTCCTACACATTTTTAATCCTTTGATATTGTTGTTTTACCATTGTATTTGATAAACCACCTAGTATTTGGATATTAAACGGGACGGGCGTGGGTCATCGTATGACCATATAACAATTTTGCCAAGTATCTTAGCAAGTTTTTTGAGGGTCTAGATCATTTTTGTTAGGCAACCAAGATAGCGTCATCGAGGGACTATGATCTTTTTGTTTAATTTTGTTTTGCCAAGATACCTAGCATGCATACCATGGCCATTTTTAAGGCAACAAGTGGATGAAAACCTAGGGATGCTTGTGTGCATTGTGTTGTCATTTTTCATGCATTTTTGTCTTGTGTTTAGTCATGCTATTTGTTTGATTTTGGTTCTTTGCATACAAACCGTAATTTTACTATCATGCATATCAAAGCGATAAAATGCGTAAAAGTAAATCTAAGACTATTACAACATTATTATGGGGAGGGGGATACAAGTTTGAATAGGGGGATATTTGCACAAAATAAAAACCCTAAAACTATTACAACCATATTGAATTTAATTTACAAATAAATAAATGAGCAAATATTTAAATATGCAATTAAATATAAATATGCAAAGGATGCTTTTTGTATTTATTTTATGTATGTAAAATAAATTATTTATGTCTCAAAAATAAGAAAATAAAAATGATTATTTTTGGAAAGGGTGAAAACCCTAGTTTTTGGTTTTAAAAGAAAATATATTATATTATTTATTTATTCATTTTTATGTACAACATAATAAATAAAAATATATACAAAGATGTTAAAAAATAAAATATGTGAGAAAATAATATTTTAAGTGTATAATATAATAAAATAAAAATATGTAAGTATTTTAATATTATTTAGAAGTTTTAATTAAGAAAATAAAGTAATATTAACCTAATAAACTATTTTGTCATAATAAAAAATAATAAAAATAATAAAATAAAAATGTAAAAATTAAGAAAATATTTTTGGTGATTTTTAATATTTAGAAAAAATAAATAAAGTCAGAAAATATAAAATAAATAAAAAATATACAAAAATAAAACAAATGGACCAAGGGGTGCAGAAAGCAAGCATTGGGGTGTCAAAAGCAAGACAAAGCCAGGCCCAGCCCAACATCACACTTCATCCCTGTCCTTTGAACCAAAAAACGCGTGCGCCATGTACAAACTTGTAACTCCTGCATACGTGCTTAAAAACAAAATCTTGCAACATGAAAGTTATAGCTCATCATCACACGATTCTAATGATATAAAAAACTTGATCTAACTCTCAAAGACCAGAGAGAATTTCATTGGCCCTAAATTTTGACCTAGTTTTTTCAGCATGTTCATCATCCAAATTCTCCTAGCTCGGTTAATATAAATACAAGTTATGCATATGTACAGCTCAAGGACATTAAGGGCTACATTTTTGCTTCACAAACCTAAGCCTAATGATTCCTAAATAAGGAGATAGAAGTTTGACAAATACCTGTTTTAGCCAAGTTTGGATATGGCAATGTAGGAGTTTTGTAGGAGTTTTGGATGAGGCCTGAAGGTCGTGTTAGCTTGCCTGAAGTTCACTCAACCTTTCCCAATGCTTGGCTTGCCTTGAACTTGCCTGAATGTGCTTGTAGAACTCAACCTACAAAGCTTCAAAGTAAAAATGGTGAAGTGTGAAAATGGAGTTACAGTGGCTGGACAGGTGCTTGGATAGTTTAGGTGTGATGTTTAGAATGTGTTTGAAGTGGTTCAAGACAAAACGCACGAGTGGATATGGATTTGGCCAAGGTTCTGCAGGTATGGCCCTGTTTTGACAAGAACTTGGTGTTTTTGTGTTTAAGGGTGTTTGAGAGGCTTGTAAATCGTGCTTTTAGCTTGGTGTGATATGCTGAAGTTGTTTGAAATGAGACTTAGACTTTCTCTTATCAGGTTACAAAGTTGTGGACCTTTTGCAAGGTTTCTTGTTTTTGAAGCAAAGGTTGAAGTTGACAATGCCAAGGTTGTACAAGATAGCTTGAGGCCTACTGATAGTTGGTACACCTTTCCTGATATTAGTGAACTTTGTTTGCAGCAAAAGGCTTGGTACATGGCTCAAGATAAACAATTTGACATAAAGCATGCTTTATCAAAGTGGCAATGTTACCTTTATGCCATTTTTGGATTAAACTTTTGTACAAAGCATCCAAGACAAAAACAATGCCATTAACCATTGTATTTGCATTAAATTTTTGAGTGTAGAAGAGATTAGAACCTGTAAACCAAGTACAAGCATTCTTTGGATAGATTTGCAAGTTGTAACATGGTGCAAAATGCTTTGGACAAAAATGATGATTTGCCATTTTCAATCCTTCGATTCTCCCTAACGACAAATGATATTGGAGAGTTCTGGGACATTTTGGAAAGATTGTAACATGCTCTACAATACATATTTGAAATGCATTTTGATATTCCACTTGGAACTAGGTGAAAAATTGCCATGAAGATAGGTCAAAATCATGCCTAAACTAGGGCAAAATTTCACTAAGTTAAAAGTTTCATGGACCCTTGTTCACAAAATCATAACTTAAGATCCAAGCATCTTTTGGGAAAACTTTGTGAATAAAAGTTGTAGATTTTGTGGAGGACTACAACTTTCATGTTTGAAGTTTTGTTTGAATCCAATTGAATCATGGTGAAAAAGTTTGGAAATGTTGGGGGAAAATAAGAAATTTTCATAACTTAGAAAATTTCTAAGTTATGAAAATTTTCAATTTTAAACCCTAATTTCCAAAATTAGGTTTCTTGGTGAACAAGTTTCATGTTTTGACACATCTTGATGAAAAATGACCCTTGGCACTTGATTTTGACCAAAAAGTCAAAGTTTGACTTTTCAGTGTACAGTTGATTTTTGATCAGTTGATTGGAAAATTCATCTGTCAATCCAATGCATTTGAGATCTTTTGAACTTTGTGATTAAGTCAAGATGATGCCATTGAGTCCTTGAATCCATTCTTGAACCCAATTTTCCTTTGGCTAGGTGAAAAATCAGAAATTGCCCTTCTACAGTCAAAACCCTAAAAATGACAATTTTGCCCTTTTGATGATCTGATCAAATTTCTTGAGGAGTTGTGGTCTAAACCTGATCAAATGGTTCATATGAGTCTATAATATTGTTGTGGATCAAAAATTATGAGTTTTGACTGTAAATTGGACACAGTTGACTTTTTCCCCAATACAGTTGATTTTTAGGTCAACTGTCCAATTGACTGGGTAAAAATTTTACTCAAAGCTTGAAACTTGGTATGAGAAATCTTATAGATCCAACATGAAGTATGAAAGTCACATGAGGCATTGGAAGTCCAAAAATCCGTGTGTAAACTCAAGCCCTAATTCCAGGTCATCAGTGCAAGGAAATGTCTTGAGCTGAGCAAACCCTAATCTGATCTGGAGTCCAAGAAGTCTTGTGAGGAGAAATATTGATAAAATGAGAGGGAAAATTTTGGGGTACAACACCTAGTAAATCATAAAACTCCTCCAAAGTAGGGACTAGCTGATAGTCTGGGAAGGTGAAACAGTGATGCAACGGATCAAAGAACTGGAACAGCACACTCATTATTTACTCATCCAACTTTGAGGTGACCAGGCTAAGGAGATGACCATGTCTTCTAACAAATGAAGAAGTATCAGGAACTTTTGAAACTGACTCTCTGAGCTGAGCAGGGATTTACACGAAGTTGACTCGAATGGTATTTTTGCGCATAGAAGCCATAATCTGCAAAACAGAACAAAGATGAATCCCCTCGGTCTTTGAAATGGTTAGTCTAATGAAATATGCATGCTATTTCATAATGCATGATGTCATGATAAAACACACAACAAGTATAGCAGGTATTAAACATGGTAAAGGCAAACAAGTCACACAATAGCCCTTGAGTTTAGGCTTGCATGGAGTCTAGGTACTACCCTCTTGAAGTTCAGTTGGTTCAACCCGTCCTAATAATAGTAATCGGGTTCTAGAGGTTCTCAATATCACTGACCATCCTCCATCGATCATGGTTTCAGCTCACGCAATCTTTTCTTGCGGTCGAAACTATCTCGAGAGTATGGTGTCAATGAGTGTAGCATCGAGTATCAACCAGTTCCCAGCTCTACATCAAGACCGACTATCTCACTACTTCCTATGGCCAAGTTGGTCAATTATAGGTTCTAAGGTAAGTTGATGCTTAAAAACCCATATAGCATCCCCGTAGCTACTGCTTCAACTGTATCGGTCTACGCCGTACCAACTAATGTGCCACATCAATGTAGCTACTGCTTCAACTGTATCGGTCTACGCCGTACAGTTCTCTCACAGTTTATTGCTACTTACCTAACAGGTGTTCCCCAAATTTGGGTTAGGATCTATAGTAACTCCGATATAAATCCCATAAAAATAAATCAATCAAATCAAACAATAGAAAACAATATGATGAACTAATCCTAAGGTATACCCCACTTATTTTATTCCCCAACAGAGTCACCAGTTCTGTGATACGGTGGCCAGAACCGGGACTGTTTTGAAATGTTGGTTTGCGTTTTGCGTTTGTGTTCACAAAATGTCGCGGTAAGCAAGAGTCGCCACCGACTTTTATTTTATCCAACAAGGAAAGGAAAAAAGCACAGAAACAATCCTTTTTTGAGATTTTCTGAGTACGGGGGGTAGATTATAGAAAGGGAAGGTATTAGCACCCTTTCTATCCGTAGTTATCTACGGGCTCTTAGGTAGTTACTCATCATTTTTAAAATTGCTTCTGTGTTTGTGTGATTTGAAAAGTTTTTCTTTGACTTCGATTTAACCCTTGCTTCTGTCTTCAAGAGTGTAACGAAGTGTTTTTGAAAACTTTGTTTGAAAAGGAGTGTAAGTGTGAAAAAGTTTGTTTGGATTGAGCAAGTACTTAAGAACTAATCTACCTACTCGGAAAAAAAGAACGGTTCTATGTTTGTTTCCTTTAGACAGCGCTATCCCACTATTAGTGAGTAGGTAGCACCATCGTTGGAGTTTTTAAGGGTCAATTCGAAAGGGACGTACAATCACTAAAGCAATTTTAGGACGTCTTAGTAATAACCCCAATGTCTTAAGATCAATATTCGAGGCAACAATTCTGAGGCAACCATTCTGAGGCAACTTTGATCTTTGAGACAAAAGGGCAACCAATAAAATATCCTATACTTAATGACCGTTTACCAAAGGCAACCGAAGTGAGAGTATACCCTAGGAGTGCGCATGTGCGAGTGATTCAATTTCAAGTTATTTATCTTTGCACATTTAGGGTTTACTAACTGTTTTAAAGTTATCATACATTCTTGTCATGCATCCCTATTATTCATACATCTAACAGTTAATATTTTGTGGAATTTAAAGTGCGGAAAGTAAAGCTACGCTATTACAGGGCTTCGGGTATTTACATAGCCAAAAACAAACCCTTAAAAAAACGATAAATGAAAGTAAAAGGTCCTAATTAATCTATTACAACTTGTGAGCAATTACATCAATATGGAAAAATAAAATAATAAAGCGCGCGCGAATAAATAGCGAAAGGAATCTAGGGTATTGACCCCGTCTACCCTAATTGAAAAAGAAATTGTTTTTGTTGTTTTTAATTATTTTTAAGAAAAAGAATAAGGTTTTTTATTAAATACAAAAATAATTAGTAATTAAATTAATTAAAGAAAATGACTAAGTTTAACCTATTTTTATGTTTTTGGTTATTTTTAGGAAAAGAAAATAGAATTTAATTTAGACAAAACCCTAATTTCTAATTGTTTTTAATTTATTTAAAAAATAATTAAAGTTACCTAAAGTTAAATAACCTAATTTAATTAATTAATTTTTGATAAAAAAAAACAAACCTAAATCTAATTGGATGAAAATATTATTTTTTGTGATTATTTGATAAAAAGAAATAATTTTTATGTTAGTAAAATAATTTAAATGAATAAATAAAGAAAATAAAAAGAATGAAGGAAAATAGATATGGGCCTGTGAAATCAGCATTTTTGGGGGTGCAGATAGCAAGCTTGGGGCCCAAAAGAAAATTGCCCACGTTGACTTCTTGGATCTCATGCTTTGCTTTGACCAACACCTTTGATGGATCCTCACCTGATAGCCATCAGATCTGGCCTCCTGACTACTAGCTGGTTGGATTATGAGGATGTACGGTGGTCCCTGGCCTTGTGTACATGCCTGATTAATGAAAGAAAAAAAATATGGAAGAATGAGGGGACCTGGGATTCGAACCCAAGTCCTGAAGCCTTTTGCACTGACCTGGCCACCAACTGAGTTGTGCATTTTATTTGTATACAACATAAACAACAATTATTATATTATAAACAAGCGAAATAAAGAAATATTCGCGCGAATTTTCAAACGGACGAGTAAGGTGATGCCACGCCATCATCCCTGTCCTCTCTCCATTGCTAAAAGGTATGAAGACCTTTACCTACAGACAACGTCCGTTGCTACAAACCTGCAATTTCTCAAAATCAAGCACAAACCAAATAAATAAAATATAAGGCCATGAATCATTTCGTCTGGACCTGCTGAGCACAATGGTGCCCCTTTCATGGCCCAATTTTTCCTGTACACCAAGATCCCAAATCGAAGCAACAAACCCTAACAATGGCAGATTCTAATACAGTCCATGAAAACGCAATTAAATGTTATGGATAGTTTGTAAATGTTTCAAGGAGCAAGAATGTACAATTATTTTGTGTTATAAGTGTCAGAATAATGCGATTCGAATTCAAGAATAAACCAAGGTCGTGGCTGACTTACAGTGTGTTTTGGGGCTGGAAACTCCTTGTTCTTGATTGGTTTCGCTTGCTTGTGATCCCAGGAAGAGATTGGGATGGCTAGAAGGTCTTGAGGATGCCTGGAAGTATGAAATCGTGTCTGCACTTTTTGTGATTTTTTTCAAGTTTGGTTCTTGTTCTTGCGCCTCTCTCTAGCCTTGTTTTAGGTCTGCAAATGTTCAATATATATCAAGGATTGGATTAGGGTTCAAAACATGATCTCAATCTTCCTTCATTATAGCTTTTGATTTGGGTTTGATTCACTTGAAGATACTTCCAAAAATAGGCCAAATTCAATCTTTTTGTGCACACCAAGGCTTTACACGAATTCAATCTTATGCTAGCTGGATATAGGACCTGAAACATGTACAAAATCTTGAGATTTCAATGTTTTGGATTTTCCATGATTTGTTTTGATTTAAATTGATTTAATTCAAATCAAAATAAAAATAAATAATAAAAATGAGATAATGACAAGTGGAAAGGGTTAGGTCTCGTGGACCATGCTACCAACTCAAAACAAGTGCAAAAGATTAGACCCATTTAGCAAAAATTGCAATTTTAAGCCTAGTTGACTTTTGACAATTTTGCAAAAAGGGTCAACTTCACCAATGCATAACTTCCTCAATTTTGACTCTTTGAATTTATTCTTTGACTTTTTATAAATATTGAGATGTACTCTAAGCAACCCTTTTGTTCTCATCTCAATTTGGTATTCCATGTTCATGTATGAAGCTTTGACAAAAAAGGTGTTTTTGTTGACTTTTCAAAGTGACCTATAATTTCCAAATTCATAACTTCTTGTGAATACATATTTTGAACTTGGGAGATGAAGATGGATTATAGAGCATTGAATCCTCTTAAAAATTAGCTTTGGATGAGTCATTTATCATAAAGTATGAGAAAGTTATGCTTGGTCAAAAGTTGAGTTGACTTTTCCTACAAAACCCTAATTTAGCAACTTTTGATTCTTGATGAATTGTGAGTAATCCTTGATGAATCATGATCAACCATTGATCAAATGATGAAATATACTTAAAAATGAGTATGTTTACCAAAAACTCTTAAAGTTTGACTAAATTTGGGCCACAGTTGACTTTTGCCCTAGCACAGTCGATTTTCAGGCCTTTGAGCAATTGACTGAGCAAACTTTCTCTGCAAGGTTTGAAACTTGACATGAATGATCTTGAGAACATATTATGACAATGGTGAGAATTTGGGATCCCTTGGACTCAAGTATCTTGGTGCAACATGAAACCCTAATTTGAGGTAGACTGCCTTAGGAGAGAGCTTGTCTGGTCAACCCTTGGACTTCCTTGAGCAACTTGAGGATCTTTTTTGGAATGTTTAGAGAAATATGGGATAGGAAATTTTGGGGTACAACACTCAAGCAACATAAATTAAAACTATGGACATGGGCGATTACATAGGTTGTCCACTTGTAATGGTCCCATTACATCCATGTGCAGAAGTTCCAACACTTTGTTACAACATTGGGTGCGACATCATGATTTGTAGATGACTTTTCTGGATATACTTGGATGAATTTTCTTAGAGAAAAATTAGATACTTTTAAATTCTTCAAAATTCTGTGTCAAAGCATTCAAGAGGAGAAGATGAGTGTGATTGCCAAAGTCATAAGTGACAATGACAAAGAGTTTAAGAATGCAAAATTTTTTGAGTTTTGTGATTCTAAAGGAATAAGCCATGAGTTCTCTTATTCCTAGAAAACTCGGGGAGATGGTATTGTTAAGCAAAAGACTAGAGAAATTCAAGAATAAACTAGAGTCTTACTTAGTGCTAAGAAATATCCAATTGACTTTTAGGCTGAAGCTATGAATAATGCATGTTATATTCATAACAGGGTCACTTTGAGAGGAGGTACTACTACTACTCTATATGAGGTATGGAGAGGAAGGAAACCTAAAGTTAACTACTTTCATATCTTTGGAAGTAAATGTCATATCTTTACTGAAAATTATCAAGTGGACAAGAAGGATCCCATGGGTGATGAAGGGATATTTCTGGGTTACACTTTAAGTAGAAGAGCTTACAGAGTTTTTAACCCCGAAACTGGAATGATAATGGAATCAACCAACGTGAAAATTGATGATTCAATTACTGAGAAGAAAGTGGATATCAGAGACAATGTTGGAACATCCTATGTGTAAACTGATGAAGCATCAAGGGAGGAGATCTATGAATTCACAAATACTAAATCAATGAATTATCAATCTAGCAAAGGTCTGACAACTGAATGAAAAATATGACAATATAAGGAACTGAGTACAACTCATTCTGATGAAGGAAACATCACTAGTTTAAATATGAAGAAATCAAATACTGATGAATTTTTTTCCTTAAGGAATAGTTTGGGTTTCTGGATAAATAAAAAGAAGGAATGATCTTCTTTGTATACTGCTGAAGATGAAGGTGGGGAAACAAAAGAAAGTTTATCTGAACTGGTGTTGAAGAGACATGATGTCAAGAGGGATATCATGACATTTTGTAGTGAAGATGTGAACTATTTTAGATGTCTCATTCAACATGACTGGAATAAGGACCTTGGTAGTTGTAAGAATATTATTGAAGGGAAGGTTGTAACTCTGGAGCAAATGGACAACAAGGAACAACTTGTTGTTACCAAAAACAGAGGGATTGGAACTTGTACTATTAAGGAGTTATAACAATTACCAAAATGGAGGAATGCAACTAATACTACATATTATCTCTATATTACGAGTGTGATACGGTGGGAGAACTGACTTTGTTGTTTTGCACTTTGATCGCAAATGTTGCGGTTAGCAAGAGTCGTTACCGACTTTTCTTTTATCCAAAAGGAAAGGTGAAAAAGCACAGGAAAGACCTTTGAGATGTTTCCCTTAGTTCTGGGGGTAGATTATGAAAAGGGAAGGTATTAGCACCCTTTTCATCCATGGTTTTCCATGGGCTCTTAGTTACTTGCTAGATCACTTGCTTTTGTTTGAAAAATGTACTTTGTGTGGTTTTTGAAAGTATTTTGTAAAGAGACCTTTGTTTAGGAAAACTTTGTAATGATTCTCGTTCGTAGGAATGTATACAAAGTGTTTGATATTTTGAAAATGTTTTCAAGTTTGAAAGGTGTTTTGAAAGTGTAGGTGTTTGTTTTGAAAATAGGAAGGATGCTTTTTGTTTTGAAATTGAGCAAGTAACTAGGAACTTTCTACCTACTCAAAAGTATTTCATGTTCATTTCCTTTTTCCTTTGACATTGTTATCTTACCATTGATTTTGTAAGTAACCCTATTTTTGGATGTAAAATGGACGAGCGTGGGTCATCGTATAACCATGATTAGCAATGTTGCAAGATATCTTAGCATTTTTCTTTAGGGAGTAAGATCATTTTGAAAAGGCAACATGGATAGCGTCATCGAGGGACTATGATCCTGTATTTTTGCTTGTTTTTGCTAAAATACCTCACATGCATAATATGGCCATTTTGTAAGGCAACCAAGTGGATTTACCCTAGGGGTGTTTGTGTGCAAGTGTATTGATTTACATGCTTGATTTATCTTTGATTAGGGTTTGATATTTGTTGGTTTTAGTATTTCCATACAAAACCCTAATTACTAGCATTTGTATATAAAGCGATAAATTGCAGAAATTAAAATTACTACGCTATTACATCATTTATGGGAGGGGTATACAAATTACAAATGGGGAATATTGCAAGAAATTAAATCTAAATAATTATTACAACCATATTGAATTTTTGAATAAATGTACAAAATAAGGATAAAATGCAAAAATATGAAATGTAAGAAGTGTGATTTTTTTTATTTGGTTTTTTATGAAAATGGGTTTTTGACCTAATTAATTAAAATAAAATAATTAACTAAAAAAAGAAAATTAATATTAAGTTAGTAAAATAAATTAATTTAAAGAAAACAAGTTTTTTAGGGTTTTTGTGGATTTAATTAAATTGGTAAATAAAAATAATTAAATAAAAATCCTAAATTCTAAATTGATTTTAATTTACAAGAAAAATAAATAATATAATATAATAATAATTAAAATTAAATGATTAAGTATTTAAAAAAGGTAAATTTAATTATTAAAGAAAATGTAAAAGAAATGTTTTCATTATTTTGTTTTTGTGAAGAAAAAATAAAAGATAAAAAATGTGAAAATAAATAAAAAAAGTTTTTTGGGTTTTTATTACTAATAATACAAATTAATATTAATAATAATACTAATAATAATAATAATAATAAAAATAAAAATAAAATAAAATGGGCCAGGATGTATGAATAGCAAGACAGAGGGTCAGAATATAGCCAAAAAAATAAAGCCCAAAGGGGGGAGGCACAGCGCTGCAAAACAGAAAAATGTCAAAAAAAATTTTAAAAAAAGGAAAAAGGTCACGTTGGGGCTTGAACCCAGGACCTAAGGGTGACAGGCGCGTGCTTTAACCATTGGGGTGGTGATACATCCGTTATGTCAAACCATAAATATATATTAGAAACTGCTTCCTGAAGGAAAACTTTATCTTCAACCTCACGCCTAGCCAGACCACCTGCATCTTGCTCATTTCTCATCCATTTGCAAAAGTGTAAACATGAAACTTGTGGAAACTTTCCTCACGATTTCAGAAATGTAAAGCATTAAAACTATAAATCAAAGACACATGAATTTTAATGACCCTAATCTGAACCCTAACTTTTCCAGAAATTTCAATCTTAAAATTCTCTAAGCTCAAGCAACATAAATGAAAACCATGGACATGGTTAGCTTTAGGGCAATGATATCTACATTTTTCATTCACAAATTAAATATTAAAGATGCTTGTATGAAGAGTTCCAAGTTAAGGAAACTTACCTCAAAACTGGAAATCGTATTCTGAGTTTGAGCACTCCTCAAGGTGTTGTGATGATCAAAATAACTCCACTGAGGTCCTAGGGAGCTAATGCAATGCTTAGTTTGTGCTGGATGTGGCTGAATCGTGCTGGAGAAGTCCAAGTTCAAAGATCTTTTTTTGAAAATGGAGGATGTGTTAATGGTGTTACAGTCTTGTAACAGGGTGTGGGATGGGTTCTAAATGATGTTTAGAAGCTTTAGGAACAAAAAGGCTTGAAAACACACGAGGGAGATGTGAGTTTACAACTTTTGGTCGGGTTATGAAAGAATGGAGGTATGTGATGCAGTTCTGAATTCTTGGGAGTTTTGGGGCTTAAGCATGTGTTTCTTTTGTTTCCATGGACTTGTACATAAGTAATGAGAATGTTTTTGTGCTTGAGAGGGTCAGAAGTACAAGATATAGGTTGAATGCTATGTTACTTGATTTTGAAGAAAAGTGGGAGCATGGTTCCAAGATGAAGTACAAGCAAGAGCTGAGTGATTGTAAGGATTGAGACAAACTTCTCTTGAGTTATAGGACGTGTATGATCAGAAGAAATCAATTTCAAGGCTCAAGAACAAGTTTTGTGCATAAAGCTACCTTTTAAAAATGGCATTGTGCACTTTCTTCCTAAAATGGACATAAAGCATGGCATTGCATTGAATGCTTGATTTGATGCCTCTAACAGCTGTGCAAGCATTTAATTATGGAGTTCCTAACAAGTTTGAGGCCTGCAAAGAAAAGATTATGCAACATAGGTTTGAGATTTGAATTTTGTTCATCACAAAATTTTCCTTGTAAAACAACTTGAAACCCCAACTTCTGACCTTCGATTCTCCTTGCTCACAAATGATCTCAAGGAGTTCTTGGACATTTTGGAAATCTTGTAATGTTCTCTACAACCCCTCTTTGAGTCACTTTTGCAAAATCCAAATGGAACTAGGTGAAACTTGGGTCAGAAATTAGGTCAAAATCCTGACCAAAAATGTCCAAAATTTCACTAAATGTTTAGTTTCAAGACCATGACTTCATGGATTAATAACTTGAGATCCAGGCATTTTTAGGAGAAGTTGTGTAAAGAAATGTTGTAGATATCATGGAGATATACAACTTTCATGTTGAAAGTTTCTTTTGAATCATCTTGCATCATGGTGAAAAGTTGGCTCAAAGTTGTGAAAAAATATGAAGTTTTCAACACTTAGAAAATTTACTAAGTTTGAAAACTTTGACTTTTCAAAATGACATCTTGACTTTTTGATTTCTTGATGAATAAGTTTCATATTTTAACATGTTTTGATGAATAGTTAATTTTGACACTTGATTTTAACCAAAAAGTCAAAGTTTGACTTTTCAGTATACAATTGACTTTTGATCAGTTGACTGAAAATTAACTATCAATCTAATTGATCTTGAGCAATGTTTTGAGTTATGCCATTAGGTCAAAATGGTGCAATTTAACTCTTGAGATCATGCTTCAAACCAATTAACCACTTGCTAGGCCAAAAATCAGAAATTGCCCCTTCTCAATCAAAACCCTAATTTTGACCATTTTGCCCTTTTGATGATTTGGTCAAATTTCTTGAGGAATTATGGTCCAAACTTGATCAAATGATACCTATGAGTTTATAATGTTTATGTGGATCAGAAATTATGAAGTTTAACTGTAAATTGGCCACAGTTGACTTTTTCCCCAATACAACTGATTTTCATGTCAACTGCTCAATTGACTGAGCAAAAATGTGATTCAAGGCTTGAAACTTGACATTTGTAATCTTGGGGGTCCATAATGGTCCATGAAATTCATATTAGGCATTGAAAGTTCAATTATCCTTGTGCAATCTCAAACCCTAATTTTAGTCATCGGTGCTTAAGGAGGTGTCTTGAGCTGATCAATCCTTGTGCATTCTTGAGCCAAGAGATATCTTTGTGAGAAAATATTGGATAAGTGAGAGGGAAAATTTTGGGGTACAACAACGAGACATGACATACCTAGAAAAATTGTTACTGAGAAGGGATGGAAGGAATGTGGTTTGCAAGAGAATGGGGCTGGCTACAACATCAAGGAATGCAGGAGGATCTTTGATATAGGAAAAAGGTGGAAGACCACCTGAAGCTGGCCAAGAGGTTGCGTTTCCATCTGTTTGTTTCCATTTGGTGCTCATGATTGGTTTTTCTCTTGTATGCTTTCACATGTGGTATTGCTGGTGTGCAATATATGTGCTTCTATCTGTAGTGTTGCCGGTTTACAATATGTTTATTTCCATCTGTTTTATTAGATGGGTGCAATATGTTCTACAATAATTTGTGTTTCCATGGTGTATATTTACTCTATTTCTTTTTGTTAATATTTTGGCAAAAAAATGGGGGATAAAGTGTTGTGTCCGGATGTTACATCATATGTCCTGACATGTTGATTTAGCATTGTGATATGATTGTGTGCTACTACTTTTGGGAGAGTAGTTGTTTGTGATTATTTATGCAATCACTCCGGGGGGCATGATTATTCATGCTTGTTTGTGCTAAAGTTGTTATTGTTGCTTCTGTTATATCTTCTACTGCATGTGCTCTAATTTAGGGGTTTTCCCTTGAGGGAGAGAATTGATTGTGTGTGACAGGGGGAGTGTCGGACCTGTCTGATTGTACAAACTTCTAAGTTGTGTTGTGTTTATAGAGTTTACATGGTTTCATGTAACTTGTGTGTATGGTTTTATTCCTCTCTCCAGGTTAATTGGTTTTTGGTTGTTTTAGCCAAAATTTGCCAAAGGGGGAGATTATTAGGTCTGTGATTTTATGGTTGGCAAAAATTTTGGTAAAACAAGTAGTTGACAACAATTTTATCAAAACATGTTTCATTGGGAAAAATATATATTGCATCCTAATGTTGAGTAAGATGTCATGACATCTTGACCAGTTGGTACAACAAAGTTTACTGGTACTTATTTGATAGATATTCTATCAGATGTTGTAATATATTGCAACAGAACATCATGACAGTACAACGGGATAATATCCTTGAAGATTCGATTGAAAAATATGAGATTCTGGAGGTTTCTAGTACTCATAATAGGCGCAACCAATCAATGATTTTTAGGAGCAATTGCATATTTGATTAATTTCATAAAAAGGATCATTGAGACTTTTTAGGAAATATTTTAAAGATTTGATTTTGTTTCTATTTTTATGGAGAAGATTTTGCAGGAGTTTAGAGCTGAAGATCATATTTGATTGAAGAGTCCAAGCCCAATTGCAGAATTCTATATAAGCAGTAATCCAAGACCTAGTTTTTTAAGCATAGTTTTATTGTAAAACCTTGTGAAAAATAAGGTTTAGGGTTTGATAGTTCCTTAGGTTCTCCGTGTGTTTTTTATACATCCTCGTGTATCTTTTGATGCATTTGAGTTGACTGATTGTTACTTGTTTATCAAGTTATTATTCTCCTATATGCTTTTAAGCAAAGAGTTGAGTATTGTTCTTAGTGAAGCTTTTAAGAAAACTAAGTACTTTGTTTTGGAAGAGTGTTCTTCTTTTGGTTTCTTGAGACATTCCCTGGGATTGTGATTAGTTGGTATCACAGTGGTGATTAGGACTATTTTTGGTCTGGTTTGGTCCGGATATAAGCTCTCCCGAGAATTGGATCGAAATTGTAACCGGGTATACTGAAAACGGACCAAAACAGTAATGGATAATTTTTTATGACCAAAACCGGACCAAGTAGCATTTCGGTCGGTCCATTGGTCTGGTTTCGTTGGACTTGTTCTCGGGTAACCCACTAGGCAACATGTTCACAATGGGAAACTTATTGGATACCTAAGATAACAATATATATTAAGCATGATCGGGTACTTATTAGATACATGGTCTGGTTCTTCTTTTGGGTATCAGATAAAAAATTATCCATTCCCAGAAAAAGTAGCATTTTGGTCAGTTCATTGGTTCGGTTCCACCGGATCGATTCTCAGGTGGATCTCGAGTAACCCGGTCCAAATACATCCCTAGTGGTGATTGGTAGTGAGAGGGGTTCTAATATCTAAGAGGTGCCTAGGTAGAAGTTGCATTGGGTAGGGATTAAGTGAAAAGTGTAAACTGGGACTGTTTAGCTTCGAATTGATACTACTGATAGTGGATTTCCATCCTAGCTTGATAGCCCCCAAAGTTGGTGAGTTTCACTGAATTGGGTTAATAATTGAATGTGTTCTTTTAGTTTTTGCAATTTACTTTTCTGTATAATATTTTCTGCATAATCTTTGAGTCAGCAGATGTTATAATATTTGTCGTGACATTATGTGTTGTTAAGACATTAGTCTTGACTCTTGATATTGTAAGTGCCAGAATTTTAATATGCATTGACTATACATGAGGATGAACTTATATACAAGGAATGGTTGCTTCCTATTACCATTCACAGATCAAATTCTATAAATGTTAGTAGCACAAGCCTTTTACTGTATTTTCGATGTATACATGGATTAGAGGCAGATCCAAATGACCAAGAGAAGATGATTTTACATGTCCATTCATATTCTTTGCCTATTAAAGGATACTTTCGGTTTATGAAATGATCCAACTGTTTTTTAGTGGTTCATGCTATATATCCTTTTTTTATATGATTGAGAAATTTATAGAATTATTCATGGATGATTTTTCTGTTTTTATTAAATCTTTTGAGACTTGTCTTAATTATTGGGAATTACACCAAACCTAGGGAGATTTCTGAATCAATCTTGATGAACTAGATTCAACCAACCCGATCTAATTTCCTCTTGTTCTTCACTCTCCACTCAAGTAAATCAACCAACATTGGTTGCAAGATGATTCTGCATAATATTTGTTAATGGAAGAAGAAAGAAAATATGAATTGGGAATAAAGATGAATTAGGGTTTGACGAAAAATTAGAGGAAGAAGAAAAGATATTATGCAGAGTTTCTCTATGCTTCCAAACTGGAATTTATTCTTTGCAACTGCATATGTTCAATGTGTATTAAAATAATATGGATTACTCCCTTTGTTTATATTTTTATGTTTTCTTGCTCCTTAAGCCAAAGCCCAAAACAAAAATACCAAAAATACAAGAAAAAAACCTAAGTCGAAAATCTTGTCGAGCAACATGCTTTGATGTTTCGACATCACTAGGTGTTTCGACAACAACATGCTTCGACACCATGAGTTACATTTTCAACACGCCACCTAATTCATTATGTCTAAGTTATCTACATTTATCATGGATCTTAATTTATTGAACACTTTGACCTACACTATTTTTGTCATGATGTCTGCAACCTGATTATCAGTTATGCAGTGTTCCAAGTTCAGCTTCTATTTTGCTACATGCTCGCGAATATAATGGAACCTCATTTCAATGTGCTTGTTTTGACCATGTTTTATAAGATCTTCTCCAGATTGATAGCTGACATGTTGTCGATCTTCATGGTAATTGCTCTATGATCCTTCCCTATTATTTCTTTGACCATATTCACCATCCATGTTGCTTGACATGCACAAAGATAAGCAACTATATATTCTACTTCACACGAAGATAATTCTACTACTGCTTCTTTTCTCGATCTCTAATCAACTGGTGCGCCACCTAGCATAAATAGATAACCAACTATGGATTTTCAATCCTCAGCATCACTGCACCAACTTAAGTTGGTGTATCCCACTAACTTGCATTCTTTTCCTTCATCAGTTGCAGGAAATAAAATGCCATAGACGAGAGTTCCTTTGAGATACCTCAGTATCTTCTTTGTTGCTGCTAGATGTGATAACTTTGGCTTATGCATGAATCTACTCACGATACCTACATTGTATGCTAAGTTAGGCCTTGTGTGACAAAGGTATCATAATGACTTGTACTGTGTTGGGTCGAGATCATCTTCATCAGAGTCTTTCAATAGTTATATTCTTGGTTCAACAAGTGTCAAAGTCGAGTTGCATTCTTCCATCTCAAATCTGTTGAGTATTTCACTTGCATATATTCTTTGATACAACATTAATCCTCTACTACTCTTGTAGGATTTAATTGAGTAAATATGAAATGTCGTTTAGATCAGACATTTTGAATTCCTTTCTAAGATCACCTTTTAAGTCTTCGATCTCTTTCTTGCATCTACATGTTATCAACGAGTCATTAACATATAGGTATAGTATAAGCAATTCACTCTTGATTCTTCTTACATATACTCCATGCTCAATTGTGAACTTCACAAATTCCTTCTTCCTTAGGAAACTTTAAATCTTCTTATTCTTCTTATTCCAAGCTCTTAGAGGTTGTTTAAGTCCATACATGGATTTAGGAATGCACATTTCACATTATGATACGGTGGGAGAACTGACTTGGGTATTTTGCATTTTATCGCAAATGTTGCTGTTAGCAAGAGTCGCCACCGACTTTTCTTTTATCCAAAAGGAAAGGTTGAAAAGAACAGGAAATACCTTTGAGATTGTTTCTTGAGTTCAGGGGGTAGATTATGAACAAGGAAAGTATTAGCACCCTTTTCATCCATAGTTATCTATGGGCTCTTAGTTGCTTGCTAGATAACTTGCTTTTTGTTTGAACATGTGCTTTGTGTGGTTTTTGAAAGTATTTTGAAAAGACGCCATCGTTTAGGCAAACTTTGTAATAATTCTCGTTCGTAAGAACGTATACAAAATGTTGATCTTTTAAAAATATTTCATGTTTGGAAAAAGTTTTGAAAGTGTTTTTTAAAGTGTTTGGTGTTTGTTTTTGGAAATAAGCAAGAGTGTTTGATTTGAAAATGAGCAAGCAACTAGAAACAATCTACCTACTCAAAAAGTCTTTGTTCATTTCTTCCTTCCTTTAATATTACTATCTTACCATTGATTGGTAAGAATCCTTATCTTTGGATGTAAAGGGACGGGCGTGGGTCATCGTATAGTCATGATAGCAATTTCGTGATATATCTTAGCATTTCTATTTGAGGGACTAAGATCATTTTGAAAGGTAACATTTGATAGCGTCATCGAGGGACTATGATCTTGTATTTTTTATTGTTTTTTTGCTAAGACATCTCACATGCATAACATGGCCATTTTTGTAAAGCAACAAACTGGAATTACCCTAAGGGTGTAAGTGTGCAAGTGTGTTTGATTTACATGCTTGTTTATCTTGAATTAGGGTTTGCTACTTGTTAATTTTATCTTTCCATAGAAACCCTAATTACTAGCATTTATATAAAGTGATAAATTGTGGAAATTAAAATTACTACGATATTACATCATTAGAGGAGGGGGTATACAAATTAACAAATGGGGATTTTTCAAGAAAATTAAACCTAATTATCTATTAAAACCATATTGAATAAATGTACAAGAATTGAATAAATAATGTACAAGGAAATAAATGAAAAGGAAATGATTTTTTATTGGTTTTCAATGAAAGGGTTTGGTCTTGACCTAATTAAGAAAATAATTAGTTAAAAATAAACAAAATTAAATTTACACTAAATAAGAAAGAAATTAAGTTAAAAAATGATTTTTAGGGTTTTTTGTGAAAGTTTTTAGCTTAATAAAAATAATATGAAAATTAATTAAAAGAAACCTAAGTCCTAAATTAATTTTAATTTGAAAGAAAATAAAAATAATAATTAAACCTAAATATAAATATTAATTATTTAAAAAAAGAAATTAATTTGTTTAAGAAAATGTTTTTTTGTTCTTTTTGTTTTATAAAGAAAATAAAATAAATAAGTGTAAATAATAAATAAAAATATTTTTATATTTTTCATTAATAAAAATAATAATAATAATAATAATAATAATAATAATAATAATAATAATAATAATAATAATAATAATAATAATAGTAATAGTAATAAACAATATAATAAAGAAAAATAAATAAAATAAAATAAGAAAAAGAAATGAAATAAAAATGAAAATATAAAAAAGGTTGGGCCAGTTGTGCAAAAGTAAGGCAGGAGGGGGTTAGGAGAAGCAAAAATGGAAAGCCCATTGATTGAGGTCCAGCACTGCTGTTTGGAAACAAAAAAGAGTGAAAAAGTGAAAAATAGAACCAAAAGGTAGCGCTGGGTGTTGAACCCCTGACCTCTAACATAAATGCACGCTACCTTTGCTACATGGGTGGTTGTACATTCGGTAACATTGGTGAAATAATAAACATATAACACAAATCAAGTCTTGAATATAACTTCATCTTTAACCTCCAGCCTGGACATCTGTAACTTCATAATTTCTCAACAAAAGTGAAATATGCAAACATGAAAGTTACTCCATTTTTTCATACGATTCCAACCATGTAAATATCATAAGCTATAAATCAAAGATGAATGAGAATTTTTGAAAGTACCAAATTCTGACCTAATTATTTTCAGAGATTCAAACCTAAAATTCTCTAAGCTCAAGCAATATAAATGAAATCTATGGACATGTATAGCTTCATGGAAATGATGTCTACATTTTATCTTCACAAATGCAAGCCTAACGATGCCTAAATGAGAAGATAGAAGTTCAGAAAATATACCTCAAAATTGGAAATCG
Organism: Vicia faba; assembly: GCA_948472305.1. Lineage (NCBI taxonomy): Eukaryota > Viridiplantae > Streptophyta > Magnoliopsida > Fabales > Fabaceae > Vicia > Vicia faba. Next base: position 979,165,240 of record OX451736.1, on the reverse strand, counting down.
TTAAATGAGTTTGAGCTGCTTCCAAGGAGTTGTGATGATCGGGTTAGCTTCCTCAAGTTCCCAGGAAACTAATGCAATGGTTAGCTTGAGCAATGGATGGTTGGAATGGCTTGGAGAAGTCAATGTGCAATGCTCTGTTTTTGGTTATGGATTTTGATGCAAATGGTGTTACAGTCGTGTAACAGGGAGATGAATAGGTTATATTTGATGTATAGGAGCTTTATGAACTAAAATTCTAAAGAACGCACAAGGGAAATAGAAGATACAAGTTCAAGGTCAGAACCTGCACAAAAATGGAGTTTGTGTGCAATTTATGGCTAGAGGGAGTTTGAGAGAGTTTCAGGCTTGCAAAAATCGTGTCCTAAGTTGCATAATAGTGTCACAATGTATAGGAAAATTTTTTGAAAGCTTGGGTGATCAGAAGTACAAGTTCACTTGTTATGGCTTTTTGGCTTGTTTTTGAAACAAGCTTGACAAGCATTGTTCAAAGGCAAGGTAAAATGCTATCTAAAGTGGTTAGGCACTTTAAACATGCTTATCTGATTATGTAGAGGATGCTTGTGCAGAAAGAACAAATGCAAAGCTCAAGACAAGTTGACTTTGTGATTAAAGCCACTTTACTAGAATGGCAATTGCCATTAATGGAAATGCAACTTGGATAATGGCTCAAATTCTTGGACAATGGCCCTATCAGTTTTGCAAAACATTAATTATTGAAAAACAAGTTTTAGGCCTTCAAAGCAAAGATTATGGAGCCTAGCATCGATTTGGTTCATGTGTTCATCAAGAAATGGCTTGTAATTCAAGTTTGAAAACCCTAACTTCTTTCCATCGATTCTCCTTGCTCGAGTATGATCTCAATGAGTTCTTGGACATTTTGGAAAGTTTGTAACATCCTCTACAACCTCTATGTTGGACATTTTTGAAAATTCATCTTGTAACTATGTGAAAAATTTCCATGAAGTTAGGTCAAAATCCTGCCTAAACTAGGGCAAAATTTTACTAAGTTTTCAAGTTTCATGAACATGTCTTCTTAAAATCATAACTTGAAATCCATGAATTTATAGAAAAAAATTGTGTTTCACAATGTTTTATATCTCATTTAGATCTACAACTTTCATGTTGGAATTTTCTTTTGAATCATCTTGCATCATGGTGAAAATCTGGCTCAAATTTATGAAAAAAATATGAATTTTCCAACACTCAAAAATTTCTAAGTTTAGAAATTTTGACTTTTCAAAATGAAATCTTGACTTTTTGATTTATTGATGAACAAGTTTCATATTTTTACATGTCTTTATGAATTGTGATCTTTGGAACTTGATTTTTACCAAAAAGTCAAAGTTTGACTTTTCAGTGTACAGTTGACTTCATTAGTTGACTGAAATTCATTTGTCAATCAATTGATCTTGAGAGATGTTTTGAGCCATGCCATTAGTTCAAAATGATGCATTTTAATCCTTGAGATCATGTCTCAAACCAATCAATCATTTGCTAGGTCAAAAATCATAAGATGCACCTTCTCAGTCAAAACCCTAATTTTGACAATTTTGACCTTTTGATGATCTGATCAAATTTCTTGAGGATTTGTGATCCAAACTTTATAAAATGACATATATGAGTTCATAATGTTTATATGGACCAAAAATTATGAAGTTTGACTGTAAATTGACCACAGTTGACTTTTTCCCCAATACATTTGATTTTAGGTCAACTGATCAATTGACTGAGCAAAAATGTGATCCAAGACTTGAAACTTGACATGAGAAATCTTGAGGGTCCAAAGTGGTCCATGAAAGTCATATGGGGCATTAAAAGTCCATTTTTCCTTGTGCAATCTCAAACCCTAATTTTCAGTCATTAGTGCTTGAGGAGGTGTCTTGAGCTGATCAACCCTTGTGCAATCTTGAACCAAAGGAGATCTTGTGAGAGATTACTTGATAAATGAGAGGGAAAATTTTGGGGTACAACAGCTGCCCCTGTTCAATCTTCTTAAACCTGAAGAGTTAGATTGGCGGATCCGCCATTCGTGATTTGAAGGTGGAAGATGATTGAACACTAGAGTGCTCAGAAATTTGCACTCAAAGATGTATTGGGAATGGGCTTATAGATTCCATTTGGAGGAATGATGTTAAACACTGGAAGAAGTAATCATCACAAATCGTTGGTCAATTTATGCTAAAACTTGATGTTTCACCTGTGGAAAAAAAAGGGTTAGTGAAATGCAGATGTATTCATGATGTTCACAAGATGTGGTATTATGCTAGATGCATTTTGTATGTATGTGCTATGATGTATGAATGTGAGATGCATGGTTGTTTGGGAAAATAAATTTATGACTACTGCTGAGGAGTTCTTGGGAAGTTGAATCCTAGATTGTTGTTGGGTATGAAGAATATACATATCTTCAAACTTTGTTGAAAGGATGCCTCCGCTAGGGAATATCACTTGAATGTTAGTTGCTATTTGATCGGATCCAGGCTTCACAACTCGCTGAGGATGAGAAAATCAATTGCTATTTGGTCGGATCCAGGTTTCACGGTAACTCACTGGGGAAGAAAATAAATTTATTGTTATCTGGTCGGATCCAGGCTTTGCAGAAAATTTCTTGGGGGGAGTGAAGTTAGGCTGTTATCTGGTTGGATTCCTAGTTTCATAACAACCCGCTAGGGATAAGGAAGTTATTTGTTATCTAGTCGGATTCCAGGCTCTACAGTTACTTTCTAGAAAGGATGAAGTTGAACTGATATTTGGTCGGCTCCAAGCTTCATAGTAACTTGAAGTGGTAACTACTATTTGGTCGGGTACAGGCTTCATAGCTTTTGAAGAGTTATACTATTATCGGGTCTGGTCCAGGTTTCATAGTATCCTACTGAGGGTTGTAGCTAGTTGTTATCTGGTCGAACTCCAGGCTTCACAATAGCTTGCTCGAACAGACGAAGTTGAACTGATATCTGGTCGGGTCCAGGATTTATAATAACTTTCTTGGAATTTAGTTGTTATCTAGTCGAATTCCAGGTTTCACAATGAACTTCTGAGGGGAATTTATATCCAGTCGGGTCCAGGATTCACAATAACTTACTTGAAAAGATGAAGTTGAGAACTGATATCTGGTCGGATCCAGGCTTCACAATAGCTTGTTGGGGTAGAGGAAAACTCTACTGGGGAAAAGAAGTTAAACCCTAGTTTGGTTGACCCCGGGTTCTTCTATATCTTGAAGAGTTAAACTATTATCTGGTCGGGTCCAGGTTTCATAGTATCTTGCAAAGTTAACTATTATCTAGTCGGATCCAGTCTTCATAGTTAGTTGAAAGGTTACACTATTATCTGGTCGGATCCAGGCTCTATAGTGACTTGAGAAGTTGACTACTACCTGGTCGGGTCCAAGCTTCATAGTGGCTTAAAAGTTGTACTATCATCTGGTCGGGTCTAGGCTTCATAGTATCTTTTAGAGGTAGTAAAGGTTTTGTTGACGACTTTACTGGGGATTAGGGGTTGTGGCCCTATAATTTGTAATAGTATGAAAGGAAAACTCAAGCTGAAGAGTGTAGACTCAGTCGGGGAGGACAGACTCAGCTTGGGGAGGATATACTCAACTGGGGATAACAGACTCAGTTGGGGAAGATAGACTATACTGAGGGAATTTGTTGATTGTTGTTTGTTGGGGAAATAAACTTCGTTGGGGAAATAAACCCTGTTGATGAATACTTGATGAACTGCTGACGAGATGAGTTCCTCTTCTTGTAGGATCAACTCGGTTGGGGAAAGAGCTGCCAAGAGATTGAGACTTTGGCTGGAGATTAACTTGTGCAAAGAGACTTTGTGGGTAACTTTGTTGAGTATTGTTTTATCGTAGTTGGTCTTAAGGGAATAATGCTAATGAAATAGCTCGTGGGGATATTCCATATACATTAAAGATATGCTTGATACTGTTTAGCAGGACACATGTGCCAAATAGTTTTAATTGTGTTCATATGCATATGTTCGTTCAATATTTGTCATGGGACAATTTTGCATTCAAAACAAAAAATAGAAAGTTTGTACTTCAAAGTATATTTGTATTGATATTTTGCCCATGAATAGGCGTTTTCGTACAAAGAGACGGAGATCCTAGTAAGAGGAAATCGTCGAAAGGAAAACAAAGATTGAAAACAAAAATAATAGCCATGTGAAATGATCTCATTGCATTCCAACTCTACTATTGCCCCAATGTCTTTGAATGCCCCTTGTCGTTGACAAAAGTTGATTGGATTGATCTTGGACCATTTAAACTCGGACCTTGGTGATAAAGTTGACAGTGGTGATTCCACGGGACATAGTTATACGCTTTCAATCCTTAACTTTTGCCTGGACCGCCCTTTCGGGTTTTCAACTTGCCGGGTGTATAATCTTTTGCATATATCCCTAATTTTTGCCCAAACCTTTTGGTTTTCCAGGATGCTCTTATTTTGCCTAGGTGTGTTAACCTAGCAGGTCTCTTATGCGTAGTATTTTTTAACTATGTCCGCGTTTATAGGATGTGGGAAGTCTTCACCATCCATGGTAGTCAGCATCATGGCACCACAAGAGAACACTCTCTTGACAACAAACGGCCCTTCGTAAGTGGGAGTCCATTTGCCTCTGGGGTCGCCTTGTGGCAGAATTATGCGCTTTATCACCAAGTCACCAGCTTGATATACTCGAGGCTTGATCTTTTTGTTGAAAGCCTTAATCATATTTTTTTGGTACGTCTGACCATGACAAACAGCAGCCAATCGCTTTTCATCGATCAAGTTCAACTTATCCAATCTTGTCTGAACCCACTCGTCTTCGCCGAGGCCTGCCTCATTCATAATCCTTAGTGAGGGGATCTGAATTTCCACTGGCAAAACAGCTTCCATGCCATAGACTAAGGAAAAGGGAGTTTCCCCAGTTGATATTCTAGATGAAGTGCGATAGCCATGTAGAGAAAACGGTAACATATCATACCAGTCCTTATAGGTTACTACCATCTTCTGCATAATCTTCCTAATGTTTTTGTTGGCCGCTTCGACTGCGCCATTCATTTTAGGTCTATATGGAGAAGAATTATGATGCTTGATCTTGAACTAAGTGCAAAGTTCGGTAATCATAGCATTGTTGAGGTTAGTCGCATTGTCGGTGTGATCCTTTTGGGGATACCATAGTGGCAGATGAGGTTATGTTTGATAAATCTGGCTACAACATTCTTGTTGACTGAGGCAAATGAAGCGGCTTCGACCCATTTGGTGAAATAGTCGATAGCGGCCAGAATAAAGTGATGTCCATTGGAAGCGGTGGGCTTGATTTCTCCAATCATGTCAATTCCTCATATTGCAAATTGCCACGGAGCAGTCATAACGTTCAGAGGGATAGGAGGCACATGGACCTTATCAGCATAGATTTTGCATTTATAACAAGTTCTTGAATGTTGATGGCAATCAGTCTCCATCATTGACCAATAGTAGCCAGCTCTTAGGATTTTCTTGGCCATCGTATGTCCGCTTGAGTGAGTACCAAAGAGACCATCATTCATGTCTTCCATAATTTCCTATACCTACTTCTTGTCCACACATCAGAGTAGAGTCATGGTTGTGCTTGTACAATGTTCCGTTACTTAGGAAGAATTTGGCTGAAAATCTTCGTAAGAACTTTTTGTCATTGATGGATGCTCCCTCGGGATACTCTTGTGCTTCGAGATATCTCTTCACCTCATGGTACCATGGTTTTTCTGTGTCAGTTTCAAGATCACAGCAGTGTGCAGGTTCATCGAATTTCTCTATTATAATCATAGGAGCTTCGTTGTCCCATCTGACCTTGAACATTGAAGACATGGTTGTCAGGGCATCGGCTAGCTGACTTTCTTCCCTAGGGAAGTGCTCAAAGGTGATCTCTTCGAAGTAGGGAATTAGGGATAGAACAAGTTCCTTGTAAGGGATGAGATTAGGATGTTTAGTGTCCCAATCTCCTTTTACTTGGCTAATCACTAGAGCGGAATCCCCAAACACATTCAAATGCTTGATCCTTAAGTCAATGGAAGCCTTCAGAGCCAAAATGCACGCTTCGTACTCAGCCATATTGTTCATGCAATTGATCGGGACTTTATGAGTCTATCGGGATACTAACTGCAAGTATACAGTTTAGTCGTTCTAGTTTTAAATGATTATCGAACCCACAGAGACGGAGGATCAATCGCATACGATCTAATGTTACAAATGTTTAACTAAGCGATGAATATTTGGTTTTAGGGGAAAAATATTTTAATTAATAGTAATAGTTATATTTATACCGATATGTGATAGTCGGACTTCGGGAGCTCGGTGAATCACTTGGCATATAAAGTATTTCGGTAAAAACGAATTGTTTAAAAACCTGAGACATACACTCTCATGTTCATGAAATAAGTTATGCTACTAAACCTAGTGGATGCACTTTAAATTTAATAACACTTTTTGGAAACAACTCGAGTTTAATTAATTTGTTAAAACACTCTTGTGTATTTAAAAATTAATGTTTCGTTACCACTATCTGGGTCGAACCCCAGCTCTCGCATGCATGTTCTTGCCTTAATTAATTTCCCACTCTCGTGGAAAAATCGTGTTAAATATCCTTTCACTCTCGTGACAAGGGTAGTTAAATTAAATATGGAAATTGGAAACCATAAATTATTTATAAAAGATTTTAGCCAAGTTATCAGCGAATTCCTTCGGTGCTTAGGAGTCACATACCGGTACAAACGAAATTAGCCAGACATAATGTATTTAGCAAACATGCAACGTAAAATACATTTCATGAAAATAATCAACATAGCATGCAAACAACAAATATCGAATTACATAAAAACCTGTAATTTATATTGTCGTGGTAATCTTGAATTCGTACAGTAGCTTTTATGATACAATTGATTGAAATATAGAACTAAGTGTGTTAATCCTTCGATGTGAAGAATTAACACTTTAGGGAACTGGAAAATTACAGAGGCTTGAAAGGAAAATAATGGTTTAAAAGCAAGAAAACAAAGTAAAATAATGCAGAAAGAAATTATGGTTCTGAAACAAATTCTCCGACCCTTTCAAAGTGAAATCTTCAACATATATATAGGCTCTATCTTGTAACTGTCATGTTCCATTATTTCAGTACGTGCGCTAAATTCTCAACTGATGGAAGGAGGTCGTGTGGACTTCGTGTGGGCTGCTTCGTAGTTTACTGCATAGACTGAGTTTTTAAGGTGTTACGTTTGTAATGGAAATCATCACGTTCGTAACAGCTAGGCCTTTTGTTACGTTCGTAACGCGTTACGTTAAGTTCGTAACAGTGTGCGCTAGGTGTTACATTTGTAACACTAAGCGTTGCGCTCGTAACCCTCATCTGGTGTGAGTTTCTTGGCAGAATGTCATTTTTCTTCTTCTTCTTCCCATTTCTTAGCTTGTTTTGCTCCTTTTAGCTTATTTTCCATCTTATGCCTTGGAAAATATAATTTACCTGAAAACAAATAAAAATACCTTCGTGATGCATATTATTCGATTAAAATGTACAAATAACTCGTGTAAATTAGGCCTAAAAAGAGATACGTTTTCATGTTATCAAACTCCCCTACACTTGAACCTTTGCTTGTCCTCAAGCAAAAAGATAAGGCGGTTTATAAAAACGACAAATTAAACACACGCGACGATGTTCGCAAACTAGCTAGTTTGTAAATTTTGATTAGGCCAAGAGATTTAGACACAAAAGAGGTACGGTGACGACATTAGAGTACTCCAATTGTGCAAACCGTTCCGAGTCATGTTGTTATCACACCAATCAACCCTTTAAACTAAATTTCACCTGTGTTCATTCAAGCGCAATCACATTAATCCATTTATCTCCACATGCACATAGCAAAGTAACCGGTTAGCGACTATGATCCGTTGATTCTTGGGGTTCTGGCACTTATAAGTGGTAACCCCTTCTTTTTATAACTTAATTGTAAATTGCAGGGGATCGGTCCGTAGTCCGCCCTACCAAGTTCAGTACCAGATACTTCTGAACCAATTTACAATAAGTTTTCTTTTATCTTGTGAGAATTACATCCTTTGGGCTAAATGACCGAGTGAGGGTGACCTAACTTACTTTGGGCATTTCACGACAAAAATTGCTATTTTATCATCATCTCTTTCGGATCATTCACTTATATTTATCGGTTCCTTGCGTAGTTTGTGTTTTGACGGTGTCGACTGCTAGATAAACTACTAGGGGCTAATTTAAAGTAAAATTCGCGGTTGGCGGTATAATAAGTACCCAAAATGGCATCGCATAAGGTGGAGTTCTAAAATGTCAAAACCGTAACGATTTTGTCAAACTTCCTCAAGTGGCCTAAACTTAATTGAGTATTTGGTTTTAGCTAGCCGTTTGGACACATCGTGTTATATGATAATCGTAAATTTTTCGTTATGGCTCAAGAATTGTAAAGTTTGGGGAAATCCAATAATGCACGAAAAAGAACTGAGCAATTAAGGACTTAATTGTACATGAAGTTATTTTGTTGAAGGGAAAGTACAAGAAAGGAAAAACGATGCGAAAAATTAAATCTAATCTAGAAAGCGAAATAAAATGATAGAGTTTCCTCCCCCACACTTAAATCTAACATTGTCCTCAATGTTTCGAAATAAGGTAAAGGAGGTAAGGATGGGAGGAGATATTTTCATTCAGGCCCTCTCCCTCTGGCTCTTCCATGACCTCTTCTCTGCCCATCAAAGCCAGGAAATCTAAGATGGCGCAGGATCTCTTGAAAATCGTCCATGCGTACACTCAAAACACCCATTTCTGTCGTCAAAGTATCCATACGGGCCTCATGCCTAGCTCCTTGTTCAATTTGTTGCTGCTGCATCTGTTGCATGAGTTGCATCATTGCAGTTTGCTGAGCTTGGATATCAGTGGCCTGTTGGGATTGGCGGGTAAGCTGAGCATGCATATCTATCATCCTTTGGTTTTGATCCATCATTGCCCCATAAAGGTCTTCAGTAGTCGGGAAACGAGGCCTTCTTCTGCGCCTAGTAGAAGTGCTTGGTATATCTTGTTGAGGTGTTGTCTGCTGCTGTGCATCTATTTCTTCTTCTACCTTATCAGCATGTTGAGGATTTTGATTCATCTGAGAAGCTAGGTCGGGTTCAGGGGCATTTAAATCATAAATCCACTTATCCATATTCGCCACATTTGTGAGCAACCTATTCGGCATAATCACACTTGGAACAATCGTGTTCTTCACCATTAAATTATACCTGCCATCATCTCGGTTCCTAATCAAACGTATGTATTTGCAGTTATCCAAATCCATGAGAAGAGGCGGTAGAGCATCAAGAGTCTCCAGTTGGCTTTGCAAATTAAGCCCATGAGCTAATGTGGTTATCAGTCCACCGATCAAAAATGGTTATTATCCCCTTGCATAAAGGGACTCAATATGACGTAGAAGGAACGGAGCAACATTTACTTTGGTTTTCCCAGCTAAGCAGCAATGAAGGAAAAATACCTCCTTTGAGTTGACTTTGTTGCTATTAGCTCGTCCAAAAATGGTGTTGGAGAGAATCTTGAAGTAGTACCTAGTGGTGGGGTTGTGAACATGAGATGCCAGACACTCATCCCAATTTCCTGTCGAGACATTGATGAGTTTCTTCCACAATTCGAACAAAACAACAGCCCAATATTCGGTAACAGGGACCTTGTGGTGCACCGACTCAGATTCGTCTTCCTTAATTGAAAATTTGAGTAGCTCTGTGATTCTTTCTTGGTTTAACGTATATTCGGTGTTGAACATACAGAAAGATGCGGTGCCCGTGAGAAACATGCCGTCATCACTCAGTGTTGAATACGAGAACGAACTAAGGAACTTGAGCGTCATCTTAGGGTACGTCGGGTGATGTTGCGTGCATGCGAATGAGAGGCCAGAGAGACTGAGCAGCCAATGCACTCCATTAAATATTCCCAATTTGTTGAGACAATTGTTGTCGGGATATCTCGTGGCCAAGACTCCCCTACGGTGAAACTTCAAATATTGCTCCCTTTGGTGTCCACCGTCTTGATTCCTAAAAACGATTCCACCCATGTCAGCCTCTCTGTTCTCCATTGATAATTCATTGACTGAAGCAAGGTTCTACTGTGAAAGTGGTGATGGAGAGATTTTGCAGAGAGTGTTTGAATGGGATGGGATGAAACTATGTGAAGCTTTTTATAGGATGAAAATGTGGGTTGCTCTTAAATGGGAATTTTGATCGGTGGAAATAGAACTGACTGTTTTTAAGCTGGTTTCGCGAGATGTCGCGGAAGCAAGAGTCGCCACCGTCTTTTATTTTCTCCAACATGGAAAGGACAAAAGCACAGCAAAATTCCTTATGAGAATGTTTCTCGGTTCGGGAGGTAGATTTTTAGAAAGGGAAGGTGTTAGCACCCTTTCTATCCATGGTTATCCATGGGCTCTTAGGTACTTGCTCTTATGTTTTCAAAATGTTTGCTTTTCAAAATGTGAGTGGGTTTGAAAAAGTTTCTTTGAAAGATTTCTGAATAACTCTTGTATCTGTCCTCAAGAGTGTTTGAAAAATTTGTTTTGAAAGCTTTTGAAAGGGTAGGTGTGAAAAGTATTTTGTTTGTTTGAAAAGAGCAAGTACTAAAGAGAATCTACCTACCCTAAGGAATTAAACTGTGTAAGTGTCCTTTAGATAGTGCTATCCCACCATTGAGAGGTAGGTAGCACCATCGTTGGAGGTGTTCGGGTCAATTCGATTATCGGGACAATGTGGTCATCTAAGCAATGGTAGGATATCTTAGAAGTAACCCTAACGTCCTAGATCCTTTTATCCGAGGCAACCGTTTCGAGGCAACTGGATCTTTAGACAAAGGGTGACCTCTAAGACGTCCTATACTTGATGACCACATTTCGAGGCAACGAGTGAAGCGTACCCTAAGAGTGGCATGTGCTTTGTGTGTTGTATTCAGTTAATGTTTGTCTTTGTAATTAGTGAGCTACGAGTTGTTTTTATTTACATACATTCTTTCATGCATTTAACAATTAGGGGGTGCGGAAAGTAAATTGCGGAAACATAAATCCTACGCTATTACAAGGCGCGGGTCTATACATCGCCAAAAATACAAAGACCCATTTTTGGTAAATAAGTACGGAAAGTAAATAAAAACAGTAAAAATCCTAATTACTATTACAATCTTGAAAGCAATTACATAATAATAAACTATTGCGCGAATAAAATTAAATTGGAAATGTTCTAAGGGTGTTGACCCTTTTAAGAAAAGAAATTGAATTTTTTGGTCTTTTTGGTGATTAAATGAAATTAAAAACTAATTGTTAAATTAATTAATTAATTTATTAAAAGAAAACATATTTTTTTTGTGTTTTTTATGTTTTTTATGGAATAAAAAAAAAAGAAAACAAAATTAAAAGTTAACCTAATTCTAAGTTATTTTAGTTATTTTTAAAAAAAGGGTTAACATGGCCTAATTAAAACTAATTTATTTAAGATTTATTTACAAAAAATAAAATAATAATAATAAAAATAATGTTAGTTCTTCTTTTTTTGATTTTTTTTATGAAAAATATTAGTTAATTATGTTAATAAGAAATAAAATAAAATAAAAGGTTAGAAATTAAATTGGAAAATAAAAAATGAAAAGAAAAGAAAAGACCAATGGAAGGGGGTATTGGGCCAGGAAGGAGGGTGTGTTGTTGAATCCTGGCCCGTTTGAACCTTCAGCTCATTTGACTTTTTGGACTGAGTGGAGCGCTGTTGACTCCTGAGCATGGTGCTCCTGCTTTCTGGGCCCCTGGATTTGCATCTGTGGACACTTGGCTGACTCCTGGATGAGGTCTATGGTGGAAGCTGCTTGAGAAACTGCACAAGAACGCGTTGGAAAAAATAATATGAGAATTATGGGGGGACCTGGGAATCGAACCCAGGTCCCAGAGATTACAAGACACATGGCCAACCACTGAACCAAACGCGTTCATTTGTAAACATAATAGAAACAAAATAATATATGGAATAAGTGCCCTGTATGCTGAAACGCGCGCGCGAATTTGAACTGACCACTCACACGCTGCCACGGCCTTCGTCTTCAACCTTTCCTGTAAACATAAAACAAATAGCGGGGGTTTTAAACCCCCATAAAATGCAGACATTTTAAAAATAGCGAATAGACGCTCATTGAACATAAAAAGGGCGCGAGGTGTTCATCCTGTTCATCTTGTCACGCTAATTTTGGCCATGTAAGTCTTGAGGTTCAATTTTGCACTATGGGTAAAACCCCAATTTCAAAGCTCTGAAAACCCTAGGAATCAACAATGGCACTTTGCGTTTTACAGCCTTATAATCAAATTAAAATATACATAAAGTTTTGTAACAATGTTAGCAGTGCATAACCATGATCAAAATGAATTAATGAGGCATAAAAATGGAGTTTCGATTTTCAAAATGATGGACAAACCGTGGGGGAGTGATGAGTGATTCCTTGAGGTTTTTGACTTGTTAATGATTGCAAATCGCTCCTGGGGATGTAAGGAACGTGTTTGGATTAAAAGGGAAGATTGAATTGCACTGCAAAGTGGTTTTCAGTTTCACTTTTTTCTCTTGAAAATTTGAAATTTGCTTGGCCGTTTCTGAGTGTTCTAGGTCGTGAATTGTGTTGCCAAGGCTTGCATATATGTTTTGTAATGAGTATCAATCAGAATAATGGTCATTAAGCCTTTGCATTGAAGTTTTGATTTTGCCATGAACACCATTAAACCACTTGCCATATTTGCTTCAATTTTGAATTTCTATGCTTGGAATAGGTTTTGCACGAGTTTGGTAAGTACTTCATGGTGTATCAAAGCTATTCAAGCCACAAAATATCCTTCCATTAATTTTCTTGATTTTCATTTGAATTTTAAAGATTTAAAATGAATTAAATCAAATAAAATTAAATAAAAATGGAAAAATTAATTTTTAATCTTGAAATAAATTGTGGGACACGTGGGAGGCATGGCCAAGCTGAACCAAGTGGAAAAAGTGGGCCCTTTTTGTCAAAAATTGAAGTTTCAAGGATACTTGACTTTGGCCATTTCACAAAAATTTCCCAACTTCTCCAATGCATATCTTGCTCAATTTTGAAGCTATGAACATGTTCTTGGACATTTTGGAAAGGTCTTGAAGTCCTCTAACCAATGCCTTTGGTCCCATGTCATTTTAATTTACCAATCTCAAGTTATGGTCTTTGACTTAAAGTGCCTTTTTGTTGACTTTTGAAAATGACCTATAATGTTGAAATTGGTAACTTTTTGTGAGAGCATTTCTTGGACTTGGAATGTGAAGAAGAGTTGTAGGAAATGTATTCCCCTTCAAGATGAGCATTGGATGGGATTTTTCTGATGAACCATGAAAAAGTTATGCCTTGGTCAAGTTACAGTTGACTTTTCAGCTGTCCAAAAATATAAACTTTTGACACCTTGATGATTTTTGAGCCATTCTTGTGAAATCATGGTCAAGACTTGACCAAATGATGATTGTGGCTTCAAAATAAGATGTTGACCAAAATTTTTGACTTTTGACTGCCAAATGACCATTTTGCCCCTATAATTGACTGTGAAGCAATTAGGGTTTTTGACTGTGCAACTTGACCTTGTGAGCCTTGAAACTTGACATGTAGGTGCTTGAAAATGTATATGAGCATATGGGACTTGATTGGACCCTTGAAAACCTCAATTTCTTTGCAAGAACCAAAACCCTAATTTTGACTGTGTTATGAGGCAATTGGACTGTGCAACCCTTGAGAGATTTTGAATCATTTGGAGATTGACCTTGACAAATCTTGAAGAATATGGGAGGGCAAATTTTGGGGTACAACGGGAATGAATGCTCTTAATGTAGGAAGTTTGAAAAATGGAAATGGTGGAGAATTTTGAACGTGGGTAAGAGCTGGGGTTTACAGCGTGCGTTTGGAAAAATGAGAGGGGAAAGAAAAATGAAACGCCTTTGTTTCTGTTTCGTAACAGAGAGCCCCGTTACGTTCGCAATGAAGGGGCGTTACGTTCGCAATGCAGGGGCGTTACGTTCGTAACGCAGAAGGGGTTGTTACGTTCGTAACAGCGGTGTTGCGTTCGTAATACCTCTGTTTATGGGAAAAATAGCTTAGGATCTGGCAGACTCAATTTTTCATATTGTTATTATCGTTCCATTCTCCTTAGCATCATTAGATGCACTTGTTATTATTAGGGAATATAAAACACATAGCAGCATGGTTGAATATAGTAGCAGTAGTGTAAAGAAGCATATTATCACTAACAGTAACAGTAATAGCTTGTAATAACAGAAAAAAATAATGACAGTAAAATTGAAACTGATGATAAAAAATAATGACAGTAAAATTGAAACTGATGATAAATAAATGAAATATAATTAACTAATAGAACTGTTTAGAATTTGAAACAAACAATAACTAAATGCATGGAATACAAAAAACTAAAATTAAGGTTCCTCCCCCACACTTAGACGAAACAGTGACCTCATTGTTTACATAAAAGCAAGAAACGGAACACATTAACATAACTGCGGCAACTCCTAGCCACGATGAGTAGAGAACAGATGTTGGTGGATGAAATCCAATTGTTCAGTTACCAAATCCATAAAACTAAGGAAATCCACACGTAAAGAGGTAAGCTCACCCCGCATGCCGGTTATTTCAGTATTCAAAGAGTCGAGTGTGACATCAGGTGGAGGTGGTGTCTCAGGAACTGGGAAGGTAGACTCAGTGGACACTACAGGCTGATCCCATGGGTCAGGGAATTGGTGGTATCCATGTGGTGTTTCAGGATCGGATTCTTCAGCAGCTGGAGGGGTATTTGGGACTTCATAAATTTGAACAGTGGATGGAGTCGAAGGCGGTGTAGGAGGATGGTGGAGATTAAAAATCCAATTTTCTCTGTTATGGACACTAGTAATAGGATCTAGGAGTACAAACTGGTGAACAGTTTCATGGTTAATCAGCAGCTCAAATTCATTCGGCCCAAGGTTTCCTATGAAGCTAGTGTGAAAGCAAAACTCAATATTCATTGGCCTAATCCCACAGTGCGGATTTGTTCCTAACATAGGTCTTCGAAGTCCAATAGCATTGGAGATCATAGTAACTAACCCACCTATTAGGATTGGTGCATTCTCTGTTTGGATAATGCGCTTCATATTAGCAATCATGTAGGTGGCACCATTAACTGGACGGTTCTGCGAAGCACAATACATGATGAAAAGCTCATCACGTGACATAGCTGTAACATTCTTCTCTTTTTCGAAGAGGGTGTGGGCAATGATTTTATGGAAGTACCTAATAGCAGAGTTATGGATGGACTCCGAGTAAAGATTATTTGGCTCGGGATGGTGGTTTCCAGTAATACTACCCCAGAAGTAATCAAGGTCATGATCTAGCATTAGTTCTTCTTGGGTCATGGTGAAAACATCAGGGCCATTAGGGAATCCTAACAGATCGGCAAACTCCATATGATTGTAGCGGTAGTCCATATTAAACATTCTGAAGGTGATCAGCCCGCGGTTGAAACCTAACCCATGGTTTGGCAGATAGCTTAGTGTGCTCAAAAACTCAAGGGTCAGCTTACGGTAGGTACAATAGCGTCTCCGAATTAGAGCAATGTATAACCTATTTGGTTAAGCAGATACATAATGCTCTCACGAATGCCTAAGGCATTCATCGCATGGTCATCAGCATAAATGGTTGGACGCATCTCTCGCTCAGCTAGATCCTCAAAGCGCCTTCTCTGATGCCTACCTCTCCGGGTTATGTTCATATAGTTCCTACGTGCCATGGATCTAAAAAAATCAAGCTAATGAATTACCCTGAAAATATTTAATAAATGTATGAAAAATTAGGTTAGTATTTTCAGGTTAAAATGCCGAAGTTAATCAAAAG